>OU342742.1:406351051-406951051 GCA_910589775.1 Avena eriantha
ATGAACCACACCTAGTCTCATTACATGTCTGTTCCTCTCACAGACCACACATGGATCCACTAGTGTCATTGCAAGTGTGTTCTTCTCATGAAGCACACCTAGAGTCATTGCATGTCTGTTATTCTCACAAACCACATAAGGATACACCAGTGTCATTGCATGTGTGTTCTTCTCATGAACCACACCCAGTGTCATTGCATGTGTGTTCCTTTCACAAACTACACATGGATCCACCAGTGTCATTGGATGTGTTTTCCTCTCATGAACCACATCTAGAGTCATTGCATGTGTGTTCTTCTCACAAACCACATAAGGATACACCAGTGTCATTGCATGTGTGTTCTTCTCATGAACCACAGCTAGAGTCATTGCATGTCTGTTCTTCTCACAAACCACATAAGGATCCACCGGTGTCACTGGATGTGTGTTCAACTCATGAACCACACATGGATCCACCCAGTGTGATTGCATGTCTGTTCTTTTCACAAACCACATATGGATCCACCGGTGTCATTGCATGTCTGCTTTTTTCACAAACCACATATCACCAATGTCATTGCATGTGTGTTCTTCTCACAAACCACATAAGGATCCACTAGTGTCATTGGATGTCTGTTCCTCTCACAAACCGCATAAGGATCCACCGGTGTCATTGGATGTGTGTTCTTCTCATGAACCACACCCAGTTTCATTGCATGTGTGTTCCTCTCAGAGACCACACATGGATCCACCAGTGTCATTGCATGTGTGTTCTTCTCATGAACCACGGCTAGTAATTTCATGTGTGTTCTTTTCATAAACCACACCCAGTGTCATTGCACGTGTGTTCCTCTCACAGACCACACATGGATCCACCAGTGTCATTGCATGTGTGTTCTTCTCATGAACCACACCCAGTGTCATTGCATGTGTGTTCCTTTCATTAACCACACCCAGTGTCATTGGATGTGTGTTCCTTTCATAGACCACACACGGATTCACCAGTGTCATTGCATGTCTGCTCTTTTCATGAACCACATCTAGAGTCATTGCATGTCTGTTCTTTCCACAGACCACATATGGATCCACCAGTGCCATTGCATGTGTGTTCTTCTCATGAACCACAGCTAGAGTCATTGCATGTGTGTTCTTTTCATGAACCACAGCTAGAGTCCTTGCATGTGTGTTCTTCTCACAAACCACATAAGGATACACAAGTGTCATTGCATGTGTGCTCTTCTCATGAACCACATCTAGAGTCATTGCATGTCTGTTCTTCTCACAAAACACATAAGGATCCAGATGTGGCATTGGATGTGTGTTCTTTTAATGAACCACACCTAGTTTCATTGGATGTGTGTTCTTCTCACAAACCACACATGGATCCACCAGTGTCATTGCATGTGTGTTCCTCTCATGAACCACAAATGGATCCACCAAGTGTGATTGCATGTCCGTTCTTCTCACAAACCAGACATGGATCCACTAGTGTCATTGCATGTCTGTTGTTTTCATGAACCACACCAAGTGTCATTGCATGTCTGTTCCTCTTATAAACCACACATGGATCCACTAGTGTCATTGCATGTGTGTTCTTATCATGAACCACAACTAGAGTCATTGCATGTCTGTTATTCTCACAAACCACATAAGGATACACCAGTGTCATTTCATGTGTGTTCTTCTCATGAACCACAACCAGTGTCATTGCATGTGAGTCCTTTCACAAACTACACATGGATCCACCAGTGTCATTGGATGTGTGTTCCTCTCATGAACCACATCTAGAGTAATTGCATGTGTGTTCTTCTCACAAACCACATAAGGATACACGAGTGTCATTGGATGTGTGTTCTTCTCATGAACCACAGCTAGAGTCATTGCATGTCCGGTCTTCTCACAAACAACATAAGGATCCACCGGTGTCATTGGATGTGTGTTCTTCTCATGAACCACACATGGATCCACCAGTGTCATTGCATGTCTGCTCTTTTCATTAACCATAGTTAGAGTCTTTGCATGTCTGTTCTTTTCACAAACCACATATCACTAGTGTCATTGCATGTGTGTTCCTCTCATAAACCACATATGGATCCACCCAGTGTGATCGCATGTGTGTTCTTCTCACAAACCACATATGGATCCACCAGTGTCATTGCATGTCTACTCTTTTCACGAACCACATATGGATCCTAATTAACCTTAGGAGAGCCCTAACCTTAGCCCCCAATGGGTGGCCGTTAGACCAAGTCTTCTAGAAGGCACGCCGTAACATAGTTGTTCTGCTTGATAATTGTTACATACCGTTCTATTGTGGCGCTTGGACGATCGTGATGGTCTTCGTGAGAGCGATCCGCGAGTAGGCTATTCTACGGCATGATTGGCCACGCTTGCTCTAGACAAACTGGCAACACCAGGCGCTCCCCTATTGCGAGTGACTCGACTCACGAGTTCAGTGGACCATATCCCAGTGTCACGTCCCCATTACTTCTCTTCCTCCCTGTACTTCTCTTCCTTCCCCTCGAAGCAACTTTCCCCACTTCACTCCCATCCTGCCGTAGCCGCAAGCCGATGGCGCCTCCATCCCAATCCCCTCTCCGGCAGCCACCCCCCGTCCCCTCTCGCCATGGATTCAAGGGAGACGGCGAGGAAACGCGTCTTAACGGCAAGGACAGTGATTTCAATGTGAGTCGTCTCATCTCTATCTCTATCATCTATGGCTAGTTATCTATTTTTTGAACTAGATATAATCTGTTTACTCATGCGGGTATGATGTGTTAGGCCAACCAGACGATGTATGACTCCGACTATCACGGTTTAGCGGATGAAGACAGTCCTCTGCTATATAAACATGGATATGTGCGTGCTAAGTTTGTAGCGTTCAAAGGACGAAACGCAGGCAGGAGGTTTCTACGGTGTCAAGGACATCGTGCAATGATGCAAGGCGGAATTTGCGGTGTTGTCAAATGGGTAGATCCAGAGTGGCCCAAATCGATGCAGAAAACGCTGGACAAACTATGGGAAATGACTGTTGAGTTGAAAGAATCCGTATTCAGCTCACTTCTTGTCGTGGTGGTGTCACGACAGATGCCATGGATAGGCTAAAGGTGGGGACTAAATGCACTAGGGGAATCTAGGGAGGGATAGTGTGGTGATTCCACACAAGGTAGCTTTCTATTTGATTCACCTTCACAGATTACAAGTGCTCCTTGAGCTGTATTGGGGAGAGGAGGAAGAAGAACTCTCTTACTCTCACCACTAGCTAGCCCTCAGGAAGACACTATTAAAATCACCACACACTAGAGATCAACCCCTTCTACAGAGGCCCTAGCCCC
The DNA here is from genome assembly GCA_910589775.1 of Avena eriantha. NCBI lineage: Eukaryota > Viridiplantae > Streptophyta > Magnoliopsida > Poales > Poaceae > Avena > Avena eriantha. The sequence continues at coordinate 406,354,366 of OU342742.1, forward strand.
CCTTATATAGGAGCGGCTAGTTCTCCACTTAGGGCTTACGTGGAGGCATATTCCCTAGAATATGCCTCTTCCCAAAATAGTAAGCCGACTAGGTCACTTTCCCCCCGCCTCATCCATGTAGAGGCTACGTGAGCCTCTACGGCGCCTGCATCATCCGAAATAGGCTTCGTCACCTTTGTCGGCCATGCCTCGGTGGTCCTGCCTCTGTCCACTTCGCTCATGCTCTGCGTACAGTGGTCACCTTTGACCAGCGAGATACCTTCCTTCTCTTACAAGCTTTATATAACCCGGATCCCACATAGTTGATCCGGCCACACCTGTTCCTGCATACAAGTTAGATACATCTTACCGACATACGTCTTAAGTCGGTTGAGACCAAGTTAGGTGGACGTCCCTGGTTCGGGTTACTCCGTGATCCGGCCTGCCTTGAGGTGACTCGGCCAGCACTTGCTTTGACCTTGCCATACCTCGGCTAACTAGGCCATTATACCCCGGCATGACCCTACCCGAGGGTATCCCCCCCAACATTAGTCCCCGAAGCTGGTGCGGTCTTAGCTGCCTTAGCCGCTAAAACCACAGCAGGTTCAATTTTACTGAGCTTCTTGCTCCTTCTCCGAGTTACTTCCTAATCCGGATTCCATAGGTTTATTTTCCCTTGGCTCATTTCAAGTTTTTACTTGCTGGCCGGGTTACCTCGTACTCATCCGGGTCATTCTTCCTTCTCTCGTACGCTTCCCCACGTGGAGGCTAATCATTACTTTGCCTCATTTTAAGGGCCAGCAACAGTAACCACCGCAGTTATTGTCAGAAGTTACTGTTGCACACGTCACGTCGTGCCTACCTCCTCGTTAACTGTATCATAACGTCATGTCAAGGGATACGCTACGCCCTGTGTCCCTTCGTGTGGCTCGTCGCTGATTGGCTGATCCGGATCGTACGCGCGATCCCACTACCCCCTTACGGGAGTGGTTAAATAGGGGAGGGGCGCGCCCCTTGGGTCATTTCCCCGCTCTGCGCCCCTCTGCCTCTGCTTTTCCTCATCTTCTCCATTGACAGCGCCGCCGCCCCCGCATCTGAGCAGCAGCGCCGCTGCCGTACTGCTTCCACGCGCTCCAGCGCCGCCGCCACCTCCGCTCATCCTCTCCGCCACGGGTCCCCGCCAGTCCAGGCCGCTGCCTCCCTCCGCCGCTAGCGCAAGTGAGGAGAGTGACCTTGAAATGACTGAGGAGGAACTCACCGTCGCCGAGCAGGAGATGGAAGAAGATGTGGCGCACGCCGACCGCGGCGCGTGGGCCGGATCCTGGGTCTGGCAGGATGACCTGGATTGGCTTTACTGCACCAGGCGCATCCCGGAGGGTGTCGCCGCATGCCTCGCTTCCTCCGAACTTGCCCCCTCACCCAATCCGGGTGAGTATGTGGTGTTCCTATCGCATTTTCAACGCGGATTTGGTCTGCCAGTGAGCGACTTTTTCCATGACTGGCTTAGTACGTACGATCTCCAGCCAAACCACCTTCTAGCCAATGCCATCACATCTCTCTCCGCCTTCGCGTCCACGATCGAAGGTTATGCCGGACTATGGCCCACGAAGGAGCTATGGATCCGGTTCTTTGGCCTTTGCTGGAATGTTATTCCGAACAGAGAACTTGACTCGGAGGACAAACAGCTCACGCAGTTTGGCGCTGTGTCAATCTCTCCCTAGAAGCTGTCCGTCTTCCCCCGAGTTACGGGGCTTGACTCTTGCAAGGGATGGGCCCGAACTTTCTTCTATGTCCGGAACAGCACCACCGAAGATCTGATCCGGTTGCTCCCCTATACTCCGGGTCCTCCTAACCCGGATTTGTGGGACGTTATCCCCAAGAAGCCCACAGTCTTGGCGAACCAAGTCAACAAGAGGTTCAAGGAGCTGAAGGATCTCGGATTGCGCAACGAGGATGACATGATCACATTTGTCCGCAACCGGATATCCTCCCTCCAGAAACGCACACATAGTGTGTCACATGAGCTGGGGCCGCGACCCCAACCGGACCTCGTCTTTCGAGTTGAGCAACACTGAGATCTACCGCCAGGTCAAGGCCCTGCTCACCACCCACAAAGACTTCTCATCTGACTGGACGTGGGGAATTGAACACTTTTGCTGAGATAGGCTTCCTCCTTCGGTAAGTCTCGTGCTCCAAACTTTCTTCCAAATTAAATCATATGTCAGTCTTTTGTTGTAGGTTTTAATCCTGTTGCCTTTCCTTTTCCTTAGATGTTTCTTCAGCAAACCATCGAGGATGGCACCGAGCCTTCCCTCAAGTGGGCGCCTGACCGGGATACCTCGGACGAGGAGGAACCGGATCAGGAGATGTTCCTTCCGATGGCGGATGTGACCAAGCGACCCACCGGTAAACTCTCTTCTATTAGAGATTGGCCCGACGATGAAGATGATTCAGATGTTGAGGTGATGGAAGCATTTGATGCTGTCCCCCTTTCTTATGCTTTTCTAGCATCAGCTAACCCCGGTGGGCAGATCCATGAAGACCCTCCCCTTGCCGTGGGTGAGCCTGTGCCGATCGCGCCAAAGAAGAAGAGGGGAGCTGCATCCACTTCTTCCTCTGGACCTTCTCAGCCAGCCAAAAGGCGAAAGAAGTCCGGGGACAAAGCTGCCACCAAGCCTGCAACCAAGGCCACAGCTCGTAGGGCTCGGAAGCCCAAAGAGCCTCTGACCTCGGATGAGTAAGCCTCTTCTCTCTTTGCCATTCACTTGTTCTTCTTGTGTTATAGTTTCTCATCATACATTATTTGATTTGGCAGGGCCGCGGTGGAGGTCCCACAGAGTGGATCTGGCATTGCGTCGCCGCTCCGACACAACCCTTCTCCTCCTCGTGGCGATGATTCACGCCCGTTGAGCCCCATTTCGGAGGGCAACCTCAGAGAGGGGCAGACTGGCTCTGCCGAGGCAGCAACAACCACCACTTCAGCTCCGCCGCAACTAGCTACCACCGAGGTTCCCTCAGCACCTCCGCCGAAGCATAAACCAGCACCAGTACCAGCACCAACCCCAACACCAGAAGCAAAAGCAACAGCAGCAGCACCAAGCCCCTCTACCTCGTCCGAGTCTTCCAAGGCTCGGCGAGAAGACATTAGCAGCACTAAGGCTAGCGCCAAGGCAGCTCCCAAGGGCAAATCCACTACAGCCACCTCAACTTCCTAGCAGCAGCCCAAGGGAAAAAAGGCTCCTGACACCACCAAGGCAGCATCCATCGAGGCTGGACAGCGCACACTCGCGTCGATGCTTTCGAAGAAAACTCCACCACCGAAGGATGCCCCTGCCGAGCCAGCTGACGCGCAACTTGTTTTGCACACCAGCCTGGCCCTTGCCCAAGTTGAGAGGAGGGAGGCGCATGCCAAAGGTTTAGTGGCGCCCCACATGCTTAGCGGCGAACGATACCCTCCGACCTTGATCGAGTTTGTGAATAACTGGAACAAGGCGGAGTTCGTCTACAACGACGATCTCCCGGAGAAGTTCGGTCCCGCCGAATTTGCTGTGCACAAGAATACAACCGCCAAGCCAATTAATCTTGCGGGTCGGATGATGGAGGTACGTTAGTTCTTCTTTTCCTTAACATGCAGTGTACATTAGTGATATAACAATTAGTCCCCGATCCTCCGGGGGAGTAACTTGTTAGTTGGCCGGATGCTCCTTAGAGAACTAGCGTAGCTCCTTCACAACTTCAAATATGCACATACCTAGAGCCGGGTTTAGTTCTACTTGGCCCGGATTTTTTAAACTACGAATATGCACATACCTATAGCTGGGTTAAGTTCCACTTGGCCCGGATTTTGTACACTTTGAATGTGCACACACCTAGAGCGGGGTTAAGTTCCACTTGGCCCGGATTTTGTACACTTCGAATATGCACACACCTAGAGCCGGGTTAAGTTCCACTTGGCCCGGATTTTGTACATTTCGAATATGCACACACCTAGAGCCGGGTTAAGTTCCACTGGGCCCGGATTTTGTACACTTCGAATGTGCACACACCTAGAGCCGGGTTAAGATCCACTTGGCCCGGATTTTGTACACTTCGAATATGCACACACCTAGAGCCGGGTTAAGTTCCACTTGGCCCAGATTTTGTACACTTCGAATATGCACACACCTAGAGCCGGGTTAAGTTCCACTTGGCCCGGATTTTGTACACTTCGAATATGCACAAACCTAGAGCCGCGTTAAGTTCCACTTGGCCCGGATTTTGTACACTTCGAATATGCACACACCTAGAGCCGGGTTAAGTTCCACTTGGCCCGGATTTTGTACATTTCGAATATGCACACACCTAGAGCCGGGTTAAGTTCCACTGGGCCCGGATTTTGTACACTTCGAATATGCACACACCTAGAGCCCGGTTAAGTTCCACTTGGCCCGAATTTTGTACACTTCGAATATGCACAGGATTAAGCTATCTTTTGGTACTCTTTTCAGGTGACCACCAACCGCCGAAGTGCTGAGTTTCAGCGTCTCCTTGATACTCACATGATGTTGCGCGCAAAACAAAGCGTGCTGCTCGCCGAATACGAGAAAAGGGGTAAGTTATTCTCCTTGTCAATTTTCCATCTCTCTTCATCTTTTTCCGCCGAACTAATCCCTCATTCGGATTACGCGGCTAGTGTGGAAGCTGAGAATACCATCATGAGGAAAAACTTGGAGCAAATCAAGGGTAAGTCATTTTTGCTCAAACTTGCGATGCTTTCTATCTTCTTTTCTCCTTGGCTCGGCAAACATTCATATCTCGGTTTTGCCGGGTCAACAAACTATTTCAGCGTCTCTTGAAGATAGTGTGCCCGTGCCTGATATGATGTTGCATTTTCTCGAACAAGCAGGGCAGCATCATGCCGAACTCAAAAAGAAAGATGATGAGCTTGCCCTCCTCCGAGCCAAAGATGATGAAATTGCCAAGCTCAAGGCAGATATGAAGAAGCTAAAAGCGCAACACCAAGCCGAACTTCAAAAAGCTGGCCAGGACTATACTGAAGAGTGGGAGCGCCTCAACCTCCAGATTGCCAAGGACCAAGAATTACTTAATGAGGCCAACGTCAAGATTGAGTTGGCGAGCGCTGAACTTGTGCAACTTCGGGAGAGGCACGACAATTGCACCAAGGAACTGACCCGGGTTCACAGCCATATTTCTGGTAAGTTCTCTTCCTTCGACCGACATTGATCTCTTCGGGTCTACTTCCTTTACTTACTCCACTTGTGCAATTGTTTTAGGTAAATTCCCAGAGAGTGATGTCATTGCATCCAATGTTGTTGCCAAGTTCCGCATGCAGAGGGGTACTTTGTCTGGTTCTGGCTCCATTCCTCTTGATCTCGAAGACTTGATAGTCAGCTTATCCGCCCGAGTCGAGACCGTGAAGAACTACGGCAAGGATATCATGGACGTAGTAATCCAGATCTTCAACACCTTTTGGCCTGAAGAAGATACTGCAGAGAATATGTCTGTTCTTTTTGCCAGGCTTATGGAATGTGAGACTCAGCTCGATCTCTAGAGAGAATCTGCTGGACGCGCCGGAGCTGAGATCGTTCTCCACTACGTGCTTACGTGGTACAAGAAAATTGACCTCAAACTCCTTGAGCGCATGCGCATGGGATCAAGGTGGTCTACTGACCCTGATTGGGTAGCTCGGCGTAAAGCTTGCGCTCATAACTTTATCCAATATGCCCCCATTCACCAATGGAACGAAGGACCCAGCTTCCTAGATGTCGCCGATGATGAGAATGCTGAACACGCTGAAGATGGCTCGGGTGAGGATGATGAGAGCGAAGCCTCGGATGTTGAAGAAGATGAAGCTGAAGCCAAAGCTAGGGCTGCACCCGCTGGTGCCGAAGTACCTCCTCCTGTTGCTCCTTGAGCGAAAAAACTTTGAAATTTATCAGATCCCCACTATGCCGGGTGCAATTGTATCTAAGCACATCAGTTATATTCTGCTACTAAGTTTTTATGCCAGATTAACTTGGTCGTAGTCCCCAAGTTTCATTTTCTTGTTCCACCAATTTCTTGGCTCGGCTCGTGTCCACCTTGGTTCGGTTTTATGACTTACAAATCCGAGTTTCAAAAATTGACTTAACAATACTTGGAAACTTTAGGATTTAGCTCAAAATAATTCAGCGTAATAAATTTAAAGTAAGCATAAGGTTAGGCCGAAAAACAAACGTCGGCTCGATTAAGTCTCTTTCCTTAGTCGTTTTTCATGTGCTACGCAATTCCAAACTTATTCTCTTGCTTGCGATGAAGGCAAATCTTGTTGGACAGCAGCAAGTCGAAGAGTTAGGTTTTTGGTGCTCACACGCTACTAATCCGGCCTAAGTAGAAGCAACTTATGCCAGCCGACATATAAGTAGTGAATAAAAAGACAACTAAAATTACTAAGGCAGTCCCCGAGTTACTGCTCGAGGTGCCAAGATTTCATTGATAAGCTCATTGTCGGCATACATACCGACATATAAGAGATTCAGATACAAACACTTCTCTGCTAATTGTAGAAAGGACGAAGTAGAGCTACATTCCATGGACTCTTGGATTCCTCGCCGGACCTGTCCGCCTTGTTTTTCTCCTGTGGTTTTGCATTGATAAGATAATAAGAATCATTGTGCAATGCTTTGCTCACAATGAATGGCCCTTCCCATGGGGGGGGATAATTTATGCATGCCAGCAGTACGTTGTACCAACCAGAGTACCAGATCACCTTCCTAGAAAATTCAGGGGCTTACTTTCCGGCTATGATAGCATCGGAGATTTTGCTGATATATGGCGGATCTGGACAATGCCAATTCTCTCGCTTCTTCTAGCAGATCAACATCATTTTGCCGGGCTTCTTGCACTTCGGCTTCTGTGTATTGGGTGACCCTAGGCGAGTCATGCTCTATGTCGGCTGGTAATACAGCTTCTGCCCCATATACCAGAAAAAATGGCGTATAGCCCGTTGATCGATTCGGAGTCATTCTTAAACTCCACAGTACCGCTGGTAGTTCTTCTATCCAGCACCCCGCTGATCTTTGCAGCGGCTCAATGAGCCGGGTTTTTATCCCGGATAACACTAATCCGTTGGATCTTTCCACTTGTCCGTTCGATGCGGGGTGTGCGACCGAGGCAACATCCAGCCGGATCTTCTAATCACGGCAGAAACGCGCAAATGCTCCTTCAACAAAATTCGTGCCATTATCTATTATGATACTGTGAGGATAACCGTATCTCAAGATGATGTCTTTGAGGAATATTATGGCAGTGGCTCCATCACATTTTCTTATCGGCTTCACTTCAATCCATTTCGTAAATTTGTCAACCATGACCAAGATGTGGGTCATGTTCCCCCTTGCTGGTTTAAACGGGCCAACCATATCCAAGCACTATATGGCAAATGGCCATGTAATTGGTATGGTCTTGAGCTCCGACATTGGCATATGTGTCTTTGTCGCATATCTCTAATAGCCATTGCATTTTCTCACCAAATCTTCTGCTTGTTCCAAGGCACTTGGCCAGTAAAAGCCATGGCGAAAAGCTTTTGCTACCAAGGCTCTGGACGAGGCATGTGCCCACATTCCCCTTGATGTATATCTCGGAGGATGTCTAGTCCTTCCTCCGGGTCAACACATCGCTGGAGGACATTGGTCACACTCCTTTTGTATAGCTCGGAATTGATGATTGTGTAAGATTTTTCTCTCCTCTGAGTTTGCCTGGAAAGTACTTCCTCAGTGGGTAAAGTACCATCCTTTAGGAATTGGAAAATGGGCAGTGCCCAAGCTGGTATAGCTCTCATTGGGAACACATCCTCATCAATTTCCATCTGATCGACCAGCATAACTTCTACCGGATCACGCTGTGTAGTCCCCGGGTTTGTCGTGGCAATCCCTAGGTTTGCCAAGGCATTCCCCGGATTTTTCGAACCACTCCCCACATCAATGTCCATGGGCGTAGCCTCTGATTCTGGGTTTTCCGGGATAAAAATTGAGTCAGACTCCAGGGATGGCCTGATAGATGGTTTTCTGAGGGGCTCCAATGCTACGCCCGATGGAATTGCTTGTCGGGTTGACCCGAGCTTCGACACTACGTCGGCAACCTCATTTTCCACCTAGGGTATATGGTGAAATTCACATCCCTTAAAGTAACCAGATATGTTCTGTACATGAAATCTGTACAATGCCATGTTTGCATCCAGAGCATCCCATTGTCCGGAGACTTGCTAGACCACGAGACCCGAGTCACCGAAACATTGGATCCGGCGTATTCCAATCTCCTTTGCCTCTTTGAGCCCATGTACAAGTGCCTCGTATTCTGCAACATTGTTTGATGCACTGAAGTGGATCTGCAGCACTTATTTCAGCTGGTCCTTCTTTGGCGAGGTAAGCACAACTCCGGCACCTAACCGGGTTTTCTTTTTGACCCGTCAAAGTGCATTCTCTAGTAGTTCGGATCTGGCAATGGTGGCTCATATTGCACCTCGGCCCAATCCACAAAAAAGTCCGCCACAGCCTGAGACTTGATCGCTTCTCTTCTGTCATATTGTGGCGCATAAGGAGCTAGCTCAATTGCCCATTTTGCAATCTCGCCACTTGCATCCTTGTTGCTCATTATCTCGGATATGGGGGCTTCACATATTACTTTGATTGGGTGTTCCTCGAAATAGTGCTTTAGTTTCTTATCTGCCATATAAACACCATATGCCACCTTCTGATAGTGAGGATACTTCTGCTTTGAGGCTGATAATACCTCGCTCAGATAATATACTGGCCTTTGCACTGACTTACCCTCTTCGTCGCGCTCTACCACAATTACTTCACTTACAACTCGGTTGGTTGGGGCTATATAGAGCAACATTGGCTCCTTTGATAGTGGAGAGGCTAACACTAGTGCAGTGGCTAACATCTTCTTTAGTTGGATAAAGGCTTCATTGGCCTGCGGTGTCCAAATGAACTTATCTGACTTTTTCATGAGTTGATAGAGAGGCAGTGCCTTTTCTCCCAACCGACATACAAACCGACTTAAGGATGCCAGGCAACCAGTGAACTTCTAGACATCGTTAAGACACTTCGGCAGGTCCATTCGCTCTATGGCCCGGATTTTAGTTGGATTGACCTCGATACCTCGGCTGGAGACAAGAAATCCGAGTAATTTTCCTGCCGGGACACCGAAGGTACATTTCTCCGTGTTAAGCTTCATCCGGAACCTCCTTAGGTTCGCGAACGTCTGCCTGATATCGTCAAGGAGCATTTTGCTTTCCTTGGTCTTTATCACAACATCATCCACCTACACCTGCACATTTTGACCAATTTGGTCGTGCAAACATTTTTGCATACATCTCTGGTACGTTGCCCCTGCATTACGTAGACCAAAAGGCATGGTGCGATAACAATAAGCCCCATACGGGGTGATAAACGCAGTCTTTATTTGATCACTTGGGTTCAAAGGTATCTGGTGGAAACCAGAATATGCATCAATGAACGACAACAACTCACACCCAGCAGTGGAATCTATTGCTTGGTCTATCCTTGGCAGTGGGAACGGATCTTTTGGACACGCCTTATCCAGGTTCGTGTAATCGATACACATACGCCAAACCACTGCCACGTTCGGATCATCTTTCTTCTTCTCCACCAGCACCGGATTAGATAGCCAATCCGGGTAAAGCACTTCCATGATAAATCCTGCAGCCAACAACCGAGCTATCTCATCTCCTATGACCTTTCTCCTTTCTTCGGCGAAGCGTTGGAGAGGTTGCTTCACCGGCTTGGCTCCGGGTCTGACATTCAAAGAGTGCTCGGCTAACTCCCTCAGAACACCTTGCAGGTCCTGTGTGGACCAACCAAAAATATCCCGATTCTCACGGAGGAAGTTGACGAGCTCGCTTTCCTATTTGTCATTTAACCCGGCACCAATTGTTATGGTACGCTCATGGAACATATCATTAACAGGCACCTTCTTGGTATCTTTTGTCCCTTGGAATGAGACACTACCATGCGGGTTACTCAACGCCGGCATATACTGATGCGTGGACTGAGCCAATCCCGCCACTTCTTGGATCTTTCTCTTTTCTTGCGCAATCACGAGTGACTCGGCCAGGTTAGATCCGGCAGATGCACACTCCATGGAACGTCGGAAATCCCTAGCTATGGTAATTACACCATTTGGCCTGGGCAGCTTCATCTTCAAGTAACTGATGTGACAACTTGCCATGAATTTGTTCAAAGCTGGCCTGCCAAGCAATGCGTGATATGCACTTTCCAAGTTTACAACTTCGAACTCCAAATTCTTAGTCCGGCACTTATCCCTTGTGCCGAACAACACGTCAACCCGGACTTTGCCTATGGGCTCACAAGAAATGCCTGGTACAATGCCATGGAAAGTTGTCCTTGTAGCTTGGAGCATATTCTCCGAGATACCCAATTTGCGCATCGTGTCCACATACATGATGTTGATGCTACTGCCATTATCAATTAGCACCTTTGAGAACCTCACATTGATGTTAGGCCCAATGAGTGTTGGATCCAACACCAGTGCATACGAACCAGGACTTGGCATAAGCTTGGGATGATCTTTGATGCTCCAGGTAATTTCCTGGTCTGACCAAGGCATGTACCTCGTCACGGCCAGCATTACTGCATTGACCTCCATATGTCGGCGCTGCAAGCTCTTTCTGTCTGTCTCTTCCGTAGTGAACACACAGTAACTCTGATGATGCTCTCTGTACTCATTTCTCCCCTCGTTTCCGGGGTACCTCTGATCCTATTGGTTTTGGTTCTCCACCTGATGCACTGCATCCCCCCTCTCATGGTTGTCATACCTCGGCGGAGGGGGAGGCAACATTAACTGTTGCAGGTTCGCTCCGGAGAGCAATTGCTGCCAGGGTAACTCCTGCCGAGGTTGATCATTCCGAGGTGCTTGAGCATTCCCCGAACCACTTTGTTCTATCTTTCGCATCCACTCACACTGTATGGTTGTGTGACTCGCTGGGTTCCTCGGATTAGGCGTGTGAAACGTACACGGCTGATCCAGCATTGCCTCATAGGTGTATCTTCGATGGTCCTTCTTTTCTTGCCACTGTTTTTCTGGTCTGGCATCTAAGTTTTCTTCCCATCATTCCTTGGTGTCCATTGCTGTCCTCCAGTTTTCTGACATTGACTGCCTCCTGCTCCGGGTTGGTCCTGATTCACAGTTGCAACTTGTTGCGAACTGTACCGATAATCCGGTCTGTCATCCCTTCTTTTACCTCAGTAATCATTTCTTCGGGATGACCCGGCCCCATCTCGCTGACTATACTCCTCGCTTGACTCGTTTGAGGTGAGCCTAGGTTGCGTCGGATCACCGAAAGCATATGAATCAGCAATCCGGATTGTTTCTGCCAAGGTGGTTGGCATATCTCTTTGTAACCTTTGCCATAGCATGCTTGCATATCTGCATCCTTGCGCAAACCAAGCTATGGCTTGTGACTCAATCACGCCCTCACACGAGTTTCGCACTGTGCACCAACGGGTTAAGAACTCCCGGTTAGTTTCATTCGGTCTCTGCCTGCACATTGCTAGGGTCTGTGGCCTGTTAGGTCTCTGATACGTACTTGAGAAGTTGCTAACAAACATCTCCTCAAAATCGATCCAACAGTTAATACTTTCGGGCGGCAAATTGTTTAGCCATACCCTTGCTGGCCCCTCTTGCATCTGGGGGACATATCTCACAGCCCATCTCAAGTTGCCCGTGGCAATTTTCACAGCAGTTGCATAGTTAATCAACCAATCTTCCGGCTTAGTACTGCCGGCATACGACTTTGTGCCTCTAGGTAACTAGAAGTTAGGTACCGGAGGTTCCTTCATGATCCGGGGCCCAAAACATGCTGGACCCGGAGGACCTTGACACTCAATTTGCTCTGACGTATACAACCGATCCAGTTTTAGCCTGGCGTCATCAGGCATCAAGTTCCTGCCTCCCAATCTTGATCCTATCATGTAATAGTCCGGTCTGGGATAGCCAGCGTTCACCATCTCCGAATCACCATCATTGTATCTATCTTGCTCCTGTGGAGCTGCTCTCTATTGCATACCTTGGCCGGCACTACGCTCTTGCCGTGGTATATTCCACTGCTGCGGTTGACCTACACCTACCGAATTACGCTGTCCGGCATTGCCGTTTTCAGCATTCCCTTGACCGGCATTGCCTTGGTCGCGGTTACCTCGGCCAGCTTCACCTCGGCTCACACTCCTTCGATCCTAATTTCTTTGTACTCCTTTTCCTTTCCCTGCACTTGCCGGGTCATATGGGACTATCTCCTTATTCCTCATGGCCGAAGTTACAACCTCCTCTCTCCTAGGACCACCATGAGGAGACGATGCGGCTCCAGCGGATTTCTCCGGGTTACCCACCGCCGAGTGAACGATCTTGGAGGCCCCAGCTCTCTCGGGGTTTGCCCTGAGCAGCTCCTCATTTTGCCTGTTCGCGATCTGAACCAACTCATTGACTCTATCCTACTGTCTTTGACGGGCTTCACCCGTCAGACCTTCTAACTCGGATGCAGCTGCATCTGCTGCTCTGAGGTTCTTTGCCGGGGTACTATACTTCAGCAGCCCCACGGACAAACAGTTCTCTGATTCCTCAATCCTAGTATCACCCTCTCTGTTCATCTCACTTATGAGATTTCTCCCCTTCACTTTTACAGCATCTACCTTATTTGCCTTTGCGTACTCACGCAGCGTCATGTTCAACGACTACTGAGCCGCGGCTATCATTTTCGCTCCCTCTAGTATTTTTTTCCTAGTTTCCTCTAGCTCGGCCTGTGCCTGAGCCGGATCTACTACTTTTGCTACTGGGTTTGCCAAGCTATCCATTGCCTGCTGCAGCACATTCTCAGGCCTCTCTAGCGGAGGACCTCTACATTTCCTCGGTGCCTTAGGCGTTACTTCTGGATCTGGTGCCTGATCCTTGCTTGCGCCTGCTCCTGGTGCAGTCATCATCACCTCAACGTGGTCCGGGAAACGAGTGATACGCGCCCCGTGAGCCGCACTAAGGGGTGGCTCGCCTCCTTCGACGATGTGCCGCGGATGAACGCATGACACATCGACAGCAACATAGACCTTGTGCGCGTCGAGCTTGACAAAGAGGCCGTTGCGCAGAAGAGGACGCGTGCCGAAGCAGCAAGCATTGTCGCTGACAAAGTTCAGCGCTCCAAAGCGCTGAACGAGCCCAGAAACATGCGTTCGCCGGTGCCGATGAGGTTTCCCATCCAGATCTTCACCCCTCCTAGCGCCGCTAGCCCCACGGTGGGCGCCAACTGTCGTGGTGGTGTCACGGCAGATTCCATGGATAGGCTAAAGGTGGGGACTAAATGCACTAGGGGAATCTAGGGAGGGATACTGTGGTGATTCCACACACGGTAGCTTTCTATTTGATTCACCTTCACAGATTACAAGTGCTCCTTGAGCTGTATTGGGGAGAGGAGGAAGAAGAACTCTCTTACTCTCACCACTAGCTAGCCCTCAGGAACACACTAGTAAAATCAACACACACTAGAGATCAACCCCTTCTATAGAGGCCCTAGCCCCCCTTATATAGGAGCGGCTAGGTCTCCACTTAGGGCATACGTGGAGGCATATTCCCTAGAATATGCCTCTTCCAAAAATAGTAAGCCGACCGGGTCACTTTTCCCCCGCGTCATCCATGCAGAGGCTATGTGAGCCTGCGTCATCTGACATAGGCTTCGTCACCTTTGTTGGCCATGCCTCGGTGGTCCTGCCTCTGTCCGCTTCGCTCATGCTCTGCGTACAGTGGTCACCTTTGACCAGCGAGATACCTTCCTTCTCTTACAAGCTTGATATAACCCGGATCCCACATAGTTGATCCGGCCACACCTGTTCCTGCATACAAGTTAGACACCTGTTCCTGCATACAAGTCGGTTGAGACCAAGTTAGGTGGACGTCCCCTGGTTCGGGTTACTCCATGATCCGGCCTGCCTTGAGGTGACTCGGCCAGCACTTGCTTTGACCTTGCCATACCTCGGCTAACTAGGCCATTATACCCCGGCATGACCCTACCCGGGGGTATCCCCCCAACACTTCTTGACAGTGTTGAGATGAAGCTATGGGAACCAGTTGACACGACCAAGCATAAGCGAGATCTCAGGTGGGTGCAAGACAAGGTTGGCAAAGTCGAGAAGGAGAGGGATGCGGTGTTGGCCCTAAAGGCTAAAGCAGAGCAAGAACAGACTCAAGCAAGGAATGATCTTCACCAGGCCAAAGTCCTGTAGGTCATAAGTACGAGTATTGGCAAGTGCATGAGGAAAAATGCAGAGAAACAATTGAAGCTGTGCAAGGAAGATGCTAAAAGGAAGGAGCAGAATATTCGATCCTTGCTCTCGCAGGAAGATGCGCATCGGGCTAAGATTAGGAAGATCAAGGAGATGTGTGATAACTAGTTCTATTATCTTAAGCTCCGTGCCTTTTTAAGTTGTAATAGTTGTGCTTGTTGACCTAGCGGTCTGAACTATTGGCCCCAGAATCCTGGGAGCAAAAAAATTGGTCGCCCATTAATCTGTCTTAACCATGAATTATTTCCTTTTGTCTGACCAATGCCCCTTGGATATTCCGCGCGTCGGTCCGTCGTCCTCGTGTACAAATAGGAGGCGCCACAGCGCGTCGCTTCGTCGTCCATCCCCTCGTCCTCTCCAATCTCCACCGCGTTGTCGCTTCGTCGTCCATCTCCTCGCTCCCTCTCCAATCTCCACCACGCTGCCATGGAGATGCCCGCGCTAAACTTCTACGAGGCGGTGATGTTCACGCACTTCGACATCCTCACGCCACCGGCCGCGATGGTGCCCCATGGATTGCCCATCAGCTATGTGGTGGTGCCCGTGGCTCCGCTCCCTAGCCAAGCCAAGATGGAGAGCAAAATCATGGCGTGCGACCGCCAGATGCCTGCGTGGAAGAGGGCGCTGCCCCGGTACGCGGAAGCCCGTACTGGCCGACGCTGTTTAAAAAGGAGCAGAAGGCCAAGATTGGCAACCGCATCGTTTACGGGCGCGTGGTCCACCGGGATCTCTACAACCAAGAAGGGCGGAAGAGGTTCTGTTCCGTCCATGGATGGACCAAGTACACCGTCATAGCCGCCGCTTGCCGCAAAGAGGTGCTTCGTCTCGCGCACAATGTGGAAATCATGGAGGTTCTGTCCGACAACGACGAGGAAGCCGGCGGCTCGGAGGACAGTGGCAGTGGAAGTGAAATTGTGGACTAGTGGTTGAATTAATGTAGGATGTGAAATCGCACCTTTGTTTAGAAGAATTTGTGGTTGAATTAATGTAATGCCTCGATTTAGATCTCTGTCTCGATTAATTTGTGGAAGAATTTGTGATTTAGATCAATTTCTGCCTTGATTTAGATCTCTGTCCCGGATTGGGAACGTGACCGTGGACCAAAGACCCCTTTTCTACTAGTGTATTCTGATATTGGTGGGTTGTTTGGATTGTGCCACATGCAAATGGCACAACCATAATTCATAAAGTGGAAGCATGTACACCCAGTTACTGGAAATCCGGGAGCTTCGCCAGATGCAGGGAATGCAGGAGCAGAGAGGCGGTGACATAAATGGGCTCAAAATTAGGCCAGAAACTGGTACCGATTTCCTCCTCATATGGGCATGATCGGTTGCCATTGTTGTTTATGTTGCCATGTCGTTGTGGAGCATATGAAATAAGTTGCTGCTTCTTGCAGTGTGGCAGCTTAAATAATTTATTTCTATGCCACTTACATTCCATCGAATTTGGAGACCTCCTGCCCCTCAGCAATCGTGGAACCGTTGCTACGTGTTTTCAGATAGCAGTGGCACAATCACAATTTCGGATTCAACTACTGACTCGGGCGTTTCCAAACCCTAAGTCGCGATACATTTTACTCAGAGAACGTGGGTTGATTGTTTCGCCCAACAAAGTACCACACACAGAGCTCTAGAATTTAACCGAATTACATATATAGGTTCAAGTTCAACATATTACTATGCATCTTCATTGCCAGCAGCCTTCTTCCGCAGCCTGGGTACCAAGCATTCACGTCCACTGGCTTCTTCATTTCCTGCCTTCTTCCCCTTCCTCGGTGCCAATTTTCTTAGCTTCGCGTACTCTGCATCACCGGGACAATGGGCACCAGAATCGTGCCCAGCATCATCTTTCCACTCGTTTTTAATTTCATTAGGCAACAAAATGACTGACCCGTCTGTCATGTTTCTAACCTTGCGGCGCTTCCTGTCAAAGAAACAAGACTGTTGCATAACTGCCCAATATCTACAGAGTAAATAAAACAAAAATTACAATTCAGCACAAACATGCAAACCCCAAGAGACCTTTGCTTACCAGGAGCTAATTGGGTTCGAGCAACCACCCTGTCCAACAATAGAAGGGCGACTCCCAGTTGCAGCAGCTTCCACATCCAGTACATCACAATTTGGCTCAAACATGCAAGCCGAAGCATACCTTTTCATCAACCCAATTAGCTGACTATCACACATTAGAGGAACCATGATGCCACGTTCATCCATGAAGCTGAACTTTGTAGTCTTCTTCGGCCATAATTCATCATGATTATGCAGAGCAGCAACCATGCCAGATATAGTGCAGATCTGCACAGGGGCTTCTTCCATCGTGATATAATGGTGTCCATACCACTTGCCCTTAGAGTCGTACTTGAAGAGGACTACCGTAACCAGGTAAGGGTGGTCCGCGGAGATCCCACTTGCAAAAAACTATGGACAAAATATGTTTGTCAGCGTTGGGCTAACAAACAATTTGAGGTCCAGTAGCCAGCTAGTAGTTATAATTAGTGCGAATAGCAAAGAGAAGGGTAGCTCACCCGCTTGTAGCCAGAACTTCTTCTTCCTTGGTAGTAGGATCTGCCATCCTCCGAGCTTCTCGGCTCGTCGGCAGGGGAGGCGGGCTAGAGCCTCGCAACAGCGGCTACAGCATGCGCCATTGGAGCTCGGCATCAGCGACTGGGCGCAGCAACTTGGCGCCGGAAGTCAAATATCCGAAGGGATCGTCCTGCTAGTGGAAAGGTGGGAATGGATTTGTGAAATTGGTTAATGCATCCAATCCACTTAGCTACTCGATTTGCCTAAGAGGTTGCCGTGTTGGCGCTCGCGTCATGGACAGATGACCGACATGGGGGTCTCGACCGTCTACTTCATGGGGCAGTTTAACAGAATGTTTCAATTTGGCAGGGGTGAGATGAGTTTGCCTCGAAATGGCCCCTCTCAGTAGTTGGCGGCCCAACATTTCGAAACGCGGCAATTTCAGGAAACTTAGGTACCGCCATGCGCTGGCCTGCGAACTTTGGTACCATAGACGAATAGGCCCCTACATGACAACCCCCTCCCAGCAGACACATCACGCGACATGCTGACTGGATACCACTGGCTGCTCATCACGGAGTTCAATCACCAGAAGGTAGTGCACGCTGAACTCCCGGCCCGTAAGCAGGCAGCGAACGCATCAAGTGCCGACGAGCAGCACTCTCCTCCATCGGTGGGTCCTCCTTGAAAGGAAATGGCACAACAGCCACCAAAAAAACGCTCTTGAATCAACCACCTCGATGACAAAGATCGAGAATAGGCCACCAAGGCCCTCGACTTCTTGTTCATGTCGGTGGACTCTCGGTGTCACATGATCCCCAAAACACCGCTAGTCGCGGTGATAGCAGCCACCACGTACCTGCTGACGAACCAACCACTAGCCGGAGATCCACGATCTACTGTCCACCGATCCGCCATCGTCGGACTTGGATTCGTAGAAGTTGCGCTCACCAAAGAGCCAACACCAGAGCCGAAGAAATCAAAGTCCCCGTTACCGAGGAATCGCTCACCATCTTCCAGCAAGGAGGACCATGACCTGTCGTGGCGATGCCGCATCCCACGGCGAAAAAGCCACGACTACAACATGCACGACGAAATCACACAGTCCAAAATCGACAAGATGCGTGCTAAACGCGCCTACTCAATAGAATCCGGAGATGAAGAAATAGAGCTCCACGGCACCAGCTGCTTCAGCAGAGCCATATGGCAAACTTGAATGCCGAAAGACTTCAAACTTCCTTCGGACAACCCGAAGTTTGACGGTCTCGAGGAGCCAAAGATTTGGCTAGATGATCACATCTCCTCTGTCAAATTGCATAGTGGGAGCAAGAACACAGCTATGCAGTGCCTCCAGCTGCAGCCTGGCTCAATAATCTACCTTGTGGTTCGATCAACAGTTGGGACGAGCTGGTCTACAGCTTCATCCGCAACTTCAAGGGCACCTACAAGCGACCCGTGTCAATCGAAGAACTCCATGCTTGCTGCCATAAGCCCAGTGAGTCCCTTTACTCCTACATCTAGCGGTGGTCCATCCTCAAGAACTCAGCCGAGGACATCTCCGAGGAGCACGCAATTGACCTCATTTAATCGCATCGTACGTCGCCGAGAGCTTAGGGAGGAGCTATGGCGCACCAAGCCCAAAACCATCGACCACCTGATGGACATTCCGAATCAGTGAGCAGACGGACAAGACTCGATAAACAACAATCGTGTTTTCTCTGATGACGAGGATGACCTCGGCCGCAGACGTGACCGCCGAAAAAAGAAGTGGATACACAGCTACGAAGACCGCGAGGGGGTCGACATGGTCACAACCATCTACGGTAACAAACACGACGAGGGTAACCACAACGGTGGGTACCACAGTAGCAGCAACCGCGACAGTGGAAAAAACGTCCAAGTGTGGCAACGTCGCACCCATGACGACACACCTGGTGCACCCAGTTTCTTGGAGAGGCTGTCTAGACCCTACAATGTCCATTTCTACATCGACAAACCAGATGGAAAGAAGAATTCGATACACGTCCTCAAGGTTTGCCGTGAATTCCAGAAGCTCCATGAGGAATACACCCAACTGCATCGCGATGCGATGAACCTGGGGTACGAAGCTGCGCCAGGCGCCATTACTATTGGAGAACCACCACCACCTGGGGGACCCGCACAGCCCGTTGCTGCACTAGTGCCAAAAATGGGCGAGAACGGTACCCACTGCCACTCAGAAACATGTGCATGATCCAGAAGGGATGCGCCTCTAACTGGACGCAGAAAACAATCACTTGCCAAGTCAACCTGGAAGTCAACGCTCCACCCTCAACCCCTGAGTACCTCAGTGGGTTGGAGTGTTGCATCACCTTCGACAGAAGCGACCACCCGCACCAGGTCCCTTGCCTAGGCCATTCTCCCCTGCTTCTCGATGTGGCACATTCGAGATGAGCAGAGTTTTCATGGATGGGGGTAGCAGCATCAACCTCATGTTCGCCAACACCCAACGCGCCATGCGGATTCCCCTCTCCATCCTGGAAGCATCTGAAACAACAATCCATGGTATCATGCCAGGGAAAGGAGCATATCACTTGGGCAAAATTTGGATGTATGTCATCTTTGGCATGCCTCTGAACTTCCAACCTGAACTCCATACAGGTACTAGAATTGAGCATATACGGTCCAATCTGTAGAAGCCCACGGTGTTACCAAGGCCCAATCACGGATTTGGGTGACCGAAGGAGACTCCGACTACTTGCGACACACGGCAATATCAAAGATAGAAAGTTTAAAGGGAAAACCCGTAACTTGTAACCAACTAGACCTGGTATCCCGAGACCTAGCCTATCTATATAAAGGCTAGGAGGGGGCGGCGAGGAGGACAATCACAACCGTAGTTTCCACAACCTTGCCAGATTGCATCTATGCACTCCCTGTAACTTTCGACTCCCTCGATAATTCCAAGAGCAGACAAGCAAGAGTAGGGTCCTCTACGAGGCCTGAACCTAGGTAAACCTTGAGTCCCTATGTCCTTGTTTGCTAGCCGATTGATGCCTCCAGCGCTCCCTCCTTCTCCAAAACCCAAGTCCATAACAATGGGCGTTGATGAGTTTAACCCTCGTCAATTGGCGCCGTCTATCGGAACTGGGAGTGCTACTGTCGCGGCTTCTTCGGCCCCGTTAACTGTGATCTACAACTCCGCAACAACAGAGATTCGCCACCTCTTCGGTGCTTTCGACTTCACCGTCCATACGTCGGCCACTCGCCCGGCTTTGGAGTCTGTGGGCGATGGGATCGGCCTGGCGATCGGGAGCTTATGCTTCCAAGTTGGTCAGCTGGGTACACTTCGCCTCCCCGATCAGCCAACGGTCCCCGCGATTGCTCCAGCATCGTGGTTTCCACCACTGATCGGCACCCAGAGTGAACTCGATGCCCTAACAATAGTCGAGAGCACGGACAGCAACAACCGTCGTGAATCTGATCTGGCCATAGAGGATGGGGCCTATTGCTCCGGATCTAAAAGCTGTAGAAGCAACAGCTTCCCCAATCACTACATGTGCGCCGCCATCAACGCAAGCGACACCGGTGGCAATCGCGGCAACACGGGTACTGGTCCGTCCAACGGCGTCATCCCAGCCGAGAACGGCGGTCCCGCCAATGGCGCACCCACCAACATTGGTACGGGGAGTAATCCGCATCTCACGGTGAATGAGCGCACTGAAGAGCACATGTTGATCAAGCTCAATGCCAACGTGTGGGCTTGCTGTCGAGAAGCTCTGCGGGGAAATCCTCTGCCCTCAAACTCATCGCAAGACATGCTGATGGGTAAACATTGGCTACTCAAGGAGGATTACAAGCGCCAACAACAAGAAATCGTGCAACTCGACACGCGCAGAAAGGCGGCGGACGAGTCGAGCCTTTGGCGGGCTCAGCTCTCTTCCATGGGAGGATCCTCCTCCAAGGGCAATGAACATGTGGCTTCCAAGAGGCACTCTCCACTGGCCCACCTCACCGACAAGGAGCAAGAAGAGGCCGCGCAAGTCCTCAACTTATCATCCATGACGGTGGATACACGGGGCAACATACTCCCTAAGATACCGCAAGCAACGGTGACATCGGCCACTGTAACATCCCAAAACTTTAATCAAGGTTATCAAGATTCTAATCACCCAATTAGGGTTAACAAAAACTTTTAATATTAAAATGAATATGAATGCATGTGTGTGTTTGCATTAATATAGAATTGTTTGAAAATGCCATGTGTGATTTTCCTAAATGTTGTGAAATGCTTCAAAGGTGAATGCCACATCATCTAAACCATTTACAAACAAAATCCAAAGAAAAAGAAATCAAATAGGATTAAATAATGCAAATGGTTATTTTGACCATTTTAATCCACTAGGACACTTTAGGTGTTCCTAGAAGTCAATTTCAAATAGAAACTTTCTCAACTCTTTTCACCCCTTGCTAGATCAAGTAAAGATGTGCCTAGGCCCACTTTACAAACGTACAAAAATCTTTAGCAAAGCAATTTAAATGACAATTGAAAATGGAATCAAGTGTATGTGTTAAGATCACCATTTCTCAAAACCCAACCAAATCACTCCACCTTGACAATTCCCAGCAAGCAGAGACTACCAAGCATAAGATCATATCACACACCAAAAATCTTTCCAAAATTCGAATTTAAATCTCTTACAGCCATTTGATCGAACACCTGGCAGACAAAATTAATCTGGCCTAACAATTACTATTTTAGAGAAGTGATCAAGCACCACTAAGGCCTCAATCCACACCCTTGGTCTCCCCTAGTTCCAACCATGCCATAAAGGAGCTCCCCCTTAGCCGCTTGCAGCAGTGCCGAGCCACCCAAGCACCATGCCCGCCGATCAAGCATGGCTCACTCGTAGCAGACAGCCCCGCTCTCTCCCACCATGCCTAGGAGGATCGTCGCACCATACCACCCCTCTTTGTCCCTTCCTCGAGCCCTGCCAGGCCGTGGACCACCCCCAGCACGCCGCGCCCATCGCGTCTGCGCCATGTCGAGCACACGCCAGAGAGCCTCACCAGACAAGCGTGAACACGCCGCATCTGGACCGAAGCCCGCACGCACTGCTTCGCCATGACCCCAAGAAGCACCCAGACATGCCCGTTCGCAGCCGCTTGACCCGCAACCACCGTGCGCCGCGTCGAATGCCGCTTCTGCTGCGCAGAGCACCAACCGCTCCTGACCCAATGCCACCGCCCCTAGCCGCGCCTTTACGTCATATATGACCGCCAGCAAACTGTACACCATCCCCTACCTCCAGCTGCGCCGCTAGCTGCATGTACCGTCGCCACCGACGAGCCGCGCCCATGCTGCTCGGTCCCTTCGTCGAGCCTATAAAAGGAGGCCCTCTCTGCCCCAATTCCTCACACCACCTCACTCCCCTCTCGCCACTGACCTTTCCACCCTATTCCCTAAGCAAGGCGAGCCGCAGTTCGCCGGAATTTCGCCGGAGCTTACTGCTGCCGAGGAGAAGAGGCATCGTCGATTGGAGCTGCCCTAGGAGCCGTCGCGACCACGCCTAGAACCAACGTCGTCTACCAGTTCGATCGCCCCCATCGCCACGTCTAGCTGGAGCCCTGGTAAGGCCCCACATACCCCCACCGTGCCGTGTTAGGGTTCGTTCTCGCCGGAGCTGTTCGCCGGAGACGAAGAACCACAGTCGTTCGATCATAGTCTAATCGTAGCGCTGAGATTGCCCCGTACCGCTTCGCGTTAGATGTGCCGCTGACATGCGGGACCAACCTGTCAGTAGCCTGCTGTGCCACGGAGCGCCACTGGTCCGGCCCGTTAGCTTTCCCGCGCTAGCCCACAGATTCAAATAAATGTTTATCCATTTAGGTTTAAACTAGATTCTGTCCACTTATTCAAAAATCTATTTAGAGAGTTCACTTAACCAAAATGCATCATTCACAATTTGTTAGAAAGGTAATTAAAATATCTATCCAAGACCGTTGGATTTAAATGAATTGGAGTTAGAGATCACATGTAGCAAAAATAACAAGACAAAGACTTTTCTACATTCAAACATTTTTCAAAAATCAACCACAATAGCTTTTGAGTTGTTTTCAACTCTCAAAAATTACATTTGATGATATATATCTGAATAAGTAAAAACATTTAGGTTTGCATGCAGTGACATTGTACTAGTACCAAAAGAATGCTATTAGGGCATTTCTAGTCACTTTAAATCATTTAAATAATAAACCTAAACTTTATAAAGTGTGACCAACACTTTAAATCACATTCCCATGTATTGGAATATGTGGTGTGGACATGTGTTCACATGATCCCATATTCTATTTGGAGAATATTAAATCTTAATTAATTTCAATGAGTAGAAATTACTTTTCTAAAATAAAATGAATAAAACTATTTCTTTAAATCATGTGAGGATTGTGATGATACTAGATCATCAAGTGTGAGCCTTAGTATGCTAGTTAGCAATAGATAAGTATTGTTTGGTGAGTGTGTACCCCGTATTCTTTTATAGACAATAGTACCGACCAAGTCTACGAGGAGGAGTTCTACCCCGAAGAAGACGAGGAGAATTTCAATCACTGCACCAATCAAGGCAAGCTATTATTGGCAAGCTACTACTTGCAAGCCATCATTAACAATGCAAGCTAAAACTTGCAAGCTTGATAACCTAAGCAAGATGCATTAGGCATGCTTTGGTTATACCATTTTCATTTATGCCCATCCCAAGTTTTACTTGCAAGCTTTACTTCTGTTACTTTACCAAAGTTCTTTACTTTTCTTATAGATAGCGTAAAGAGTATAAAACTTGGCCTATCTAGTTATACTTAGATGTCGTTCTATGGCATGATATTGAAGATTAGCACCCCTCATTAGTGAACACTCTTAACCTTAGTAGTTAGTGCTAAGCATAAAACTTGATCACTTTAGATGGGAATACTTGGTGAAAATGCTTATGAAAACCTTGGAATGATGAGTCATTCTATTGAGATGTTTTGACATGTGTTGAGAAACACAAATGGTTTATGATGATGAAAATGTTGAGGCATAAGCCTTAGCCCCTTATAAAAACTGATGGTTGGATCGGATGCGATACCATTCCAATTTTACCGTACAACCACAATACCTGAATTGGGTAAGGCTTAGTCGGAAGTTTATATGCATTAGTATGGCTTTCCTCGTGGGAGAGGTTTGAGATGAGGCTACCTCTTGATGATGTCCACCTATGCAGTGCCCAGGATGGCAGATGGCCATGGCTGGGAGGCCAAGCTCATAGGAGAGGTGCTTATACTAGAGCGTGTAAAGGAAAGGTTATGATTGATTATCCGCATACTAAGTATGATGATTCAGGGTTATCCCTGACAGATGTATCGAATTTTGTGGTGAAAGTGTACCACCTCTGCAGAGTGTCAAACTATTAATAGCCACGTCCGCGGTCATGGACAGTTGGAGTGGCCATACTGTTCCGTCGTCAGATGTTTTCAAAAAGGACTTATGAAATGATTGGTGACTTGACTTGACCACAACAGGGTTGTGAACATGAAAGATAGCTTCCCACTTAAGTGATTTAGGACTTTAAATTATCTTTATTTACTTCTGAACTCAGCTTAAGATAAATCTACCTTTTGCAAATAAACCTAGAGCTTAGCTTTCCTATTAGAACTACCTTACTTGTTAGTGATAGTTTGCGAGTACTTAAAGAGTACTCATGGCTTTGTCCCTGGCTATTCCCGTGGCTAGACTATGAGGAGGTCTATCTGGAAGAAGGACGACAGGACGGCTAGGACAACTAGGATCATCTCCCATCGTCAGCATTTCTTGTGACACTGAAGATGGATCCCATCGTTAGGCTTATTATTCCGCTGCTTGTTTGTATTAAGACTGGATCATGAGATCCTTTATTTGTGTAAGACCTTATTATGGTTTGTAATGGATGATGTACTGTGATATGCAATTTGTTATGTCTCGCAAAAATGGTAATCCTGGGATTGCGATGTATGGCATAACAGGCATCTAGGATTAAAAATCCGGGTGCTGATAAGTTGGTATCAGAGCCATCCTGACCATAGGAGACCCTAGTTAGAATGAACGTCCGAACAAAAACTTAGTTTAAAAAACAAAGGAAGTGAGTATCTATGAAAACCTATTCCCACTCTTATCCTTGATTCTTTGAAAAAAATTCATGTTCCCCAAAAATTCTTAGATCACTACATAAAACTTGACACACTTGATCACCTCACTAACTTACTCATCCTAAATCCTTGTAGATGGAGGTTCTGTACAACAAGTTCTATCAATAGGGAAACGGAGGCCAACTGATCTTTGAAAGGGATCTCGATGCATTGTCGGAGTATTTGGAGCACCTACATCCGGAATTCTTTGGGGCTCAACTCAATGATCACCTAGGAGGAGATCTACAATGGCTGATAGTTGCTGATCTTCGAGGCAAGATGGAAGCACCCCTTTCGGAGAAGATTCAATTCACCGTGAGAGAGACACCTGGATATATGGATTAGCCAGGGCAACGCATGAAGCTCTCACCCATCTTTGCGGACAAAACATCAACTTGATCCAGGGAACTCGCTTTGCTCACTATGCAAGGCGTGATTCTATGGGAATGCCATTGGATATGACAAGTCACCCGGAGATGAAGCGCCAAGTGGAGAACCTTGACTTCCTGCTGTATGATAGGGAGAGGGAATTGGACAATGCTCGAGCCTACGCCAACCACAACCTTTCCATTGCCACCCAGAAGGCCCAGACTTTCACCCTGCTCGTCAAGGATCGCCAATCACTTCGCTGACAATGCGAGAAGAAGGATCGCACCATCCCTCGTCTTCACAAGAAGGTGGCCGACCTCGAGAAGACCATCTAGGAACAAGAAGCTCAGCTTGCAGCAAAAGAAGAAGAGGAAGAAGGTGAAGACATCCAGGGTGATCTTCATTCGTACCTCAGTTATGATGATGACTACCTAGAAGATGATGCCATGGACTTCTACACTAATGATGATGACTCCGACTTCGTTGATGATGAGTAGATGCACTTGATCACTACCGTTGGAATGAGTTGTATCGGTGCCATTGTATCTTAGTTTACAGAATGGTTCTTAAAACCATCTGTTTTCCTTTCATGTTGTGGTGTGTGTGTGTTTGTATGGTGTGCTCGAATGAATGAGAAGTTGTTAGTTTTCCAAACCGGAGTCAAACTCAAAGTTTAAAGCTTTTTGAAAACAAAACTATGAATCTTAGAACTTTCCCTCTTATCTCATTATCTATCTCAATCTTGAGATGACTCGTGGAAACCCCGGAGGAAGCAGCTCATCGCAGGACCCGATGGCCCACAATAATCAAGGCCAAGGAAATCAAGATCATCATGGATCAAAACTTAAGAATTTTCAGAATACCAATCCTCCTATCTTTAGCAAGTCTGAAGACCCATTAGACGCAGATGATTGGTCGCAAACCATGGAGAATAACCTAGAAGTCGCAGGAGTTGATGCTAATGCGCAAGTAGTGTTTGCCACCCACTATCTGGCAGGAGATGCAAGAGCCTGGTGGAATAGCACCCGTACCATGAACCACGGTCAAGTGATGACGTGGGAGGCCTTCAAGACCAAGTTTAGCCGCACCCATGCGCCGCAAGGTTTAGTCACTAGAATGAGAGATGAGTTTAGAGAACTAAAGCAAGGAAGGATGATGGTAGTTGAATACCGTGAAAAATTTATGTCCCTCGCAAGATATGCCCCTGATGAGATCAACACTGAAGCCAAGAAGAAGGAAAGGTTCCTAAATGGATTGCATGATGAGATGCAAACGGTATTAATCAACATCCGTTTTGATGACCTAGAAGAGCTAGTCAACTCTGCCATCCAGATGGAAGGGAAGATAAACCAAGCCAATGACAACCGCAAGCGCAGAATGATGCATCAGACTGGGTCCCACAATACCCAGAAGTATCACCCCAACCTGTCTGCAGGATATGCCCCAAGAAACAATAGACCCCCAATGTCTCGTCCAAGCTACCCCAATCGAAGCGGAGGAAACGTGAAGTCCGGAGGAAATCACAAGAACAACCCCAGCAACTCCAACAACTTCAACCGTGCACCGCCCAAGTCCAACAACAACAACAACAATACTACCCCAAGGACTGGAAGCAATGTTGTGCCTATTGCAGCCAAAGACAAGTCTCAGATTACTTGCTTTGATTGTGGAGTGAAGGGTCACTACTCCAACGAGTGTCCCAAGAAACTTGTAGCCACCACCAATGTGAATGCACCTGCTCAGCAACAACGCCGTGTTCAACCTGGAAGAAGATTTGCCCCAGGGAATTCGCTCAATCGCAACGGTCATCTGTTTCACATGAATGCTGAAGAAGCCTAGGAAGCGCCAGATGTCGTGTTGGGTATGTTTTCTGTTAACTGGGTATTAGCAAAAGTGTTGTTTTATTCTGGAGCATCGTACTCGTTTGTTACCGAAGAATTTGCATGCACTAGTAAGATTCAACCAACAAAATTGAAGCATGTTATGATAGTTCAAATACCTGGTTCAACCACCAAAGCTAGAAAAATTTGCAAGGTTGTACCTATCAGAATCCATGGGATAGATTTTTATGCCAATCTAATAGTACTTGGAACCAAAGGATTGGAGGTAGTACTAGGAATGGATTGGATGTCGAAACATAAAGGATTGATCGACTGTGCCAAGAAAGCCATAACCATGACCAATAGCTCTAGAGTATCAGTAGAGCATGTATCTAAAACCTTGCCCCGTCAGTTCAAATGCAACAAGAATCTATCCCAACTAACCATAGACCAAGTCAGAGTAGTCTGTGAATACCCCGACGTATTCCTAGATGAATTTCCTGGTATGCCCCCAGATCGGGATATCGAGTTCATTATTGAACTAATTTCTGGAACTAGACCCATAGCTCAGAGACCTTATAGCATGAACCCAACAAAACTAGTAGAGATGAAGAAGAAACTCGATGCTATGTTGGTGAAAGGTTTGATTCAACCAATCACATCGCCATGGAGATCGCCTATTTTGTTTGTCGACAAGAAGGATGGAGTTAACCATTTGTGCACAGATTACTGGAAGCTGAATGATGTAACCATCAAGAACAAGTACCCACTGCCCAAGATTGAGGATATGTTTGATCAGTTGAATAGTGCCAGAGTGTTCTCTAAGATTGATCTTAGAACTGGTTATCACCAACTCAAGATTCGTGCAACAGATATTCCAAAGACCGCCTTTACCACCAGATATGGATTATATGAGTATACGGTCATGTCTGTTGGATTAACCAATGCCCCTACTTATTTCATGAATCTC
The DNA here is from genome assembly GCA_910589775.1 of Avena eriantha. Taxonomy (NCBI): domain Eukaryota; kingdom Viridiplantae; phylum Streptophyta; class Magnoliopsida; order Poales; family Poaceae; genus Avena; species Avena eriantha. The sequence continues at coordinate 406,382,558 of OU342742.1, forward strand.
ATGAATACGATCTCTATGAATTTTCTGTATAAGTTTGTCGTTGTTTTTATCGACGATATTCTTATCTATTCCAAGTCAGAAGAAGACCATGAGCAACATCTTAGAACTGTCCTTGAAACCCTTAGAGAGCATCAGTTGTATGCCAAGTATAGCAAATGTGAGTTCTGGCTGAAAGAAGTAGGATTCCTCGGACATATTGTGTCGGCAGGAGGTCGATGTTGATCCCGCCAAGATCAAAGATGTTGGAGCATGGAAAGCCCCAACCACTCAACCCCAATTCTGTGTATTTCTCGGATTAGCCGGATATTACCGCAAGTATGTTGAAGGATTTTCGAGCATCGCAAGACCGATGACCCAATTGTTGAAGAAAGATAAGAAGTTTGAATGGACAGACAAATGTGAAGTGAGTTTTCCATAACTCGAGAAGAGATTGATTTCAGCCCCAATATTGATTATGCCAGATATCAAGAAGCCGTTTGATGTATATTGTGATGCATCCAAGATTGGTCTCGCATGTGTGTTGATGCAAGAAGGTAAAGTCATAGCATATATGTCCCGACAACTGAAGCAGCATGAGCAAAACTACCCTACCCATGATCTTTAACTAGCAGCTGTAGTTTTAGCATTGAAGACATGGCGTCATTACCTTATGGGTAACCGCTATGAGATTTCCTCGAATCACAAGAGCTTGAAGCATATTTTCACTCAGATGGAGCTGAATATGAGGCAAATGAGATGGATAGAGTTAATCAAGGATTATGACCTTGCCATTCACTATCACCCCGGGAAATGCAATGTGGTAGTGGATGCTCTTAGCAGATTGTCATGTAGATTAAACAACATGATTAAAGAAGCCCAGCCAAGTTTGCATCAAGAGTTGGAGTAGTTTAGAACCGAGCTAGTTAGTAAAGGATTTTTAGCTAGCATTGAACTTCAACCCACTTTGATTAGTTAGATCAAGGAAGCCTAGAATGGAAATGCAAGTATCAACGGAATCAAGCGTCGTATCAATACAGGAAAGGTACCCGAATTCACCGAAGATGAAGAAGGAGTTTTGTGGTACAAAGGACGTATCTGTGTGCCAGCAGATTTGGAGCTAAAGCAAGTTATCATGCAGGAAGCTCATGATACTCTTTATTCTATCCACCCCAGAGGAATGAAGATGTATCAAGATTTGAAGGAGCAATTTTGGTGGCACAAGATGAAGAGAGAAATCGGAAGCTACATCGCCAAGTGTGATATCTGTCAAAGAGTCAAGGCAGAACATCAAAGACCCGCAGGACTGTTGCAACCATTGCAAATTCCAGAATGGAAATGGGATTCTGTCGGAATGGACTTTATCACCGGTTTGCCTACTTCTAGTAGGGGAAATGACTCTATTTGGGTCATAGTTGATAGACTATCAAAGGTAGTCCATTTTATACCTGTCAAGAAAACCTACCAGATTTCGAAGCTAGTAGAGCTGTACATTGCTAGAATCGTCAGTTTGCATGGAACCCCCAAGACCGTCGTATCGGATCGAGGAACCCAATTTACCTCAAGATTTTGGCAGAAAGTCCAAGAAGGATTAGGAACCAAGTTGAACTTATCACTCGCAGACTAATGGACAGACTGAAAGAGTCAACCAAATCTTAGAAGATATGTTGAGAGCTTGTGTGTTAGAGTATGGATCAAAATGGGAAGATTGTTTGCCTTTCGCAGAATTCTCATACAACAACAGTTATGAAGCCAGTTTGAAAATGGCCCCATTTGAATTTCTGTATGGAAGAAAGTGCCCATCCGTATCTTGGAAGAAGCCTTCAGAACCACCAGGACCCGGAGTATCAAGTTTCTCAAGATCCAATGGAGCAATCATACCAAAGAAGAAGCCACCTGGGAGCGAGAAGATTATATTAGGACTGAGTTTCCTAGTTTTTCTCAAATCTCCGGACGAGATTTTTTTAAGGGAGGAAGGTTTGTAACATCCCAAAACTTTAATCAAGGTTATCAAGATTCTAATCACCCAATTAGGGTTAACAAAAAGTTTTAATATTAAAATTAATATGAATGCATGTGTGTGTTTGCATTAGTATAGAATTGTTTGCAAATGACATGTGTGATTGTTCTAAATGTTGTGAAATGGTTCAAAGGTGAATGCCACATCATCTAGACCATTTACAAACAAAATCCAAAGAAAAAGAAATCAAATAGGAGTAAATAATGCAAATGGTCATTTTGACCATTTTAATCTACTAGGCCACTTTAGGTGTTCCCAGAAGTCATTTTCAAACAGAAACTTTCTCAACTCTTTTCACCCCTTGCTAGACCAAGTAAAGATGTGCCAAGGACCACTTTACAAACTTACAAAAATCTTTAGCAAAGCAATTTAAATGACAATTGAAAATGGAATCAAGTGTATGTGTTAAGATCACCATTTCTCAAAAACTAACCAAATCACTTCACCTTGAAAATTCCCAGCAACCAGAGACTACCGAGCATAAGATCAGATCACACACCAAAAATCTTTCCAAAATTCGAATTTAAATCTCTTGCGGCCATTTGATCGAACACCTGGCAGACAAAATTAATCTGGCCTAACAATTACTGTTTTAGAGCAATGATCAAGCGCCACTAAGGCCTCAATCCACGCCCCTGGTCTCCCTAGTTCCAACCATGCAATAAAGGAGCTACCCCTTAGCCGCTTGCAGCAGTAACGAGCCACCCGAGCGCCATGCCCGCCGGTTGAGCATGGTTCACTCGCAGTAGACCGCCCCGCTCTCTCCCGCCATGCCTAGAAGGATCGCCGCACCCTACCGCCCTCTTTGTCCCTTTCCCGAGCGCTGCCAGGCCGTGGATGACCCACAGCACGCCTCTCCCACCACGCCTGCGCCATGCCGAGCATGCGCCAGAGAGCCATACCTGACAAGCATGAACACGACGCGCCTCGACCGAATCCCACGCGCACTGCTTCGCCACGACCCCAGGAAGCGCCCAGACATGCCCATTTGCCGCCGCTTGACCTCCAGCCACCGTGCACCACGTCGAACGCCGCTTCTACCGCGCAGAGAACCAGCCGCTCCCGACCAAATGCCACTGCCCCTAGCCGCGCTTTTACGCCATAGATGACCGCCAGTAGACCGCGCACCATCCCCTACCTCCAGCTGCGCTACTAGCTGCTTGTACCGTCGCCACCGACAAGCCACGCCCACGCTGCTCGGTCCCTTTGTCGAGCCTATAAAAGGAGGCCCTCTCTGCCCCAATTCCTTACACCATCTCACTCACCACTGACCCTTCCACCCCATCCCTGGAGCAAGGCGAGCCGTAGTTCGCCAGAATTTTGCCAGAGCTTGCCGCTGCAGAGGAGAAGAGGCACCGTTGATTGGAGCTGCCCTAGGAGCCACTGCAACCACGCCTAGAACCGCCGTCGTCTACCAGTTCGATCGCCCCCATCGTGACGTCTATGTGCATCCCTGGTAAGCCCCCACGTACCCCCATCATTCCGCGTTAGGGTTCATTCTCGCCGGAGCTGTTTGCCGGAGATGACGAACCACAACTATTCAATCGTAGTCTAATCGTAGCGCTGAAATTGCCCCGTACCGCTTCGCGTTAAATGTGTCGATGACATGCGGGACCAACCTATCAGTAGCCCGCTACGCCGTGGTGTGCCACTGGGCCGTCCTGTTAGCTTTCCCGCGCTAGCCCACAGATTCAAATAAATGTTTTTCCATTTAGGTTTAAACTAGATTCTGTCCACTTATTCAAAAATCAATTCAGAGTGTTTCACAATGCATGATTCAAATTTTGTTATAAATATAATGAAAATATCTATCCAAGCCCATTGGATTTAAATGAATTGGAGTTAGAGATCACATATAGCAAAAATAACAAGACAGAGACTTTTCTACATTCAAACATTTTTCAAAAATCAACCATGATGCTTTTGAGTTGTTTTAAACTCTCAAAAATCACATTTCATGTTATATATCTGAATATGTAAAAACATTTAGGTTTGCGTGCAGTGACATTGGACTAGTACCAAAAGAATGCTATCAGGGCATTTCTAGTCACTTTAAAACATTTAAATAATAAACTTAAACTTTATAAAATGTGATCAACACTTTAAATCACATTCCCATGTATAGGAATAAGTGGTGAGGACATGTGTTCACATGATCTCATATTCTATTTGGAGAATATTCAATCTTATTAAATTTCAATGAGTAGAAATTACTTTTCTAAAATAAAATAAATAAAACTAGTTCTTTAAATCATGTGAGGATTGTGATGATACTAGATCATCAAGTGTGAGCCTTAGTATGCTAGTTAGCAATAGATAAGTATTCTTTGGTGATTGTGTAACCCGTATTCTTTTATAGACAATAGTACCGACCAAGGCTACGAGGAGGAGGAGTTCTACCCCGAAGAAGACGAGGAGAATTTCAATCACTGCACCAATCAAGGCAAGCTATTATTGGCAAGCTACTACTTGCAAGCCATCATTAACAATGCAAGCTAACACTTTCAAGCTTGATAACCTAAGCAAGATGCATTAGGCATGCTTTGGTTATACCATTTTGATTTATGCCCATCCCAAGTTTTACTTGCAAGCTTTACTTCTGTTACTTTACCAAAGTTCTTTAGTTTTCTTATAGATAGCATAAAGAGTATAAAACTTGGCGTATCTAGTTATACTTAGATGTCATTCTACGGCATGAGATTCAAGATTAGCACCCCTCATTAGTGAACACTCTTAACCTTAGTGGCTAGTCTTAAGCATAAAACTTGATCACTTTAGATGGGAATACTTGGTGAAAATGCTTATGACAACCTTGGAATGACGAGTCATTCTATTGACATGTTTTGACATGTGTTGAGAAACACAAATGGTTTATGATGATCAAAATGGTAAGGCATGAGCCTTAGCCCCTTATAAAAATTGATGGTTGGGTTCAGATGCGATACCCTTCCAATTTTACCGTACAACCACAATACCTGAATTGGGTAAGGCTTAGCCAGAAATTTATATGCATTAGTATTGGTTCCCTCGCAGGAGAGGTTTGAGCTGAGGCTACCTCTTGATGATGTCCACCTATGTAGTGCCCATGATGGTAGATGGCCATGGCTAGGAGGCCAAGCTCATAGGAGAGGTGCTTATACTAGAGTGTGTAAAGGAAAGGTTATGATTGATTATCCGCATACTAAGTATGATGATTCAGGGTTATCCCTGATGGATGTATCGAATTTTGTGGTGAAAGTGTACCACCTCTGTAGAGTGTCAAACTATTCAAATAGCCACGTCCGCGGTCATGGACAGTTGGAGTGGCCATGCTGTTCCGTCGTCAAATGTTTTCAAAAATGACTTATGAAATGATTGGTGACTTGAGTTGACCACAACAGGGTTGTGAACATGAAAGCTAGTTGCCCACTTAAGTGATTTAGGACTTTAAATTATCTTTCTTTACTTGTGAACTCAGCTTAAGATCAATCTAGCTTTTGCAAATAAATCTATAGCTTAGCTTTCCTATTAGAACTACCTTGTTAGTGATAGTTTGCGAGTACTTAAAGAGTACTCATGGCTTTGTCCCTGGCTATTCCCGTGGCCATACTATGAGGAGGACTATCTGGAAGAAGGACAGCAGGACGGCTACGACAACTAGGATCATCTCCCATCATGAGCATTGCCTGTGACACTGAAGATGGAGCCCATCACTACGCCTATTATTCCGCTTCTTGTTTGTATTAAGACCGGATCATGAGATCCTTTATTTGTGTAAGACCTTGTTATGGTTTGTAATGGATGATGTACTGTGATATCCAATCTGTTATGTCTCGCAAAAATGGTAATCCTGGGATTGCGATGTATGGCATAACAGGCATCTGGGATTAAAAATCCGGGTGTTCACAGCCACCATGTACCTACTCAACAACTACCCATCGGCTGGGGATCTGTGAGCTGCCATGCACCGATCTATGATCTCGGGCTTGGGGCTAGTCGAAGATGCCCTCACCAAGGGTCCAACACCAGAGCCAAAGAAAAACAAAGCTCCGGCCAGGTGCTATTCATCACCCTCCTCTAGTGATGACAGTCACGACCTGTCATGACGACGCCGCTCACGGCAGCACGACTATGACTACGGCGTGCGTGATGACATCACGCGGTGCAAGGTCGACAAGATGCGCACAAGGCGTGCCCGTTTGACTAACTCGAAAGACGACGGGATAGAGTTCTGTGGGGCCAGCTGCTTCAGTATGGCCATTCGACAGAAGCGAATGCCAAAGGGGTTCAAACTCCCATCGGAGAACCCAAAATTCGACGCCATGCAGGACCCGAAGATCTGGCTAGAGGATCACATCTCCTCCGTCAGGCTTCACGGCGGAACCACAAGCACGACAATGCAATGCCTCTAGCTACAGCTGCAAGGCACCACTCGTGCGTGGCTCAACAACTTCCCGCATGGATCCATTCGCAGCTGGGAAGAGCTAGTCTATAGCTTCGTATGAAATTTCAAGGGCACTTACAAAAGGCCTGCATCAATCGAAGAACTGCAAGGCTGCTACCAGAAGACTGGCGAGTCGCTACGCTCGTACATCTAGGGATGGTCCATCATTAAAAATTCTGCAGAAGACATCTCTGAGGATCACGCAATCGACCCGTTCAATGGCGGCGTGCACCACAGTCAGCTCAGGGAGGAGCTAGGCCGCTCAAAGCAAAAGACAATCAACCACTTGATGGAGATCGTGAATCGGTGGGTCGATGGAGAGGACTCGGTAAAAAACCGTGTCCATTCCGATGATGATGGCGACCTTGGCCGCAGGCGTGACTACCGAGGAAAGCGTCGAATGCGCGGCTACGAGGACCGCAAAGAGGTCGACATGGTCGTGGATGGCTATGCCGACAAACGCAAGGACAACCGCAATAGCGGATACAGTAGCGTTGATACCGCGATAGTGGAAAAAACATGCAAGTGTGGCAGTGCCACACTCGTGATGAGGCACCTAGAACATCCATCAAGGACAAATTGTCCAGACCGTGCAACGTACACTTCTACCGCAAAAAATACGACGGCAAGAAAAAGTCCAGCCATCTACTAAAGGACTGTCGTGAGTTCCTCAAGCTCCATGAAGGCCTGGCCTAGATCAATTGTGCCACGATAAACCAAGCCTACGGAGCTGCACCGGGCGCTGTGGCTCATGGAGCACCTCCACCACCACCCGGGCCACCACCACCTGCGGCTGCGCCAGTCTAGAACCATGGAGGAGAGCCATACCCTCAATCACTAGGGAACATGGGGGTGATCCAAAAATGACGACCCTCAAATCGAGTGCAAAAAACAATCACTCGCCAAATCAACCTGGCGATGAACTCTCCTCCCTCCACCATTGAGTACCTTAGTGGAACCGATTCATGCGTCACCTTCGACAAACGCGATCACCCACGCCAAGTACCTCACCCAGGACACTGTCCCTTGGTGCTCGAGGCGTAGATCGGAGGCTTCGAGATGAGTCGGGTCTTCATGGACGGCGGAAGTGGCATTAATCTCATGTTTAGAAGTACCTTGCGCGCAATGCGAATCCCTCTGACATGTTTGGAAGTTTCAGACAGGACCTTCCACGGAATCGTCCTAGGGAAAACGCATATATCGATTGGGTAAGATCAGCCTCGACGTCATCTTCAGGATGCCGTTAAACTTTTGGCGAGAGCGCATTGAATTCGAAGTTGTCGACTGGCCCTCACAATACCACTGCATCCTCGGATGTGTCGCGTTCACGAGGTTCATGGCGGTACCACACTATGCCTACTTGCAGATGAAGATGCCAGGCCCAAACGACATTATCACCGTAAATGGAAGCTTCGAGAGGTCCGACAACTACGATAGGGAATTCAACAGAATCTCGCAGTCTTTCAGCATGTAGGAGGAACTGGCGCGGTTGAAGGATTCAATAGACAACAATCTGCCTCCCCCGAGCAAGCCAAGCTCGCCCGACCAATCTTTTGACAAGTCGGTGCACACCAAGAAATTCCAGGTTCATCCAACGGACCCAAGCAAGACGACCCTGATCACCAACAACTTGAGTCCCGCATACGAAACCGCGCTCGTCGAATTCCTCCATGAGTGCTGGGAAATCTTTGCCTGGTGTCCAACAGACATGCCAGGAGTTCCCAGGGAATTCGCCGAGCACACACTCAACGTGAATCCTGAAGCAAGGCCAGTTAAATAAACAATCCGACGACTGTCCGAGCCAAGGGCAAAAGCGGTCGGTATGGAAGTCAATAGACTCCTCGATCCTAATTTCATACGTGAGATCAAGGAAAGCACCTGGGTCACAAACATCCCGTGGATGTGCGTGGACTTCACCTCCCTGAACAAACATTGCCCGAAGGACGACTTTCCGTTGCCACGGATCAATCAAATAATCGAATCCACCGCGGGATGCGAGCGTCTCTGCTTCCTCGACGCCTACTCGGGCTATCATCCGATTCGAATGAAGGAGGAAGACCAGGATAAAATGGTTTTCATCATGCCCTTTGGTGTCTTCTGCTACACAACGATGCCCTTCGGGCTAAAATATTTTGGAGCCACCTAGTAGCGGTGCATGCAGGCCTACCTCAAGAGCCAACTTGGTCGCAACATCCAAGTATACATCGATTACATTGTCATCAAAACCAAGGAGAAAGCCTCGTTACTCGATGATCTCTGTGAGACCTTTGATAACCTCGACCACTACCGGATCAAGCTGAATCCGAAAAAATGCGCCTTCAGCTTACCATCTGGGTAACTGCTCGGGTACCTCATCTCTGTGAGAGGTATCAAGGCAAACCCGAAGAAAATAAAAGCCATACTGGCTATGGAGAAGGCGAAGAATGTAAAAGGCGTCCAGCAGCTAGCTGGGCGAATCGCGGTGCTCAGTCAATTCATCAGTCAGATGGGTGAAAAGGCACTTCCTTTCTACCAACTTCTCCACAAGGCTAAAAAATTCGAGTGGAGAAAAAAAGCACAAGAAGCATTCGATGACCTCAAGTGTATACTGTCCACCTCACCGGTGTTGGTGACACCTCGCGAAAAAGAGCCGCTACTACTATACATCTCCGCCACCAACCAGGCGGTTAGAACTATGCTCGTGGTGGAACGAGGCGAAGAAAATAAAGTCCACGGGGTACAATGCCTAGTCTACTACCTCAGTGAGGTGCTCACACCAACAAAACAGCGGTACCCGAACTTTAAGAAGATGGCATACGACATCTTCATGATAGCCAGACGACTGCGCTACTACTTCCACGAGCACCCAATCGTAGTGGTGAATGACGCCCCGCTTGGTCACATACTCAACAATCTGGACACCACTGGATGAGTCACGCTCTAGGGAATCGAACTATCTCCATGAGACATCACATATGAGAAGTGAGACGAGATCAAATCGCAAGTTCTGCTGGACTTCCTCGTACACTGGATGGAAGACCAGTTCCCCGATAAGCCAGACATGTCATATCTATGGACAATGCACTTCGATGGGTCCAAGAGCAAGGAGGGAGCTGGCGTGGGCGTCATCCTGACATCGCCACAAGGTGACAACATGAGGTATGTTATGCTAATGCAGTTCACCGCCTCCAACAATGAAGCTGAATATGAAGCCTTGCTCCACGGGATGCGAATGGAAAAAGCCTGCGGCGCCCAGCGACTCGTCATCTACGGCAATTCCAACCTAGTGATCAATCAAACAAGGAATGAGTGTGATGCTCTGAGCGACAACATGATCACCTACCGCGACCTCTACAACACACTCGAAGGAGACTTTGACGGCTGCGAGCTGCGGCACGTCGGCCGCGAGAGCAACAAAGAGGCAGACACACTAGCCAACATCGGCTCCACTTGTGCCCTAGTGCCACCCGGAGTATTTTTAGAGTGCATCTCCGAGCGCTCCATCAAGCCAAAAGCTAACAAACACAAAACCAGCATGCCGAAGGACTAGGGGGTTGTGCCACCCAGCGAGCCAATGGCACTCGACGACACGGGGCCAGACACATGACTCGAAGGCCCCATGGAGGTCATGATGATCGAGCCATCCTAGACACAACCATATGTCACATACTTCCTCAGAAAAAGGTTGCTAGATGACCCGACTAATGTGCGTCATATCAAGCGACGATCCAAGGCATTCACCCTCATCAATGGGGAACTGTACAAGCGCAGCATCACAGGAGTCCTTCAACGGTGTGTCTCCAACGGGGATGGAAGACCAATCCTCCTCGATATACATGAAGGAACTTGCGTGATGCCAAGGATATTGTCTAATGTTGCAACGCCTGCCAGCGATTCGCGGACAAGCCGCATGCACCAGGCGCAGAACTCAGGCCAATACCCGTGGCTTGGCCCTTCGCCCAATGGGGACTCGACATGGTCGGCAAGCTCTAGAGATCCTCACGAGGAGGATACGTCTACCTTCTAGTCGCGGTCGACAAATTCACCTAGTGGATTGAGGCCATGCTGGTGACAAACCAATCAAGAGCCAGTGCTGTCAAATTCTTCATGTCCATCATCTTCCGCTTCGGGGTGCCACATAGCATCATCACAAACAATGGTACAAACTTCACCTCCAAGGAGTTCCAGGATTTTTGCGAAAACTTGGGAATCAATATTAGCTATGCCTTGGTGGCACATCCCTAGACCAACAGTTAAGTCGAAAAGGCCAATGGCCTCGTCTACGGTGAGATCAAGAAAAGGCTCCTCCGGCCACTCGAAAAAGTTTTCGAGTGCTGGCCAGATGAGCTGCAATCAATACTATGGAGCCTGCGCACAACTCCAAACAACGCTACAGGCTACACTCTGTTCTTCATGGTACACGGCGCTAAAGCGATACTACCCGCAGAGGTGCACTACAAGGCCCCATGGGTAATAGCATATAGAGAGGCAGAATCAACCATCACAGTCGAAGACTCCGTCGACCTCAGATGACCCACAAGTATAAGGGGTGTATCGCAGTATTTTCGATAAGTAAGAGTGTCAAACCCAACGAGGAGCAGAAGGTGCTGGCTAGTGGTATGGATTAGGAATTCTCTGCAAATACTTAGCAAACGGATTTTTAGGGGTTTTTGATAAAGCAAGTAAACAAAGTATGAGCAAACAAAAGACAGTAGGAATAAATGCACCAAGTGGCCCAATCCTTTATGCAGCAAAGGACAAGCCGGTTGTATTACTTAAGATGACCAAACGTTCTCGAGGACACATGGGAAGACTGTCAAGTGCTTTCGCTTCATATAGTTGATTAATCGTCTTTAGCTTGCTAAGTGTTGTGTGGGTGAACCTGTGCTAATGTACCGACCTTCCTAGGACTAATACATACTTGTGATTATACCCCTTGCAAACATCCGTAAGTACAAGAGAGTAATTAAGGGAGAAACCTAACCACAGCTTTAAACTCTAAGACCCTTACGTCCCTTGTGCAATGGTTTCCTGATGGGGGTTCAGGTTTCTGTCACTCCGGCAACCCCTACAATTAGTAGCCAAATACACAATGCATTCTCCTAGGCCCATATAGGTGAAGTGCCATGTAGTTGACGTTCAGACGACACCACTAGAAGAAGTATACCACAACTTAAATATCAAACTATTGAATCTTTCTCAACACAACTCCACTACTAACAACATGACTTCTCCCATGTCCTCAAGAACAAAACGAACTACTCACAAGATATCATATGGATCATGATCAGAGATGGAATAATGATATATAACAATATGAACATTAACAATAATTCAATGGTTCACTTAATAGCATCAACTACAAAGAGTAATGAACACTGGGAAAGTTTCCCCTATGAACTATGCAAGATTCAACCCAATTGTTACAGCAATATGGAGATGGTGATGAGGGTGCTGATGGTGATGATGGTGATGATGATCCCGATGAAGGCCAGCTTGATGGTGGTGTTGATGGCGACGATCTCCCCCCTCTGGGAAGGAATTCCCCCGGCAGAAATCTGTCTGCCGGAGAGATCTTTCTCTCTCGGTGTTTTCCGCCCCGCAGAGGCGGCGGAATCTTTCTGTGGTCGCCCCCCGAGTATTAGGGTTTCGGGAGGATAATATACGATAGAGGGGAGTGCCAGGGGTGGACCAGGGCGGCCACACCACCTGGTGGCGCGGCCTAGGCTGGCCCATGCCAGCGGGTGGTGTGGGCCCCTTGTGGCCCATCTCCAACCCCCCTTCTGGCTTCCTTTGTCTTCTGGAAAAATAGGATTTTCCGTATATTTTCCTGGATTTTCTGATCTTCGCGAATTTTGCCTCCAAACAGCACGTTTTCCATCAGAATCCTAACTACAGCGGTCCATGCTCCAAAAGTCATCAACCATGCAAAAACAGATGAAATAACATAATTATCACCTCTCACTATGAAATATATCAATGAATAACAGTGAATTATGACATAGAATAGTGATGCAAAATGGACGTATCAACTCCCCCAAGATTAGACTTCGCTTGTCCCCAAGCGAAACCGAGCTCAATAAACATGACCTCAGGTTTATGGAGTGAAGAGTCGATAAAAGAATACAGACAAGAAGCATCTCATTCATCAAATACATAGATCATAATAGAAGACAACTCACTATTATATAACTCAACTTGCAATGTGTAAAGGAAACACAATAAAGATACATAAAGTAAATCATAATTGGTAATGGCAAACTTAGCCTTGGTCGAAGAATAGTTGATAATTTGCTAGAGTTCACAAATAACTGGTTTTCAATGATAGCTTACAAAGTAGTAAACATCAAGATAAGAGCAATGTGCAAAACAAGGAACATAAGCAACATGATTGAATAAATCATCATATGAATGAATGAAACACAACAACTCAAAATACTTGTAGAGATAGAGAGGAATAGGTTTACTGACTCAACAAAAAAGTAAAAGAAAGGCCCTTCGCAGAGGGAAGCAGGGTTAAAGTGATACTTACTAGCTTTCATCTCTCATTGCCCCTATCATAGGCATCTTTAGGTGATTAAGGTTAAAGTGACACAACTAAGAGGATATGCTTGACAAGTTATAAGTTGAAATCTCATGCCCCTTACTTATGAGTACCGAACCTCATGCTACTCAACTTCAGTCACGAGTAAGCTCTTGTCATTGCAAATACACGTGTATCATTGAGAACCGCCAATGGGGTACCCCTTGCACATGACACAGGAGCTATCCCATAATCAAAATGACAAGGCAAGCCGATAGTGAGCATCTCAGCGATATTTTTATTTTCTATTTGCATAGGTTTTTATTGAGGATGCTTCATAGAATGCTCACTATAGTTATGCTGCAAATTTCCACCATGATTAGGCATGGGTTAGGCTAGCGCCCCAGGCGTTTCTCTAACACACATATAAACTCCATGATCTTACAAGTTCCACTTTTATTTCACACCGTCAGGATCCATAAGCAAAAGAACATGATATCAACTAGGTACAAAGTACTAATGCAATGTTGAAAGCGTTCCCCATGATACATGGTTTTGCTAACTTCAACTCATAAAGCGCAAGCATATACGCAACAAAGAAGGACCCAATGGTTCAAGTTTATTAAATGCAAGAAAAGTAAAGTGTGTCATCAAGTTTGTTAGAGCTTTAATCACTAATTTTCACATAACAAGTTTAATTTGGGAGGTAGATAAAACAAGAAGTTACTTGGAATAGCAATAATACTAATAGGTAGGTATGGTGGACACAAATGGCATGGGTTTTGTTTAAAGGAGGTGGATGCACGAGAAGAATTCCCTCTCAGTACAGGTTTTTGGCTAGAAAGGTTGGGTAGCAAGTATAAGAGTTGAAAGAAACAAACAAACATACAAGTGATAAAAACAAACATGCAATCTTCCTTGGAAGCACAAAAGATCTTAACTAGAGAATACTATACTTATGAGCAAATCAAGAAAGAAAGATGATGAAATTATTTTTCTTTAGAGTACTTCTATCTTTTTCATTCAACTCTCAAAAGTAGTGTTGCTACTGACCGAGCCAGGTTTGCCAAAACCAACTAAATTAACTCAATGATCCCAAAGTGATACCAATACTAACAACAAGATCAATCATATAACCGTGAATTGAAAACTAATATAAGCTATGCAAAAGAGTAAATGATAGAACTTCTCATTAATATTACATAACGGCAACTCACACCAAGGGATACATATCTAACGAGAGAGGGGACACTTCCATAATGCAAACCATCCTACATAATAACTTCTCTATTCATGATATGACTCTACTAAAAAGGGTAAAAAGATAGAAGATAGTGATATGATACCGTGGCACTCCCCCAAGCTTGGAACAAACCAAGGGGATGCCAAAACCATGATGACGAATTACTCCTTCGGTGGTGGTGGTGTTCTCTCATCATCATCCGACTTCCAGGGTAAGGGTTTCCCATCAACAAAGGACATCGTGGTTTCCAGCATCCTGAAACTGGCAGCAGCAGTTATGCGTTTAAACCTAACCTCATACTCACAGTTTTGATTTTGAACATCGTAGAGCTATGCTTGCAGTTCGTTGGTTGTTTGGCGGATTGAGAGGACTTCAACCTTGAGTTTAGCAATCTCCTTTTGGTGCTCGGCGATGAGTTCATAACAAATCTTATGGATGATATCCACTTCGCGCTCCGCCATCTTCTTGTACCTAAAGACTTCTTGCTCCAGTGCTTCCATCCTGTCCTTCAGACTTCCTTCACCTTTAGGGCCTCGAACCTCTTTTATCCGGAGCTCCCCATCTGCAAGCAATAACTCCTTGGGATGAATCTTCAACTCTCTCAAGTATGGGTTGATGATATCCTCTGAAGAATCTTCCTTGGCTGATCCAGAGGAAGACATTGTAGCTCCAAATCTGGGGCTCTACCTGTCAGAAACAGATTGAAAATAAAACATGATATACGACCACGGGGGATCTGGGGGGTTATATATTATGAAGTTTCATGACGAAAGGAAGGTTCTGGGAGAAAACGGGTCAAAAACGGAGTCTGGGGTGGCCACACCACATGGAAAGAGCCCGCGCGAGCCACCCTAGCTCCGTTTCCGTCCCCCTTTCGCTTCGTAGCTTTCCATATTGACTAAAAACTGCAAAAATATAGTTGGATAGTGTTTTCGCGGAACTTTTCTTACTAGAACTGTTCCATATTTAAAAACGGACTTTGCAGGTCTCTGAATTTGGTCCTTGATAAATCTTTCCGGAGTTATAACTTGAAAGGCATCAACATCTTCATTGTAAGAATCCCGAGCAATATAGTGTTTGAGTCGCTACCCATTCACTACTTGTGTAGTATTCTCTTTTAAAGAAGAAATTTGTATTGCTCCTGAACGGTGTACTTCTTCAATAATGAAAGGTCCTTCCCATTTTGATAGTAGCTTTCCTGCAAAAAATCTGAGACAAGACCTATACAATAGAACTTTCTCACCAACATGAAATTCTCTCTTAAGTATTTGCTTGTCATGCCATCTTTTAACTTTTTCCTTAAAGAGCCTAGCATTTTTATAGGCTTCACTCCTCCATTCATCTAAAGAACTTAAGTCAAATAATTTTTTCTCACCAGCGAGCTTACAATCTCTATTTAGTTCTTTAACTGCCCAGTAAGCTTTATGTCCTAATTCCAAAGGTAGGTGACAAGCTTTCCCATAAACCATTTTATAAGGAGACATCCCCATGGGATTTTTGTAGGCAGTTCTATAAGCCCATAAAGCATCATTCAAATTTTTAGCCCAGTTTTTCCTAGATCTATTAACAGTCTTTTGCAAGATGGATTTAATTTCTCTATTTGATAACTCTACTTGCCTGCTAGTTTCGTGATGATAGGCTGAAGCAATTCTATGATTAACATCATATTTAGCAAGGGTCTTTCTAAAACCACCATGAATGAAATGAGAACCCCCATCAGTCATGAGATACCTGGGCACTCCAAACCTATGGAAGATAACATCCTTAAGCATTTTTAGAGAAGTTTCCCCGTCAGCACTCTTCGTAGGAATGGCTGCTACCCACTTAGTAACATAATCAACGGCAACAAGAATATGAGTATAACCTTTCGAGGGAGGGAAAGGACCCATAAATTCAAAATCCCTAGCAATCAAAGGGTTCAATAACTAGAGAGTAGTTCATAGGCATTTCATTGCATCTAGAAATATTACCAACACGTTGACATTCATCACAAGATAAAACAAACTTTCTTGCATCTTTAAAAAGGGTAGGCCAGTAGAAACCTCATTGTAGCACCTATTGTGCAGTTCTATCTCCTGCATGATGTCCTCCATAAGCACTACGATGAAATTTACGCAATATCTCCTTTTGTTCATACTCTGGAACACATCTTCGCATAATACGATCCACTCCTTCTTTGTATAACTGTGGGTCATCCCAAAAATAATGCCTCAAATCATAGAAGAACTTCCTCCTTTGCTGAGCAGTAAAAGTTGGAGGCAAATACTTGGAGACAATAAATTTAGCATAATCAGCATACCAAGGGCTCCCTCGCGAGCTTACCCTACTGCGGCTAACTGCTCATTTGGGAAACTATCATTAATAGGCATAGGGTCAAAAGAGATGTTTTCCAATCGAGATAAATTATCAGCTACAGGGTTTTCAGCACCTTTCCTATCCACTATATGTAGATCAAACTCTTGTAAAAGCAGCACCCATCTAATAAGCCTAGGCTTAGCGTCCTTCTTCGTCATAAGGTATTTAATAGCAGCATGATCAGTATGAATGGTGAATTTTGAGTCTACAATATAGGGTCTAAACTTATCACAAGCAAAAACGACAGCTAGAAATTCTTTTTCAGTAGTAGCATAATTCCTTTGAGCAGCGTCTAAAGTCTTACTAGCATAATGAATAACGTTTAACTTTTTATCAATTCGTTTCCCAAGGACAACACCTACAGCAAAATCACTAGCATCACACATTATTTCAAAGGGTAAACTCCAATTAGGTGGTTGAACAATAGGGGTTGTAGTTAAAGCGTTCTTAAGAGTTTCAAAAGCTCCCATACAATCATCATCAAAAACGAAGGGTACATCTTTTTGAAGAAGATAGTGAGGGGTTTTGATATCCTAGAAAAGTCTTTAATAAACCTTCTATAGAAACCAGCATGACCAAGGATACTACGAATACCTTTGATGTCTCTTGGGCATGGCATCTTCTCAATTGCCTCAACCTTAGCTCTATCAACTTCTATACCTCTTTCAGAAACTTTATGCCCAAGGACAATCCCTTCATTAACCATGAAGTGGCATTTCTCCCAATTAAGAACAAGATTAGTTTCTTCACATCTCTGCAAAACTTTATCAAGGTTGTGCAGAAAATTATCAAAAGAAGTTCCATAGACAGAAAAGTCATCCATGAACACTTCTACAATTTCCTCACAAAAAACATGAAAGATAGCAGACATGCACCTTTGAAAAGTAGCAGGAGCATTACATAAACCAAAAGGCATACTTCTATAAGCATAAGTTCCGTAAGGGCAAGTAAAAGTAGTTTTTTCTTGATCTTGTTGTTTAACAGCAATTTGAGAGAAACCAGAATAACCATCAAGAAAACAAAAATGGGTCTTTTTAGACAACCTTTCCAACATTTGATCAATAAAAGGAAGCGAGTAGTGATCTTTCTTAGTAACTTTATTGACTTTTCTAAAATCGATGCACATCCTATAGCCTACTACTATTATTTGAGGAATAAGCTCATCATTATCATTAGGAACAACGGTAATACCTCCTTACTCAGGAACACAACGAACAGGACTAACCCATTCACTATCAGCAATAGGGTAAATAATACCAGCATCAAGGAGTTTCAATACCTCATTCCTTACCACTTCCTTCATCCTAGGATTTAAACGTTGTTGGTGCTCTACTACTGGCTTTGCATATGGTTCTATGTTGATAGAATGCTGACATATAGTAGGTGAAATCCCTTTTAAATCATCCAGAGTATAGCCCATAGCTCCTCGGTGTTTCCTCAAAACCTCCAATAGCCTTTCTTCTTCCTTTCCTGAAAGTTTATTGCTAATAATTACAGGATATATCTTTTTATCATCAATATAAGCATATTTAAGATCATCAGGGAGAGGTTTTAGATCGATAACCGGATCCTTTTTAGGTGGCAACATGGTACCCAAGTCTTCTACAGGCATGTTATGCTTAAGCATCTTAGGCTGATCACGAAGAATCTTGTCAATCTCATTCCTTTCTTCCATGAAGATTTCACTTTCATGATCTTCCATAAATTGCTGCAAAGCATTGTTAGGAGCAAGTGAAATAGAAGCAAGTTGTTCAACTCTAAAATCCTCATTATGGGTTTCCTCTTCACAAGGTTCTTTAGCAAATTTCGAGAAATTAAACTCATAAGATTCCCCATCAAACTTAGTCAAGATTTTCTCCCTTTTGCAATCTATAATAGCTCCAAAAGTACTCAAGAAAGGTCTACCAAAAATAATAGGATAAGTTTTACTAGCAGCTGAACCGAGTACTAGAAAATCAGCAGGGTACTTAATCTTACCACAAAGAACTTCCACGTCTCGTACAATACCAATTGGAGAGATGATCTCTCTATTAGCAAGGTGAATAACCACATCAATCTCTTCCAATTTGCAGGGACTGATTTCATGCATAATTTCTCTGTAAAGCTTATAAGGAATATCACTGTAACTTGCACCAATATCACATAAACTATAATAGCAATGATCACCAATTCTAATAGAAAGCATAGGAACACTAGCTTTTTTAGTTCTATTAGGATGTGAAACAATATTAGAAGCATCCTCACAAAAGACTATGTGTCCATCTTCTATGGTTTTAGTGACAAGGTCTTTCACAATTGCTACCACAGGTTCAACGTTTATTTGTTCATCAGGTTTTACAGTTCTCCTTTCACTTTTGGTGATTACATTAGTTATCATAGGATGATCCTTTACCTTTCCTGGGAAGGGAATCTTCTCGATATAAGGTTCAGGTCAGATGGGATCAATAATGCAATACTCAGCACTCCCAATAGGAACACAGTCAACAATATCTTTGTAAGGTGCATGGTATTTATTCCATCCCCTTTTTGGAATTTCAATATAAGAAGCAAAAGCTCTAAAACAATTCGTAATAACTTGCAAATCAATACCATAAGCATTACTAATATTTTGAAAGTCATGAGTTCCCATAAAAGATTCAATGCATTCATAATCATAATTTATACCTGACTTTCTACCTTTGTTATTCTCCCATGCTTCAGCATTGTCTTGAATATGGTCCAGAAGATCCCATTTAGCTTCTTCTTCCATGCGAGTGAATGATCTAGCACAAGAAGCATCCAATAAATCCTTGTCATGTAGAGGGAGCCTTGCATAAAAGTTATTGATAATAATATTGTTGGGCAGCTCATGAATAGGACATTTGAGCATTAGTAACTTCAATCTCCCCCAAGCTTGAGCTGTCCTTTCTCCATCAAGAGGCCAAAATTTGTATATATGATTCCGATCTTTATGAATCTCACTAGGAGGATAAAATTTTGAATGAAAGAGAGGCACTATTTCCTCCCATTCTAGAGCTTGACCATTCTTTAGCAGCTTATACCATTCCTCAGCTCTTCCTTTTAGTGATAATGAGAATAACTTTTTCTTAACTTGATCTGTAGTAATACCTGCACACTTGAACAACCCGCATAATTCGTGTATAAAGAGTAAACGATCATCGGGATGGACAGTTCCATCCCCAACATAGTAGTTATCCATAACACGATCAATAGCATCAACTACAAAGAGTAATCAACACCGGGAAAGTTTCCCCTATGAACTATGCAAGATTCAACCCAATTGTTATAGCAATATGGAGATGGTGATGAGTGTGCTGATGGTGATGATGGTGATGATGATTGCGATGAAGTCCAGCTTGATGGTGGTGTTGATGGAGACGATCTCCCCTCTGCGGGAAGGAATTTCCCCGGCAGAAATCTGTCTGCCGGAGAGATCTTTCTCTCTCAGTGGTTTCCGCCCCACAGAGGCGGCGGAATCTTTCTGTCGTCGCCCCCCGAGTCTTAGGGTTTCGGTAGGATAATATAGGCCAGATGGGAGTGCCAGGGGTGGACCACGGCGGCCACACCACCTGATGGCACGACCTAGGCTGGCCCGCGCCAGGGGGTGGTGTGGGCCCCTGTAGCCCATCTCCAGCCCCCTTCTGGCTTCCTTCGTCTTCTAGAAAAATAGGATTTTCCGTATATTTTCCCGGATTTTCTGATCTTCGCGAATTTTGCCTCCAAACAGCACCTTTTCCAACAGAATCTTGACTGCAGCGGTCCATGCTCCAAAAGTCATCAACCCTGCAAAAACAGATGAAATAACATAAGTATCACCTCTCAATATGAAATATATCAATGAATAACAGTGAATTATGACATAGAATAGTGATGCAAAATGGACGTATCAACCTCCTTGATGAGGCACGAGAGATTGCAGTGGAGATATCCACGATCTACCAGTAGAACCTCCGCAATTACGACAGCAGAAGGCTTTGCCCTAGATCCTTCGTCGAAGGAGACCTAGTCCTGCGACTGAAGCAACAAGGGCACCTCAAATTCGAGTCCCCTTGGGAAGGACCTTATGCGGTTACCGAAGTAATCCCAGGTGGCGCCTACCGCCTTAAAAACGTAGAAAGCGGAGTCGCATACTCCAACCCCTAGAACATCGCGCAGCTGCGTCATTTCTACCCCTAGATGTTTTTACTTTACAAATAAGGCTATTCAGCCAAGCTACTTAGCCACACATTGTACCTCGTGATATTCTGCGAATAAATAAAGCTAAGTGCCCCAAACTTCGTGTCTCTATTTTTCTCGCAATTACATTGCTCGAGGGCTACGCCACCCTTTGTAACCTCGTTACACAAATAACACAGTATCCCGAGTAGCTGACGCACTATCAATCGAACCCTTGGCAAAATCAACCCAACTACAATGCACCTAATAGGTTGACAAGGTGTTGCGATGAATATACATCAGGCTAATGAAAAGGAACTATAGAGTACAAAAACACTCGAAAAATATATAAGGTATAGCAAGCTCTTTACATATCAACGGGTATAAAAACACACCCAACGCAATTCTATGAACTTTACAACACCTATGCATTTCATGTGTAGGACCATATTATCCTACTACTACAAAAGGAGAACACTGGTCTTCTCCTCAAAGAAATCGACAATATCTTTGGCTAGCCGATCAACCGCCTAGTAATGAGGCACCATGTTCCATGTCATCCCTTCTGGCGGAGGCGGTGGACCAGCTGCAACCGCTGTGACATCCACATCTGGCCGATGCAGCCGAACAAGTGCAAACGCAACTTTGGCACCCGCGACCAACTACTGGCATACGCACTCGCGGACAGCGCTGATATCTTGAAACTTCGCCAGCAAAGCTAGCAAGCTTGAAGGCACCACGTCCAAGGGAAACATTTCCTGAAAAATATGTCTAAGGCACGACTACGCTTTCTTCAAACACTGAAGCACCCGCGAAGCATTATCCTACAGCGTCGCCAATGCGACTACATGGTCATGGTCCACCCAGAAGTAACCGCTATCTTGCAGCTGCTCCTGGGTTAGATTGTGCAGGCGAATGGAAACCCCTTCCCTCTCATCCTGCGGGTGACAAGCGCTAACAACTACAAGAAATGGAGCAAAGCATAAGGACAAAGCGATGCTGTGAATGACTAAAGAAAAGGATAATAAGCTAGAGAGCTAACACTTGAATTGCTCATTCAATTGAGCAACTTCTCCTAGGAGGTACTTCTCACGTGCGCTAGCCTTCTCGGCCTTCGACTTCCACACATCCACGTTTCCACGGATCACAGCAAACTCTCGCTCCAACAGCTTCATGCGATCACGTAGTCGCGCAAGCAGCGATGGCTCCTCCACCTTTGAACGTAGTTGCGCCATAGTTTCATCAGCGGGATGAGAGTCAGGAGGACCACTTGAAGGAACCTATTACAGCCAAAGAAAGAAGCATATAAGACCAACTATCCATCAATAAAAGAGAGGAGTGCATTCAAATTCAACAAGTATCAAAAGGGGCACCCCCATAGAATACAATTCAACAAGGAAAGCTAAAACTATTACAAAAGGCAGCCGGGAAACGCACTACTGCTTTGTTTTCAACCTCGGGGGCTTCCTCGAATCTGTAGCAGTCTCCGATGCCACATACTTTCGAGTTGTAGCCCCAGATGCCGCAGCCTTTGCACTCTTCAATCGCCATAGCTTCGCCGAATAAGCGGTGACTGTATCATGAGCCGAGGCCCATACTTACTACAACTAGGGGCGAATGGATAAAAGACTACCTACTGGCTATCCGCAGTGACCGGCATCGCCGAGGAGATTTCGCTGGGGTCCAGGTCCATGCCGTGGGCTTGAACCATCACGAGTCTCATGTTCGCTTCAACTGCCCTCTATGAGTTCTTGAATTCCAATGGCACGCCTTCTGCGAAGGATTCCACCAAGCCATCAAAATTCTCGATCATTTTGGCCTTGGGAAGCATCTCCTCTCGAAGACAACCCAATACATTCTTGGCCTTCTCTAGTGTATCCTTCACAGAGACGTTGTGGTCTTTAACTGCAGTCACGACGCCGACCAAGGTGTCCGTGCGAGTATAATCTTGGGCGTCAAAGTCTATGCCAACAGCATCTGCAAAATACACATGTGAGCATTATAATATGAAGGCAAAGTACATGGCAAGTGCAAGCGAGACAGTGTCATACCTGAAAGAGCTTTCGCGACTGAGAGCTGTTCTACGAACACCTTTTCTCTCTCAGCAGTGGAGGAGCAAAAATCGTCCTCACGCTTATGCGACTCCTTAAGAGCCTTGACTGCCTCGTTGCATTTCTTCTCCGCCGTGGCAAGTCCCTTCTCGAGAGAAGTGACACGACGAAAAAGCTCGTTATGCTCACCTACAAGACACAAAAATGGCAAAACCTGAGCTCACCAACCTCTAAACAAGAGGAGCGGAAAGAAAAGTATAAAGCTAACCTTGGAAGGCACGGTGGTGGTTTTCTAGCAAAGCATGTTGTCTACACAAAGAAATGATCTGCTCGGCGAGGCGAGTGGGATCCTTCATGATAGGCGAGTGGAATCCTGGTGGTGGCGCGGCCAGCCCTAGCCATGCCACAAGGGGGTGTGGGCCCCCTGTCACTCCATCGACCTTGCCCTTTCACGTATATATTGCCTCCAGGACGAAAAACCTAAGTATCCGATCAAAATTCCACGAAAGAGTCTGTAGGCGCCGCCATCTCCATCCCTAGATCGAGAGGGATCTGAAGGTCTTCCCGGCACCCTGCCGGAGGGGAGAGATCACCCTGGAGGCCTTCTTCATCACCATGCCTGCCTCTGGTGTGATGCGTGAGTAGTTCATCTCTGGACTACGGGTCTATGTAGTAGCTAGATGGTTGGTTCTTCTCCTTTGTGCTACCATGTTTAGATCTTGTGAGCTCTATTCATGATCAAGATCATCTATTTGTAATCTTACATGTTGTTTTTGCGGGGATCCGATGGATATTGAGATGCTATTTGAGATTGATTATTGATTTTATCATGTCTTTGTTATTTGTTATCTTGCATGATTTCCGTTGTTAGTAACTATCTTGGCCGAGTAGATGCTAGCAACTCTAAGAGGGAGTATTTATGCTCGATAGTGGGTTCATGCCTCTAGGAATCTGGGGGAAGTGACAAAAATCTCTAAGGTACTAGATGTGTTGTTGCTACTAGGGAGAAAACAGCAATCCTTTATTCATAGAACAATCGTATTGTAAACTTTACACACTTTGCTTAATGCAATTATCTGTTGCTTGCAACTTAATACTGGAGGGGGTTTGGATGATAACCTGAAGGTGGGTTATTAGTCATAGATGCAGTTGGATTATGGTCTATGTATAATGTTGTAATGCCCAATCAAATCTCATAGGAGTCAAGATGATTAGTATATGCATGTATACTTTCTCGATGTTTGTCAATTGCGCCGCTGTAATTTGTTCACCCAACATGTCATCTATCTTAAGGAGAATCACCACTAGTGAACTATGGACCTGTCGTGGTGGTGTCACGGCATATGCCATGGATAGGCTAAAGGTGGGGACTAATACACGCTAGGGGAATCCAGGGAGGGATAGTGAAGTGATTCTTCACATAGAAGTTTGTATTTGCTTTGCTTCCAAGATTAAAAGTGCTCCTAGAGCTGTATTAGCGAGAGGAGGAAGAAGGAGCTCTTTTACTCTCACACACAGATCACTCTTAAAACCCTAGCCCAATCAGAATAGCGGAACCCCTTCTACTGAGAACCTAGCCCTCCTTATATAGAAGGAGCTAGGTCTCTGCTTAGGGCATACATGGAGGCATATTCCTAAGAATATGCCTCCTCCCAAAGTAGTAAGCCGACCGGGGTGCTTTTCCCCCGTGTCACACCTGCAGAGGCTACGTGAGCCTCTGCGGCGCCCGCGTCAGCCAACATGGGCGTTGTCACCCTTGTCGGCCACGCCCCGGTGGTCCTGCCCTTGTCTGCTTCGCTCAGGTAGTGCGTACCGGGGCTTCTTTTGACCAGCGAGATTCCTTCCTTCTCCTAGAAGCTAGACATGACCCGGATCATAGTTGATCCGGCCACACCCGTTCCTGCATATAAGTAAAACAGGCATTTCCGACTTACTACTTAAGTCGGTTGAGACTTAGTTAGGGGAACGCCCCCTGGTCAGGGTTACCCCGTGATTCGGCCTGCCTTGAGGTGACTCTGCCAGCACTAGCTTTGACCTTGCCGAACCTCGGCTAACTCGGCCTTTATACCACGGCGTGACCCTACTCGGGGGTATCCCCCCAACATTAGTCCCTGAAGCTGGTGCGGTCTCAGCTGCCTTGGCCGCTGAGGCCACATCAGGTTCAATTATGTTTGAGCTTTGGGTGTTATTTCCGAGTTACCTTCTTATCTCGGATTATATGGATTTACGTTCCCCTTGCACATTCCAAGTTTTCACTTGCCGGCTGGTTTACCACTTCAACTTGGACCTCTTGGTTTTACTTTCCCTCTGCACATTCCAAGTGTTTACTTGCTGGCCGGGTTACCACGATCCCATCTGGATCTTGCTTCCTTCTCTCGTACGCCAACCCACGTGGAGGCTAATCATTATGTTGTCTTATTTTAAGGGCCAGCACAGTAACCGCCACAGTAATTGTCAGTTATCACTGTGCGCGGGTCACGTCATGCCTACCTCCTTGTTTACCGCATCAACGCGTCACGTCATGGGATCACCTCCGCTCTGTGGCCTTCCGTGTGGCTCTTTGCCAATTGGTCGACGCGGGTAATACACGGCCACGGCGTGTGGCACATTCGCAGGACGCGATCCCACTCTCCCCTTGAGGTTAAATAGGGGAGGGGTGCACCCCTTAGGATTTTTCTCCTTCCGCGCCCCTCTGCCCCTTGATTTTCTTCTTCGTCTTCCTCGCGATCGTGCTGCCGCTAGTGCTCCCAAGTAGCAGCACCGCCGCCGCACTTTTTTCCCCACACCTCTGCATCTTCGCCACTGCTACGCGCCTACTCCACCACGAGTCGTTACCAATCTAGGCTGCTGCCCCCCACCGCCGCTAGCGCCAGCAAGGGCATCGAACACCAGATGAGGAGGAGGAGCTCGTCGTCGCCGAGCAAGAGATGGAGGAAGACACCGCGGCGGCGGACCGTGGTGCGTGGGTCGGGTCTTGGGTCTACCAAGACGACCTGGATTGGCTCTATCGCACCAGACGCATCCCCGTCGGCGTCGCCGCTCGTCTTGCCTCCGCCGAACTGCCCCCCTCACCCAATCTGGGTGAGTACATCGTGTTCTTGTCCCACTTCCAACGAGGGTTCGGTTTGCCGGTCAGCGACTTCTTCCGGGATTGGCTTAGCACCTACGAACTCCGGCCGCACCACCTTCCTGCCAATGCCATTACTTCTCTCTCCGCTTTCGCTTCCACGATCGAAGGCTACGCTAGACTATGGCCCACGAAGGAATTGTGGATCCGGTTTTTGGCCTTCGTCGCAATGTCATCCCGAACATCCAACTTGATTCGGAGGACAAGAAGCTCACTCAATTCGTAGCTGCGTCCATCTCACCCCGGAGGTTTTCCGTTTTCCCCCGTGTCATCGGGCTGGAGTCCTGCAAATGGTGGGCCCGGACCTTCTTTTATGTCCGGAATACGGGCACTGAAGACTTGATCGGGCTGCTTCCCTATACTCCGGGTCCACCTAACCCAGAATTGTGGGATGTCGTCCCCAAGAAGCCCACGGCCTTGGCCAACCAGGTCAACAAGAGGTTCGTGGAGCTGAAGAAGCTCGGGTTGCGCAACGAGGATGCTATGATCACGTTCGTGCGCAACCGAACTTCCCCCCTCCAGAAGCGCACCCACAAGGTGTGCCACATGAGCTTCGGCCACGACCCCAAGCGGACCTCATCCTTTGAGTTGAGCAACATGGAGATTTATCGCCGGGTTAAGGCTCTCTTCACCACCCACAAGGACTTCTCCTCGCAGTGGACATGGGGAATTGAGCATTTTTGCTGTGATAGGATTCCTCCTGCGGTAAGCTTCGTGGTGCAAACTTACTCCGGACTAATTATATGTCGGTCATTGTTGCATTTTTGACTCTGCTGTTCATTCTTTTCCTCAGCTATTTCTTCAGCAGACCCTCGAGGATGGCACCGATCTGACCCTTAAGTGGGCGCCGGACCGGGAGACTTCGGATGAGGAAGAGCCGGACCAGGAGATGTTCCTCCCGATGACCGACAGTACAAAGCGACCCACCAGTAAATCCTCTTCTATTAGAGATTGGCCCGATGATGAAGATGACTCGGATGTCGAGGTGATCGAACCTGTTGATGTTGTCCCCCTTTCTTATACTTTTCCGGCATTAGCTAATCCCGGTGGGCATATCCACGAGGACCCTCCCCTTGCTACGGGCGAACCTGTTCTGGTAGCGCCGAAGAAAAAGCGCGGGGTGGCACCAAGTTCTTCCTTCGGACCTTCTCAGCCCGCCAAAAGGCGAAAGAAGTCCGGAGACAAAACTGCCTCCAAGCCAACAGGCAAGGCCCCAGCACGAAGGGCTCGGAAACCCAAGGAGCCCCAAACCTCGGATGCGTAAGTCATTTTTCCTTCTGCAACTTGCTCTTCCTTGCATTGTTGTAATTCTTCTGACATTATTTGATTTGGCAGGGCTGCGGTGGAGGTCCCTCAGAGTGGATCTAGCATCTCTTCGCTGCTCCAGCCTAGCCCTTCTCCTCCTCGTGACGACGAGTCACGCCCGCTGAGCCCTATTCCTGAGGGTTCTGCGGCTGCTCCGGGTTCTGTTCCACCTCGTCAAGAGGAGGGTAACCTTGGAACGGGGGAGACTGGCCTAGCCGAGGCGACGGCATCCACAACTTCGGCTTCGCCGCAACCAGCAGCCACCGAAGCTACCTCGGCACCAGCACCAGCTCCAGCACTAGTAACCGAACCAGCACCAGCACTCGCTCCGGCACCAGCACCAAGTCCGGTAGCAAGAAAATCAGCAGCTGCACCATGTCCAGCAACAAGAGCACCAGCGCCAAGCTCCTCTGCCTCGTCCGAGTCTTCTCAACCTCGGCGAGGAACTACCCCGGCAGCTCCTAAGGGAAAATCCGCTGCAACCACTTCCTCTTCCCAGCAAGCAAAGGGCAAAAAGGCTCCTGACGCTACCAAATCAGCATTCGTCGAGGCTGGGCAACGTACCCTCGCATCAATGCTTCCCAAGAAGGCTCCAGCAGCGAAGGATGCCTCTGCCGAGCCAACCGATGCACAACAGATGGTTCTGCACACCAGCCCAGCCCTTGCCTTGGTTGAGAGGAAAGAGGCGCACGCGAAGGGCTTGGTGGCGCCCCATATGCCCAGCGGCGAGTGGTACCCTACGATGTTGATTGAATTTGTCAACAACTGGAACAAGGCTGAGTTCGACCATGACGACGATCTCCCGGAGAGGTTTGGCCCCGCCGAATTTTCCGCCCAAATGAACACAACTGCTAAGGCAATCAACCTTGCGGGTCGGATGATGGAGGTACGTCGCTTCCCCTTTATATGATGTAGATAATGATGATGTAACCATTAGTCCCCGAGCCCCCGGGGGAGTAACTTGTTACTCGGTCGGATGCTCCTCAGAAAATTAACATAGCTCCGCGATAACTTCGAATATGCACACACCTAGAGCCGGGTTAAGTCCCACTTGGCTCGGATCTCGCACACTTCGAATATGCACACACCTAGAGTCGGGTTAAGTTCCACTTGACCCGGATTTTTGTACACTTCGAATATGCACACACCTAGAGCCGGGATAAGTTCCACTTGGCCCGGATCTTTGTACACATTGAATATGCACACACCTAGAGCCGGGTTAAGTTCCACTTGGCCCAGATTTTTGTACACTTCGAATATGCACACACCTAGAGCCGGGTTAAGTTCCACTTGGCCCAGATTTTTGTACACTTCGAATATGCACACACCTAGAACCTGGTTAAGTTCCACTTGGCCCGGATTTTTGTACACCTCCAATATGCACACACCTAGAGCCGGGTTAAGTTCCACTTGGCCCGGATTTTTGTACACTTTGAATATGCACACACCTAGAGCCGGGTTAAGTTCCACTTGGCCCGGATTTTTGTACACCTCGAATATGCACACACCTAGAGCCGGGTTAAGTTCCACTTGGCCCGGATTTTTGTACACTTCGAATATGCACCAAGCTAATTTATGTTTCTGTACTCCTTTCAGGTGACCACCAATCGCCGAAGTGCAGAATTCCAACGCCTGCTGGATACCCACAAGATGCTACGCACAAAGCAAGTTGCACTTCTCGCGGAATACGAGAAAAGGGGTAAATTTCTTCCTTGGCGCTTCTCCGTTTTTCTTCATCTTCCTCTGCCGAACTAATCTCACCATTCGGTTTCTGCAGCTGGGGTGGAGGCTGAGAACAAGATTATGCGGAAGAATCTGGAGCAGATCAAGGATAAGTGATTTTTGTCTGACCTTACAGTGCTTTCCATTTCCATTTCTCCTTGGCTTGGCAAACATTCATACCTCGCCTCTGCCGGGTCAACACACTATTTCAGTATCGCTTGAAGATAGTGTGCCCGTGCCTGATATGATGCTGCATTTTCTCGAACAAGCAGGGCAGCATCAAGCCGAGCTTAAAAAGAAAGATGATGAGCTCGCCCTCCTCCGGACCAAGGACAATGAGATCGCCAGGCTCAAGGCTGAGATGGAGAAAATGAAGGCCCAGCACCAATCCGAGCTCCAAAAGGTTGGCCAGGATTACACAGAAGAGCGTGAGTGCCTCAATCTCCAGATCGCCAAGGACCGGGATCTACTCAAGGAGTCCGACATCCGGCGAATGCTGAGCTTGAGCAGCTTCGTAAGAGATGTGATGACTGCACCAGGGAGTTGACCCGGATCCTCAGCCATATATCACGTAAGTTCCTTTCCCTTATCCGACCTACTTCTCCGGGTTACTTCATATGTCTTTTCTTTACCTTCTTCCTTTGTCTTGTTTCCAGGCAAATTTCTAGGGGGCACTGCTACTGCGAGCGCAGCAGTTGCAGACTTCCGCCGAGAAAGGGGT
Organism: Avena eriantha; assembly: GCA_910589775.1. Lineage (NCBI taxonomy): Eukaryota > Viridiplantae > Streptophyta > Magnoliopsida > Poales > Poaceae > Avena > Avena eriantha. The sequence continues at coordinate 406,412,158 of OU342742.1, forward strand.
ACTCCTGCCGCTCCTGACGGTGAAGAGATTCCCTATGACATGGAGGACCTGTTGGTCAGCTTATCATCTCGCGTGGAGCTCACCAAGAATTATGGCAAGGACATCCTCGACGCTGCAGTTCGCATCTTCAACACGTTCTGGCCCGGAGAAGATACTCCGGAGACCACCGCAATTCTTGTTGAGAAGCTAATGGAAACCGAGACCTAGCTCGACCTTTGGAGAGAGTCCGATGTACGTGCCGCAGCTGATACCATTCTTCACCACATACTCACGTGGTATGAGAAGATCGATCTCAACCTCCTGACACGCTTGCGCACAGGATCCAGATGGACCAATGACCCGGAGTGGGTAGCTCGGCGCTAGGCTTGCGCCCATAGCCTCATCGAATACGCTCCCATTCATGAATGGGCTGAGGGACCGAGCTTCCTGGAAGCCGCTAGGGACGAAGAGGTTGAGAATGATGAAGATGGCTCGGACGGTGATGGAGAAGATGACGCCTCGGATATCGAAGACGGCGAAGATGATGCCGAACTTCCTCCTCCTGCTGCTCCATGAGCGAAAAAACTTGAAAATTTATCAGATCCCCGGTATGCCGGGTGGAGTTGTATCCCATATACATGTGATATTTTCTACTAAGTTCTTATGTCGTATTAACTTGGGCGTAGTCCCCGAGTTTCTTTTCTTGTTCGTCCAATCGTTTGGCTCGGCTCGTGTCTACCTTGATTCGGTTTTATTACTTACGAATCCGAGCTTCAAAAATTGTCTTAACAATACTGGGAAACTTTTAGACTTAGCTCAAAAATAAAACTGCATAATAACTTGAAAATAAATACAAGGTTAGTCCGAAAAACAAATGTCGTCTCGAATAAATTCTTTTCCTTAGTCGTTTTTCATGTGCTACGCAATTTCAAACTTGTTCTCTTGCTTGCCATGAAGCCAATTATTGTTGGACAGCAACAAGTCGAAGAGTTGGGTTCTTAGTGCTCACACATTACTAATCCGAGTTAAGTAGAACAACTTATTCCAGCTAACGCACAAAAGACAACAAATATTATTAAGGCAGTCCCCGAGTTACTGCTCGAGGTGCCAACATTTCATTGATAAGCTCATTGTCGGCATACATACCGACACATGAGAAGGCTCGGATACATACACTTCTTCGCTAAGTGTAGAAAGGACGAAGAAGAGCTATATTCCATGGACGCTTAGATTCCTCGTCGGACCTATCCGCCTTGTTCTTTTCCTGTGGCTTTGCATCTATAAGATAATAAGAATCATTATGCAATGCCTTGCTCACGATGAATGGCCCTTCCCATGGGGGGATAATTTATGCATGCCAACAGTACGTTGTACCAACCGGAGCACCAGATCGCCTTCCCGAAAGACTCGGGGGATACTTTCCGGCTATGATAGCGTCGGAGATTTTGCTGATATATGGCGGATCTGGACAGTGCCAGTTCTCTCGCTTCTTCCAGCCGATCAACATCATTTTGCCGGGCTTCTTGCACTTCGGCTTTTGTGTATTGGGTGACCCTAGGCGAATCATGCTCTATGTCGGCTGGTAATACAGCTTCTGCCCCATATACCCAAAAAAACTGCGTATAGCCTGTTGATCGATTCGGAGTTGTTCTTAAACTCCACAGTACCGCTGGTAGTTCTTCTATCCAGCACCCTGCTGAACTCTGCAGCGGCTCAATGAGCCGGGGTTTTATCCTGGATAATACTAATCTGTTGGATCTTTCCACTTGTCTGTTCGATGCGGGGTGGGCTACCGAGGCTACGTCCAGCCAGATCTTCTTATCCTGGCAGAAACGAGCAAATGCTCCTTCCGCAAAATTTGTGCCATTATCAGTTATGATACTGTGAGGATAACCGTACCTCAAGATGATATCCTTGAGAAACGTTACGTCCGTAGCTCCATCACATTTTCTTATAGGCTTTACTTCAATCCACTTCGTAAACTTGTCCACCATTACTAGAATGTGAGTCATATTTCCCCTTGCTGGTTTGAACGGGCCGACCATATCCAAGCACCATACGGCAAATGGCCAAGTAATTGGTATGGTCTTGAGTTCTGACATTGGCATATGTGTCTTGGTAGCGTACCTCTGACAACCATTACATTTTCTCACCAAATCTTCTACTTGCTCTAAGGAACTTGGCCAGTAGAATCCGTGCCGGAAAGCTTTTGCTAACAGGGCTCGGGACGAGGCATGATGCCCGCATTCCCCTTGATGTATATTTCAGAGGATGTCAAGCCCGTCTTCTGGGTCAACACATCGCTGGAGGACATTGGTCACACTTCTTTTGTATAGTTCAGAATTGATGATCGTGTACGCCTTTGCCCTCCTTTGTGTTTGCCTGGACAACACTTCTTCTGTTGGTAACGTTCCCTCTTTCAGGAATTGAAATATAGGTAGTGCCCAATTTGGTATTGCTCGCACAGGGAACACATCCTCATCAATCTCCATCTGATCCACCGGCATAACTTCAACCGAATCACGCTGAGCAGTCCTCGGGTCTTGCGAAGCAGTCCTCGGGTTCACTGAAGCAGTCCCCGGGTTTACCGAGGCAGTCGTCGGGTTTCGCGCACCACTTCCCATGTCAATATCCATGGGCACAGCTCCGGATTCCGTGTCCTCTGGGACATAGATTGAGTCGGTTTCTGGGGAGGGCCTGATGGATGGTTTCCTGAGGTGCTCTAATGCTACACCCGGTGGAATTCCTTGTCGGGTTGACCCGAGCTTTGACAGCATGTCGGTAGCCTCATTTTCCACCCGGGATACATGGTGAAATTCGCATCCCTCAAAGTAACCAGATATCTTCTGCACATGAAATCTGTACAGTGCCATGTTTGGATCAAGTGCGTCCCACAGTCCCGATACTTGCTGCACCACCAAAATGATGATCCGACGTATCCCAATCTCTTTTGCCACCTTGAGCCCGTGCACAAGTGCTTCATACTCAGCGACATTGTTTGATGCCGCGAAATGGATCTGCAGCACGTATTTCAACTTGTCCTTCTTTGGCGAAGTAAGTACAACTCTGGCACCTAGCCCGGTTTTGGTTTTTGACCCGTCAAAGTGCATTCGCCAATAGTTCGGATCTGGAAGTGGCGGTTCGTATTGCACCTTGGCCCAGTCCACGAAAAAGTCTGCCACAGCTTGAGATTTGATGGCTTCTCTTCTGTCATATTGCGGCGCATAAGGAGCTAGCTCAATTGCCCATTTTGCAATTCTGCCACTCGCATCCTTGTTACACATTATCTCGGATATGGGGGCCTCACATATGACCCTGATGGGATGCTCCTCAAAGTAGTGCTTCAGCTTCTTAGCGGCCATGTACACGCCATACGCCACCTTTTGATAGTGTGGATAGTTCTGCTTTGAGGCTGACGACACCTCTCTCAAGTAATACACTGGCCTTTGCACCGACTTACCTTCCTCGTCGCGCTCCACCACTATCACTACACTTACAACTCGGTTGGTTGCGGCTATATAGAGCAACATTGGCTCCTTTGATAGTGGTGAGGCTAACACTCGTGCAGTGGCTAACATCTTCTTCAAGTGGGCAAAGGCTTCATCGGCCTGCGATGTCCAAACGAACTTATTTGACTTTTTCATGAGTTGGTAAAGAGGCAATGCCTTTTCTCCCAACCGACATACAAACCGACTTAACGAGGCCAGGCAACCTGTGAACTTCTAGACATCGTTAAGACACTTCGGCAGTTCCATTCGTTCGATGGCCCGGATTTTAGTTGGATTAACCTCGATACCTCGGCTGGAAACAAGAAAAACGAGCAATTTCCCAGTCGGGACACCGAAGCTGCATTTTTCCGGGTTAAGTTTCATCCGGAACCTCCTTAGGTTCGCAAACGTTTGCCTGATATCGTCAAGGAGCGTTTTGCTTTCCTTGGTCTTGATAATCACATAATCCACGATACTTGTACATTTTGACCGATTTGGTCGTGCAAACATTTTTGCATACATCTTTGGTACGTTGCCCCTGCATTACGTAAACCAACCGACATGGTGCGATAGCAATAAGCCCCATACGGGGTAATAAACAGAGTCTTTATTTGATCATCCGGATTCAGAGGTATCTGGTGGAAACCAGAATATGCATCAATGAATGACAACAGTTCACACCCAGCAGCTGAGTCCATGACCTAATCTATTCTTGGCTGCGGAAATGGATCTTTTGGACACGCCTTGTTCAGGTTCGTGTAATCGATACACATGCGCCAAACCACTGCCACGTTCGGGTCATCCTTCTTCTTTTCCACCAGCACCGGATTAGACAGCCAATCCGGGTAAAGAACCTCCATGATAAATCCTGCAGCCAGCAACCGAGCTATCTCATCCCCAATGACTTTTCTCCTATCTTCGGCGAAGCGGCGGAGAGGTTGCTTCATCGGCTTAGCTCCGGGTCTCACATTCAAAGAGTGCTCGGCCAACTCCCTCGGAACACCTTGCAAGTCCTGTGTGGACCAAGCAAAAATGTCCCGATTCTCATGGAGGAAGCTGACGAGCTCGCTTTCCTATTTATCACTTAACCCGGCACCAATTGTTACGGTGCGCTCCGGGAACATGTCATCAACAGGAACCTTCTTGGTATCTTTCGTGGCCTGGAAGGAGACACTTCCATGCGGGCTACTCAGCGCCGGCATATCCTGCTGCGCGGACTGAGCCAATGCCGCCACCTCTTGAATTTTCCTTTTTTCCTACGCAATCACAAGTGACTCGGCTAAGTTAGACCCAGCCGATGCACATTCCATGGAACGTCGGAAATCCCCAGCAATGGTAATCACCCCGTTTGGTCCGGGCAACTTCATCTTCAAGGAACTAATATGACAGCTCGCCATGAACTTGTTCAGCGCTGGCCTTCCGAGTAACGCGTGGTACGCACTTTCTAAGTTCACCACCTCGAACTCCAAATTTTTGGTTCGGCAGTTATCCCTCGTGCCGAACAATACGTCAACCCGGACCTTGCCTATGGGCTCACAAGAAATGTCGGGCACAATACCATGGAAAGTTGTCCTCGTGGCCTATAGAATGTTCTCCGAGATACCCAACTTGCGCATTGTGTCCGCATACATGATGTTAATGCTACTGCCATTGTCGATCAGTACCTTTGAGAACCTTACGTTAATGCTAGGTCCAATGAATGTCGGATCCAGCACCAACGCATACGAACCAGGGCTTGGCATAAGCTTGGGATGATCCTTGATGCTCCAGGTGATTTCTTGGTCAGACTAAGGCATATACCTAGTCACTGCAGGCATCACTGCATTCACCTCCATATGTTGGTGCTACAAGCTCTTTCTATCTGTTTCCTCAGTGGTGAACACACAATAGCTCTGATGATGCTCTATGTACTCATTTCTCCCCTCATTTCCGGGGTACCTCTGATCCGGCTGATGCTGATTTTCCACTTGATGCACTACATCCCTTCTCTCATTGTTATCATACCTCGGCGGAGGGGGAGGCAACATTAGCTGTTGCGTGTTCGCTCCGGAGAGCAATTGCTGCCGGGGTAACTCCTGCCGAGGTTGATCATTCCAGGGTGCCTAAGCATTACCTGAACCACCTTGTTCGATCTTGCGCATCCACTCACATTGCCTCGTTGTATGACCCGCTGGGTTATTCGGATTTGGCGTGTGAAATTTACACGGCTGATCCAACATCGACTCATAAGTATACCTCGGATGGTCTTTCTTTTCTTGCCACTATTTATTTTGCTCTGGTGTCCAAGTTTTCTTGCCATCATTTCTCGGAGTCCACTGCCCTCCAGTTTTCTAGCGTTAACTGCCCCCCTGCTCCGGGCTGATCTTGATTTACAGCCACGACTTGTTGCGAACCGTATCGATGATCCGGTCTATCATCTCTCCTTTTCCCTCTCTAGTCATTCCTCCGGGATGACTCGGCTCCATCTCTCTGGTAGTACTCATTGTCTGACTCGTTTGACATGAGCCTAGGTTGGGTCGGATCACCCAGAGCATACGAATCAGCAATCCGGATCATCTCTGCCAACGTGGTCGGCATTTTCCTTTGCAACTTCTGCCACAGCTCGCTTGTATATCTGCACCCTTGCGCAAACCATGCTATGGCCTGTGATTCTATCACGCCCTCACACGAGTTTCTCACTGTACACCACCGGGTTAAAAACTCCCGATCTGTCTCATTTGGTTTCTGCTTGCACATAGCTAGGGTTTGCGGCCTATTTGGCCTCTGATACGTACTCGAGAAATTGCTGATGAACATTTCCTTGAAATCTATCCAACAGTTAATGCTTCCGGGAGGCAAATTGTTCAGCCATACCCTTGCTGGCCCCTCCAACATCTGGGGTACATATCGTACAGCCCATCTCAAGTTGCCAGTGGCAATTTTCACAACTGTAGCATAATTTATCAGCCAATCCTCCGGCTTTGTACTACCGTCATACGTCTTTGTGCCCCTGGGTAACTAGAAGTTGGGTACCGGTGGCTCCTTCATGATCCGGGGTCCAAAACACGCTGGACCCGGTGGACCTTGACATTCAATTTGTTCCGACCTATACAGTCGATCCAGTTTCAACCTGGCATCATCCGGCATCAAATCCCTGCTTCCCAATCATGACCCTATCACATGATAGTCTGGTCTTGGGTATCCCGCGTTTGCCATTTCCGAATCTCCATCATTATACCGGTCTTGCTCTCGTGGAGCACTTTTCTGTTGCATACCTCGGTCGGCACTTTGCTCTTGCCTTGGTATATTCCGCTGCTGCGGTTGTCCTGCACCTGCCGAGTTTCCCTGTCCGGCATTGCCGTTAACAGCGTTCCCTTGACCGGCATTATCTTGGTCGCGGTTACCTCGGCCAGCTTCACCTCGGCTCACACTCCATCGATCATCATTTTTCTGTGCTTCTTTTCCTTTCCCTGCCCGCGTTGGGTCATACGGGACGATCTGTTTGTTCTGTCTGGCCGAGGTTACTACCTCTTCTCCCCTTGGACCACCATGAGGAGACGATGCGGCTCCAGCGGATTTCTCCGGGTTACCCATCGCCGAATGGACGATCTTGGAGGCTCCAACTCTCTTCGGGTTAGCTCTGAGTAGTTCTTCATTTTGTCTGTTCGCGATCCGAACCAGCTCGTTAACCCTATCTTGTTGTCTTTGCCGAGCCTCACCCGTTAGACCCTCTAATTCGGATGCTGCTACATCCGCTGCTCTGAGGTTCTTTGCCGGGGTACTATACCTCGGCAGCCCCACGGACAAACAGTTTTCTGATTCCTCAATTCCAGTATCACCTTCTCTGTTCATCTCGCTCATGAGATTTCTCCCCTTCACTTTTACAGCGTCAACTCTGTTCGCCTTTGCATACTCACGCAGCGTCATATTCAACGACTGCTGAGCCGTGACTATCTTTTTTGCACCCTCTAGTATTTTTTTCCTAGTTTCTTCTAGCTCGGCCTGCGCCCGAGCCGGATCTACTGCTGCTACCACAGGGTTTGCCAAGCTATCCATCGCTTCCCTCAACACATTCTCTGGCCTCTCTAGTGGAGGACCTCTACCTTTTCTCGGTGCCTTAGGCGTTACCTCCGGGTCTGGCACCGGATCCTTGCTCGCGCCCGCACTAGGCGTAGTCATCATCACCTCTACGTGGTCTGGGAGCGAACCACATGCGCCCCACGAACCACAGTGAGGGGTGGCTCCTCTGCCTCGACGACGTGACGCGGATGAACACACGACACGTCAACAGCAACGTAGACCTTGTGCACGCCGAGCTTGACGAAGAGGCCATTGTGCAGAAGTGGGCGCGTGCCGAAGCAGCCAGCGTTGTTGCTGACGAAGTCCAGCGCTCCAAAGCGCTGAACGAGCCCGGAGACGATGCGTTCGCCGGTGCCGATGAAGTTTCTCGTCCGGATCTTGACCCCTGCTAGCGCCGCTAGCCCCATGGTGGGCGCCAACTGTCGTGGTGGTGTCACGGCAGATGCCATGGATAGGCTAAAGGTGGGGACTAATACATGCTAGGGGAATCCAGGGAGGGATAGTGAAGTGATTCTTCACACAGAAGTTTGTATTTGCTTTGCTTCCAAGATTACAAGTGCTCCTAGAGCAGTATTGGCGAGAGGAGGAAGAAGGAGATCTCTTACTCTCACACACAGATCACTCTTAAAACCCTAGCCCAATCAGAATAGCGGAACCCCTTCTACTGAGAACCTAGCCCTCCTTATATAGAAGGAGCTAGGTCTCTGCTTAGGGCATACATGGAGGCATATTCCTAAGAATATGCCTCCTCCCAAAGTAGTAAGCCGACCGGGGTGCTTTTGCCCCGCGTCACACATGCAGAGGCTACGTGAGCCTCTGCGGCGCCCGCGTCAGCCAACATGGGCATTGTCACCCTTGTCGGCCATGCCCCGGTGGTCCTGCCCTTGTCTGCTTCGCTCAGGTAGTGCGTACCGGGGCTTCTTTTGACCAGCGAGATTCCTTCCTTCTCCTAGAAGCTAGACATGACCCGGATCATAGTTGATCCGGCCACACCCGTTCCTGCATATAAGTAAAACAGGCATTTCTGACTTACTACTTAAGTTGGTTGAGACTTAGTTAGGGGAACGCCCCCTGGTCTGGGTTACCCCGTGATTCGGCCTGCCTTGAGGTGACTCTGCCAGCACTAGCTTTGACCTTGCCGAACCTCGGCTAACTCGGCCTTTATACCCCGGCGTGACCCTACCCGGGGGTATCCCCCAACAGGACCCCGGTCCATTCTTTTACCATCAATATACAACTATTTACTGTTTTCTGTTTACTTTCTGCAAGCAATTACTATCTTCCACACAATACGTTTAATCCTTTGTTTTCAGCAAAACCGGTGAGATTCACAACCTCACTGTAAGTTGGGGGCAAAGTTCTATGGTTGTCTTGTGTAAGATTCCAAGTTGGAAACAAGACCTTGGAGGTGTTTCCTTGCTCCTACTAGGTCGATAACCATGGTTTCATAACTGAGGGAAAACTTACTGCTGTGCTCATAATACCTTCCTCTTGGGGTTCACCAACAAGCTCTACATTTTGCGCAAGCTGTGGTGTGTACATTGAACCGTCGTTGCAGATCCCCACTAAGTGTGTAAATCGAGAAGACATAGTTAAAACCCCAAATTACGCGTGACTGTTCAAATCCTGGTCAGATAATGGGGCCCACGTTTCATCTCATCCCATCAACACCGCTCACGCCTGTGGCAGAGCTCATCAAATTGCAGCAATGACGTTATCAACATTCACACCATCAGTAGATCGAGATAGTAGTGTGCAACGGTAATTGTTTCGAGTAGCTTAGTTTTTGCTCGAGTCTACGACTTGACCAAACACTCGGGGGTTACCCCTAACAGGAGCATTGGTCGCTCACCCGAAGATCTTCCGAGGGCCTAATGTTACAACATCCAAATGGAAATCTAGGACTATTACACCTCGATCCCTTCTCCGAATCTACGATTCGATTATGGACTCGAGGGCTACTCCCATAGGGAGCGCTGGAAGCTCAATAAACACACTACAGCCATCGACAGCAGTCGCAAAAGTTCAAAGTCCCCACTCGAGTCTACGACTCGAATAGGCACTCGGAGGCTACTCCCATAGGATCTGGTCATGCACCCTATGAAAAGGCAAAATAAATTACTCATGGCAAAGAATGTTGACCATGTCCACACCGTAAGCATTCGAAGCATTCAGCGACTTCGCCTCTTACCAACCGCAAATTGGCTTGCAAATAATAGCGTCTCCTAGGCCACCAGAAACACCTCCGCGGTGATAAAACTTCAGATGCCATGTTTAATATGGGAGACCTGCAGATACAATCCAATGGCGTAGCAATGCACCTGATGTGCTCTACAAGAAAGATACCGTGCCTACAGGAATGATGAGAAAGCCTCAACGGACACATCAAGTGCACACCTTAAACACTAGAATTCGACTCTGTAAGGCCTCCACGGTATGAGTCGAATTACGCCAGCATTTTCTGAATTCGAGTTCGGGGACTCAAGTTTGAGTAGATAGTGTTATTTTTCCCTAAGGCAGTTAACTGATCTCGATCCATCAGATGAATCAGGCATGCATATTAACTATCCCTATGATATAAGCACATACCCGATAAAACATTTGGATGAGCACTCAAAAACTTTAGAGTCTCCCTCTGAATCTACGATTTGGAGGGACACTCCAGGGCTAGTGACATGGAAATGCCCCATGGGCACCCAGGTTTGGCCTATACGGTGCAACCCAAGAGAAGCCCATGATAAAGCCCAAGAAGATTCGGGTGGCCCAAGTCCAGGATGACGTGACTCCTTAGGAACCACGACAAAGTGTAGATAGGAAATTTAAAGGAAAAACCCTAATTTGTAACCAACTCGGCTTGCTATCTCGAGACCTAGCCCCCTTTATAAAGGCTAGGAGGGGCATCGAGCAAAAAAGATCACACAACCCTAGTTAACACACCGCTAGATTACATCTGCGCATCCTTGTAATCTTCGATTCCATCAATAACAAAGAGTAGACAAGCAATAGTAGGGTCTCTTCCGAGGGCCTGAACTTGGGTAAACTGTGTGTCCCTGATGTGCTTGTTTGCTAGCCAATCGATGCCTCCAGAGCTCCCCACTTCCTCAAACCTAAGTCCATCATCTATGGGCATTGGCGAGTTAACCCCTCGTCAAATACTATATTGACGAAACTTCATTATGTGCATGATATGCATTCATATGGGCATCATGTCCTAGGTTAAAGATGATGCAACACATCTCACTTATACTCCTCTAGAAAGGGAAACTCCAAGCAATCTAGAATTAAGAACAAACAAAGTATAGCCTTAGGTACTTTGACATGATATTTTAATGAAGAATGTGCTACCTTGAACAACAAGATCATCTGGGTGTCACTAGATGATAATAACAAATGCATTCACTTTATGCCTAGTGAGAAAATAAAGCTAAAAATAGTAGATATTGAACTTCTTGTCACTATCCAATCACTACCACCATGTTACTCCATATAATACACATGTTCCCCCACACATGCCCTCTCATACATGTTGGATCAAAACAAGTAACAAAGAATGGGGTACATAATATGCATCTACCAATACATATCACACATAATAGAAATCATATATCAAATATCAACTCATACAATAAAGATCCATCACATAGGAATTACATAGATGACCATAATCATGTTGGGCAGCTCATATTGTACTAGAACAATGATAGATCAAGTTAATGCAACAAACCCATAGTACATATGTGGACTACTCCGTCTTCATCATGGTGATGAAGACGGAGATGTTGGCGAAGGTAGATATCCCGCCAGAGGTGGTTATAGTGGTGTTTCCCATCCAATCTTTGCTTGCTCTATCTATGTTTCAGTGTTTCTATGTCTCTGCATTGCCTCCTTTGAGATCATCTCGGGGGTCTTTCTATAGGTATTTTTATGTCAACTTTAAGGCTCAGATGAAGATGGACAGCTACGGAGGCTCGGGGATGGAACAATCATAGGTGGTATGGCCTAAGGTGGGGCCCATGCCACCTGGACTTGTTTGGGCCTCGGGCCTCCCCTCTCGTGGTTCTTGTGCTCCATGTGCTTCTCCTTGTGGAAAAATACTCCTCGGAAAATCCAAGGTCCATTTAACTTTTTTTAGGTCCCTAAAACTTAAAAATACGCAAAATAGGGTTTTCCTGTCCTGCAGAGTTATAAACCAAATAAAGTGATCATTGGTAAACCCCCATAAATCAATGTAAAACATGAATAATAACATCATATAAGTTGCAAATATTTGGGAACATGTATCAACAAACTAGAAAGTTCATGTATGCATTTTACATGCATCGACATCCCCAAGCTTAACCTATGCTCGTCCTCGTGCATGAGGGTGATAAAACTAACATGGACTCTGGAGTTTGTTTATATCATAAATCATAAGTCATGATTTTTGCTATGCAAGGTTACATGTTTCATTATTTTAAAAAAACATCAATAAACAAATGAGCTATGAAGTGATACCTCCTATGAACTAAAATATATGCTGAACAATATGTTACTTATATAATAGCAAATGAAAGTATAGTGGACCATTAAGCATATAAAAACAAGATAGGGTATATCCTATGTTTGGTCTTGTAGGCTCATTTTTCTTTTCTTTTCACTTCTTACATTTCTGCTTCTTTCTGGTAACAAATGGTACGCAGGGTATACATGTGCTAGATCTTTGAAAATAGATTATAAGAGAAAGTAAAATAAAGTTTTGGGACGTGTAGCTCATATCAACAGTAATCATAAGAGGTGGTTTCCAGGCAACTTCTATGTTTATGGTTAAAGTACAGCAAATATGGTTCATGTACTTGACCTCTTACAAGTTGAATGTCTCATTCCTATTAACCACAAGTACGAAGACATTCACGCTACTCAACTTAGGACTTTCGTCATAATATGCGTATAGTTCCAAACAAGTTGGCACTAGGGTACCTCTTTCCCCATTTTACGAGGAGTCTTTAAGATGACAAGTCAAAGAGACAAATGGGCATTCTCATGAGTTATTTTTATTTACCATTTCATAGCTTTTTTATTTAAAGTGCTTATTTGAATGCCCATGCTATAAATTTCCACCATGGTGCATAGTATGTCTTAGGTTAGTGGATCAATGCTACCTATGACGCACATGCATACCTGGAAAGATAACTTTCTCTAGGTTATTTCACATGGTAGGCACCCACAGCCAAAAGAAAACATGATATCATCAAATAGTGCAATTATGAAAGCATACCCCACATCATCATGGTTTTCGTAACGCTTAACTCATAAGTTGTCAAGTACATAACTGACATACTTTTAATCACAATGGGTCAAGTTTAATTATTCTACCTTATTTCAAGCAATTGTGCACTAGATCTTACTTTCCCATGAAATTTAAACTACACAAAACATATGATTTGAAATATTCAAAGATATAGAACATATCATGTACTTGGAATATGAAATTCTATATAGGTAGGTATGCGGACACTATTAGAGTAATAAGGTATAAGGGTTTTGGATACAAGTCTTAGCTTGTTTTAGATTTTTTTGGTGGTTAGCTGATAGGAATGTTGACATCTACAAGCATGCAAAAGTGTCCATAGTACTACCCACTCTCGATTAGGAAAATTTAACTTAAAGCAAATCATCCATACATGTAAATAAAGGAACTATTATATAAGTCACTTGTAAATTATCATTCATTAAGGCATATGAAACATACAACAACATGCATGGCATGTATCTCAACTTTTACTTCCCCTTAAATTTAATAGCATCTAACCTAATCTTTATTTTTATTCTAGTATCCTATTCATACTCATTTAACATAACTTCAAGTGGTTGTCATATTATTTAAAAGATAAACATGCAAATAAAAGATAAAACAAGATAAAGACACTCCCCATTATGCGTAAATCTTATGTTGCTCGAAAATAAAGTTTAGAGGTTTGCAAACTATGAGTATAATAGGTCCAGTAGGATTCCTTGGGCATCCATAATCTTATGGTATTCACAATTCTTGGATAGATCCTAGTATGGTATTCTTCCACTCCATGTGAAAAAACTTCAACACAAAACTTTTCTTCCCATCTATTTTCTGAGAAACAACATTTAGTGGCACAAAGATATGTTGCTAACTCCTATATAACTTACAAATAAATATTGGTTCGAGATTTCTAGAGAATATTAAGTTTCCAACATTAATATAAGATCAAGAGATTCATATAAAATCAATTTGATACTCAAAGCAATGACTTAAACAAAAAACATACTATAGAACGTAATTTTTTAGCCCACTTAAACATTTTATGATTTTTTTTTGATTTTTGGGCATATATAGTAAGAAAATTTTCAAATTAATTTTCAATATGAGTTCAATCCGAGTTACAGAACTCTGAAGGGATTTTTTTCATAAATAGCATCATGCAGGAAACTGCAATTCCCAATAGTTCTATCAACGTAATATCATCCAGATGTGTAAAACTTGGTACTTTATTAGAAACTACAGAAGGTAAACTGAATTAAAACTTTCGTACTACATAAGGAGTGCAAAAATAAATTTTAAAAAAAAACCAACGGGTTGCCTCCCTAAAAGCGCTTTCTTCATAGCCATATAACTAAGCTTTACTTACTTGTTTTAAGATGAGTGGAGATCATGTGGTAGCTTGTACCTTGATGTCTCCTTCTTCCTTATAAATTGTTCTATGCATTTCTTTTGGGGAACTAAAACTTTACATTTCTTTCCTTTGAATCAATGACAGTCCCCATATTTCTCAAGAAAGGTCTTCCCAAAATTATAGGATTAGAGTTTTACTCCCCGTGTCCATAATAATAAAATCAACAGGAACATAAGTCATATGTAATTCAACCATAACATCATTGACTCTACCTAAAGCAATCTTCATAGAATCATTACCAAGTAAAAGATATATAGCATATTTTTCCATACTTTTAAATTCAAGTAAGTCATACAAGTCCTTTTACAAAACTGAAACACTAGATCCTATATCTAATATAGCATGGTGAGTTTCTTTGCCAATAGTGATTTATACCTTGGGGATCCAAGCACCCCCAAGATTTTGTGGTATCATAGCTTCATTATTTTATCTTTCTATCTTTTATTTTATGACATAGTTTGCTATGTATGATCCAAATCCTTCTTGGATGAACATTAATAGAAGAATCATTAGAATTTTTTGTAATACATTAGTGAGTTCATGCAAGCTACATCTGTCAAGATCTAGTAGAGTTTATTTTAATTTATTAAGCATTTTAACTTACTCTACTTACTTATCTTTGTTTTCTTTTACTACCCAAACTGTTGTTTCTTCCTTTTCTTTCTCTTTAGGAATCTTAAAAACATGATTTTAGGATCTGCTTTAGGCATATCTTCGAAAGAAGAAGTTCCTTTGAGAAAATTACCTAGACATAATATCCTATTTTTAGATCCTTTAAGTTTCTTGTCATACTTTTTAACTCTTCGTAACAAATATTTAGTTTTTGCACAATAAAGGTTATCTTGTCATCTAGTTCTAGTATGATTGATTTTGAAAAGAGTTCTATATGATCCACACTCTTCAATTCTATTTCTTGTAGATGTAAGTAGGGTCATAATATTTTTCATTTTCCTTACTTCTATAGTATAAGTTCCAAAGAGGTTTTTAATTGCTAACTGAGGACCTATTGGTGGTGATAAAATAAAAATCCCTCATGTGGCTAGATCTAAAGAATTTTTGTACCAGGTTTCCAATCTATAGTAAAAATAGAGATGCATCAGTTCTTCTCTATAGGGGTTAGGATCTGCACTATGTACTTTATGTATCCTTACCCAAGCATCCTTCAATGTTTCTCCATAATTTTGCCTAAAAGTGGAGGTGGTACTTAATATAGGAATTTCCATTTTAGCTTTTTCTAAGTTTCCTTTGTTTGGAACTTCCATGTTTCCTATAAAAGTGAAGTTACACTGATTTTTAGGACTTTGTGTATAGTAGAAAGGGAAAAACGAGACTAAAACTAAAAAAATACAAAAGGAAAAAGAAAGTGCTTTGTAAATATAAAAGAAAACAAAATCTCACATGGGGCAACCTCCCCAAGCTTGGGAGTTTGCACAAGTTGGTGAAGATGCTACTGTGATTTGTATCTTGCAACTCCCTGATAACGACACTTGAAAATGTTCTTGATTGCAACAACTCCATGTGTACCAAATTGTTGGGACTCCAAGTGCAGAGTGTTGTAGAAAGCGTCTTTTCCGCACAAGGGTGAATCGAGGGTTTAATCGAACTCTCGGGGAATTGGCTTAGAGACTTATCTTGTTTTTATCTTCAAGCAACCTAAAAAACAAAATATTTTCCTTGTGTCCCCAACTCCACCATGTGGTTGTCAAGCACAAGGTTTCGTATTAGTAAAATAGAAATAGCTATAAATAAATAAAAATAAAATCAATTTATAACTAAGCAAGAAAATAAAAACAATAAAGTAAAAGTCTTTTGGGTTTTTGTTTATGTTTGTTAATGGTAAAAGTGTTTTTATTGTTATAGGATTTAATTGGTGTAGCAAGTATGAAAGCAATGAAAGTGAATAGAAGTTGTGTTTCTTACAACTAGACTTATCTCTGCACCCTGGGGGCATGGACGCAAGGTTGAATGCTTTATGATATCATAACGCTACATCTAGCGGAAAGAAAAAGGTGGAACCAGCAATGATGACCCATTCATACTATCGTAGAGATATTGGCAGAGTGAACATCTCAACTATGCAGAATTCTTTGATAAGGAATATTGCAAGTAATTCGAAAGTACAACTATTCTCCCTAGGACAGTTAACATGCACTGATAGATTTACCACGAAACAACATTTTAAGAAATAGGTTCCTTATTCATGCCTTGGAGATGGTGGATGAGT
Organism: Avena eriantha; assembly: GCA_910589775.1. Classification (NCBI taxonomy): domain Eukaryota; kingdom Viridiplantae; phylum Streptophyta; class Magnoliopsida; order Poales; family Poaceae; genus Avena; species Avena eriantha. The sequence continues at coordinate 406,428,591 of OU342742.1, forward strand.
GCACATGAACACTTTTGTAACATGGAATGGTTGAAAGCAACCACCTTGAATACTGAAGGCCTCACTAGCTTGAAAGTGAGAAAACATTCAATCTAAATACCCTAAGCCGCGATAAATCCTCTTCAACCATCGTCCATCACTACTTCGTTGTATTCACGTGTCTTCATCTTCATGTACCAGGCACAACAGCTGCATATTTTTAGCTTGATACTCCTTGGGATTGGATGGCTAAGGTGTCGAACAAAATAAGGCGAAATGCACATAACCCTTAACCCATCGCCGCTTTGGCCAATATCCTAGAGTACTTTCACGAACTTGTATGTGGTATCGTCTTCATGATAATGACCGAGCTTGAGTCACCTTCCATGGTTCATAGGACTAATGGCTCCAGATTCCTTCTCATCGACGTTGTTCTCTACAACTATGGGAGGAGAATCATCATGGGGTGCCATCTTCTCTCCTTCCGATACATTGTCCAAAATTTCTAGCGCGTTGATGGCTCCAATATTGCCATCTTACACTGTGTTTAAACATTATTTTTGGTCAAGAAACTCTCAATCCTTGCCACTAGTAACTAATAATTACAAAGATATGCAAAACCTCTCTTTGAATTATGTTGTGCATGAAATCACAGTTTTTAATGCGAAATAAGGAGACATAATGAAGGTTTTGAGGAAGTCCACATGACCAAGTAATTGGGAAGCTATTCTAGGGCGTTAGCACGCCTAACGACCACTGGTACGGGCATGGCCCCCTCATACCGTCTACCCGTACCAGGTGGCGACGGCTTCGTCTCGTCAAACCCTATAACTTTTGTGAAGACGCCAATATATTTTGAGGCTCCAGCCGCCGGCCAAATAGTCGCCATTCTCTGATTACATCACAACACCACCAAATGAGATCCACACCATTGTTCATCCATTGTTCATCACTTCCACCATCCATCCCATCCACTATTCATAGCCATTGCTTTGTACTTTAGATCTCCTTGTGATTTGGCGACCATTGTAAGAATATTTGATTTCAATCTAAGTATTTGTATGATATTTTCTATCTCCGGTCTATTTGTTATGAGTGAGTAGTCCTCGCGGGCTGCGGGTTGGAGAGAAACGTCGCAGCGATTATGTGCATCTAATTCATGGGAGTATTGTATTTTGTTTGCAACTAATATTTGTATCTTTTGTTTCTTTGTTTCTTGTCTCAATCTGTGGACTTGTAGGTACCTAAGATCCCATAGATTAATAAAGGCTTGAGGTGAGATACTTGGCTAGCGGCGATATCATAGGAACCTCAGTGACAGAAAGGTGATGTCTACGCACTTCTATTTTTGTAGACAGTTGTTGGGCCTCCAAGTGTAGAGGTTTGTAGAACAGCAACGAGTTTTTCCTTAAGTGGATCACCCAAGGTTTATCGAACTTAGGGAGGAAGTGGTCAAAGGTATCCCCTCTCAAGCAACCCTGCAATCAACATACAAGAAGTCTCTTGTGTCCCCAAAACACCCAATACACTTGTCAGGTGTATAGGTGCACTAGTTCGGCGAAGAGATAGTGAAATAAAAGTGGTATAGATAATTATAAGTGGAAACGGTGATAGAGAATAGCTTGGTGGCATGGAAAAGACAAAAATAAAACTGAAATAAAGATGGAAGCAAGCAAACATGTAACAGATCTAATTGCAAATGGTGTTTCAATGCTTAGAAACAAGGCATAGGGATCATACTTTCACTAGTGAACACTCTCATATAAATATATTATCTTCATGATACTACTCTTAACTACTCTCCGGTTGGACACTCTAATCATTGGTAGGGCTATAACAGCACACGTCAAAGTAAGCCTTTCCCATCTAGAAAACCCCACACTGTCACCTTGAGTACTAGATGAGTCCAACAAACACCACAATTTCATAAAGACATTCAACTCCAAATATAACTCATAACAAGTATTTGTAATCTCTAGCCTAAGTGCCACCATGGTGTGCACACTTTCAACTTCACACACATGGGGAGAGTAGAGATCTATTAAAGCACTTGTGTAGAAAAGTAGATCTATAGATTACAAGCTCATGATCTCAATAAGATCATGCATAGAGAGAGATGAACACATAGCTACCAGTAGAACCCTTAGCCTCGGGAGAGATATACTCCCTCCTCATCATGGGAATAAACAATGATGATGGAGATGGTGGTGGAGATCGATGGAGATGGCTCCACGGGCACTTCCCCGTCCCGGCAGGGTGCCGGAACAGAGACTTTTTGTCCCCCGAATCTCCGCTTCGGTGGTGGCGGCGCAGCGAAACTTTTTGTGGATTTCTAATTGACGCTCTAGGGTTTTGGTCTACGGAGGAATATATAGGCGAAGGGGCAAGGTCGGTGGCCAGCCAGGGGGCCCACACCATGCCCTGCCGCGGCCTAGGTGGACCCGTGCCTAGGGGGTGTGGCCACCCAATGGCCCCTCTCCGACTCTCCTTCTGGCTCCGTGAGTCTTCTGGGAAAATAGTAACTTTGGCTTTTGTCCTGTCCAATTCCGAGAATATTCATTTTCTGACTTCCTGGACCCAAAAACAGCAGAAAACAGACAATTGGCACTGTGGCTCTTGTTAATAGGTTAGTCCAAGAAATGATATGAAAAGTACTCCAAAGGGTGGACAAAACACAACAAAGTAGATAAAACCAAGCATGGAACATCAAAAATTATATATACATTTGCAATGTATCAACATCCCCAAGCTTAACTCCTGCTCGTCCTCGAGTAGGTAAGTGATAAAAAGAAACAATAATTTTTGAGGTAACATGCACCATCAAAGACTTGATCAAAGTATTTGTAAAACTTTCAAAGCTGGGATCATAATCCTTCAATCATAACATGAAACAAGGTTCTAGCAATAAGACAAAGAAACTATGATGCAACATGAAAAGGCACAAACAAAAGATTCATGAATAACAATGCTTTGCAAGACGTTTGTTTGTTTCACATAAAGAAAACATGGCATAATAGTATTCAGCTTGTCCCTCATAGACTAGCAAATATAAATGCATAGGACGCCTTCAAAGTTCATAAGAGTGACTAGATACAAATAGTTTAAAACAAGAAATATCAAGTTATGCATCAATCAACTAGTCTTGGGACAATGCACATAGAACTAAGAATGACCACTATGCTCTCAAAGTAGGTGCATAAAGGTAGAAGGTGGAGACTCAATATAATGGTGGAAGAAAGGCCTTCATAGAAGGAAGCAGAGATTCAAGTTTCATAAAGAGCTTCCAAATATTAAGGTACTTATAGCTTTCAGCTCTCATTTCCCCTATCATAAGCATCTTGAAGTGATTAAAGTTAAAGTGAACAAACTATGGTGTACATGCTTGATGACGTATAAGTTAGAAATCTCATGTCCCTTGAATACGAGGACCGCTCCTCATGCTACTCAAGTTTAGTCACCGGTAAGTTCTTGTCATCGTAAGTACATGTGTATCATAGAGAACCGCCAACAGGGTACCCCTTGCCCGATGATACGGAAGAATCCCCATATCAAAATGACAAGGCAAGTAGACAACGAGCATCTCAGCAATCTTCTTATTTACCATGGGAATATGGTGCTTTTTTTTCTCTCTTTCCTCTTTTCATAATCTCTTCTTTTATTTTTCTCTTTTTTTTCTCAATATCTGTATCTTTTTTTATAAGAAGAATGCTTCATAGACAGCTCATTATGGTTACGATGCAGGTTTCCACCATGTCAGCATGAATTAGACAAGCGGCCCAGGCGTTTCTCTAACACGTATACATAACTCCATGGACTTACAAGCTCCCCTTTCATTTCACACCGACGACATCCATATACAAAAGAGCATGATATCAACTAGGTACAAGTACCAATTGCAATGTTGAAAGTGTTCCCCATGAAAGCATGGTTCTGCTAATTCCCAACAAATAAGTGCAAGCAATATACAACATAGACGACACAATGGTTCAAGTTTATTAAGGGCAAGAAAAGTAAAGTGTGCCATCAAGTTCGTGAGAGCTTTAATCACTAGTTTTCTCATAACAAGTTTAATTCAGAAGGTAAACAAAAGCATGAATATACTTGGAATAGCATAAGCTAGTAGGTAGGTATGGTAGACTCTTTGGAATAACTTGGTTTAGGGAGTTGGATGCATGAGTGGAACTCATACTTGGTTACGGAGGCTAGCAAAAGACCGGGAGCGACAAACTAAGAGAGCAATAATGGCCATAATCATGCAGAGCGATAAAACATCATTGATCAAAGCATAAAGTGATACTACAAGTTGAAAACTAAAGGATTATAAAGGCTATAGTGACTTGTTATAGTCATAATATGGTGTGAGCATGTGCCAAGTCAACCCAAATAAAGCATCAAACGAGAATACCACAATACTATACTTTAATATGCTAAAACAATGCATGATTCATCCAAGGCACATTAAGCAATCTCAGTTGTTTATAACAAGTCATGCTACAGCAAAGAATACTAAGCATAAAGCCAAAACAATATCAAGCATGGCATGACAAAGCATAGGCCACAGTCAAAAACAAGCTCTCTTTACCACTTAAGCATGAACTTTCCTACTCTTTTCCAATCCAAACCAAACTATTTGAAAAGCAATGTATGAAAGAGGGGGGTCCAACCAATTTATTCAGAAAACTAAGAAAACCAAGCAAACGAAAACCAAAACCAAAATGAAAAAGAAGACGCTCCAAGAACAACACAACTGTGCATGAAACAATAAAAATGAAGTGTTTGGAAGAAACCTGGGATTTTTATTGATGAAGGGGATGCCTTGGGCATACCCAAGCTTTGACGCTTCTTTCTTGGATATTTCTTGGGGTGACACGTGTGGCATCCCCAAGATTGAGCTTTAGTTCATACTTCATCTCATTACTCATTCCTTCCATACACCTGAAATTTTTCCTTCATACAAAACTTCACACAATCTTTATTAGCAACATTAGTGCACTCAAGATAAATAAGTCTTAAGGTTCATTTCTAACACCAAATAAACTTCCATTAGAACACTAGCTACTGTAGCACTTCCCTCAACAATCTCAATTCCCCAAAGAGAACCCAAAAAGGAACCAAGAAGAAGCAAATCCAAATAATGGCAGAAATCTATCAAAACAGACCAACAGGTAAAGATGAATTTTTTTGAAGACCTTATGTTGCTCAAATCGAAAAGAGTTGAACTAACGAAAGTTAGATAACAACCTGGGGCAGAAGCACAAACATTCACGCCTCAAAAGTACATATAGAGATTTTACACGAATTTTTACGGTGAAGCATAGAAATTTGTTTCGGGACAGCAACTTTCCTAATCATTACTTCTCTCTCATTAGAGGTTAATCTTGGCACAAAAGCAAATAAAAAGGATAAGGAGCGGTTATTACAGAAGTAATAACTTCTAAGACTCATCTAAAACTTTTGGGTTATCTCCCAATAAATACATTTTTTAAGGCCTTTAAGTTAGGCATGATAGTTTGAGAAGATGCTCACATAAAAAATATGAATTGAAGTAAAAGAGAGCATCAAGAAGCAAATTCAAAGCACATTTAAGTCTAACCCACTTCCTATGCATAGGAATCTTGTAAAGAAACAAGTCACGAAAGCACAAAGCAACGAGCATAGGAAAGCAAAGCAAGTGCAACTTCAAAATTTTCAACATAAAGAGGGGAAACTTAATATTGTTGAGATACATAAAACCATGTTTCCCTCTCTCATAATAACTTTGAGTAGCATCATGAATAAAATTAACAATATAACTATCACATGAAACATTCTTATCATGAGCCACATGCATATAATCATTATTACTCTCCACATAAGCATAGTTATTCTTGTTAATTGTAGTGGGAGCAAATTCAACAAAATAGCTATCATTATTATTCTCATCACCATAATCATCAAATATAGGAGGCATACTGTAATCATAATTAATTTTCTCTTCAATAGTAGGTGGACCGAAAATATCATATTCATCATTGTAATCATCATATATTGGAGGTTTGGTATCATCATAAGAAATAGAATAGCTATCTTCCAAAGTTGGGGAACTAAAAAGATCATTTTCATAAAAACTAGCTTCCCCAAGCTTAGACTTTTCCATAGCATTAGCAATAATGGTGTCCAAAGAATTTATACTAAGAACATTGCTATTAGCATGCAAATAAAGTTCTATAAGTTTTTTAATTTTCTCTTCAAACACTTCATGTCCTAACTCAAGATAAATACTATAAAGCTCTCTAATTTTTTTATTGTTTCCCATTCAGCCTAACTAGTGAAAACAAGAAACAAAAAGACAAAATTGTAGAATCTAAAGGAAATAACTTCGAGCACTCACACCGAAGGATGTGAGTACCTTTTACCTTACCTCCCCGGCAACGGCGCCAGAAAATAGGCGTTTTCCATGGGAGGTTCTTCTTCTTTAATCCTCTGGTGTAAATACCTTTTACCTTACCTCCCCAGCAATGGTGCCAGAAAATAGCTTGATGTCTATGCACTTCTATTCTTGTAGACAGTTATTGGGCCTCCAAGTGCAGAGGTTTGTAGAACAGCAGCAAGGTTTCCCTTAAGTGGATCACCCAAGGTTTATCGAACTTAGGGAGGAAGTGGTCAAAGGTATCCCCTCTCAAGCAACCCTGCAATCAAGATACAAGAAGTCTCTTGTGTCCCCAAAAAACCCAATACACTTGTCAGGTGTATAGGTGCACTAGTTCGGCGAAGAGATGGTGAAATAAAAGTGGTATAGATAATTATAAGTGGAAACGGTGATAGAGAATAGCTTGATGTCGTGGAAAAGACTAAAGTAAAACTGAAATAAAGATGGAAGCAAGCAAACATGTAACAGATCTAATTGCAAATGGTGTTTCAATGCTTAGAAACAAGGCCTAGGGATCATACTTTCACTAGTGAACACTCTCATATAAGTATATTATCTTCATGATACTACTCTTAACTACTCTCCGATTGGACACTCTAATCATTGGTAGGGCTATAACAGCACACCTCAAAGTAAGCCTTTCCCATCTAGAAAACCCCACACTATCACCTTGAGTACTAGATGAGTCCAACAAACACCACAATTTCATCAAGACATTCAACTCCAAATATAACTCGTAACAAGTATTTGTAATCTGTAGCCTAAGTGCCACCATGGTGTGCACACTATCAACTTCACACACATGGGGAGAGCAGAGATATATTCAAGCACTTGAGTAGCAAGGTAGATCTATAGATTACAAGCTCATGATCTCAATAAGATCATGCATAGAGAGAGAGAGAGAGATGAACACATAGCTACCGGTAGAACCCTTAGCCTCGAGAGAGATCTACTCCCTCCTCATCATGGGAATGAGCAACGGTGATGGAGATGGTGGTGGAGATCGATGGAGATGGCTCCGGGGGCACTTCCCCGTCGAGGTAGGGTGCCGGAACAGAGACTTTCTGTCCCCCGAATCTCCCCTTCAGTGGTGGCGGCGCAGCGGAAATTTTCGTGGATTTCTGATTGATGCTCTAGGGTTTTTGTCTTCGGAGGAATATATAGGCGAAGGGGCAAGGTCGGTGGCCGGCCAGGGGGCCCACATCATGCCCTGGCGCGTCCTAGGTGGATCTGCGCCTAGGGGGGTGTGGCCACCTAGTGGCCCCTCTCCGATTCTCCTTCTGGCTCCGTGAGTCTTCCGGGAAAATAGTAACTTTGCCTTTTGACCCATCCAATTCCGAGAATATTCATTTTCTGACTTCCTGGAACCAAAAACAGCAGAAAACAGACAACTGGCACTGTGGCTCTTGTTAATAGGTTAGTCCAAGAAATCATATGAAAAGTACTCCAAGTGTGGACAAAACACAAGAAAGTAGATAAAACCAAGCATGGAACATCAAAAATTATAGATACATTTGCAATGTATCAAAAGGGTTGTACGGTATTCGCTTAGCGACTCATTCAGGATCACAACAATATCACCACTTAAAGCTTTGATCAGTGTTTTACACTTAATAATCGTTTATAGCCCGTTGCTTTGGTGTGCACTTGGTTGGATTAAAAGACTATTGTTATGCCCGCTGCATCATGGGGGCTCTAGTATATTAGGATGTGTTGCCCACAAAATATTATCTCCATTCAAACATTACACATTACTATTCTTGTTACTATCTTTTATCCCATATGATGTGCAGCTACAGGTGGATCTTCAACCCTTGTGTATCTCCATCCATTGATTCAACCCATTATAAAGTAAACTAGATTGGTCCGGCAAACTAAGTGACATGGGTATGATTACTCGGGTGCTCATTATTCACTACCCTACATTGGGTAAAAAGCTTACGGCCCATGAAGATTCTAGATAACGGCCCAAGGAAGCAACCGACAGGGACTTTTAAGGAAAGATGAACCGACATTATGTTGGTATTGTAATCACGCGTGTATGAAACCTATCCGCATACAGCTTTGAGACCCGGCCTATTATATATAGGGCGGGAGAAGCCCAAGCGAGGGTATCGAAATCTAGAGGACAACTTGTCATAGAGTGTGTTACCAATATTCAGGCGACTTTGTCTTCATTGTTTTTTTGACATCCGACGAAATCCCCAGTGTTCTCTCTTCCGCGAAACCCCAAGTCCATCACCATGGGCATTGCCGAGGTTACCCCTCGTCAATTGGCGTCGTCTGTGGGAAACTTGAACGCTAGAAGCACGGATTCGGCAGAACGGTCTCCATCAAGCGTCAACTCGACAGAAGAAAATCTACACCCTCCCACCCTTGTATTGGTACCCGCCGATTTCAACGGTGGATCCGATCTAATCATTGGAAGCATCCACTTCCCAGCAAACAACATGCAGGAATCACACCCTTCGGCCCTGATCGCATCAGAACCGTCGGTGGAAAAGGCCACACCTATAGTAGTACCAGCATCGCCCGCTGGATCGTCCACAGACATCACAGCTCAGACTGAAATAGGAAAAGAAGGTCACCAATCAATCTCACCACATGGAGCAAACCCAACAAACTCAGAAACCGAAGAAAGCAGCAAAAACGTCGACTTTGAAGAAAGGATGGCGAAAATTTATCCAGAACTAAGATCTCGGAGTACCACAAGCACACTCGCAGAAACAAAAGACGACGCTGTCGGGCCACATATAACACGCCGCCAAGTGTACATGATCAACGGAGATACTTCAACACCACGCGACGAAAACGGTAATCCTATCATAACCCTTGATTGATATTTTATCAGATGACCATGCGTGAAACCACGGCAACGAAGGAGAACACAACAATGGAGGAGAACACATAAATGGAGGAGAAACAGCAGATAATCGCATAATTCGAGGAGGAGGCGGAGAACCACGCACAGAAGAGAGAATAGGACTTAGGCTACCAGCGTTGGCATGGAAAAAAGCAAGAGAGGCAATTTTGGGAGTAGTCCCAATGACGGCAGATGCTTCACATGAGGATCTATTGGTGTACCAATATTTGCTCCACCATAAGAAGAGAGACCTACTCCGGATGCAAAGACAGCTCGATGAAAGAAAAAGGCTAGCCGATGAATCGAGTTTATGACGGGCCTAACTAAGCTCTACCGGAGGGTCAAGGAGTGTGACAGGAGCAGCCCCACCAAGAAGGGAGACATCTCAATTAAAGAATATCCCCGAAGCAGAAAGAAGTGGAATCAGCCGAGATCTCGACCTATCATTCATGTCAATCGATCAAGCAGGAAACATCAAAGCAAAAACAGCTCAGGTAGCCATTGTGGACGCGCAAACATATCAGATCACCACCCAATCCACACCTGATAATCTGCGCGCAGCCCTCCACCGCTTAGCTTTGATGAACCTCGACATGGTAGGAGCCTCACTCGTGGAAGTAGAACGAGGACTCACACAAAGGTCCCCACGCTGTCACAACAGTCCTCGGCAAGTAGGACACACCCGGCGATCTCGATCACCACACCAGGCGCACCTCATAGGATCCGAGCCGCAAAGCAGACAACACCGAGCATAGGAGTAGTGGACCCAGAGACGAAAGGCGCACCCGACGATATCAAGACGGAGATGACGAAGATGACCATGGGTTATGCGAGGCCAGCTGTTTTACAAAGAGGATTCGCAAAGCCTCGGTACCCAAAGACTTCAAGCTTCCACACGACCGACATAAATACGATGGAATCTAGGAACCCAAAGCTTGGTTAGTAGACTACCAAGCCACCGTCAAATTACAGGGCAGCTCCACAACTACTGCAATGCAAAGTCTACAACTACAACTCACCGGCGCCGTAAGATCATGGTTGAAGCAGCTACCCGAAGATTCAATTGGTAGCTGGAACGATCTGGAAGATAAATTCATCTGACACTTCCACTCTACATTCAAAAGACTAGCATCCTTGGAGCAGCTACGAGAGTGCAAACAAAAATCTAGGGAGTCTATTAGAGCATTCATACAGAGATGGAAAATTATCAAAAACTCAGCTGAATCCATATCCGATGAAAGGGCCATTGACGCCTTCAACGACGGCCTCCGTCACCGAGAATTCGTAGAAGAGATGGGTCTGGTGAAATCAAAGACAATATCACAGTTGATGGAAATAGAAAACCGCTGGGCTGATGGAGAAGACATGCTAGATAATAAACACGCACGGTCACCCGAAGAAGATAGGGATAAACGCGGCAATGACAGAAGACGAAGGAACAACGATGGGAAGACCAAAGTTACATCGCAGTAGGTTTTTCGGGTGAAGGTAACAACAGAAGCAACAACAATAATGGCAGATACCGTTAGAACAGGGACGATGTTGGAGGAAGCCAGTCCGCACAACGATATCAGGAAAGAGCATGAGACCCACCTATGTCCGCAATACAAATGCTGGAAGGACCCTGTAATATGCATTTTTACGTCGAATCAGTAGGAAGGCGACAATCTAATCACTTGATGAAAGACTACCGAACATTCTTGAAGATGCAGGAGTTATGCAACACAAAGGCAGCCGAAGCAGCAAACCGAGGGTACACATCCACGCCTAGTGCACTAGCTATCGGTGCACCATCACCAGTTGCACCACCACAAATTTCAAATGATTAAAACAATGAGTACCCTAGATCGAAAGGAACAATGTCTATAATTCAGAAAGGGCGTCCGCCCAACAGAATTCAGAAGCTCATCACAAGACAAATAAATATGGCGGAAACATCAACATCAGCTGCACCCGAATATCTCCATTGGTTAGAGCAAGAAATCAAATTCAACAGAGCAGATCACCCACTCCGGGTCACACAACCAAGTCATTCAGCCCTGATAGTTGAAGCATAAATCGGCGGATTCGATATGAGCAAGGTCTTCATGGATGCAAGGAGTAGCATAAATCTGATCTACGCAAAAATATTGCGAACAATAGGCTATCCCCTGGATAATATCGCTCCAAGAGAAACCTCTTTCCACGGAATAGTACCAGGTAAAGCCAAAATTCCATTAGGCAAAGTTTTTCTTGACGTTGTTTTTGGTTCCAAAATAAACTTCAGGCGAGAAAAACTCGAATTCGAAGTCATGGATTGGCCATCACAATACCATGCAATCTCGGGATGACTAGCCTTTGCACGATTCATGGCAGTGCCACATTATGCATACTTAGTAATAAAAATGCCAGCACCAAAGGGAATTATCACAGTACAAGGAAGCTTCACACACGCGGATAGCTGTGATCAAGAGTTCAATAAAATTCCAGAATCTTTCGGGATGGCAACAGAATTCGAGCAACTCAAAAGTTCAGCAAATGAACAACCTCTAGAGGTAGCACATGTCAATCCCGATCAGGCTTATGACATGGCAAAGGACACAAAAGAAGTACAGATCCACCCTGTTGACCCGACGAAAACAACATTTGTGGATTCTATCCTTGATCCCGCATAGGAAAGCATGCTCATCTAGTTCCTTTGTGAGCACTGGGAGATTTTTGCATGGCTACCTTCTGACATGCCAGGAATCCCTAGCGAACTCACTGAGCACGCACTGAATTTATATCCAAAGGCGAAGCTAGTAAAATACTGCTTCGATGCTTCGCAGAACCAAAACGCAAGGCCACTGGAAAGGAGCTCCATCACCTAACTGATGCCAATTGCATCAAAGAATTAACAAAATCAGAGTGGCTTGCAAACCCAGTATGTGTTCCGAAGAAAAACACTACGGAACTTCGGATGTGCATCGACTTTACTGCGTTGAACAAACATTGTCCAAAAGATCACTTCCCATTGCCGCGAATCGACCAAATCATTGATGCAACCGCGGGATGCGAACGTCTTTCTTTCTTGGACGCTTACTTAGGTTATCACCAGATCAGGATAAAGGAAGAAGATCGGGAGAAAACGATGTTTATCACGCCTTCTGGCGTATTCTGCTACATAACAATGCCGTTTGGCCTCAAGAATGCTGGAGCAACATATCAGCAGAGGATGCAAAAGTGTCTAGGAAGTCAAATAGGCACAAACGTGCAAGTATATATTGATAAAATCATAGTTACCACTGGTCAAGGATCTGCGTTGATAAAGGACCTAGAAGAAACATTCAGAAATCTCGACAAGTTTAGCTTCAAACTGAATCCGAAGAAATGTTCCTTTGGAGTCCCAGCAGGGCCACTCCTCGGATATTTGGTATCAGCTAGAGGAATCGAGGCAAATCCCGACAAAATACAAGAAATCCTCACAATTAAGAAGCCAACAAATCTATGTGGTGTACAACAACTAGCGGGACGAGTGGCAGCTCTAAGTCGTTTTATCGCAAGATTAGGAGAAAAGGCGCTGCCTTTCTATGCTCTCATGAGGAAATCAAAAAAATTCAAATGGACGGAAGAAGCTCAGCGTGCATTCGAAGATCTCAAAAGAACACTTTCGCATCGACTATCCTTGTGTCGCCAAAATAAAAGGAACCTCTGCTCCTTTATATTGCTGCTACACATCAGGTGGTCAGCACAGTCCTAGTCGTAGAGCGACCCGAAGAAGGAAAGACCCATGGTGTGTAGAGACCAGTTTACTTCCTGAGCGAGGTTTTATCGCCATCCAAACAAAGGTACCCAAACTACCATAAATTAGCATATGTGGTATTTATGACAGTAAGAAAACTATGCCACTATTTCTCGGAGCATCCGATCGTAGTGGTCAACGAGGCACCTTTATCAAGCATCCTCAACTATCCAGAAGCAACTGGGCGTGTTTCTCTATGGGGCATCGAATTATTCCCTCAGGATATCACTTATGAGAAGCGCAAAGAAATTAAGTCACAAGTTCTATCAGATTTCATCACAGAGTGGATGAAATTGCAATGTGTGGGTCCACCAGACCTTTCTAGCACCTAGACAATGTATTTTGATGGATCAAAAAGAACGGAGGGAGCAGGAGCTGGAGTCGTACTGATATCACCTCAAGGCGACAAAATGTGCTATATTCTTCGGATGAGCTTCACAAACGCATCCAATAACGAAGCGGAATACGAGGCCCTGATGCACAGCATGCGGATGGCCAAAGCTTGCGGTGCAACTCGCCTAAAAATCTTCGGAGATTCTAATATTGTGGCACAGCAAGCAATGAACAAATGTGACACTATGAGCAAAAATATGGTTGCTTATCGCAACTTATATAGTATCATGGAGGCTCAGTTTGATGGGTGTGAAGTATCACATATAGGAAGAGCAAGCAATAAGGAAGCCTACAATCTAGCAAACATCGGATCATTGTGTTGACCAATACCACCAGGTGTTTTTTGGGAGGAGATAGTGGAGCGATCGATCAAAGCGAAAAGAGTCTCCGAGATCGTAGCACATAAAATAGGGAAAAAGAAGCATCCGCAAAAGGAGTCGGGGGCTCCTTCAAACACCAAGAACAATGAAGAAGCCATCGAAGAAGAAGAACAAGAAATCAAAGAGGTTATGCTAATTGAGCCAACATGGATGCAGCCGTATATAGCATGTATGACTAAAGGAGAGCTAACAGAGGATGTGATAGAAGCTCGGCGAAACACCCGAAGATCAATGGCTTTCAGGATAATCAAAGGAGAACTATACAAAAGAAGTATTTCGGGTGTGCTGCAATGGTGCGTAACACGCAAAAAGGAAAAATTATATTAAAATATATAGTGAAGGAGTCTGTGGTCACCATGCTAGTAGCCGAGCGATTTCCACAAAAGCATTCAAGGCAGGATTTTATTGGCTCACGGTAGTACAAGATGCAAAGGATATTGTTAGAACATGTGAGGCATGTCAACAATTCGCAACAAAGCCTGGAGCACCCGCCACTGGGCTGAATCCCATACCGTTGGCTTGGCCTTTCGCTTAGTGGGGACTCGACATGGTGGGAATACTTCACAAATCATCGCTAGGAGGACATGTCGTTCCGTTAGTAGCAGTCGACAAATTTACTAAATGGATTGAAGCAATGCCTGTCACCACCCAAGATGGAATCTCGGCTGTGAATTTTATCAAATCCATAGTTTTCTGGTTTGGTGTAGCAAACAGCATCATCACGGACAATGGGACCAACTTCACCTCAAATGAATTCAAGGAGTACTACCAAGAGATGGGCATCAAAATAATCTACGCTTCGGTAGCTCACCCACAAACAAATGGATAGGTCGAAAAAGCTAATGGACTAGTCACCCCTGGACTCAAAAAGAGATTACTGGCACCACTCGACAGAGCAAAGGAGCATGGGTGGATGAATTGCCATCCGTGTTATGGAGTTTACGTACAAATCCAAATAATTCAACACAAGAGACACCTTTCTTTTTGGTCCACGGTGCGGAAGCCGTGCTTCTAGTTGAGGTATCACACGAATCACCAAGGGTAGCTGCATATGATGAAGAGGAATCAAGAGAAGCACTCGAAGATGATGTGAATGCAATTGATGAAGCTCGAGATGAAGCCCTCCAAAGAGAAACTATGTACCAGCAAAACTTGCGCAATTACCATAGCAGGAGATTGCGACCTAGGTCCTTCGTAGTGGGGGACCTAGCTCTTCACCTCAAGCAAGATGGTCATAAGAAGCTAGAATCGCCATGGGAAAGACCATACATCGTCACAGAAGTTATTCCTGGAGGAGCATATCGACTACAAGACAAGAAGACAGGAGTAAATTACTCAAATCCATAGAACATAGCACAGCTACGACACTTTTACGCATAAGATTGTTTGCAAAGATGATAAGAGTTACAGTTCGTCTTATTGAAGCCAAGATGTCCAGGGCAAAGGCTAAATAGCCATCTGATCAAAAGAATAATGTACCGTCGATTTTTGCCTTATATGTAAAGAGATAAGTTATTTATACCTTAATACTTTTTTACCAAAGATCAATGATTTCCATCAAGCTAACAGCAATTATGAGCCTATGTCCAGATACAGGCATCCGAACATAGCCTTGGGGGCTACTCCTATCGGGAGCAATAGCGCGCACCCAATAGAAAATCCGCTGAGTCTTACATTAGTGTATCCTCAAAAAGGTGTTACTCCCATCGGGAGACAGTGTAAAATAATAAAATTATCAGATATAATCAGAAATATTGGTGGCCCAGCAGGCCAACCGCCAATCAAGCCAAAAATCTCGAATCACGCTCAGACGCGGGAAAATTCCAAATGTCGTGTTCAGAAACATGAAGGTAAGACCCTGAGATTCATCATGTGTGGCCTGGTAATCGCACAAGAATGCGCTCTCCGAGTAAAATATCGATGAAAAATCCCGACGGACGCGTTGGGTACCCGATAAAAAATAGAAAACTGGAATTCAGTATTCGGTAACACCTCAGCGGCTCGAACTAAATTACGCCCGCAACAAATTCCAGATGCAAGCTTGGGGACTTGAGTCTGATGTAGGTCAACCTTGTTTTTGCCCAGGAGCATTTAACTGACTGCTGATCCATCGGAAGCATCAGAATCATTGTACCAAAATCCCTACAAAACATAAAAACAAACAGAATAAGAGAGAGAAGAAAGAAAACTTTGAGACTCAACCTGAAAACTGCGGATTCAGGTAGAGTCTCGGGGACTACTAACATGGGTATGATTACTCGGGTTTTCATTATTCACTACCCTACATTGGGTAAAAGTCTTACAACCCATAAAGATTCCAGATAACGGCCCAAGGAAGCAACCGACATGGACTTTTTAGGAAAGACGAGCGGACATTATGTTGGTATTGTAATCACGCGTGTATGAAAAATATCCGCATACAGCTTTGAGACCCGACCTATTATATATAGGGCGGGGAAGCCCAAGCGAGGGTATTGAAATCTAGAGGACAACTTGTAATAGAGTGGTTTACCAATATTCAGGCGACTTTGCCTTCATTGTTTTCCTGACATCCGACGAAATCCCCAGCATTCTCTTTTCCATGAAACCCCAAGTCCATCACCATGGGCATTGCCGAGGTTACACCTCATTACTAAGGTAATACAAAAAACAAAGTCTTATAGACGTGTCCTTTTTATTTTCTTTTATCATTGCTTTCCAAGGTTCGATTAAACCTAGGTCTTCTAGGGAAAAAGCTATTATACTACATCCATGAATCCGGATCGAAGGTATCAACCATTTTTCTGGCGCTGCTGCCAGGGAAGCAATGTCGCTATCCTGGTGAGGTCACTAGAGACATTGATTTTAGTTTTATTATTAGTTTGTAGTTTAATTCTTGTTACTCCCTCTGATCCATATTACTTGTCACTAAAATGGATGTATCTAGACATGTTTTAGTATTACATACATCCATTTCAATGACAAGTAATATGGATCGGGGGGAGTATTAATTTACTTTCTTGTTATCTATTTGAAAACCCCAAAAAATTAGTTACTTGTTATTTGTTTTCATTACTTAAAAAATACGAAAAATATAAGAGCCATGGCTCAAAAGAGATTAGGGGAGTATGTTACTCCCACTGATGATTTTATTCGTGCACCCATCACTCAGCCCGCAGATGATGCAGAAACATATGAGATAAAGCCTAACATTTTAAGTTTGGTTCAACAAAACCAATTTGGGGTCTCATCCGCAGAAGATTCGGGCTTGCACTTAAACACTTTCACTGAAATTTGCAACATGATGTGTATTAAGGATGTAGATCCAAATGTTGTTAAATTAAGATTGTATCCTTTCTCTCTTAGAGGAAAGGCTAAGGATTGGTTGCTAGCTCTACCAAAGGGCACTATTAAATCTTGGGAGGAATGTACTAATTTTTTTATGACTAAATTTTTCCCCCTAGCTAAGACTATGCTGCTAAGATCCAACATTACAAGCTTTAGATAAGAAGACCGTGAGCCACTAGCGCTTGCGTGAGAAATGATGAAAGAAGTTGCAATGAACTGTCCTAGTCATGGGATGGAAGAGTGGCTTATATTACATTTGTCTTATAATGGTCTAAACCCAATGTCTAAGGCGAGTGTTGCAAAGAAATTACTTGCTGATATGCAAAACAACCATGCCCAATGGCATGTGGAAAGAACCTCAAATAGAGTAAGTTCAATTACCGAGGTAAATAATGAAGAGCTTACATCTAAGGTAGATGAGTTGCTTAGCATAGTAAAAGGTAAGAAGATACCCAAGTCAATGATATAGCTACCAATGTTAATGATGTCAATTTTATAGCTCGCACTCCTTTTAATCCTGCATGGAAAAATAATTATACTTCTAATATATAAAAATATCATTCTAATCCTACAGGAGCTCCTTATAATAATTATGCAACACTAATGGACAAAAACATGGCAATGTCTTGTTTGAGCAAACTGTTAGAACATTTATAGAAGCTCAAACCGAGCAAAATAATATGCTTATTAAAATCACAGAGAACCATGAAAGTAGTATAGAAAAATTATCTAACCAGGTTGTTGCAATTAGAAATGATGTGCATGCTCTACAGGAAAGGACAAAGACCGTGGAGGCTTAGCTGGGTAATGTAGTGATACGTTGCTAATGTATCCATAATTTTTAATGTTCCATGCTTGGTATTATCTACTTTCTTATGTTTTGTCCACACTTTGGAGCACTTTCTATACACTTTCTTGGACTAACCTATTAACAAGATGCCACACTGCCAGCTGCCTATTTTCTGCTGTTTTTGGTTCCAGGAAGTCAGAAAATGTATATTCTCGGAATTGGACGGGACAAAAGCCAAAGTCAGTTTTTCACCGAGGGACAGAAGGAGCCAGAATACGAGAGGGAGAGGGGCCAGGGGGCCACCACACCACCTGGCTGTGCACCCCAGCCTCGCCCGCATCAGGGGGTGGTCTGGCCGCCTCCAGCACCCCCTCGGCCTCCGCTTTCGCCTATAAGATGCCTCCAATACAGAAACCCTAAGTACCCGATCAAAATTAAACAAAATAGTCTATAGCCGCCGTCATCTCCATCCCTAGATCGGGAGGGATCTCAAGCTCTTTCCGGCACCCTGCCGGAGAGGGGAATTCACCCTAGAGGCCTTCTTCATCACCATGCAAGCCTCCGGTGTGATGTGTGAGTAGTTCATCCTTGGACTATGAGCCCATGTAGTAGCTAGATGGCTGGTTCTTCTCCTTTGTGCTATCATGTTTAGATCTTGTGAGCTCCGTTCATGATCAAGATCATCTATTTGTAATCCTACATGTTGTGTTTGCGGGGATCCGATGGATATTGAGATGCTATTTCATATTGATTATTTATTCTATCATGTCTTTGTTATTTGTGATCTTGCATGCTTTCCGTTGTTCGTAGCTATCTTGGCCAAGTAGATGCAAACAACTCCAAGAGTTAGTATTTATGCTCGATAGTGGGTTCATGCCTCTAGTAATCTGGGGAAGTGACAGAAATCTCTAAGGTACTAGATGTGATGTTGCTACTAGGAAAAATAATAATCTTTTGTTCATAGAACAATCGTATTGTTTACTTTACACGCAATGCATAATGCAATTATCTGTTGCTTGCAACTTAATACTAGAGGGTGTTCGGATGATAACCTGTAGGTGGATTATTAGTCATAGATGGAGTTGGATTACGTTCTATGTATAATGTTGTAATGCCCAATCAAATCTCAAAGGAGTCAAGATGAGTAGTATATGCATGATTCCTTTCTCGATGTTTGTCAATTGCCCCGCTGTAATTTGTTCACCCAACATGTCATCTATCTTAAGGAGAGCCACCACTAGTGAACTATGGACCCCGGTCCTTCCTTTTACCATCAATCTACAATTGTTCACTCCTTTATGTTTACTTTCTACAAACTATTACTTTCTTCCACTCGATATATTTAATCCTTTGTTTTCAGCAAAACCAGTGAGATTGACAACCTCATCGCAAGTTGGGGGCAAAGTTCTATGGTTGTGTTATGCAGGTTTCCACGTTGTTGCTGGCACCGGTAGTGCGCCCTGCCAAAGTTCAGCTAGCAACACCTTGGAGGTGTTTCCTTGCTCCTACTGGATTGATAACCTTGGTTTCATAACTGAGGGAAAACTTGCTGATGTGCTCATCATACCTTCCTCATGGGGTTCCCCAACGAGCTCGATATATTTTGGGCCATCAAGCAACTTTTTCTGGCGCCGTTTCCAGGGAGTCAAGGACATCTTCATAAGGGGAGTCCCTCATAACCAATCTCTTTACTTTGTTGTTTTTCTTTTGCTTAGTTTACTTTTGTTTTGTTTGCTTGTTTCTTTATCAAAAACACAAAAAATTAGTTTTGCTAGTTTGCTTTGTTTATTAAAAACACACAAAAAATAGTTCCTATCTTAAGTTGCCATTATGTCTAGCATTACTCCCATCACTATGTCACCTGAGGAAATGATTTTCACTTTTAAACAAGGAAATGAAGAGAGTTTCAAAGAAGCTTGGTCTAGAATATCTGGTCTACATGAAAAAACTGAACCTCAAATGACTCCAAGCTTGTTCCTTAGCAGTTTTTACCTTGGAATCGCTCTTTGCTATAGATATTATTTGGATGTTGTAGTGGGAGGAGATTTCCTACAATGCAATGAGGATTATGCTGTTAATGCCATAAAGAAGTTGGTCTTTACTTACAACTTGCCTAGCAAATCTGATTCTTCCTTCATAAACATATTTGCTAGATTGAATACTCTTGAGACCGGCACTGCTAGTTTGAAAGATTGCTATAATACACTACGAGAGCATCATAACTATGTTCCAATAAATTATGAATCCTCAAAATAGCTTCCCACAGTAAAGATTGCTATAAATAATGAAACTTTTCATGCTCGCTGTGATATCATGCCTGAATTTTGTCTTATGCCCAAAGATATCTATGAATCTTTGAATCTTTGGGGGCTTTCTGAAGGAGGAGAAGAAATATTTCTTGCTAATAATGCCACAATATCACCAATTGGAATAGCTGAAGGAGTGTTTACAAAGATCCTAGGTAAAATGGTTTCTACTGAATATCTTGTTATTGAATGTGTAGGAAAAGGACAAATCACACTTGGAAGATCCCTATTGAAACTCCTTGGAGCAATAATAGATGTGGAAAAGGGCACCATGCACTTTGATTCTCCACCAAGCAATCATATGTTCCCCAAGTTTAAGAATAAAAGTAAGAGAGGTAAGGGCAAGAAATTTGGTTTTAATGCTTCTTCATCTGCGAACACTTGATTCTCCTTCTTGCTTCTTATGCCTAACTTAAAGGCGTTAAAGAAAAGTACTTATTGGAAGATAACTCAAAAGTTTTAGATGAGTCTTGGAAGTTATTACTTCTATAATAACCGCTCCTTATCCTTTTTATTTTCTTTTTGTGCAAAGAGTAACCTCTAATGAGAGAGAAGTAATGATTGGGAAAGTTGGTGTCCCGAAACAGATTTTTTTGCTTCACCATAAAAATTCGTGTAAAATCTCTGTATGTTGTTTTGAGGTCTGAAATTTTTTTCTTCTTCCCCAGGTTGTTATCTAACTTTCGTTAGTTCAACACTTTTCGATTTGAGCAACATAAGGTCTTCAAAAAAAATCGTATTTACCTGCTGGTCTGTTTTGACAGATTTCTGCCATTATTTGCATTTGCTTCTTGTTGGTTCCTTTTTGAGTTCTCTTGGGGAATTGAGATTTTTGAGGGAAGTTCTATAGTAGCTTGTGTTTTAATGAAAGTTTTATTGGTGTTGGAATTGAACCCAAAGACTTATTATCTTGAGTGCACTAATGTTGCTAATAAAGATTGTGTGAAGTTTTGTATGAAGAAAAAATTTCAGGTGTATGAAGGAATGAGTAATGAGATTAAGAATGGATTAAAGCTCAAGCTTGGGGATGACACCCCGTGTCACCCCAAGAAATATTCAAGAGGTACAAGCGTCAAAGCTTGGGGATGCCCAAGGCATCCCCTTCTTCATCAATAAAAATCCCAGGTTTCTTCCAAACACTTCATTTTTATTGTTTTTGCACAATTGTGTTGTGCTTGGAGCGTCTTCTTTTTTGTTTTCGTTTTGGTTTTTCGTTTGCTTGGTTTCCTTATTTTGCTCGATAAATTGGTTGGACCCCCTCTTTCATACATTGGTTTTCAAATAGTTTGGTTTGGATTGGAAAAGAGTAGGAAAGTTCATGCTTAAGTGGTAAAAAGAGCTTGTTTTTGACTGTGGCCTATGCTTTGTCATGCCATGCTTGATATTGTTTTGGCTTTATTCTTAGTATTCTTTGCTGTAGCATGACTTGTTATAAACAATTGAGATTGCTTAATGTGCCTTTGAAGAATCATGCGTTGTTTTAGCATATTAAAGCATAGTATTGTGGTATTCTCCTTTGATGCTTTATTTGGGTTGACTTGGCACATGCTCACACCATGTTATGACTATCCCAAGTCACCATAGACTTTATGATCCTTTAGTTTTCGACTTGTAATATCACTTTATGCTTTGATTAATGATGTTTTGTCGCTCTGCATGATTATGGCCTTTATTGCTCTCTTAGTTGGTCGCTCCTAGTCTTTTGCTAGCCTGCATAACCAAGTATGAGTTCCACTCATGCATCCAACTCCTAAAACCAAGTTATTCCAAAAGAGTCCACCATACCTACCTATTAGCATTTGCTATTCCAAGTATATTCATGTTTTTATCTACCTTCCGAATTAAACTTGTTATGAGAAAACTAGTGATTAAAGCTCTCACGAACTTGATGGCACACTTTACTTTTCTTGCCCTTAATAAACTTGAACCATTGTGTCGTCTATGTTGTATATGCTTGCACTTATATGTTGGGGATTAGCAGAACCATGTTGTCATGGGAACGCTTTCAACATTGCACTTGTACTCTCTACCTAGTTGATATCATGCTCTTTTGTCTATGGATGTCGTCGGTGTGAAATGAAAGGGGAGCTTGTAAGTCCATGGAGTTATGTATGTGTGTTAGAGAAACGCTTGGGACGCTGGTCTAATCCATGATGTCATGGTGGAAACCTGCAGCGTAACCATAATGAGCTGTCTATGAAGCATTCTTCTTATAAAAAAAGAGTCAGATATTGAGAAAAAAGAGAAAAAGAAAAAAATATGAGAAAAGAGGAAAGAGAGAAAAAAGCACCATTTTTCCCATGGTAAATAAGAAGATTGTTGAGATTCTCATTGTCTGCTTGCCTTGTCATTTTGATATTGGGATTCTTCCGTATCATCGGGCAAGGGGTACCCTGTTGGCGGTTCTCTATGATACACATGTACTTACTATGACAAGAACTTACCGGTAACTAAACTTGAGTAGCATGAGGAGCGACCCTCGTATTCAAGGGACATAAGATTTCCAACTTATACTTTGTTAAGCATATTTTCCATAGTTTGTTCACTTTAACCTTAATCACTTCAATATGCTTATGATAGGGGCAATGAGAGCTCAAAGATAATAAGTACCATAATTTTTGGAAGCTCTTTATGAAACTTGAATCCCTGCTTCCTTCTATTAAGGCCTTTCTTTTACTTTTATGTTGAGTCTCCACCTTTTATCTTTATGCACCTATTTTGAGAGCATAGTGGCCATTCTTAGTTCTATGTGCATTGTCCCAAGACTTGTTGATTGATGCATAACTTTGATATTGCTTGTTTTAAACTATTTGTATCTATTCACTCTCATGAAATTTGAAGGTGTCCTATGCATTTATGTTTGCTACTCTATGAGGGACAAGCTGAATGCCACTATGCTATGTTTTCTTTATGTGAAACAAACAAACGTCTCGCAAAGCATTGTTATTCATGAATCTTTTGTTCGTGCCTTTTCATGTTGCAACTTATTTGCTTTGTCTTATTGTTGGAACTTTATCTTCCATGTTATGATTGAAGTACTATGATCCCAGTTATCAATGTTTTACAAATACTTTGATCAATTTTATGATGGTGCATGTCACCTCAAAAATTATTCTTTGTTTTTATCACTTACCTACTCGAGGATGAGCAGGAGTTAAGCTTGGGGATGTTGATACGTTGCTAACGTATCCATAATTTTTGATGTTCCATGCTTGGTTTTATCTACTTTCTTATGTTTTGTCCACACTTTGGAGTACTTTCTATACACTTTCTTGGACTAACTTATTAACAAGATGCCACAGTGCCAGCTGCCTGTTTTTTGTTATTTTTGGTTCCAGGAAGTCAGACAATGAATATTCTCAGAATTGGATGGGACAAAAGCCAAAGTCAGTTTTTCACCGAGGGACACAAGGAGCCAGAATACGATACGGAGAGGGGCCAGGGGCACCACACCACCTGGCCATGCGGCCTAGCATGGCCCTTGCTAGGGGGAGGTCTGGCCGCCTCCGGCACCCCCTCGGCCTCCACTTTCGCATATAAGATGCCTTCGATACAGAAACCCTAAGTACCCGATCAAAATTCCACGAAAGAGTCTATAGCTCCCGTCATCTCCATCCCTAGATCGGGAGGGATCTAAAGCTCTTCCTGGCACCCTGCCGGAGAGGGGAATTCACCCTAGAGGCCTTCTTCATCACCATGCAAGCCTCCGGTGTGATGTGTGAGTAATTCATCCTTGGACTACGGGTCCATGTAGTAGCTAGATGGCTGGTTCTTCTCCTTTGTGCTATCATGTTTAGATCTTGTGAGCTCTGTTCATGATCAAGATCATCTATTTGTAATCCTACATGTTGTGTTTGTGGGGATCCGATGTATAATGAGATGCTATTTCAGATTCATTATTGATTCTATCATGTCTTTGTTATTTGTGATCTTGCATGCTTTCCGTTCGTTGTAGCTATCTTGGCCAAGTAGATGCTAGCAACTCCAAGAGTTAGTATTTATGCTCGATAGTGGGTTCATGCCTCTAGTAATATGGGGAAGTGACAGAAATCTCTAAGGTACTAGATGTGATGTTGCTACTAGGGAGAAAACAACAATCCTTTGTTCATAGAACAATCGTATTGTTTACTTTACACGCAATGCATAATGCAATTATCTGTTGCTTGCAACTTAATACTAGAGGGGTTCAGATGATAACCTGAAGGTGGATTATTAGTCATAGATGGAGTTGGATTACGGTATATGTATAATGTTGTAATGCCCAATCAAATCTCAAAGGAGTCAAGATGAGTAGTATATGCATGATTACTTTCTCCATGTTTGTCAATTACCCCGCTGTAATTTGTTCACCCAACATGTCATCTATCTTAAGGAGACCCACCACTAGTGAACTATGGACCCCGGTCCTTTCTTTTACCATCAATCTACAACTGTTTACTTCTTTCTGTTTACTTTCTTCCACTCGATACGTTTAATCCTTCGTTTTCAGCAAAACCGGTGAGATTGACAACCTGATCGCAAGTTGTGGGCAAACTTCTGTGGTTGTGTTGTGCAGGTTTCCACGTTGCTGCTGGCACCGGTAGTGCGCCCTGCCAAATTTCAGATAGCAACACCTTAGAGGTGTTTCCTTTCTCCTACTGGATTGATAACCTTGGTTTCATAACTGAGGCAAAACTTGCTGTCGTGCTCATCATACCTTCCTCTTGGGGTTCCCTAACGAGCTCGATATATTTTGGCCATCAGGTTGCTAAGTGCCAAGCTCTCATACTAGCCAAGTTTGCTGGAAAACCCGAGCCAAATCTAGTAGAAGACCTCAAGATTATGAGGGTGGTAACGAACAAAGAGAAACCTAAAGAGCTAGACTATAGCAGTGTGCCAACACCGGAATATACCATGGAAGATCTATTAAAGATGATCACCGAGAAGAATCAAGGTATACAACAAGGTAATGATGCTATGTACAAACAATTTATACAACAAGTAGCATCTAAAGTTTGCAATTTAGAGATGGAGTATAAATGACTAGCTGATAAGCTTCCAGCTAAGCTAGATGATATAGTTGAGCCCAGTATTAAAATTAAGTTGGGAGTCAATGAGATATCCGCACTTTGTGATCTTGGTGTGAGCGTCTCAACAATTTCCAAAATCTTATTCGATAAATTAAACTTGGGGCCATTTGTTACTACTGAATTGAGACTCAATCTAGCTGATTCAACTTATAAACAAGCTATTGGGATTAAAGAAAATATTGTTTTTGAAATTAAAGGTAGTCCCACTCTTATCGATCTTGTTATTATGGACATGGCTGAAGATCCCATAGCACCTACAATTCTAGGTAGGCCTTTCCTAAGAACTATTAAAGCTTTGATTAATTTACATGAGTGGAATGTGAGAAAAGGGCTACCATCTAGAGATCCTTTTATAGTCCACTTCCCAAGGTAAAAGAAGGCCAAGCCTAATGATGATGATGGTGTAATTACTTTAAATGACAACTGCTTTGGAGTGGGTATTCCACTTCTTAAACCTAGGTGATTGCCATCAGGGTCAAGCTAATTGACCTTAAGTAGAAGCGCTTCATGGGAGGCAACCCATGTGGATTTTTTTTCTTTATGTGTTAGTTTTCTTTTCTTTTGTTTTTTTTTAATAAAGAGTATTCAAGAAGACCTTTGGACAGAGGAGAAGAAATAAGGTAATCCACTATATTTTATTTTACTAACACATATCCTAAGAAGTATTGTTGTTTTTTATGTATTGTATTTGTTGTTATTTTGTCCTTTGTTAAGATGTGCAAAGGCATACGGAGCTTGTAATCAAAAAATTTATGTTTTGTAGCTCACAGTGCTCTTAACGACCACTGGTACGGCCGGAAGGGACCGTACCGTGCGCCTGTACCATATCAAGACGAAGAAAGATAGAAATTCTGATTTTTCCCGCAGGGATCAGTGCTCTTAACGACCACTAGTACAGTCGTACGCGCCTGTACCGTACGCCCGTATCGTACCCTCGAGAAAGCATCGCTTTTCAAGCGAATGTACCGAACCAATAACAACCAGCAGTACGAGTTGTACCATGCGCCTGTACCGAGTGCACCACGTAGAAGGAGTCGTTGCCCCCAAGCTATGTTACTCGGTACGGGCGGGCCTCGGCCGTACCACCCGCCCATACCACGTACGCGGCCGGCATAATTAGCCCGAGGAGGTAACCTAAAATCCCCAAAAACAAATCTTTCTCTTTCTTCTTCCTCCAAACTCCAAACCAGATCCATTGGATCTTCAAATTTACTTAATCTTTCTTCGATTCCTTGCACTCATTCGATCTAAGGTATGATTATCCTCCGATCCTCAACTTATTTGTGCAAAAGCTTCACTCAATCTTTCATCATTGTCAATCTAGACTTAGGTCTTGTTCTTGATTCAATCTTTATGTTGAGCATGCTTAGTATTGTTTTAGAGGAGTTTCTTTTGTAGTTAGTGTAGAGAATCACTTATGCTATGTTTATATTGGACCCAAAAAATTATTAGAAATTTATTTACTTTATCTTATTTTTATTTTTATATGCACACAAGGAGCCGTACACATGAGATGGCTAGGAATCCTCCGCACCATCCATTGAGACGTTGACACATGAGTCACTTGGCATCGAGTTCACCAAGGAGTTTTAGCTTAACCGTTTCAATAGTCTCAACCTCCAAGATATCAAGTCCACCAAGTAGGCGTGTCCTTATATCCTGAACCAACTTGGTATTCGTGCTGATTTCGATTTACTTTGCAACAATGTTAGTTTGTATGATTTTGTCTTTCAGGATGTTGCCACATATCGCTGCTTGATGCTTGAGTTGTTCAGCACCTTGAAACACAAAGTGGATCCTTATGGTTGTACCGAGGAACAAATTCCCGGAGTTGATCACATCAATTTCCGCCTTATGAACCGTGGGTATACTTTGACACTTAGCCAATAGGCTCAATGCTTTGGGTTTGCCAACAACATCACTGATGTACCCACACCTAGTTTTGTTTTAGATCCTTCCCCTATTTAATACATTAATTTAATGAAGATTCATGGAAACACACCCAAGGGGAACCAAATTGATCACCCTGCTATTCGATATTTATTCTATGTAATTGCTAACACTTTGCAGGCACGTGGTGAGTTTACTAGAGTTAATGAGGAGGACATGATCCTTGCAAAAGATTCTATTAATAGTTGTAACTTAACCCCAAATTTGGGCGCTCTTCTCATGTTTTACCTTAAGAATCAGTCTCTTCAATCTCGAGGACCCATATGCGGAGGCGGAGTTGTGACCGTTCTTGCACGCGCACTCCGCATCAACCTAGGTAACATCCAACCGTTGACAGGAAGTCACCGTCTCGGTCTTTCTACTCTAAGAGCATGTGGTATAATTTCTAAAACTCATGGTAGATATTTCTTCGATATACTTGGAGTGGATCACTTGATCCTGGCTCCTTTGCCTAATGGTTTATTCTCTATCGAGGATGGACATTTGCATTTTGATGCACAGGTTGAAGCTACTCTACCCCAACAAGAAATACTTATGGGAGGAGGAGAAGATGAAGAAGTAGAACAAGGCGGGCCCAAACAAGATGAGCAGCCACCAAACTACTACACCACCTATGAACACATCTATGCACTCGAAGGAAATATCCAAAACATGAACAACCTCTTCATCAACCTTCAAGATGCTACTGTAAGCCTCGCCACCCAGTTCCATGATTGGAGCAGCCAATGGAACATGGGAGATTATCCTATGCCACCACAATGAGCAACAAAAGGGCTTGCAAAAGCCTGATCTTGGGGATGTGTTCCCCCGACAATTTATTTGTGTAATAACGAGGTTGTACTCCAACTCCTTTGGAGCTTTGATACACTCGTGTTGGCTTGTTCCAACACTTTGCTTTTTTCCTGTGCTTTTTTAGTTTGCTTTCATTTTTAGTTTGTCTTTGTTTTTTGTTTGTTTTTATTTTCTTAAAACCCTTGCTTGGTTGCAAGTTCTTTTCTATTCTTTAAATCCATATCCTCGAAAATATAAAAAAAAATTCCGTTCTTCCTTTTTCGTAAATGTGGATTCGCACTTTCTCTCTTTGCTTTAATATCATTATGAGAGTAATCGTGTTTGAGTTTTGAAGGAACACAACTCTATAAGGAAGAGGATCATGAAGTTACTTATTAGAGGTATGTCCTATGTCTCCCACTTATGAAGTTTGAGTCGTTTATTGTAGTTGGTTGATTTGCTAATATGCCATGCTAGTAGGAAGTAATTTAATATGGTTAGAGTAAGGCTTTTTATTAGTATGATGATTAGTTGTTGAATCTCTTGCTCTAGTTCTTTTAGTTAACCGAGTATTTCCTTGGAAATAATATTGCCAAACAAGTACAATAAGAAAAAGTCTGAAATTTATCACTTGTTTGATGAATGATTGTCTCGAGAGTATACCCTTGAAGATACTTAACCCCATAGATATTTTGATAGTCTTGAAAACACTCATGAAAGGAGTTGTTTGATTGAAATAAAGTCTAGTGGTAATTGTGATGCATGCCAAAGCTAACCTTGTGGATCAAACCGCGGTACTATCTCAAAAAAAAGAGAAAGAAGTGAGACAACTTTGTTCTATGTCTCTAATGCACACCTTTGGGATGCCAAAAACTCCACTAGCTTTTGAACGATCTATGGTATAACCCCGGATTTCGGCTATGAGTTGATGACATGGGTGACATATGTGTCAATATATGGGCAAAAGTATGGTACTCTCAAAGGTTGTGCAAACACTTGCAAAAGAAACATCCAGCGATCCTTGAAAGAATTAAAAAAAGATATCTATGAGGATCCACATAACAAGTCCTTAGCATGGTCTCATTACTACTTTACGAGTTTTTCTTGAAAAACAAATGATTGGATTAGAAGTGTTTCTAATAGACTTGATTTATTGATTTGGGTGTAAATAAGACACTTCATTGTTATACTACTTAGGACATGAAACTCTCTTACTCAATTATGCTATTTAAACATCCTAGTGTTCCTTGGCAAGCTGAGAGTTAATTACAAAAATTGGATTGATTGCTACACTTCTAGTTACTTATACTTATATTAAACTTTATTTTGATTGTCTTGACTTACCGAAGCTTGTATAGTATTGTCTCTAACTTTCATAAGCCTCGCAAATGAATGAAGTGTTGAGCGCATACGACTACCAACCATAAGTGAATTCTTATTCTCTTTGTTTCAAGTTTAAACGTTGAATTCCTTATAATTCTTTTGGTTCATCTTGCTTGACTGCGATCAAGGTTTGAGCTTTGGGGAAGTTGATGGCTCCAATATTTGCTATCTTCCACTATGTTTAAACATTGTTTTTGGTCAAGCAATTGCCAAGAAACTCTCAATCCTTGCCACTAATTACCAATAATTGCAAAGTTATACAAAACCTCTTTTTGAATTATGTTGTGTAGGAAATCACAGTTTTTAATGCGAAATAAGGAGTCATAATGAAGGATTTTGAGGAAGTCCACATAGCCAGGTAATTAGGAAGCTATTCCAGGGCGTCAACACGCTTAACGACCACTGGTACGGGTAGGGCCGGCCCATACCGTCTGCCCGTACCAGGTGGCGATGGCTTCGTCTCGTCAAACCCTACAACTTTCGTGAAGATTCCTATATAGTTTGAGGCTCTGGCCGCTGGCTAGAGAGCCGTCATTCTCAAATTACATCACAACACCACCAAAAGAGATCCACACCATTGTTCATCCATTGTTCATCACTTCCACCATCCATCCCATCCACTAGCCATAGCCATTGCTTTGTACTTTAGACCACCTTGTGATTTGGCGACCATTGTAAGAATATTTGATTTCAACGTAAGTATTTGTATAATGTTTTCTATCTCCAATCTATTTGTTATGAGTGAGTACTCCTCACGGGCTGTGGTTGGGGAGAAATCTTGCAGCGATTATGTGCATCTAATTCATGGAAGTATTGTATTTTGTTTGCAATTAAGATTTGTATATTTTGTTTCTTTTTCTCTTGTCTCGATCTATGGACTTGTAGGTACCCACGATCGTATATATTGATAAAGGCTGGAGGTGAGATACTTGGCTAGCGGCGATCTCATAGTGACAGAAAGGGTAGTATGGTATTCGCTTAGCGACCCATTCGGGATCACAACAACATCACCACTTAAATCTTTGATCCGTGTTTTACATTTAATAATCATTTGTAGCCCGTTGCTTCGGTGTGCACTCAGCTATTGCTATGCCCGCTGCATCACGGGGGATCTTGGGCTCTAGTATATTAGGATGTGTCGTCCACAAGAGATTATATCCATTCAAACATTATACATGACTATGCTTATTATTATATTTTATCCCATATGATGTGTAGCTGCAAGTGGATCTTCAACCCTGGCCTATCTCCATCATTGATTCAACCCATTATAAAGTAAACTAGATTGGTCTGGTAAACTAAGGTAAAACTTACAAACAAAATCTTGTAGATGTGTTCTTTTTATTTTCTTTTAGCATTGATTTCCAAGGTTCGATTAAACCTAGGTCTTCTAGGAAAAAAGCTATTACACTACATCTATGAATTCGGATCGAAGGTATCACACATCAACTCTTTTCTTGGCTTTTCGGAGTTTTGGGGTCTTAGGCGTCACACTTTCATCTCCAAGAGCTTTGTTGTCTTCCTTGAGCATGCTATGAGATCCATCTTCTGTCTCCATATATGGGACGCCGCACAAATCAGCCTCCATTTGGATATTCTTCCGTTCTCGCTCCTAATTCTCCTTTGGTACGCCTGAAGACAGAACTCTCGGTTTGATATTCTTGGTTTGAACATAAATAGTCTTTGCTTTCCCCTGCATCCCGAGTGGATGAAAGACAAAAAATCTGAAATGAGGATCGTATGCATCGTCTGCTATAGAAGGCGCAGAAATAAGCCAATTGGTTCGCACGTAAGTACGAACGTGTACGTACGCACTTTCGCGGACAACACATGCGGGGTGATCCCGCATAGGTCCTATCGCCACGAGACACTTGAAGATGAGTTTGGTACGACATCGATACCAATGAGTACCTTGGAGTTCCCGATCGGCAAGCTGGATCTATGGGCTGGTACGTCATCGTTATGGTTCAACCCGCTTATGCCATTTGTTAACTTTTCTATGTTTAATAGCCTAACTCGTCTTCCGTTGTTTGATGTTTGTGGTCAGTAACCTCTGTTTGTAATATTTTGGTTCTCTACTCAGTTATGAGCTTGCTGTAATAATTTTTGTCGTAGGGTCACGATGGTGTTACTGATTCTCCCACTCACTACATGTAGGTTAGGATTATATCACACTAAGGTCTGGGATTTTTCTAACGTTGATCCCAGGGGTGTCACGATTCCGGATGAAAAGGCTGATCGCAAATTATTACATAAAGCTACATAAGTCGTTATACAACTTGAAATAGTGAGGTAGAATATGGTACAACCGACTAAGTGAGTTCCTTTTACATAAAGGATACATAAACAACGTTGATTGCCCATGTGTGTTCATTAATAAATCTACTGGTGGATTTTGTATAATTTTTGTGTATGTGGATGATTTGAATATCATCGGCACTACACAAGAGATACATGAGGCTATCAATCATCGAAAGACGGGATTTGAGATGGAAGATTTTGGTAAGTGTCTCGGTTTACAACCTGAACACATTTCTTCCGAAATATTGGTTCATAAGTATTTTTTATATCCAAAAGATATTGGAGAAGTTCAATATGGATAATGCATACCCATCAAAGATACATATGCTTGTTGACAGACGCCCTTTTAGACCTAATGATGACGTCGAGAAGATATTAGGACTAGAGTTCCCATACCTTAGTGCAATTGGTGCACTGATGTATCTAGTAATCTGCACGATACCTAACATATCATTTGTAGTTAATTGGTTGGCTAGATATAGCGCATCACCAACGAAAATACACTGAGTCGGTGTGAAGAATATTTTAAGATATCTTCAGGGCACCAAAGATCTTGGTTTGTTCTATCAGAAAAATCAAGAGAGAACCATGACAGGGTATTGCGATGTTAGATACTTATCAGATCCCCATAATGCTAGATCTTAGATTGCTTTTGTCTTTTTACATGGAGGTACGACCTACTCTTTGGAGTCAATAAATCGAATATTGGTGGCTACATCCACTAGTCATTCTAAGATAATTGTTTTGTATGAAGCATCACCACGAGAACATGTATGGCTTCACAGAATAATGGACTTTATCCAAGGTTCAAGTGGGATTGGTTCTCCCACAGAATAATGTCATTCTTTTCTTATTTCTCCCACTAGATTTTAGGAGTTTTTCATGGTCTCTTTCTCCTCTATTTTACCTATAGTGTTTTTGGAAGAGGTTATTCCCAGGATGATAGGTCGCAAGGACCAAGGATTAGGGGAAACATTAGGATCTTTACTATTAATCCAATTTGGGACAGAAAGACCTCGCACTTTGGCACCTTTTCTATGGTTATAGATGAGAAGATAAGGTCCTTCGGTTTCTATAAATTCCCTGAGAAATTTTCTTTATTTCTTTAATGTGTTCATACGTGTTCCCATTTTCTATCTAGAAACTAATCTATGGGAAATCGCTGGGCATCATATGCAAAGGAAATCCAAACTTCCACCATAGAGAGTTCAGATCATGCCATCGTTCGCGTCCGTTGGTAAGCATATGGAAGTTTCATTGCGATCCTCTTATTTTTGGCACTTCTCAAAAGATTGGTTTGCTCACATTTTAGTGTCGTGTTCAAACCAGCGTAAATGAATCGGTTGAGGGACCTTGTCTCCCCTTGCAAGAGATTAGGGCATCTCTACCGGCACTACCCAAATGGTCCAGCCGTGTCCTAATCAGTCTGTACGGATAGCTGGGCCAAATGTAGCGTCCCAGCGGGGCGACCCATCCGGCAAAATCAGGCCGGACCGACCCATCCGGACATCTAATTTGGGTCTCGGATGGGTCTATTCGGACAGACACGGACGTTGGCCTGTCCGGTTTAAATACAGACTGGCCCAGTTGCATGCACACAATACGCTTTCTTCTCTCTCCTCCCTTGGACTGGCCTGTCCGGTTTTGTCTATTTTGGGTCGCACTGCTGGGCGCGGCTGGGACTGTACGCTAACCCAAACTGACAGAAACAGACCATTTTAGTCACGCGTTTAGATCGGCCTAGTAGAGATGCCCTTACGAAGATTTTGCATAGCTAAACTGGTTTTATGAATTTGTGCAGAAAAGAGAGAGAAATAAATAATTCGTTCTTTGAAGCTATCTCACTCGCAAGCCTGTAAAGAATCCAACAACCTAGTCAAGTTTCCCGTAGCTTTGGAAGTTATGTAGTCAATAGTCTTGTTTTGGCTACTGCCAATCACAAACTAAATATTTTATCCGTCTACAAATAAGTGACTTCTATTTGTCTAAATTCGCATGTACATATATACTAGACAAATCTGAGTCACTTATGTTTGGACAGAGGGAGTACAAGGAAACTGCTTCATGGAACTTCTTCTTAGAAGATTATTATGTATCAACATGTGCAATCAAATTGAAGTGGAGTCAACATGCCATCTTTTTTTATGCCAATTTTTCATGGCCTTCTGGACATAATAGCATGGAGCATATGGATGGCACAACCATTATAATTTTAATGGAGTATGCCTAATTCGTGTGTATATATATAGAACAGAACTAATCTACAACCCCCCTAAGAGATTGTAGTATACCTATTTGTCAACACCCAGATTTTTAATCCCAGATGCTTGTTATGTCATTCATCGTAATCCCAGGATTACCATTTTTGTGAGACATAACAGATTGGATATCACAGTATATCATCTATTACAAACCATAAATAAGGTCTTACACAAATAAGGATCTCATGATCCAGTCTTAATACAACAAGCAGCGGAATAAAAGATAAGCGTAGCGGTGGGGTCCATCTTCAGGGGCACAGGCAATGCTAATGAAGGCAGATAGTTCTAGTTATCATAGCCGTCCTGCTGGCCATCATCTTGGTAGTCTCCTTCATAGTCTAGCAAAGAGAATAGCCAGGGATAAAAGTCATGAGTACTCTTTAAGTACTCGCAAATTACCACTAACAAGTAGTATAGTTCTAGTGTAAAGTGCAAACTCTAAGTTTAATTATAAAGTTAAGTTTGAAACCTAAGCTGAGTTCAGAAACAAAGAAAGATAAAATAAAGTTCTAGAATCACTTAAGTTGGGAAGATAGTGTCATAATCACAACCCTGTTGTGGTCAAGTCAAAGTTCAATCATTCATTTCATAAGTTTTTTTTAAAACACCTGACAACGAAACAGTATGGCCATTCCAACTGTCCATAACCGCGGACACGGCTATTCGAATAGTTTGACACTCTGCAGAGGTGGTACACTTTCACCACAGTATTCGATACATCTGTCAGGGATAACCCTGAATCATCATACTTAGTATGCAGATAATCAAACATAACATTTCCTTTACACACCCTAGTATAAGCACCTCTCCTATGAACATGGCCTCCCAACCATGACCATCTGTCTCTTGGGCACTACATAGGTGGACAACATTGAGAGGTAGCCTTAGCTCAAACCTCTCCCGCGAGGGAACTAATTCAAATGCATATAAACTTCCGGCTAAGCCTTACCAAAT
This sequence comes from Avena eriantha, assembly GCA_910589775.1. Taxonomy (NCBI): domain Eukaryota; kingdom Viridiplantae; phylum Streptophyta; class Magnoliopsida; order Poales; family Poaceae; genus Avena; species Avena eriantha. The sequence continues at coordinate 406,463,487 of OU342742.1, forward strand.
TCATGTATTGTGGTTATACGGTAAATTTGGAATGGTATCGCATCCGAATCTAACCATCAGTTTTGTAAAAAGGGTTAAGGCTCATGCCTCGAAATTTTCATCATCATAAACCATTTGTGTTTCTCAACACATGTCAACACATCTCAAGAGAATGACTCATCATTCTAAGGTTTTCATAATTCATTTTCACCAAGTGCTCCCATCTAAAGTGACTCAAGTTTTTATCTAACTCTAAACTACTAAGTTAAGAGTGTTCACTAAGGTCGAAGATGGGATTAATCTCATGCCATAGAATGACATCTAAAGTTACCTAGATAGCTCAAGTTTTATACTCTTTATGCTACCTTCAAAACAAGTAAAGGACTTTGGCAAAGTAAAGGAAGTAAAGCGTGAAAATAATACTTAGGCTAAGTAATAGTCAAAGTGGTATAACCAAAGCATGCCTAGAGCATCTTTGCTCAAATCATCTAGCTTAATTCTAGCTTGCTAAGCATTATACTTGCAAGTGTTATCTTGCATTGTTAGTGATGGCTTGCCTTGTGCAGTGCAGTGGTTGAAGTTTTCTTCCTCCTCTTGATAGTACTCCTCCTCCTCGAAAGTTTTGTCAGTACTATCGTCTATAAATACATACGGGGTACACAATCACCAAACAATGATTAACTAGTCTACTTAGCATTCTAAGGCACACATTTGATGATCTATTATCATCACAAGCATCACAAGATTTGTATTAACTAGTTTTCTTCTTTTTATTTAAGAAAAGTAATTTCTACTCATTGAAAATAACTAAGATTTAATATTCACCAATTAAAATATAGGATCATGTGGACACATGTCATCACCACATATTCTAACATGTGGAAATGTGATTTAAAGGTTGGATCACATTTACTCAAGTTTAAGTTTATTATTTAATGATTTAAAGTGACTAGAAATGCCTATATAGCATTATTTTGGTACAAGTCCAAAGTCACTACATGTAAACCTTAATATTTTTACATATTCATATAGGTATGGTTAAATGTGATTTTTGAGAGTTGGAATCAACTCAAAAGCTATTTTGGTTGATTTTATAAAATGTTTGAATATGCAAAAGCTTATGTCTTGTTATTTTTACTAGGAGAGATCTCTAACTCTAAATGAATTAAATCTAATGGGCTTGGATAGATCTTTTCAGAAGCTTTGCAACACAATTGGAATCACTCCATTTGGATTTGTAAATCTCTCTGAAATGATTTTCAAACTAGGGGATAGAACTAAGTTCAAACTAAATTAGAAAAATCTAAGTTTGAATTGCTGGGCTAGCACGGGAAGGAAAACGGGCCGGCCCAGTGGCGTTTCCCGGCGCAGAGAACAGCTGACAGGGGGGTCCACATGTCATTGGCTCTTTACACGCGAAGCGGTACGTGGTGATGTGGGCCGTTAGATTAAAAGTGAGATCTATGGTTGTGGCTTGTCGTCGACGACGGACAGGTCACCGGCGAGGTGGAACCCTAGCGGCTTGGTGGGGGTCTGGGGCGGCTTACCGGGGCTCCGGCGAGGAAAAGCGAGGCGGGCAAACGAACAAGTCGAGGATGGCGGTTCTCCTAGTACCGGCAGCGTCCCAAGAGGTGGCCTTGATCAACGACCCCCTTCTTCTCCCTCCGCGGCAGACTCCGGCGAAATTCCGGCGCTGGGGACACCGGCTTGCTCCGGTGGTGCTCTGGAAGTGTTGTGAGAGGGTGGGGATGAGAGTGGTGTGAGGAGTTGGTGCTAGGTCGCCTCCTTTTATATGCGCGGCGAAGCGGCAGAGAGGTATGGGCGGTGCTCGCCGGTGACGACGGCACAGCGAGCTAGAGGTGTAGGCGGTGGGCTAGGATGGTGGGCGGTGCCCTGGAAAGTGTCACTGCTGTGAGTGTGCAGTGGTTTGTGGTCGGGGGTGGTGAGTGGCGTAGCGCGCACTAAGTCTCTGTCGACGGCGAGTTTCATGGCGGTCAGCGACTACGGGGCATGGTCGGGGGAATGGGCATGTCCGCTAGCTTCCTAGGCCGGTGGGGATCGTGGCGGGCGGCTGGAGTGAGGCGGGGTCTGGCTGAGCAGGAACCGTGCGCGCTCTGCGGGCCACGTCGGCATGGCCGACAATCTCCGGGCGCGACGGTTCCTGGCTGCTCCGGTCACTGTCCTCGGGCTGGGGCTCGTTGGGCGGTGGAGGTGGACCATAGGCGACCTCCTGGACATGGTGGACGACGTTGGCGGCGGCTGTGGCGTGCTATCACCGGTGGGGTGCCCAAATGGTGCTCGGCCTTAATGGCCATGGCCATTTGGTCGTGGAACAGTGGGTGGCCGTGCTAGAGAGGGGTAGGAGAGTGCACTGGGTGGCTGTGGTTGCAAAATGGGAGACCAATTTGGTCCAAACACTGCTCCAAATAGTGTTTTTGGTTTTGTTTGAATTCTGCCCACGAGGTGTTTGTAAAAATGGCCGTAAGAACTCAAGTTTTGAATTTTTTGATGATTTTTGGTGGAGTTGCTAGACACATGCTTAAGCCTCTATGGTTGCTTGGGATTTGAAAATGGAGCTCATTTGAGTGGTTTTTGAATAAGTGGGATCTTCTCATATGAACTACATTCAATTTTCAAATGCCATTTAAAATTAGTGTTTGAAAGTTTTTGGCAGATCACAAAGTGGGCCTTGGTACATCATTACATGTACTAGCAAGGGGTGCAAAGATCCACATTTGTTTCTGTTAAGAATTGAGTCCTAGGAAAAGCCAAAGTAGGCATGTTTATTAAAATGGCACAAATGACCATTTCTTTCTTTTATTCAATTTGATTTGTTTTTCTTTGGGATTTGTTTGGAAATGATCTAGATGATGTTTATTTCACCTAAGAATCATTTTACAAGCAATCGATCACTTAATCAAGGCAATTCAAAACAACTCCTATTTAAATGCACACACATATGAATGCTTTAATAATTTTAATGGGAAAAGTTTTTGTTAACCCTAATTTTGAGGATTTGGATCTTAATAACCTTGGATTAAAGTTTTCGGATGTTACAAACCTTCCCCACTTAAACAAAATCTCGTCCAGAGATTTACAAAAGAAAACTAGGAACTAAAGAGATCTGGGAACTCTGTCCTAATGTAATCTTCTCGCTCCCAAGTGGCTTCCTCTTCGATATGGTTGCTCCATTGAATCTTGAGAAATTTGATACTTATGGTCCTGGTGGTTCTGTAAGCTTCCTCTAAGATACGGATGGGCACTTCACGATAGGTCAGGTCATTGTTGATCTCCACAACTCTGTGATCGATGTTCTTGAAAACTTCAGTCTTCTCCGGCACTTCCAGGCATTTGCGAAGTAACGAGATATGGAACACATTGTGGATGGCTAACATCTCTTCAGGTAGTTCCAGTTGATACGATACTTCTCCTCGGCGATTCAGAATCTTGAAGGGCCCGATATATCTGGGGGCTAACTTTCCTTTCAGACTAAAGCGTTGGGTTCCCTTTAATCGTGAAACCTTGAGATATACAAAATCTTCGACATTGAAAGTCAGGTCTCTCCTTCTCTTGTCAGCATAACTCTTCTGTCTGGACTGGGTGGTCTTGAGGTGCTCACGGACTTTTTGCACTTTTTCTTCGGCTTCCCGGAGAATGTCGGGTCCAAAGATCTGACTCTCCCCTACTTGAGACCAATTAAAAGGGGTACGACACTTCCTTCCGTTTAGGAACTCAAAAGGTGCCATTTGTAAACTAGCTTGATAATTGTTGTTATATGAGAATTCTGCGAAAGGCAGGCAGTCTTCCCATTTTGATCCATACTCTAACACACAAGCTCTCAACATATCCTCTAGGATTTGATTAACTCTCTCAGTCTATCCATCAGTTTGCGGGTGATACGCGGTGCTGAAATTCAACTTGGTGCCTAATCCTTCCTGGACTTTCTGCCAGAATCTCGAGGTAAACTGGGTTCCTCGATCTGATACTATGGTCTTGGGGGTACCATGCAGACTAACAATCCTAGCAATATACAATTCTACTAGCTTCGAACTCTTGTAGGTAGTCTTGACAGGTATAAAGTGAGCTACCTTGGACAGTCTATCAACTATGACCCAGATTGAGTCATTTCCCCTACTAGAAGTAGGCAAACCGGTGATAAAGTCCATTCCGAGGAATCCCATTTCCATTCCAGAATCTGCAATGGCTGCAACAGTCCTGCGGGTCTCTAATGCTCTGATTTGACACTTTGACAGATGTCACACTTGGTGATGTAGCTTCCGATTTCTCTCTTCATCTTGTGCCACCAAAATTGCTCTTTCAAATCTTGATACATCTTCATTCCTCCGGCGTGGATAGAATAAAGAGTATCATGAGCTTCCTGCATGATAACTTGCTTCAGTTCCGAATCTGCTAGCACACAGATACGTCCCTTGTACCACATGAGTCCTTCTTTGTCTTCAGTAAATCCAGGTACCTTTCGTGTACCAATACGACATTTAATTCCGTCGATACTATCATTTCCCTTCTAGGCTTCCTTGATTTGGCTGATCAAAGTGGGTTAAAGTTCAATACTAGCTAAGAATCCTTTGCTAACCAGCTCAGTTCTGAACTGCTCCAACTCCTCATACAAATTTGGTTGCTTCTCCTTGATCATGGTGTTTAGCCTACACGGCAATCTGCTAAGAGCATCCGCTACCACATTGGCTTTGCCGGGGTGATAGTGAATGTCAAGGTCATAATCCTTGATTAACTCTATCCATCTCCTTTGCCTCATATTCAGCTCCTTCTGAGTGAAAATATACTTCAAACTCTTGTGATCTGAGTAGATCTCACAGCGATTACCCATCAGATAATGACGCCATGTTTTCAATGCCAAAACTACGGCTGCTAGTTCAAGATCATGGATCGGATAGTTCTGCTCATGCTGCTTCAGTTTTCGAGACAGATAAGCGATAACCTTGCCTTCTTGCATCAATACATATCCGAGACCAATCTTGGATGCATCACAATATACATCAAACGGCTTCTTGATGTCTGGCATGATCAATATTGGGGCTGATATCAATCTCTTCTTCGGTTCTTGGAAACTGGCTTCACATTTGTCAGTCCATTCAAACTTCTTGTCCTTCTTCAGCAATTGGGTCATGGGTCTAGCGATGCTCGAGAATCCTTCGACGAACTTGCGGTAATATCCCGCTAATCCGAGAAGCACGGACTTGGGTTTGAGTAGTTGGGGCTTCCCATTCTTCGACATCTTTGATCTTGGCGGGAGCCACAGAGACTCCTCCGGCAGACACGATATGTCCTAGGAATCCTACTTCTTTTAGCAAAAACTCACACTTGCTGAACTTGGCATATAACCAATGCTCTCTCAGGGTTTCTAGGATGATTCTCAGATGTTGCTCATGCTCTTCTCCTAACTTGGAGTAGATAAGGATATCGTCGTTGAACACAACTACAAACTTATCTAGGAAATTCATAAAGATCTTATTCATGAGATTCATGAAATAAGCAGGGGCATTGGTTAATCCAAAAGACATAACCGTATACTCATATAATCCATAGCGAGTAGTAAAGGTGGTCTTCGGAATATCTGTTGCACGAATCTTAAGTTGGTGATAACCGGTCCTAAGATCAATCTTTGAGAATACATGGGCTCCAGTCAACTGATCAAATAGATCCTCTATCTTTGGCAAGGGGTACTTGTTCTTAATGGTGACATCATTCAACTTTCTGTAATCTGTGCACAGACGGTTGCCTCCATCTTTCTTGTCGACGAATAACACTGGTGATCTCCATGGCGATGTGCTTGGTTGAATCAAGCCTGTGGCTAACATGGCATCCAACTGCTTCTTCAATTCCACTAACTCTGAGGGGTTCATGCTATAGGGTCTCTGGGCTATGGGTTCGATTCCGGGGATTAGTTCAATAATGAACTCAATATCCCTATCCGGGGGCATACCTGGCAATTCATCTGGGAATACATCGAGGTACTCACAGACTACTCTTACTTGGTCTATGGTGGGTAGGGCTAGACTCTTGTTGCACTTGAATTGACGAGGTAAGGTTTCAGATATATGCTCTATTGTAACTCCAGAGCTACTGGTCATGGTGATGGCTTTCTTAGCACAGTCTATTAGTCCTTTATGCCTTGACATCCAGTCCATACCTAGAAGAATCCTTTGGTTCCGAGTACAATTAGGTTGGCATAAAAATCTATCCCATGTATTCTGATAGGCACATCTTTGCAAATTTTTCTAGCTTTTGTAGTTGATCCGGGGATTTGAACTATCATGACATGCTTCAAGTTGGTTGGGTGAATCTTACTAGTGCATGCGAATTCTTCGGTGACAAATGAATGTGATGCTCCGGAATCAAATAATACCCTTGCTAAAACTGAGTTGACAAAAAACATACCCAGCGCTACATCTGGCGCTTCTTGTGCTTCCTCGGTGTTCATGTGGAAGAGACGGCCGTTGCGGTTGTGAGGGTTCCCTGGGGCAAATCTTCTCCCTGGCTGAACACGACGTTGATGTTGAGCCGGGGCATTCACATTGGCAGTGGCGGCAGTCTTCTTAGGACACTCATTGGAATAGTGACCCTTCACTCCACACTCGAAACAAGTGATCTGGGACTTGTCCTTTTCTATGGCAGGCACAACATTGCTGCCAGTTCTGGGTGCAGTGTTGTTGTTGTTGCTCTTGGGAGGGGCACGGTTGAAATTGTTGGCGTTGCCGGAGTTGTGATTGTTCCCTCTAGACTTCACCTTGCCTCCGCTATGGTTGGGGTAGCTTGGGCGAGACATTGGGGGTCGATTGTTCCTTGGTGCATATCCTAGTGAGGGGTTGGGACGGTACTTCTGGTGACTGTTGGATCTAGATTGCTGCATCATATGACGTTAGAGATTGTCGTTTGCTTGGTTAATTTTCCCTTCCATCTAAATGGCAGAGTCGACTAGCTCTTCGAGATCCTCGAAGCGGATGTTGACGAGGACAGTCTGCATCTCGTCATGCAGTCCGTTCAGGAATCTCTCCTTCTTCTTGACCTCTGTGTTGATCTCATCAGGGGCGTACCTTGCTAGCGACATGAATCTGTCATGGTACTCCACCACAGTCATTCTGCCTTGCTTAAAGTCGCGAAACTCATCCCTTAGTCTGGTGACTAGACCTTGCGGCATGTGGGTGCGGCTTAACTTGGTTTTGAAGGCTTCCCATGTCATCACTTGACCATGGCTCATATTATAGATGCTAGTCCACCAAGCTCTTGCATCTCCCGCCAGATAGTGGGTGGCGAAGAGAACTTTCTCGTTGTCATCAACTCCTGCTACTTCTAACTTGTTTTCCATTGTCTGTAACCAGTCCTCAGCATCTAGTGGGTTTTCAACCCGGTTAAAGATTGGGGGATTGGTATTCTGAAAGTTTTTGACTTTGGATCCATGGTGATCCTGATTTCCATGCCCTTGGTTGTTTTGGGCCATCTGAGCTATCTGCTGCAATGTTGCTAAGTTGGCCTGGCGCTCTACCCTGCTTGCTTCATGGTCTGCAACTAACATCTGCATAATCTGCAGCATTGGGTCTTGCAACGAGTTGCTCCCTCCTTGGTTTCCACAAGTCATCTGAAGATTGAGGCAGATAAAGGGGTAAGAGGGAAAGGTCTAAGGTTCAGGGTTTTGGTTTCAAAGCTAAAACTTTGAGTTTGACTCAGGTTTTGCAACTAACTCCATTTCATTCACTCAAACAAGCACACGATACAAACACACACCATAACAACAAAGGAAAATAGATGGTTTGAAGAACCATTCTGCAAACTATGATACAGTGGGACCGATACATCTCATGCTACGACCGTGCTCTAGATCATCTAGTCATCATCGATGAAGTCAGAGTCCTCATCGTCAGTGTAGAAGTCCACAACATCCTCCTCCAAAAAGTCATCATCATTGCTGAGGTAAGAATCCATGTCTCCCTGGATGTCTTCACCCTCCTCTTCTTCCTCCTTTGCTGCAAGCTGAGCTTCTTGCTCCTTGACGATCTTCTTGATGTCGTCCACCTTCTTGCGAAGACGAGCGATGGTGCGATCCTTATTTTCATGCTGGAGGCGAAGAGACTGATGGTCCTTGACGAGCAGTGAGCAAGTCTGGGCTTTCTGGGCGGCAATGGCACGGTTGTGGTTGGCAAACTCCCAAGCATTGTCCAACTCCTTCTGGCGGTCGTACAGCAGGAAGTCAAGATTCTCCACTTGACGCTTCAACTCCAGGTGACTTGGCATCTCCATCCGCATTCCCATGAAGTCACGTCTTGCATAGTGAGCAAAACGGGTTCCTTGGATTTGGTTGACGCTAAGAGCACATAGACATGCGAGAGCTTCATGCATTGCCCTGGCTAATCCATCTAGCCAGTTGTTCTCTCTCACGGAGAACTGGATTCTCCCGGACGTCAGTGCTTCGATGCTTCCTCGAAGATCAGCGGTGACTAACCACTTCAAATCTCCTCCTGGGGGTCCTAGAAGTTGAGCTCCAAGAAACTCCGGATGTGGGCATCCCAGTAACTCCGACAGCGAATCTAGATCCCTCTCGAAGATCAGCTGACCTCCGTTGCCCAACTGGTAGAACTTGCTGAACTGATCTCCATCTACAAGAATTAAGGATGAGGAAGTTAGTGAAGTGATCAAGTGTGTCAAATTTTAAGTAGTAATGTAAGCATTGGACGAACATGAATTTTTTTGACAGAAAGAATTCCCAAGGGTAAGAGAGGAAATAGTTTTCATAAATACTCACTTTGGTTTTGAAACTAAGTTTTTGTTCGGACGTCCATTCTAACTAGGGTCTCCTATGGTCAGGATGGCTCTGATACCAACTTGTCAACACCCGGATTTTTATGCATGTTATGTCATTCATCGCAATCCTAGGATTACCATTTTTGCGAGACATAATAGATTGGATATCACAGTACATCATCCATTACAAACCATAAATAAGGTCTTACACAAATAAGGATCTCATGATCCAGTCTTAATACAACAAGCAGCGGAATAAAAGATAAGCGTAGCGGTGGGGTCCATCTTCAGGGGCACAGGCAATGCTGACGAAGGCAGATAGTCCTAGTTATCATAGCCGTCATGCTGGCCACTATCTTGGTAGTCTCCTTCATAGTCTGGCCATGAGAATAGCCAAGGACAAAAGCCATGAGTACTCTTTAAGTACTCGCGAACTACCACTAACAAGTAGTATAGTTCTAGTGTAAAGTGCAAACTCTATGTTTAATTATAAAGTTAAGTTTGAAACCTAAGTTGGGAAGATAGTGTCATAATCACAACCCTGTTGTGGTCAAGTCAAAGTTCAATCATTCATTTCATAAGTGTTTTTTAAAACATCTGACAACGAAACAGTATGGCCATTCCAACTGTCCATAACCGCTGACACGGCTATTCGAATAGTTTGACACTCTGCAGAGGTGGTACACTTTCACCACAGTATTCGATACATCTGTCAGGGATAACCCTGAATCATCATACTTAGTATGCAGATAATCAAACATAACCTTTCCTTTACACACCCTAGTATAAGCACCTCACCTATGAACATGGCCTCCCAACCATGACCATCTGTCATCTTGGGCACTACATAGGTGGACAACATTGAGAGGTAGCCTTAGCTCAAACCTCTCCCGCGAGGGAACTAAGTCTAATGCATATAAACTTCCGGCTAAGCCTTACCAAATTCATGTATTGTGGTTATACGGTAAATTTGGAATGGTATCGCATCCGAATCTAACCATCAGTTTTGTAAAAAGGGTTAAGGCTCATGCCTCGACATTTTCATCATCATAAACCATTTGTGTTTCTCAACACATGTCAAAACATCTCAAGAGAATGACTCATCATTCTAAGGTTTTCATAATTCATTTTCACCAAGTGCTCCCATCTACAGTGACTCAAGTTTTTATCTAACTCTAAACTACTAAGTTAAGAGTGTTCACTAAGTTGGAAGATGGGATCAATCTCATGCCATAGAATGACATCTAAAGTTATCTAGATAGGTCAAGTTTTATACTCTTTATGCTACCTTCAAAACAAGTAAAGGACTTTGGTAAAGTAAAGGAAGTAAAGCGTGAAAATAATACTTGGGCTAAGTAATAGTCAAAGTGGTATAACTAAAACATGCCTAGAGCATCTTTGCTCAAATCAACTAGCTTAATTCTAGCTTGCTAAGCATTATACTTTCAAGTGTTAGCTTGCATTATTAGTGCTGGCTTGCCTTGTGCAGTGAAGTGGTTGAAGTTTTCTTCCTCCTCTTGATAGTACTCCTCCTCGAAAGCTTGGTCAGTACTATCGTCTATAAATACATACAGAGTACACAATCACCAAACAATGATTAACTAGTCTACTTAGCATTCTAAGGCACACATTTGATGATATATTATCATCACAAGATTTTTATGAACTAGTTTCCTTCTTTTTATTTAAGAAAAGTAATTTCTACTCATTGAAAATAACTAAGATTTAATATTCACTACTTAAAATATAGGATCATGTGGACACATGTTATCGCCATATATTCTAACATGTGGGAATGTGATTTAAAGGTTGGATCACATTTACTCAAGTTTAAGTTTATTATTTAATGATTTAAAGTGACTAGAAATGCCTATATAGCATTATTTTGGTACTAGTCCAAAGTCACTGCATGTAAACCTTAATATTATTACATATTCAGATAGGTATGGTTAAATGTGATTTTTGAGAGTTGGAATCAACTCAAAAGCTATTTTGGTTGATTTTATAAAAATGTTTGAATGTGCAAAAGCTTCTGTCTTGTTATTTTTACTAGGAGAGATCTCAAACTCTAAATGAACTAAATCCAACGGTTTTGGATAGATCTTTTCAGAAGCTTTCCAACACAATTGGAATCACTCCATTTGGATTTGTAAATATCTCTGAAATGATTTTCAAACTAGGGAACAGAACTAAGTTCAAACTAAATTAGAAAAATCTAAGTTTGAATTGTTGGGCTAGCGCGGGAAGGAAAACGGGCCGGCCCAGTGGCGTTCTGCGGCACAGAGAACAACTAACAGGGGGGTCCACATGTCATTGGCTCTTTACACGCGAAGCGGTACGTGGCGATGTGGGCTGTTAGATTAAAAGTGAGATCTACGGCTGTGGCTTGTCGTCGACGACGGACAGGTCGCCAGCGAGGTGGAACCCTAGCGGCTCGGTGGGGGTCAGCGAGGGTCGGCGAGGCGGGCAAACGAACAATTCGAGGACAGCGGTTCTCCTGGTACCGACGGCGTCCCGAGAGGTGGCCTTGATCAACGGCCCCCTTCTTCTCCCTCCACGGCAGACTCCGGCGCTACGGACACCGGCTTGCTCCGGTGGTGCTCTAGGAGTGTTGTGAGAGGGTGGGGATGAGAGTGGTGTGAGGAGTTGGTGCTGGGGTGGCCTCCTTTTATAGGTGTGGCGAAGCGGCAGAGGGGTATGGGCGGTGCTCGCCGGTGACGACGGCACAACGAGCTAGAGGTGTGGGCGGTGGGCTAGGACGATGGGCGGTGCCCTGGCGAGTGTCACGGCAGTGAGCGTGCAGTGGATTCTGGTCGGCGGGCGGTGAGTGGCGCGGCGCGCACTAAGCCTCTGCCAACAGCGATTTTCACGGCGGCCGGCGACTATGGGGCATGGTCGGGGGAATGGGCGTGTCCGTTAGCTTCCTAGGCCGGTGGGGATCGTGTAGGCGGGCGCCTGGAGCGAGGCGGGGTCTGGCTGAGCGGGGACCATGCGGGCTCTGTGGGCGGCGTCGGCATGGCCGACAGTCTCCGGGCGCGGCGGTTCCTGGCTGCTCCGGTTGCTGTCCTCGGGCTGGGGCTAGTTGGGCGGTGGAGGTGGGCCACAGGCGACTTCCTGGACATGGTGGACGACGCTGGCGGCGACTGTGGAGTGATGTCGTTGATGGGGGTGCCCAAATGGTGCTCGGCCTTAATGGCCATGACCATTTGGTTGTGGCACAGTGGGTGGCCATGCTAGAGAGGGGTAGGGGAGTGCACTGGGTGGTTGTGGTTGCAAAATGGGAGACCAATTTGGTCCAAACACTGCTCCAAATAGTGTTTTTGGTTTTGTTTGAATTCTGCCCACAAGGTGTTTGTAAAAATGGTCGCAAGAACTCAAGTTTTGAATTTTTCGATGATTTTTGGTGGAGTTGCTAGACACATGCTTAAGCCTTTGTGGTTGCTTGGGATTTGAAAATGGAGCTCATTTGAGTGGTTTTTGAATAAGTGGGATCTTCTCATATGAACTACATTCAATTTTCAAATGCCATTTAAAATTAGTGTTTGAATGTTTTTGGCAGATCACAAAGTGGGCCTTGGTAAATCATTAAATGTACTAGCAAGGGGTGCAAAGATCCACATTTGTTTCTATTAAGAATTGAGTCCTACGAATAGCCAAAGTAGGCATGTTGATTAAAATGGCACAAATGACCATTTCTTTCTTTTATTCAATTTGATTTGTTTTTATTTGGGATTTGTTTGGAAATGATCTAGATGATGTTTATTTCACCTAAGAATCATTTTACAAGCAATGGATCACTTAATCAAGGAAATTCAAAACAACTCCTATTTAAATGCACACACATATGAATGCTTTAATAATTTTAATGGGAAAAGTTTTTGTTAACCCTAATTTTGAGGATTTGGATCTTAATAACCTTGGATTAAAGTTTTGGAATGTTACACTATTCTACAACCCCCTCCCCTAATAAAGACCTTCCGCCCCACCTTCCCACGCGCGGCCTCTGCCCCACCTCCCCGCGCGCCGCCCCCGTCCACCTCTGGCCCGCGCCGCCCTCGCCCCACATCCGGCCCATGCAACCTCTCCCCACATCTGGTCGCGCCACCCAGCCCCACCTCCGGCGCCGCCTGGCCCTACCTCCGGAGGCGCCCTTTCCCAACTCCGGCGCCGCCCCGCCCCACCTCCGGAGCCACCCCACCCCAGACCTCCTCAGATTCACTCTGGAAGTTCAGAAAGCCACTCCTCCCTCCCCCCCCCCTCTTTCCCACGTGAATCTGGTGCTCCGACAGGAAGTTCACATGCTATCTACTGGGAAGTTCATTTGCTATCTAATGGGAAGTTCACATCTTCCACCCTGGAAGTTCAGAAAGCCCCCCACCCTCCCCCTCTCTTCCCGCGTGATCTGGTGCTCCGACGGGAAGTTCACCTGGTACTATATAGAAGTTCAGATCTTCCACCATGAAAGTTCAGAAAGATCCCTCAACCCCCGCACCCTCCCCCTCTCTTCCCACGTGAATCTGGTGCTCCGCTAGGAAGTTCACTTGCTGCTATAGAGAAGTTCAGATCTTCCACCGTGGAAGTTCAGAAAGACCCCCCGAGCCCCGCACCCTCCCCCTCTCTTCCCACGTGAATCTGGTGCTCCGCTATAAAGTTCACTTGCTGCTACAGAGAAGTTCCGACCTTCCACCGCGGAAGTTTAGAAAGACCCCCTCCCACCCCCATCTCTCTTCCCACGTGAATCTGGTAGTCCGCTAGGAAATTCACTGTCTAGTCGCTTGAAGTTCAGAGAGGGTTCCGCGGAAGTTCAGAAAGGGTTGTAGAATAGTTATTCTACAAGGGGCATATATATATAGCTCTCTCTCTCTATATATAAATATATATAGCTCTGCTATTCAAGAACCAGTTCCTGAAACTATTCAGGAACCACATCCTAACTTCTCAGGAAATAGGTGTTAACTTCCGTACGTTGCATATGTTAACTTCCGTTCTGGACCACTATAGACGTTATTTTTCATGTAAAATGTTGGTTCGTGCGTATTTTTAACTGGCCGATTGGGCTCGTATCGTGTGGGGCCGTGTCCGAGTGGGTCTTCCTTTGGCACCTGGTCCGGGCCGTGCCATAACTCCCCTTCCCGACATTTTATCTTCCCACCTCGCTCTAGCTGCTCGTAGCCATGATTTCTGATAGCCGCCGTCGCCCCGTAGAAATCGGCCACTATCTCCCCTCAGTCCAGCATTCCTTCACGCGTGTGGTACCCCTCGTGCTCCTCCCCGTACTCGAAGGCGCTTCCGGTGCTCGGATTTTCCAAGTGTCTAGGGTTTTGGGCGGAGGCGGATCAGTCGCGGGCATATCCTCCACCGGCGCCATTGATGGCTTGTGTTTCTCGGTGAAGGGCCGACATGGTGCGTATTCTCTTGCTCTTTTCTGGAGGCTGGTTAGTTCACCGAAACATACACCATATATGCTCTATCCTGATTTGGTCTTTGGGTCGCGGCTAGTTTATCGAGATCCCCAAATTCAATGTCTGTGTAGGGAGGAATCGCCTGCTAGTTGTGTGTTAGTTGATTTCTATTGATGATTCTCGTTATACAGGACAAGGAGGTTTGTTTAATTTCAAAACTAAGTTTCTTCATTTTGTAGTTAATTTCGTCTATGTATGATGTTAACTCCTGCTGTTTTTCCATTATTTTTGTTTCTGCTGATGTTAAAATGATGCTAACTACAGCCTAACAATATCTTGCTAGTTGATCTTAGTTGATTTATGCTAGTTGTATGATGTTAGTTGAACCTAACTTCTGTTATAAGAGGGTGTTAACTCCTCTATTTTGTCTGAACTTTTCCAGTTCTTTGAAGTTAACTTCTAGTATATAATGATGCTATAATAAATTATAGCGTTCATTATCGCATATCTCCTGCTGTTTTTCCATTATTTTTTGTTTCTGCTGATGTTAAATGATGCTAACTACAGCCTAAAAATATCCTGCTAGTTGATGTTAGTTGATTTATGCTAGTTGTATGATGTTAGTTGAACCTAACTTCTGTTATAAGAGGGTGTTAACTCCCCTATTTTGTTTGAACTTTTGCAGTTGTTTGAAGTTAACTTCTAGTATATTATGATGCTATAATAAATTATAGGATTCATTATCGTATATCTCCTGCTGTTTTTCCATTATTATTTTTTTCTGCTGATGTTAAAATGATGCTAACTATAGCCTAAATGTATCCTGCTAGTTGATGTTAGTTGATTTATGCTAGTTGTATGATGTTAGTTGAACCTAACTTCTGTTATAAGAGGGTGTTAACTCCTCTATTTTGTCTGAACTTTTCCAGTTCTTTGAAGTTAACTTCTAGTATATAATGATGCTATAATAAATTATAGCGTTCATTATCGCATATCTCCTGCTGTTTTTCCATTATTTTTTGTTTCTGCTGATGTTAAATGATGCTAACTACAGCCTAAAAATATCCTGCTAGTTGATGTTAGTTGATTTATGCTAGTTGTATGATGTTAGTTGAACCTAACTTCTGTTATAAGAGGGTGTTAACTCTCCTGTTTTGTTTGAACTTTTCTAGTTGTTTGAAGTTAACTTCCAGTATATTATGATGCTATAATAAATTATAGGGTTCATTGTCGTATATTTATTATTTTTCTAATTTGATATATGTTTTTTGAGTTTAATTTTGTAAAATGAAACACTTGTGATATGTTTTTTCCTGTTAGTTTCTTGTTTTTATGAATTATGTGTATTATATCTGAACTTTGTAGCTTTCAACTTTTATAGTTCCTGTTATATTAACTTCTAGCTTTCATATTTTAAATTTATACTACAATTGCACATTATATTGACTACTTTAATTTAACTTTGATAACTTCTAATTATAACTTCTGTCATATATTTATCTTAACTTCCTATATTTTTAATTTTAATAGATCAGTGTAACTCCCAACTTTTTTGTATCTTAACTTTTTCATTTTTTGCTGCTAGCTTTCCTTTTTAAGTTATATTTTTAGTGTATCTGAACTTTCTATCTTTTATTTTAAGTTTTTTTGCAACACAACGCAAATTCTGTAGTGACATCTTAGGCAGATTACTGACAAGTTAACTTCTCAAGCTTATTATGTGAACTTCACATTTATATTAGGTAATTCTTGTCTGTTACAGTGTGTTCTTTTTTATGTTGCATTTTTGTAGTGACTTCAGTTAATTGTGTGTGTGTTTTCCCGGGACTTGGTGATGCTTCCGAGAGCTCAAACCCTGTTACAATTATTAAGAAAGCAAAATTAGTTGCTCGCGATGGAAAATTGAGTTTAGCTGCTGACATTCCTTTAGTCCTTAGTCCTGTTTTTTCTATTTTTTTAAGCTATCCTGCAGATGCGAGATATTGCCATGGACGATCACCATGTGGTTGATCCTGTCGAAAAACCCGTATCTCCACCTGGTATGATTTTATTCTTTTTTCATTCTTTAACTTGCAATTTTTATGTTTAATTTTCTCCTTTTTACTCATAATTAACTCCTAGTTTTTATTATGTTGATTTTGGCAGTTATATCTGTAGCAAATAATCCTAATTTGGAAGATTTATCTACTGCTGATGGAGGTTTCTTCTCTAATACTTTCAATACTTTTGTTAACTCTTTATCTTATTTTTGTTTATGTGCTGCAACCTAGTTTATTTGTGAAATGAAACACCTGTTATATTTTTTTCCTGTTAGTTATGTGCTTTAACTGTCCTATTTAAAATTGAGACTACTAGTACACATTGTCTACTTTTCAGTTTAACTCTGATAACCTCTAATTATAACTTCTGTCATTTATTTATCTTAACTTCCTAGATTTTATGTGTATTATTTTGTGAACTTAACATCTTTGAACTTTTATAATTCAGTGTAACTCCCAACTTGTTTGTATCTTAACTATTTAAATCTTTGGATCTAACTTTCATATTTTAAATTTAGAATACTAGTGCACCTTTTCTTCTTTAGCTAAACTTTGATAACTTGTAATTATAACTTCTATCATATATTTATCTTAACTTCCTAGATTATGTGCATTATATCTGAAATTTATAGCTTTGTGTTTAGATTTTTGGAACATAATGCCAATTCTGTAATAACATCTTAACATCTTAACCAGTTTTTGAATGTAACTTGCATTCCTATAGTAACTGCATTCATTTTTTATCACTAATGCATTTGTCTTTGTTATACCACCTGATGAAACTATTAAGCAAACTTTGGATATGTTGAATGCTGATTATGTTGATCTTGACCCACCTGAAGAAGTTGCTGCTACATCTGATATTGTGTCTGCCAGTGCTTTGGAGCCCGATGGAGTAAGAGGGCCACCCTCGTATGATGAGCATACACTTGTTCGGGGAGCGGATGTAGAGGGTTCTGGTAATAGGACAGTTGGACCTATTTTTGATAGCACACCTGGTGTGCAGGAGCAGGATAATGGTTTCCCTATATGGCAGGACACGTCGTCTCAATCTGTAGATGGTACAGAGGAGGTTACACAGGAACATAATGTGAAAGCGCAGCTTGAATTGTATGCCAAGCAACACAGTTCTAGGTTTGCTGCTTACAATGAGAAGGTTAAGATGTACTATAGGAAGCACCTGTCAAAGTCAAAGCAACAAAATGCCGGTGTGTTAGGCATGCAAAATGATCCTCCAGCAGAGCCATGTGGTCCCATAGAATCAATCCAGAAGAATAGGGTTGTTGTTGCTAAGAGGTCGTTGTCTGCTATGACTCCTACTCGCCGTAGTCCTCGTGTTGCTGTGATGAGGAATGATATGATTTCTGCTCAGCAAGCATCACCTGTGAAAGGTTCATATTCTAAGCGTCGCCGTACCATGGATGAAACATATTTGCCAAACGCAGATGACGATTCTGGTGGGGAGGATGCCGCTGCAGCTTGTCCCGAAAAGGTTACCATTCGTCTTTGCTGCCACTTTTTTCTGTTGTGCTAACTTCTTGTATCATCAATGTTAACTGTCATTATATTGATATAGTTGTTCTATGTTTTTCAATTATTTTTTATCAGCCTACAAAGAATAAGAGGGGTAGAGTTGCTGTGGACACATCTCCTAAAAATGTTGGTGTAAGAAGATTAAAGTTGTTGTGACGAGGAAGCCGTGTGGCATAAAAAAAGGCTGGAAATGACAACAATGCTCGAGATCGTTTCCAAGAGACTGTTCGTTGTTCTTTGGGAGAAGTTCTGGAGGCTGTGAAGTTGCTAAAGGATGCTCACATAAAAAAGGTCAGAGAAGGAGGTTTCAGATGTGTGTTTGATTGGGTGTTGGAGGGAAATGTGTCGCGTGTTCTCATGTGTTTCCTGCTCAAGAAGATTGACATGACAACTATGAAAATAGATTATGGCACTAGAAGGATTCTGTGTGTTAACTGGGAAGCATTGCATCACATTTTTGGGTTCCCAATGGGAGGTGAAACAGTCCCAAGGCCCGCAGGGAGTGGCCATGATTCCTCAATGGCGAGTCTTAAGGCAGAGTTTGGTTTGGAGAGTAATGCTGCTATTGATACCAGTGATCTTCATAAACTTCTTACTGAGCTTGTTAAGGATGAATCAAAAGTTGACACAGTTGTTAAGGTGTTCTTTGCTATCATTTTCACGAAGCTTGTATGTCCTGGATCTGTCGTTCGTCTTGGTAGAGAGGCGGCAATGCTTGTAAACATGGATTATAATAAGATGGCTTCAACTGATTTCTGTCAGTTAGTTGTTGATGAGTTGAAGCGAGCAACCGAGAAATATCAGGATCCCAATATAGCATAGGCCGGTCCCGAAGGGTGTGTTATTGTCCCTGTAGTTATGTATTTGGACAGCTGTCAGTCAAAGAAACATTCTGTGATGCATCTCAGGACCCCTCGTGCTAACTTCTTGCACGAGAAACCATTGAAATCCATCTATTCTGAAGACATTATCAAGAATGACAAAAGTGATTTGTCCAAGTACGTTTTTGGGAAGCTTCCGGTCAGTAAACTATCCCCCATGCTTTTTTATGTTGGATATACGAAGAGTGAACTCGTGTTCCTTATTGTTATTTAATTCCCCTATATGTTCATTCTTACTGTTACAGTTAACGACAATTATTAGAAGAATGTTTAACCTCCATTTATTCCACTTTTAACTTTCTTGTTTTATATAGTTAACTTCTTGGTTTTATACAGTTAACTTTCTTTTATTTTCAGTGTTTTTTTGTTTCAGTTAACTTACTGTAAGTTTTATTCCTACTTTGAGAATATAATTCGATGTGCACTACATAAGAAATTTAGGATACATCGCTTTTTTATAAGGGTTTTTACTTCGACAATAGTAAAAGTTAGCCTCCTAAGTTTTGAAAGTTTCAAGTTTTTGTTTTTTATGTGTGATTTTTTTGTTTACATGGTGGTAACCTCCATCGTTTATAATTAATTACCATTTTTATGAAAAGTTAACTTCCACCTTTTTTCTGTCTGGTCCTAATGTGAATTCTGATTCATTTATTTTGTCTATCCCCTTTTTTATTGATATGCAGTGGAAGGATCGTAATGACATTGTTTATTCATACTCCATCCGCGTCGAAGATATGTACATCGATGATATTTAGTCTCATGATCCTTTGGTAATATCTCAGCATCCTCATGAACATATTGAGAGGTCTGAGCATCGCGATGAGCCTATTGAGAGGTCTCAGCACCCTGATTTGCATATCGAGAGGTCTCAGCCCGAGTTGGTGAGTGAACAGGCTCCAGTGGCTGGTGAGAGGTTTGCTGATGCATCAATGTCTTCTAAAAGTGGAAAGTCTACGTCCTCTACGGCCATAAAAGATATTGATCAGCTGCTGCAGAAAGTTAGTGATACTGTTAAAGTTGTTCAGACTATAGTTGATCGTCTTGGCAGTATAGCTGGCCTTTTTCCTGCTGGGCACGGGCCTACCGAAGAAGTTATGAAAGAGGCTTCTGATCTTGAAGTTAGTTTCCTTGGTGACATGGTGTCTGCTGTAAAGTTTTTGCGCAAAGGTTTAGCTAATTTTGGTCGTAAGGAAGATTTGATCTACACACCCTACAAAAGAGAAGTTGATATTATAGCAAGACAGATGGATATGAATGATGATGTCCCAGCTCGTGGTGGCGTTGAAAAATCCACCTTCACTACAGTTCTAAGGCAAACAGCTGCTGAGGCTCAGGTATAATGTTTTCTCTCTTTTCCCATTCTTTTTGCTTAGAGATTTTTTCACTACCTTTTCTGTTTTTATTATTTAAAACACTTGAAAAATGTTCTGTATCTTCTTTCATAACTTCTAGGATTTATGTAACTTAACTTCTAGGATCTCTGTAACTTCACTTCTTTTTTGTAATTTCTGAAAGTACATATTTTTGTATTTTATCCTTTTGTTAATTGTTAACTCTTGTTACTGTAAGAAGTTAACTACCAGGGCTATATGATATTTTTAACTTCACTATTTGTACTTTTTTGTCTGGCATTATTTTATTTACAAGACATCTTTTATTTTAAAAACAGTTTTGCATCTTGTTTATTTTTCGTGGTTTTGTTAACTCCTAGTTGTTAGTTTTATTTTCTTGTCATCTTAACTTCTCACAGGAAGAAGCTAGAGTAGCTGAGGAGAATGCTTCGCAAGATATTGAAGAATTCAGTGGAGGACTGGATGAATGCATTTTTGATGAATCTAGTCCTCGTGTTAACCATGCGCCAGTTCCTGTGTCACCGCCGCAGGCCTACAGTGATGAAGATGATCATGGTCTTGATAATTTTGAAGAGAAAAATGACACTCCCATGATGGGGTTTCTCTAGAGGATGTTGATGTCAACAATGCAGATGATCGTCACGTTGCTGATGATGGTGGGTGCTTCTTTTTCCCGTGATATATGTTTGTTGTCACTTTAGAACGTTATTTTTATTGTACTGATGTTTTTGTCTTTAGCAGATTCTGAGGCACATAAATGTGCACTATCAGCTGAGCCGCCTATTGTGGATAATGAATTGTTTGAAAATGAAGATCAGGCTATTCCAACTTCTTTTGGTATTCATGAGTATAATTCAGGGGGCAATGCATTGGTCCTAAGCGAAGAGCATATTGCCCCAGCTATTGTTGGTATTGTGGGCGGGGATATTTCAGCGGACAAGAATGAAGACTCACACAATACGCCAGCTGCACATGGTGCTATGTCCTCTAGTCCTGATCTCATTATGGCTGTTTTTGAACCTTCTGTAGATAACCAAACGCAGGAGCAAGTTGGAGACAAGAAGACGCAGGAGGAAGATACATGCAATGATTCCCAGAGTATAATTTTCTAATGTTCCTATGCCCCTGCCACATACCCTCGTATTCCCCCTATAGTGCTTTTGTGTTTTGTTTGTTTTTACTCCTCACATCTCTGCTGTTATGTATTATTATCATGATATCTACTTTTACTTTATTCTAGGTAAGCACTAGGTTGGGGGAGGCGGGTGGTAGTGGGTGGAACTTTTTTAATGTTGTAATGTAATAAGACTTCAAAATGATATATGTATTTTACAATTTCTTCCTTTTTATGTTTTTGCATATGATGTGTCATTTCTTTGTTTTTGTCCATGCGTAGTCAGAATCAACTATGCGTTTACCGGCATGTGAACTTCCATTCTTTTTCCTTTTTTTAACAGCATCCTCTGTGTTCTCTACCCCATCCACTGCTTCAGCTTTGGAGAAGATCAGAGAGGTTTATCATGCAGTCTTAAGCGGTGGTGGCGGCGCTGTCGCTAGGAGGAAGAAGAAGAAGAGGCAGAGGGGCGCGTGAAGGGGAAAAAGACCAAGGGGCGCACCCCTCCCCTATTTAACCACGCCCTAGCGAGGGTAGTGGGATCGTGCGATGCGGCAAGGCCACACGGTGTGGCCGTGTATCTGCTGGGTCAGCCAATCAGAGGCGAGCCAGAGGCAGGGCCACATGGCGCAGGAGATCCCACGACGCGAGGTGATGATACAGTTAACGAGGAGACATGTGCGACATGACGTGTGCAACAGTAACACCTGACATTAACTACAGTAGTAACTGGCACAGGCCCTTAAAATGAGGCAAGATAATGATTACCCTCCATGTGGGGAAGCGTACGAGAGAAGGAAGGATAACCCGGAAAACTAAAGGGCACAGGCCCTTAAAATGAGGCAAGATAATGATTACCATCCATGTGGGGAAGCGTACGAGAGAAGAAAGGATAACCCGGAAAACTAAAGGGTGACCCGGCCAGCGAGTGAAAACTCGGAATGTGCCAAGGGAAAAGCTAGCCAATGAAATCCGGAATATGATGTAACTCGGAAAAGTGAGCAAAAGGCTCGGTAAAATTAAACCTGCCATGGCCTTAGCGGCTGGAGCTGCTAAGACCGCACCAGCTTCGGGGACTAATGTTGGGGGGATACCCAGGGTAGGGTCACACCGGGGTATAAAGGCCGACTTAGCCGAGGTACGGCAAGGTCAAAGCGAATGTTGGCCGGGTCACCTCAAGGCAGGCCGAATCACGGAGTAACCCGGACCGGAAGGTGTCCGCCTAACTGAGTCCCGGCCGACGTATGTCGTATGCCGACAGGATTGATGTAACTTGTATGCAGGTACCCACGGGACTGGATTAACCAGGCACGATCCGGGTTATATTAGGCTTGCAAGAGAAGGAAGGTATCTCGCTGGTCAAAAGATGGTCACTGTACGCTGGAGCATGAGCAAAGCGGATAGAGAGATGAACCACCGAGGCGTGGCCGACAAGGGTGACGCGCCCTGTGTCGGATAACGCTGGCACCGCAGAGGCTTATGTAGCCTCTGCATGGCTTACGATGGCGAAAAGTAATCCGGTCGGTTTGCTATTTTGGCAAGAGACATATTCACAGGAATATGCCTCCACGTATGCCCTAATTAGAGACCTAGCTCCCCTTTATAAGGAGCGCTAGGGCCTCTGTAGAAAGGGTTGGCATTTGGGTTGTTGTTTCCTAGGAGATTGCTAGTGGTGAGAGTAAGAGAGATTCTTCTTCCTCCTCTCTCCAATACAGCTCAAGGAGCATTTGTAACCTTGGAAACCTATCGAATACAAAGCATATGTGTGTGGAATCATCACACTATCCGTTCCTAAATTTCTCTAGTACATATTATCCCCACCTTTAGCCTATCCATGGCATCTGTCGTGACACACCACGACAACTTCTCATACTATAACATGGCAACTCCCAAAAAATCCTGACCTGATCCAGTAATGTTTTTTCTGAAACTACATTGACACGTTCAGTTAACACCCAAAAAACCCGTGCGTGCGTGTGCAGAAGAACTTCCAAAGAGTTATGTTTGGTCCGTCACATAGGTAGAAGAAAATCCTATAAGGATTTATAGGCATGCATTTCTAACTTTTAGATAACATCATGCACCTTTTTTTTTGTTTTTTTCATGAACATATTATTCCTTTTTAGTAGATATCTCTAAAAGGGGGACGGTTATCGATGTATTTTCCAGATCGTTTCACGTGTATGGGGGAGTATTTGGAACATTCTAAAGGAAGTTGACACTTGACAGTACAAAGCAGATTTACACGTCAAGAGATCAAGCTAGCAGTTAAATCCAACCGCTACAAGATCTGAAAGATGGCTTGAATATAATTATTTTTCTACGGTTCCCTGCCCAATAACGCGTCCACATCCAGAGCCAAAAGACCAGAAGCAGAAGCATCATATTTATAGTGTGTAAGTTTCCTCCCTAGCTGTTATAGGCAGTAGTAGCACCACCCACTACTGCGGTTGTGGACACACTGGTCTCCACCCATCTCTCTCACGCACCATCCGCACCAAAGACAGCGCAGTGCGGATCGATTCGGTCGATTTATAGCCACACCATGGCCAGGAAGTGCTCCCACTGTGGGAACTACGGCCACAACTCAAGAACTTGCAGCAGCACAGGACAGCAGGGGGAAACTATGCTCTGCGATGGAGGAGGAGGAGGAGGCAGCAATGGCGGCAGCGGGCTGAGGCTCTTCGGGGTGCAGCTCCATGTCGCTGCAGGAGGCTCCATGAGGAAGAGCTACAGCATGGACTGCCTGCAGCTGGCGGCAGCTCCTTGCTCCCTTGTCTCGCCTTCCTCGTCGTCTTCATCGTCGCTGCTTCTGTCGATCGACGAGGGCTTGGAGAGAGCTTCCAATGGGTACTTGTCTGATGGTCCTCATGGCAGATTAGTCCAGGAGAGGAAGAAAGGTACAATTGAATGCATTTAGCAATTACACTCGTACTAATGCTAGCTACGCTACTGCAAAAGAGACAGTGGGTTGGGAAATTCAGACTTTTGGTAGTACCTAACTTTATCCTTTGTTGTAGTACTAGTAGTATTTATCTTAGTCTGTCTCATCTTGACCTAATTAATAAAGTTGCATTTATCCCTCTTGAGAAAAGTTGCGTTATCTTCTTGTGTGACTGCAAAGAAGCAAAGCTAGGGATATTGGCCACTTTGTCTGACTAAAGTAGTGGAGTGGATAACTTGTGTACAACACCTGGACCTGGAGTTGTGAGATGCCTGAACTTGACTTGCAGGAGTTCCATGGAGCGAGGAGGAGCACCGGCTATTTCTTGTCGGCCTCGAGAAGCTCGGCAAGGGCGACTGGCGAGGCATCTCCCGGAGCTACGTGACGACTCGAACCCCGACGCAGGTCGCCAGCCATGCGCAGAAGTTCTTCCTGAGGCAGAGCAGCATGGGGAAGAAGAAGCGCCGCTCCAGCCTCTTTGACATGGTACTCGATGTACTATACTCCATTCAAATTTAATCCGAGGACTCTTAATTAGTACTAGTAGGTGCATGTAGAAGGCACACAATCTCTCAATTTGGTGGTACTACTACTACTGCTTCAAACAAGTGCAGGTACCGATTTGCGAGAACGGCATGCGCGTTTGTGAGCCACCTACCAACAACAGCGAAGGCGCCTCGGCTTCTCTGCCGCGGTATAGATCCCCTGACATGGCCGCCATTGATCTCAACTCCACTGAGGAAGATGACATGGCGGATGTTCCATTTTCGTCGGTGTCAGGCGCGTCGCCGAGGACACCATTCCCGGCGGTTCTGACGGAGCAGCCTCATGGCCACCACTGGTCACCGCTGGACCTGGAGCTGGGCATGTCTTTCTCACCGCCGTCCATCGGAACATGACGTGGCCACCGTCGTAGCCGTACGATCGTCAAGAAACCCAGGACGCTCGCCCGATCCAGTTTTTCACCAGGTTGCCGACCGGCCTGACCTTGTCCACCCAAATGGAGATAAGGCTGTGGACAGTGCTTGTAAAGTTGTGTGCAGGTAGTGCTAATTGTGGATACAGCGATGTGTGTACTACTCTTTGGCTCCATGTAGAAACCCAGAATCCCGAGCCGAATCATGCTCCTGTTCCCCTACAATACGCTACGTACTCAGAATTGTGAATCGTACCTGTCCATACAAATTAATCCAAATATGTTCCTTTCAGAGTCTTGTCGTCCTCTCGTACCTGTATACTGTATGTGTCAAGCATGCGTCTATTACGAGACGACCCACTGGGAGTGTCGTACATGCAGGCTACGACAGGCAGGTACAATCCAGATGGCAACGGCTAGCAACACTGCGTGGTGGTAGCGTCGTGTCACCATTCAACATATGGGCACGGCTGGGTCCTACCTACGCGGCGTTTAAAGTTTGAATGTATCTATATACTAAATAGTGTCTAAATACGTTTAAAGTTTGACAAATCGGTAACATATATTTTAAGACGGAGGGAGTACAAATGTACAATCAATCATACACAATGCAATCTGTGGTATCAAGTGCAATGCCTGGTAATCATACAAAATGCAGGTGGGTTTCTTGCATCCTAGTGGTCCATTCAATATTTAAGCACTATACCCTGCATCATGCCAGTTGGTTTTCAAAAGTAGCATCTGGGCTAGCTTCATTTACTGGCACCTAAATAGCAATTCGAAAGTAAGCATACTGAAAGTTATTCAATCTGGAAGTAATGACAACAGTAATGAGCATACTGAAAGTTATTCAATAGGAATCACAATATAATCAAATCATGCAAGTTTTCCAGAATTCTTTTCACATATAAAATGCACAAACCTTTGGCTTTGAGGGACATCAGTTTCTTCCTCGCACTCACTTGTTTGGTAGAACATCTGCTAGGTTTGAGGCAGGTGAGAAAAATACAAACATTAATATGATATATTTACTCGTATTCAGTATTAGCTAACCAACTTACGAGATATTCTTCTACCTTGAGGTGATAGATGTCAATGACTATTTCGTCGGTGTCGAGGAGGACACGGGGTTCACCTCAGGATCCAGGAGGATCGAGCCTTCTCGGCACCACCCAATCATGGGTTAGGCACTAAGTTGAATTGTTTAGACAGGGACAAGATTAGCTCAACATGGATACTCGTCCAGCAAGTAAAATATTACACTAAGCAACAATACATCTACATCTTGACTTTATTTGGTTTAGAGGCAATGAAGATTAGAATTGGTTTTTCATCGTGGCATCGTGTGCATATTACCTTTAATCAATCAAATTAATCAATCAATCAAAGTTACTGTTGTACCTCTCTTTCCCTCGATTACACGATGAACACGAACGTAGGATAACAGAGAGGCGATATTTTGCGCAGTGTAAAACCTATTGCTTTTCTTGTCTCTCTTATCTATTTATTCAGAGGTTACAAAACGTGGCAGAGAGGCAACATGCTCCCGACTAGATCGCGACATCCCACAACCAGAAGCTTGTGCCCTTATCCTACTGTGCCGGATCGAACAAACTCTAACCCGGCAAAACAACAACTAGCTGAAAGCAAACTATCCTAACTGTCGAAACTGAAAGTGTTCGACTGTCGAAACTGAACTAAACAGCTAATTATTCCAACAGTTATGTGTTTCTTCCAAATAAATCTGTAATGTTTCACTATATAAGTTTGTTTGGCATGAATAAAATTAGTACAGAGATACATAGAACACATAGGAGCACCCATGGCTTGTAAAATTCAGACAACAAGACTTACTGAGTAACATGTCAGAGAATTCCCTCCAGGGTAGCTGATGACAAGACCTAGCAACACATCACCTAGAAACAGTCCAGAGATACATAGAACCTTGTGTTTTCGGTGCAAACTAATCAATTCTATGCCACTCCATCCGGTGCATCTACTAGTGTTAGTAGACACGGGTAGCCTGTACTATTGTCATGGCGTATAAATCCTGGCTTAGAGAATTTCATCTATGTTTGATTCAACCCAGCCGATAAGCTATGATTCTACTGCTAGCAAGGGCAGGTGTTACATCTGAATTGAGGTGGAAAGAAGGAACCTACCAGCTGCTGCTTGTGCTCTGAATTGAGGTGGGTGTCGCCGCCCTCGCCTAAATTATTTTCTGCTCCGCCGCCGGACTCTCTCCTCTTCCTCCGGTGGCTTCTTCCCACCTCCACGGCTGCGTGTTTCGCCCTTGTGTCCTGGGTGGCGGGGAGGGCGCCGAAGTCCGAAGACATCTTGGAGGGGATGGACGGGGAGATGGGCGGCGCCGAAAACATCTTGGACGGGATGGCCGGGGAGATGGGCGGCGTCGAAGAGATCTTAGAGGGGATGGCCGGGGAGATGGGCGACGCTGAGCTGCTAGGCGATGGCGGCGGCGATACAGAGAGACTGCGAGGCTGCGCGAGGCTGTGAGGCGGACGCGGTCCTTGGCGGCTCTGCGGGCGTTTTCCACCAGGGCCACTCAATTTCTTCGGTCCAGCCGCTTCGCCGTTTAGGGATTTTAGACGGCGCGGACAGAACGGCCTGGAGGACAGCCGTGTCCGCCTGCATCCTTACCTACGCCTCCGGATCTGGGATACGGTAGGTGCACGTACGGTAACGATATCAAGTCCATATTCATTCCTGTGTTGTTTGTCGTCTCTGCACAGTGTACTAGCAAGCCCGATTCCCAATTGGGACGCCCTGCCCTGCCCTACCGCTTGCTCCCCCTGTCACAGCTGATGACGCATCAGTTTAAGATAGGAAGAAGAAAGAAACACCTCTCGCTTCTGATCCTCTTCTTTCTCTAGCTTTATAAAAAAAGTGTATCTAGTTTAGCTTTATAAAAAAAATATATCTAGATCTTTTTTATGTAGGTTCTCTAGATACACATTTTTTATAAAGTTAAAACATCTTATATTTTAAAACGGAGAAGTACTAGATAACTATAGCACATGACAGAGCTAGATGTCGCCAATGAGGAGGAAGAAGCTACTAGGAGGTTTGGTGCTTATCCAGCACACTGCTACTACGTACTGCTGTCTCAGGATTCCTGTGGCAGCAGCAACATATATCCGTCTGATTGGATGCACTTGCCAATGGAAAACTTAAACAAGGTCCTCCTTCCTCCGAGTGGATAATTAATCACCATTCCAACCAATAAAGCCAGACGACATGTACAGATGATGGAGAGATTAAGGCAGGTAAAGCCAAAGAAGTAGTCCCTCCGACTATAATTAGTTGACTCAAATTTGTTAAGATACGAATGTATCTAATACTAAATCATATAGATATAACCGAGATCTAGAAATCTAAATCAACTAATTTGTATCGAAGGGAGTAGTACATGCTCTTCTATTCAACTTTGTGACCGTGGATATGGACGTGAAACAGAAAGCACAGATAATACTTCCTAAAAATTAAGTGACATCGATTTGTCCATGCTTATTTGTGGACGAAGGAAGTATTTAGAATTAGAGCATCTCCAGTCGTGTCTCTCAAACGATGTCTGCCAGAATCGCTGGATCAGTCGTTTCGGGACGACGTTGTGTTTTGCCCTGTTCCTAGCCGCGTGCATCAAACGGCGTCCCAAATATGAATTTTATCTATTTCAACACTTTTAGTATTTAAACATGCAAACCATACATATGTTTCACAATAATTTGAATAAATCCAGTTAATACAATAAATTCAATTGAATATAAAAATAAATCAAGCCTCGGACGTTATTGATTGTCCTCTGATCCTCCATAGGTGTCTACTGTAGCTCATGACCATCAGTGTCACGGATTTCTCCATGCATGGCTAGAAAATTAGTAAAATCCGTGGGCACTTGGTGATCAACATGGGAAAAAGGACCCTGGCACTCATAGATGCATACATCCATCACTAGAGCCTTGCACTCATTCTAGATGATCATATTGTGCATGATCACACAATTATCCATACCTCGTCTTAATATCAGGTAAGAGAAGGGTACCTCACAATAGCAAATCGAGTTTGGAGCACACGAAATGCACGCTCGACATCCTTCATACTAGCCTCCTGGTGCGAAGCAAAGTGACACTTTGCCAGAACCACTGGATTGCGGATTGTGTTAACAAATGTCACCCATCTTGGACAGATGCCGTCGGCTAGGTAGTAGCCTTTGGTACATGGATGGTCATTGATCTCATAGTTACAAGCTGGAGCATGACCTTCCATCAGCCTGGTAAACACTGGAGAGTGTTGCAGCACATTAATGTCATTGTGCGATCCCGGCATGCCAAAAACATCATGTCAAATCCACAAGTCTCGATCTGCCATAGCTTTAAGAACCACACTATAATATCCATGATGCCCTTTGTACAGATCTTGCTAAGCAAACAGACAGTTCTTTCATGACTAGTGCATGCAATTGATTCTTCCAAACATCTCAGGAAACTCTCTCGCTGTATTTTGTGTCATTATCCTAGCAGTCTCTCCTTCATTTGGCCCTCTGAAATAGTCGACTTTTCCACAACCGCAGAATCTGTGCATGCAATTAATGGTTGTGGACTCGCTCATTCGCATGCACTCATCTTTTGAATCTCCAGGCGCTCCATATGCAAGCAACCTCATGGCACTGGTGCATTTCTAAATTGATGATAAATCAGTCATACTGATGGCTCATGCTTGAGCACGAAGTAGTCATTGTATTCTCCCACGCCATGAAGAATATCCATGAACAACTTCTTGCTCATCGTATACCACCTCCGTAAATTCTTTGATGTATATGTTGCATTATTGGGAAAGTAGTTAGTGTAGAGCATGGTATGACCCTCCATACTTTGTCATGTCTTGCATTTTATTCTCCTACCATCATGCTTTGGACCTGCCTTGTTCTGCTTGACGATTTGCATTCGTTGAAGACAAGAAAGGATAAATAGGAGCTCCTGAGCGTCGGCATCGGCGACATCATCCTCCGTCATCAACTGGTGGATGATCATATCATCCTCGCTACCCATGTCTACGAGTCAACCTAGAAAACCTTGAATTAACCGAGGGACGATGACGACAAGATAGGCTAGAACTACGAAAACATGGCTTACCGAGTGGTCGCCGCATGTGAGCCTTGGCGTCTTACACCAGTCATCGGCAAGATGACCAGGAGGTGAAGGAAAGTGTTGTGATGGAGGCGTGATGCATGTAAAATACATACATGAACTTTGTAGTTTTTATATGAATTCCCACATATTTTCTACATATATGATGTTATATCCTTGTATTACATTGATTTATGGGGATTTACCGATGGTCCCCTTTATTTTGGTTATAACTCTACAGAATAGGAAAAACCTAATTTGTGTATTTTTACGTTTTCAGGAACCTAAACAAAGTCAAATTGAGCTGGGATTTTAGGAGCATGAATATTTCAACAAGAGAAGCTCCTGGAGCACTTGGACCTCACTAGATGGACCAAGAGGCCAAAGATGGACTAGGTGGCATGCCCAGTAAGGGTGGGCGTGCCACCCGGTCTCTTTTCCTCCTCGGCCATCGATTTGCTTCTATCTTTTCCCCACCTCCTCTGTATGACCTAAAAACACTATATAAAGGGTCCCTCGAGAGTTCCTCGAGGGGGCACCACAGAAACATCGAAACACCAAAACAGATCCAAAACCAGCAAATATTGGAGGGGGAAACTCCACCGGATTTGCCGCCGGAGGGATCTCTACCTTCTCAACTGTCTCCACCACCATCACCATGATGAAGAGGGAGTATTCCACCTCTAGACTGTGGGTTTGTGGCTGTATATTGATATATTTCTCTCTTGTTCTTCATAGATCTAGTACCATATGAGCCTCCCAACATGATTATGGTCATATATGTAAGTCATATGTGGTGTATCTTTATTCTATGATTTGATATATGAGATTGGAACCTATTAAGTGTAAGATGTATTGATAGATGTATATCATGTACCTCGTTCTTAAGTACTTGTTCCGATTCAACTTGTATGCAAGAACATGTGTGGGGAGAAATGTGTGTTATATAGAGTAGCATGGTGGTAGTGATTGAATAGTGGCAACAAATTCAACTACTATGGTATTTACCTTTCTTTTGCTGCCTCACTAGGGATAAAGTGAATTCATGTGCTATAATTATCTTGTGACGGCTGGATAATCTTGTTTGGTCAAGGTAACATATTTTTGATTCAAACATCATGTAAAGTTACTTAAGGCTATACTATGTTGATTTTCAATTCAAGATTGCTTGGAGTTTCCCCTTTCTTGAAGAGTATATGAGAGATGTGTTGCATCCTCTCTATGTTAGGATGTGATGCCCATATTAATGCTTATAAAACACATGTTAAAGTTCCACCAATACTATGTATTTGATGAATTGTTTGTCTCCATTGCAACCCAAAAAGAGAGTAGACAAGTGAACCCATGAATCCCAGTCCATTTTTAACCATAAGGAACACCTTTCGAGCATAACTATCACACTTTATATATTCTGCAATTTATTATTTCGAAAATTAAAAATAATTTCTTCACTTGCAAACACGCACAAAACCCAAAAACAAATATATTTTATTGTTTTTATCTTGCTTTTCTAGTTTATTTGTTTCAGTTTAAATTTATTTATATTTATATTTCATATTACTAATACGAAACCTTGTGCTTGACAATCACATGGTGAGTTGGGGACAAACGACAAAAACTTTGATTTGCAGGTTGATATAAGAGGAGAAGAAGAATCGACCCCTTGCCAATTCCCCGAGGGTTCGATATAAACCCTCGAGTCACCTTTGTGGGGAAAAGAAGCTTGCTAGAACACTCGTCACTTGGAGTCCCAATGATTTGGTACACACGAAGTTGTTGCCATTAAGAAGATTTTCTGGCACCGTTGTCAGGGAATTGGAGGGTTACATCATAGTGGTTGATGCGTGGTGAAACACAAGTCAACTCCAAGTGCAACTGCCGAAACATTTTCTAGCACGGTTGCAGAAGGTACATTACAACTGCATCTTCATCAAGTTGGAGTGAGCACATATTCTAGCACCATCAACACCAACTTTGTGCAAACACCTAAGCTTGGGGAGGTTGCACTATTGTGAGCTTTTCCTTCTCCTTTAGATTTTCAAAGTAAATTTCTTTGTCTTGTTTTTAGTCTTTTTTAGTTTTCGCTTAAAACACAAAAACACATAAAAATTAGTATCATCCTTATTTGCAAACATGAGAATTATGAACCAATCCTTCCCATGAATACTACCACTTCCTTTAAACAACACTTTGGATAAGCACTAAGAGATGCTTGAGAAAGAATAAATAAAATGCATAGTGAGGATCCTATTCCTTGTGGGGAGAATAGTACGAACCTTTTATTTTATTATGGATCAGATGGATGGTACAAAAATGCTTTGGATAGAGATAAAAGGGGAAGTTACATTTTATCCTCACCTGCCGGGTCATCCCTTGCTCTTAAAAATATCCTTGGCCCTTATCGAGGAAATGATAGGTAAATAGATGGTATAATAACAATATTTAACTCAACAAAAGAAAGAATTGAAAATTGTATCAAAGAACTTCCTGTGAAGGAATATTTTCAACACTTAGAACACTTCTCCAAAGGCACTCTACCATAAATAGAGGATAAAATGGCCACTATCATCTAAAAGCTAGATATTTTTTTAAATGAATTTATAAAAGATGAGAAGTAACTTTTAAGTGCATAAAAAAGGGTAGCATACTTGGGTGATATATTTAAAGTAGCTACCTCATGTAAATTCATACCAAAAAACAAAGCCAAAAATCCGAAATTACCAACAACTAAAGAATTTAAGAAGGAAGAAAAAAAAGTTTGGGTAGTTAAAGGGAAAAGGGAACACGGATATAAAGAACTAATGAAAGAGGAAAAAACCCACCATTCTTGAGCCACCAATGATAAAAAATGATAAACAAGTAGAGGAAGTTAAAATTCTAAGTGAAACAAAAGAACCTCTACTTGACCTTGATAAATGCAGCGTGTATGAACTTATCAATATCTTACAAAAGTTTTCTAATGACCCATCTATTAATGTTCATCAAGCAGGTTTTGGCTCCTATATACCAAACTATGTCATCAAAGAAAAGATAGAAAGATACAATAATGTAGCCATGATACCACCAAATCTTGGGGATGCTTGGCTCCCACACATATTAATCACTACTGGCAAAGATACCCATCATGCTATTTTAGATCTAGGATCTAGTGTCTCTGTGTTATCAAAAGAACTATATGATCTACTAGAACTCAAAATTATGGAAAAATGTTCACTAGATTTTTTGCTTGTTGATGACTCAACTAAACATGCTTTAGGAAAAATAAATGATATATGGTTGATTTACATATAACTTTTGTGCCTGTTGATTTTGTTATAATGGACATGGGGAGTAAAACTTCTAGTCCTATATTTCTTGGAAGACCTTTTTTGAGAACTACAGGTGCAATAATTGATTCAAAGGAAGGAAACATGAAGTTTCAGTTCCCACATAAGTAATGCATGGAACACTTTCCAAGGAAGAAGGAGGTAGCACCAAGGTACAAGCAACCACATGGTCTCCACACCACTTGAAACAAGTATGTAAGCCTAGCTATATGGCTAAAGAAAGCGCTTTGCGGGAGGCAACCCGGTTTGTTTTCTTTTGGATTTTATTTTTGCACTCTTGCTGTAGAAATAGAATTTTATTTTGGTTTTATTTCTATATTTTTCAATAAAGTACCAAGTAAAACCCATTTAGATGTTTTAAAGTTGACAAAACATATGGAGCAGAAAATTCCTGCACAAACTCTTTTCAGTAAAAACAATTCTATGCTTTCTTATGTAACTCTGATTGCTCCCATATTTATGCTGTAGTTCAAACTTTTCATCCTCTATACGCGAAATAAATTGGAAAAAAATCCTGACATGTTTAAGTGGGCAAAATAAATGCATTCTATAGCGCTATTTTTCTAGATAGAATCTATCTTTTGTTGCAAGAGTGGTCTCTTTGGATTTTGATTTGATTCTTCTTGAATATTTTGATATATTATGGATCTTAGCCACTCAAGTAACTCTCTAGACATTTAAAACCAAATTTTATTTGGACATTTTATCACAACTATTATCATAATATTTGTACCCACTAATGTCACCCCATAGAAAAGAAATGGGAGAAAGATTTGTGTTAAAGTTTTTTGACACGGAATGGAGGAACGTCAAAGCAAGAGCTATACAAGAATGATGGAAACCATAAGCTTGGGGATGCCCAAGTCAAATGGATCGTATGGGCACCTAGTGGGGAGGTGAATAGATGCTACTTAAAATTTTAATGCTTTTTCAATTTTAGGCTTAACACAAAGGGTAAATTCTCTAGACAAACTATTAGGTGCAATTTTCCTATATGAAAACCTATCAACTAGTGAGTAAAGAGCGAGTGAAAGAGGAACGGGTGAACCGTAGTGAAGCACGCGGAGACACAGGATTTGTTTGACCGCAATTCATTCCTTGTTAAGGGAAGTTCGTCTGCGTTGGAGGGGTGGGCGGTACTAAGACCACCACGCCACAATAGGCCTCACCCTGTTCTCCGATGGATCCCTCCACTAAAGTCTTGATCCACCTTTCCACTATAGGAACCCTTCGAGGTGGGTACCGGTGCCTTTACACAACTAGCGGGGTACAACTCCACAATCACTTGGAGGCTCCCGTAATGACAACAAGCTGTCACAAGAACAAGTTATCAGTAACAAAGCACAAGATCTAGATATTGACAAGAATACTAGATCAGGTATTTCTCCAAATGAATAGAGAGGAGTTGATGCGCTTGATTCGTGATGACGATGACAATTCTCTCCTCCTTCAATTCCCCCAAAGATCGAAGCCTTCAGGTGGTTGAAGTGGGAGATCTAGAATGGGAGATCTTTCAAAGGGTTTGAACAATTTCGAGTGAATCAAGAGTTCTGCTCGTTGGGGAAGAAGGGATATTTATACCCCTTCTAAAACCAAGTCGTTGGAGCCTTTGGGGGCCAGATTATCCGGCCTGGGGGAAACTCCTCCCCAGACTCGGATTATCCGGCAGAAAAACCGGCCACGGACAGAAGCTCACGTAGACTTGCCCTTCACACTTTCTCCTAGGGACCGGATTATTCGGCCTAGGGGAGGGCCAGATTATCCGGCTGGGGGAAAATCCGCCCCAGCCACGGAATATCCGGGGGGAAATTCCGCCCCTAGACAGAAGCTTGCGTAGGAGCTAACTTGGGCGATTCCCTTGGGGCCGGATTATCCGCCCCAACAAGAGGGCCGGATTATCCGGTCCAGGGAGAAAAACCGCCCTAGAGCCAGAATTTTCCGGGGGAAAATCTGCCCCCAGACAGAGACTTGCGCAGAGCCATCCTTGCCGAAGGTGGTCTGGCCGGATTATCCGGCCCATGATGGGGGCGGATTATCCGTCCCCCAAAGCTCTCAAAACTTCCTACAACACTTAGTGCACATTAGAATAATCCATGGTATTGTTATCTAACACACAAAACCTAGGAAATCATGAAATGTTCTTTCAATCTCCCCCTTTTTGGTGTTAGATGACAATACTAGGATTTACAAGAAGGATCAGAAGACCACCAACAAAACATGGAAGAGACTCCCCCTCAATGTGTGCATATTAGAAATTTGCATTTGAATACAAATGCATACAAATAGGTGTATGTCTATTCCATTGAAATAGACACAACATAATCATACCACCGAGATAATGAGAGAGGCGTCCTTGAAATAGCCACAATTATTACGTGATAACCAAAATAAGCGCCCTCCTTGGGATAGATTCCCAGTATAATAGGATATGAGTAAAGAATCCATAGGCATAATCCATGAGATAAATCCAGACATCCACCGACACAAAGTCTCAAACACACCACAAACCATAAATAAAGTTCAACGCTAAATGCACACAAGCAAGAAAACGACGAATGAAAAGGTGCAAATGCTTGTGCCCGACCCACGCAAATCCTCGAAGACCTAATAGAACTACTTCTCCCCCTTTGGCATCGAGACGCCAAAAAGGAAGAAGAGCGATGCTAGCGCCCCAAGGTATCACTCGTAGTCCTCGTCCTCGTCCTAGTTCTCGTTCCCATCATCGTCCTCATCCTCAAGCTCCTCGGTGTCATCGTCCTCATCATCAGCAGTGGTCGCAGAGGGGAACAAGTGATGCTCCAGCTCTCCATAGTTCAGCGCAGAAGAAGAGTTCCACCGAACATATGGTGTGGGAGGAGTAGGAGCCGGGGGATCACCAGAGGCACCAGTCACATGGTGAAGGATGACCTGCTGAGAGTGAGCCAACTCATGGCGCTGCTTGTAGGCCTCATACTGGCCCTTGCGTGTGTCCACGCCCATGCAAAGAATGTGACGCTGGCACCAGTTCAGCTGCTTGATCTCACGACCAACAGGAGGCACTAGAGGCCTGCGAGCATCCCTCATGAGAGCCTCAGGAGCAGAAGAGGGGTGAGAGGTCTGCCGAACCTTGTTGTAGATCTTCTTTGCCTTATGCACAACATCAATGTTAAAATCTTCAGAGGGAAGCAGGTGCCTGATGAGCATCATAATGTAGGGAGCATAAGGAATGGACAACCGGTTGAACATAGCATCAGTCAGTTCATGGTAGATGAAGTCTATCACATCCAGCTTGTACTGCACAGACTCATCCTCGCACAAGGCAACCTCATGAGAGAAGGCTAGGAGCTAGACAAGGTGACCACGGATGCTATCATTGTTGCCTCCACTCGGAGTGATGGAGTCACGGAAGAGGCCCACCAAGGCATCATAGATAGGAGAAAGACCAGCAAGGGTGCCCATAATGCCATTGTCCATCGTGCAAGGAGAGAGAACCGCATCTTTGTTGGGCTTCAGCTGAGTGATGATGCGGTGGCCACTAGCCCTATCCCTGCTGCGGAAAGAGTATCCAAGTACCTCAGCAAACACACGGAAATCGGCAGTCATAGGCCTGTCACGAGTCATCCACTTCATAGTACGATGCTCATCTCCACAAATAACCAAAGTGGAAAAGAACTGCTTCACCACCTCAGAATCATATGAGCACTGGAGAGCCATGAGATGGTGCAGCCCCATCCGCTCAGCCATGTACATGGCATCAACAAGGTGGGGCTTCTCCAAATCCTCAGCAAGAATTAGCGGGTGCATAGGCCTAATGTTCAGCCTGGCATACACATCTTCATATATCCCTTTCTGTTCAGCACACCAAAAGTGAGAATCCCCCAGATCAGAATCACGTGGTAACTCTGCAAACAAATCATGGTGACGGATAGAGGAATAAGTGACAAGATCCATAGCCTTGTAGTTGATCTTGGGCTCTTTGCCCTTCCTCTTGGACACACTCCTCCTGGATCTCTCCCGCTTCTCTTGTTGCGCCATGCGTTCAGCCTCTTTTCCTCTTCTCCTTAGCTCAACTTTTTCCATAGTATTACCCTCACTGTCTACCCCGAAATAGATAGTACGAGGACGACGCTTGTAAGTCTTGGGAGCACTGGAACCACCCGTGAAGAGAATAAGGTCGATAGCATGGGGATAAGCATACACACAAGTCTAAGAGAGAGCGTTGAAAAGGTAGTCAAAAAGTTCATAGGACAGTTCTACTCAATGCACAAACTATGGTGAAATTGAGCCAGATTCGATTTTGTCAGGCCGGATTATCCGGCCTGGCCAGGGGCAGATAATCCGGCCCTGGCAGAAATTTTTCAACATGCCTAGATTGAGTGCAAAGAAGTAGATCGGGCCTAGAAACTTCAAGACTATGAGTTCTACGTGAAACAACATCCTTCTAGACAACGTTCCACCCAACAAATGACACATCTAGCCAAAGATGGGGAGGGAGGGAGTTACCCTCACTCATTGGAGGAAGAACGCGGAGGAGAAGGTACCCGGAGGCCCGGAGAAGAAGATCCGGGGAGGCATAGAAAATCCGGTGGCCGAAGAGGCTCCGGGGAGAGTGGGGGACGACAGGCGGCGGCTGAGGAGGAGGAGAGGGTTGAGGGAGAAGTGCTGCTTGTTATGAGCCCTTCCCCCCAATCCCTGCCCTTAAAGATGAAATCCGCTAGGGCCAGATTATCCGACCTACACTTGGGCCGGATTAACCGGTCTCAAATCTGAATTTCTGTTGTACACAGATTCAGGCCCGCGCGTCCCCAAACAACACCCCCACAAGGTGTACAAGGGACTTGTGTGCAAGAATAGATGGCTTAGGGGTAGGGAAAGGCTTAGGATTAAGAGAGCCAAACTGAGATGGTACTATACACTCAAAATTGCAAGAACCAAATCAAATAAGAGCCAAAATTGAGTGTGATTCCCATAAGAACATGAGGTGAACGAAAACAACCAAAAAAAGATCCACCAAAAATCCAACTCTCCTCATGGAAGAGGGAGGTGGCCGAAGCCACCTTGTTGGAGTGTATGGTATGACACCACGAAGATATATCTTGGGTTCATGACCAATACTCATCAATAAGCTCACATATCACAAAATGATATTAAGAGAAACGACGTAACTTGCTTTCGGCATTATGGGGGGAGGGTTAGCCCAATTAATTAGGACCACACTCCCCCTATTTCCATGCCCACATCTAGACCAAATAAGACTAAGATGTATGAGTGAGTGCATGGGTAATCAAGACAAACTCCTAGAATCAATGATATTTAGCTCATTCCTCAAGTAGCAGAACCTTGCTTCATCAAGGGGCTTCGTGAAAATATCAGCAAGTTGGTTCTTCGTGCTCACGAAAGATAGAACAATATCGCCTCGAGCAACATGGTCTCGAATAAAATGATTCCGAATCTCAATATGCTTTGTCCTTGTGTGCTGTACCGGATTGTATGCAATTTGATTGCACTTTCATTATCACATAAAAGAGGAACTTTGTCATAGTTGACACCGTATTCTTTTAAAGTTTGCCTCATCCACAATAACAAAGTGCAAGCACTAGAAGCAGTAACATATTCAGCTTCGGCGGTGGAGAGAGAGATACAATTCTGATTTTTAGATGACCAACACCCTAGATATCTTCCCAAGAATTTACAAGGTCCAGAAGTGGATTTCCGATCATCCTTATCACCAGCCGAATCTGAATCAGTATAACCACATAGAGAGAAATTGGAGCCATTGGGATACCATAGACCAAAGTTAGGGGAATGAACCAAATATCGAAAGATCCTCTTGACCACCACTAAGTGGCTTTATTTAGGAGCTGCTTGATACCTTGCACACACCCCCACACTCAACACAATATCGGGTCTAGATGCGCAGAGGTAAAGAAGAGAGCCGATCATGGACCGATATACCTTATGGTCCACATCTTTACCATGGGGGTTAAGTTCAAGGTGACATTTTGTTTGCATCAGAGTGGCGACACCATTAAGATCCGTCATCTTGAATCTCTTGAGAATGTCTTGGATGTACTTAGCTTGATTGATGAAGGTTCCTTCTCTAATTGCTTGATCTCAAATCCAAGAAAGAACCGTAATTCCCCCATCATAGACATCTCAAACCTATCAGTCATAAGCTTTGAAAATTCATCATTAAAAGCTTTATTAGTAGAACCAAAGATGATATCGTCTACATATAGTTGGCATATGAATAGCTCCCCTTAACCTTCTTAGTAAAAGGAGTGGGATCGATTTTTCCCAACTTAGAAGCCACGGTCTAGCAAAAGCTCTTTAAAGTGCTCATACCACGCACATGGGGCTTGTTTAAGGCCATAGAGTGCCTTATCGAGTTTGTAGAGATGGTTCGGGAAGTGAGGATCCTCAAATCCCGGGGGTTGCTTTACATATACCAACTCATGTAGAGGACCATGAAGGAAAGCACTCTTGACGTCCATTTGCTGCAATTTAAAATTGTTATGGGAAGCATAAGCAAGAAGGATACGGATGGACTCAAGCCGAGCCACAGGAGCATAGGTCTCGCCGAAGTCAATGCCCTCAACTTGAGAATAGCCTTGTGCCACAAGTCTCGCCTTGTTCCTCACAACAGTGCCATTCTCATCTTGCTTGTTTTTAAATATCCATTTAGTGCCGATAACATTGCGGCAATCTTTGGGCTTCTCCACGAGTTTCTGGACCTTGTTGCGCTCGAAATTATTCAATTCTTCATGCATAGCAACAACCCAGTCCGGATCTTCAAGAGCTTCAAAAACTTTCTTGGGTTCCACCATTGAATGTGAGCTTGATGCTCACCAAAACTTGCCAATTCCCTTCTTGTAGAAACCCTTCGTCGAAGGTCACCTACAACCTTGTCGAGAGTGTGACCCCTTAACTCAAGGTTCCGATCAGCATGAGCCTTGCGACAAAGTTCAATAAGCTTGTTGTCTCTTGGTGGAATAGTTTCATCACTTGAATCTTCATTGGAATCATTTGCTCGACCTTGCTTAGAATCCGGATTAACAGAAGTAGGAGGTGATGAAGCATGTCCTTGAGGAGGGTCAGTAGCCGTAACAGGAGACTGTTGAACAACTGGTGATTCAGGGCCGGATAATCTGGCTGATGGTGAGGCCGGATAATCCGGCCTAGGAGAACTTGTTGCAACTTCATCAGGCTACCTGGGATTTGCTTGAGCTGGCGAGGGGCCGGATAATCCGGGGTCAGCCGGAAAATCCGGCCTGGAGCTTGCAACGATTTCTTCAATACCAGGAGCAGTTTGGTCAGCAGGGGAGGGGTGGCCGGATAATCCGGTGTCCACCGAATAATCCGGCCTGGAGCTCTCTAGAACATCTTGACCTTCAGCAGTTGATGGAGATGGTGTAGAAGTTAGTCCCGTTATTGGAACATGTTGAGTATGTGTAGATGAGGGCTCTTCATGAGTAGAGCATTGTCCTTCCCGATCCACCACAAGGGGTTCCTCAATGGGGCGGAAAATCCCCACGCCCATTCTTCTTATGGCATCTTGGGGTATTTTAACATCTGCATCACAAACATCAACTTGCCCCGCACGGGAGCCGTCATTTTCTTCGAACACCACACTACAAGATTCTACAACATTTCCGAAGAGCTTATTGTAGACTCTATAAGTGTGGGATTCGGCACCATAACCAACAAAAATACCTTCTAGAGCCTTAGATTCAAACTTAGATAAACGAACTCCCTTGATGAGAAAGAAACACTTACACCCGAATACCCGAAAGTATGAGATGTTTGGCTTGTTACCGGTAAGTATTTCATATGGAGTCTTGTCCAAGATTTTACGGAGGTATGACCGGTTGGATGAATGACAAGCGATCAAGATTGCTTCAGCCCAAAAGTTATATGGAGACTTGAATTCGTCTAGCAGTGACCTTGCCATATCCATTAGAGTCTGATTCTTCCTCTCAGCTACACCATTTTGTTGAGGGGTGTACGCAGCGGAATATTGATGTCTTATCCCCTCTTCACTTAGGAACCCATTTAAGGTGTAGTTCTTGAACTCGGAGCCGTTATCACTTCTTATAGCCAGAATAGGGACATTGTGTTGACGTTGAACCTCGTTGGCGAAGTCGATGATCGTTTGTTGAGTTTCACTCTTCAACTTGAAGAAATAAACCCAAGTGTATCTTGAGTAATCATCAACGATCACAAGACAATACTTCTTCTCACCGAGGCTTGCATGATATGGAGGTCCAAAGAGGTCCCCATGAAGGAACTCTAAGATCCTTTTTGACGAGATAATAGTCTTCCTTCGATGAGGAGAGTCATGCATTTTCCCTTCAACACAAGCCCTGCAAACACGATCTTTGGTAAAAGAGACATTTTATTTTAGTCCAAGGATGTGGCCGCCCTTGTGGAGACTTTGGAAAGTTCTCATATTGACGTGGGCTAGTCGGCGATGCCACAACCAACCCATGTCAGCCTTTCCGGAAAGACACATCGGGCCTGTAGTGGTTTTCCCCAAAAAGTCCACCACGTATAGGTCATTTTCGACATATCCCACGAAAGCGACTTTTAGAGACTTGCTCCACAAGAGTACCACCAAATCAGCATCAATATAAACTGCAAAGCCCATCTTACTAAGGGCGCGAACAGAAAGTAAATTGTACCCTAGGGTCTCAACAAGAATGACGTCCATGAGAGATATATTGTGGGCCACCACGACTTTGCCGAGACCCAATACCTCAGATTCTAACTTGTCACCATAGGAGACGGTTATATGATCATGATTTGGCTGCATCTCCGTGATGATCTCCTTGCTTCCGGTCATGTGACTCGTGCATCCGCTAGCGAGTACCCATTTAGACCCACCGGAAGCATAGCCCTGCAAGAAAGTTACTTCTTGGTTTTAGGTACCCATTTTTCAATGGGTCCTCTCATGTTAGTGACAAGGGTCTTGGGGACCCAAATAGACCAAGGAATGTAACAATCATAAGGATCTACATAACTAGCATAAACATCACCATAATGATCACAATATAACTCAAAGTTAGGATTGTTAGC
The DNA here is from genome assembly GCA_910589775.1 of Avena eriantha. NCBI lineage: Eukaryota > Viridiplantae > Streptophyta > Magnoliopsida > Poales > Poaceae > Avena > Avena eriantha. Next base: position 406,505,946 of record OU342742.1, read on the forward strand.
CCCTGCAAAACCATCATAATTAGACTTGCCATTGGTGGTGTTGCTAGTCTTTGGTTGAGAAGTCTTGCTCTTCTTCTTCTTCTTCTTCTTGTTTTTCTTGTTCTTTGTCTTGGGAATATAACCAAGACCTTCTTTTCTATTGTTTGTCCTTTGCTTTCTCAGTATCTCATCAAGAACTTCTTTACCTTTGTGTTGAGAACCTCTTGCAAGATCTTCTTTTCCATAAGATGATGTGGAGGTACTTGGCACATCATACAGCTTCAATTGAGTTTGGAGCTGATCATGAGACTCATTTAGAGTAGAGTGATCACTCTCCAATGCCTTGTGAGCACTGTCAAGTTTATCAAACTTCTCCGAGAGTCTAGCATGAGCAGCCCCAAATTCAATCTTTCTTTCTTTAGTTTCTTTACCTTGGCAAGAGTATTGTCACGTTCTTTGATGATCCAAGCCACAACTTCTTCACGTGACTCCTCAATGGATTCGAGTCTCTCTTCCAAAGATACTCGAGCTTCCTCTTCTTGTTCCAAAGCATTCTTCAACGAAGCTATCTCCAAGGCATCTTCTCTTTCAATTATGCCCTTTTCTTCAAGAAGATCTTCGGCTTGAGCAAGTTGACTCATAAGAGTATCAAAATGAAGTTTATGCTCACCTTGCAGGTTAGTGAAAAAGTTGTCCAAATCAATAACTTCTTCTTTCATTTTAAGACTAGTATGATCATCCATATCCAAGTTTATGTTAGTCTTAGGAAATGAAGAGCTAAAACTTGATACCTCGGACCCTCTTGCCATAAGGAAAGTGGCGTTGTTGTTGATGATGTTCTCGTTTGGTGAGTCGAAGAGAGATGATGGAGTCGATGTGGTGGCTATACTAGCCACCTCGCGAGAACTATCTTCATCCTCTTCATCTTCACTTGCGGAGGAGTATTCTTCTTGTGCCACCAAGACAATTTTGGATTGCTTCTTGTAGCACTACTAGGAAAACAACTATAGGTAATACGCACATCCGTGGCGCACGTGCTAGTGGTGCCCACGGCTAAAATAAGCGTGGCGCACTACCGACAGGTGCCCTACGGATAACTACAGTAAGCGTGGCGCACATGTGTGTGGGCCAGGGCACTGCCGGCCGTATACCACATAGCCGTAGCGCACCTGCGGCTAGTGCGCTTTGGGTGTGGCCGGCAGTTGTGGCGCAGTTGGGCACCATGCGCTAATGTTGATTTATTTCCATTTTGGCAAGACTTTGGCATTTCGCAAAGGTCCTAATTTTAGGATAGGTCATGCCGAAATTTTCCATCGACCATTGCATGCATGCATTGGTTCTGTGGTTGTAATAAACTTCTAATTCTACCATGTACACCGCGCAGGCAACCATGGTCCGCATAATGAGCGAAGGCATTGTGGCTAGATTTTTGAAATGCGCGACGGCCGACATGATACGAAATAACATGGCAGAGATAAGATGTCTGTGCAGAAGATGCAAACTCAATTGGTTGATCGACCCAGATTCCAGAAATCTACAGGCGCACTTGCTCCGCCATGGTTTCATGGATGGCTACAGTCGATGGATAAGTGATGACGAAGAGGATGAGGCCGTAAATGGGGCGGCAAAAAATGAGGAAGGTGGGCAACATGATCATGATCACGGCGAGGATGGGCGAGAGGAAGAAGAGTCTCCTGGAGATGGTGAAGGTGCGGAAGCAGACCATGATGATGATGATCTAGATGCCGGAGCAGACGATGGAACAGCGTCAGGCTGGGTGCGGGACCCTTATGTTCAAGAACTACTTCTCAAGCAGACGAGTAACGCCAGGGCTGCCGCTAGAGAGAAAGCCAAGCTTGCGCAACTTGAGAAAGACGCGATTACTCCATTGTATGAAGGATGCAAGACCGATGATACCGGTTGAATGTAAGGCTCAAGGCTATGGAGATGAAGGCAAAACATAAATGGACTAACGCAAGCTTCGATGATATGATGGCATTCTGGCACGATCGTCTCCCGAAGGGGAACACGTGTCCAACTAGTATCGAGGACGCCAAGAAAATCGTGTGTCCTCTTGATCTACCGCACATTAGATATCATGTCTGCATCAACAATTGCATCATTTATCGGGGCGAGGACGCGGAGAAAACCATATGCCCGGTGTGCGGTGTTAGTCGATACAAGAAAGGGAAAAAAGCTCCTCGAAAAGTGGTATGGTACTTTCCTATCACTCCTCGTCTGCATCGCTATTTCGTAGACCCTAAGGAAGCAAATCTCATGCGCTGGCATGCGGAAAGAAAGAAGCCAGGAGATGACGATGACCCTGAAAAGGACGAGCTGCTGACGCACCCTTCAGATGGTAGCCAGTGGAAAGCATTAGACCTTGAATTCCCAGAATTCGGTGGAGATTCGAGGAACATCAGGCTAGGTGCAAGCACCGATGGACTCAATACGTTCGGTAGCCAGAGCAGCACGCACAACACTTGGCCCGTGTTTGTATGGATGTACAGCCTCCCTCCCTGGTTGTGCATGAAAAATAAGTACATACAAATGAGTATGATAATTCAAGGGCCAAAATAACCTGGTATCGACATCAATCTATATCTCGGGCTGTTGAAATAGGAGCTAGCCATATTATGGGAATCCGGAGCCAATACGTATGACGCTGTCGCATAAGATTATTTCACTATGAGAGCCACGTTGGTCACAACGGTACAAGACTATCCAGGTTGCGGATATTTCTCGGGGTAGGTTATCCAAGGATTCTACGCATGCGTTAGGTGCATGGATAACACGACCTATCTCCAACTAGAGAAAGATCCAGGGTCTTCGAAAACCGTGTTCATGGGGCACCGAAGGTGGCTTGGAAAGAATGATGCATGGAGAAAACGTGGAGATCTGTTCAATAGAAAATCCGAGACCCGAGGAATCCCAGAGCAGAGGAGCAGCGAAGAAGTGGATGGATTGCTGAAAAACTGGAAAGAGTGTCCTAAACCGGGAAAGAAGTGAAAGAGGCAGCAAGACAAACCGTTGATGAAGGTATGGAAAACAAGGTCTGTTTTCTGGGAGTTGCCATACTGGAAGTTTCTCCGCACGCCTCATAGCCTTGAAATCATGCATATCACGAAGAACGTGTGTGAGAGTCTGTTCGCCACCCTAATCAACATGCCAGATAGGACAAAAGATGGTCCTAAAGCAAGGAACAACTTTATATTCATGGGCATCCGGAAGGATCTTCACGGAGGACGCCCTACTCCTGATGATCAGGAAGATGACGATGATCATCAGTCGGAGGCGACACAAGGTCGTCAAAAGGGTAAAAAGGTCAAGAAGAACAAATATTACTGCCCCCCTTCGTGCTTCACACTAAGCCAGGATGAGATCAAACAGTTTTTCAAGTGCCTTCTAGGAGTCAAATTTCCTTACGGCTACACGAGCAAGATAAGCAGGTACCTAGATGAGGCTAAGCAGAGGTTTAGTGGGATGAAGTCTCACGACTGTGTTGTGTAATGACGCAGATACTTCCGGTTGCACGACAAGGTATAATGGACGAGCATGTCCGAGAAACATTGTTTGGGATCTGCTAGTTTTTCGACGTCGTCTCTCGAAAGTCAATTGGCGTGAAATAGCTCGGGAGGCTACAAGAGGAGATCGTGGTGATACTATGCGAGCTCGAGATCTACTTCCCGCCCGCATTCTTCGACATTATGGTGCATCTGCTGGTCCATATCGTGGAGGATATCATCCAACTCGGGCCGATGTTCCTCCGCAGCATGATGCCATTCGAAAGGATGAACGGACACATCAAAGGATACGTTCGCAATAGGTTCCGTCCAGATGGAAGCATATCCAAGGGCTTTCTGGCTGAAGAGTGCATCTCTTTCTGCATGAATTATCTAGGCATCGAGAACCCTGTCGGTCTTCCCGTCAATAGGCACCTTGGCAAGCTCGACGGATTGGGTCACCGAGAGGGTCGTCGCGTACTGCATGCAGACTACGATTGTCGACGCGTAGACTTTTATAGAGCAAACCTGGTCGTGATACAACATTTAGAACTGGTCGGTCCTTGGGTACAAAAGCACAAAAGGTCAATCGAGAAGAAGTATAGTGACCAGGGAATACAGAGGAATAAGGGAGAAATAATCAAAGAGCACAACTCAGATTTCACGCATTGGTTTAGGCAGACGCTCCTAGATAATTCCTCCGCAATCGCATTCTGCGGAGGAAAACATCATATTCACCTTGTCGCAGGGACCCATGCACAACCTGGTGACCTATCAGGTGTATGATATCAATGGCTACACATTCTACACGGAGGAAAAGGACAACAAGTGTGACTATCAGAACTCAGGCGTAACATCGGAATTCTACACCAATGACAATGTGAAGGAAAGATTTTACGGAAGGATCGAGGAGATCTGAGAGCTCGACTACTATGGAGAAAAGGTGTCGATGTTCCGTGTCAGATGGGCCAAGAGCGTCGAAAGAGAAGACCGGTATCTCACAACCATGTTAATACCCGAAGCAGCCAAATCCAAGGCCGCCAGTGCGCACGTCGCCACGAAAAATGAACCGTGGGTACTGGCTAGCAAAGTGGACCAATGTTTTTTTATTACCGTCCCGACAAAGCCTAGTTGTGTTGTCGTGAGGAGAGGAAAAAGAAACATCATCAGAATGGATGGAGTCGCCAACAAGCAAGACTTCGACCAGTACGGCGATCCAAATATTGAAGATGACGACGACTACGATGAAGAAACATACGTCACAAGAAGAAAAAGGACAACCTTACCCAAAAAAGGTAGCCCGTTCGAGCGAAGAAACATAATAGTGCCAGGGCTAAATTATTCAACCGCGAAAAAAAGCCAAAAAAGATTGTAAAACGCTAGCTCAAAAAAGATTGTAAAACGCTAGCTCAAAAAAGATTGTAAAACGCATGCTCAAAAAGATTGTATTGATGCATATGGATGGCATATTATTACTGGACACATTATTATTTAATTTCTTTCTACTTTGAATCACTTTTGTACCACTTTTGATGATATATATGTACCGCTTTTGTCATATAAAAGATATTTTATATAGTTTACATAATTTTTAGGATATTTTTTAACATTTTAAAGTAGTTTTTAAAAAAAAATGGGGGCACCAAGGTTTGAACCTGGGTGCTCCAGGTTTAGTGAGCGTACCTAGCTAGGGGGGAACCAGTGGGATATGGAAGTGCTAGTGTCAACAAATGGGGTGGCAGCTCTCTTGTTTGACTTGACACGACACTTAGACATAGCACACCCTTACCTAGTGCGCTACGGGTAAGTGTTGTGACAAGTCAACTGCTGCGCACAGTCCTCTCCCATATATCTCAAACAGATCGATAAGCCGACGCGCCGCCGCCGCTCGATCTGCCGCCTCCGCTCGCCCGCTTCCTGCGTCTGTGGAGGAGGAGAGGAGGCCGCCGTGTCCGAGGATGAGGAGAGGAGGCCGCCGCGTCCGTGGAGGAGGAGAGGACCGCCACGTCCGAGGAGGAGGAGAGGAGGCCGCCGCGTCTGAGGAGGAGGAGAGGAGGCCGCCGCACGTCCGTGGAGGAGCTCCGTCCGCGCTCTTCGTCATCGTCCGCGCGCTCTTCGTCTTTGTCATCTTTGAGGTGAGCGTCCCCTCTCCTCTCTCTCCCCCTCTTCCCTCTCTAACCTAGAACATCGTTGCCTACCAGCCTCCCTGAGCCACCCTCCCACAAGCACCGCTCCCCTCACTGAACCACCAGAGAACCTCCACCAGTAATTTGCAAATTTGCAAGACAAGCCATGTAATTTCTTGTTGCCACTGTTCTTACTAGCTACTGTTCGAAGTAGTAGTAGTTACTGATGGATCGAAGAGTCATACTTAATTAGTTTCTGCAAGCAGGGCATCATGTAAAACTGTGAGTTTTACCTCTAAAGTCAAATTCTCTAACTCCTTTGACATCATGAGTTTTGAAATAACTTCCTGGAATTATATGTCTAACAGTATAATTTTGCATTTTCCTAACAAAGCCCGGTCAAAATAAAGATGGGGGAGGAACAAAGCAAATTACATAAGGACATAGATTAGAAAAAACAACATAATCCTGATATTGAGAACCAGAAGATGATCACGAGCAAAATGACATCCATGTCTGATAGAAGAACACACTAATATCCTGATGTGCAGCACAAGGTTGATTGTATCAAAAGCCATATTTCTTATACCTTTCCCTTTTACAAAATATATTTACATTTGAAAACAGTAATAGATGCTCTTACGGTAGATACCTCATTCCAACACTGAACACATACTCCAGTATAAAACCACTGGACAAATATGATGTGTGCCTCTTATGTGTCATAGTTGGTTCTAGGGGCTTAAAGGTGATATATACAGATCATCAGACCTAACTTGTGACAAGAGTAGAAGACAATCATTTTGCTGATTTAGTTAATGTTCAAGAAAATCTTGTTAAAGGGACATGGATATTTGTCAGGATTATGTATCATCACTGATGGGCGAAAAAAAATCATTTACACCACCCCACTTCGATACACGTGTAAGCAGAAATACAATTTGAGTCGCACATATTAATTAAGGGAATGTTTGGTTCCTAGGCTATTTTCCCACGTAACCTCGCTGGGCTAGTCTTAACACTTGGTACAGTAGAAAAACCTTGGCTTTTGAGGGCAAGCTGACCTCGGTAGGCAAGGAAAACGTCTGTGAGCTGGGACAACCAATTTGGCTTGCTCTCGATGGCAAGGTTTTCTTCGCAAGTTATAGCCAGGCTAGGCTAGGTGAGCAAAAATCAGTCTGGATACTCACAACTGAACCAAAGAATTTGACTTTAGAGGTAAAGCTATTAGCCACACAGTCATCTGGATACTCACAAACATCAGTCTTATAACTGAATAGATGATTCATTTTGCCATTTTAGGAAAACCAAACTGTTGTATGGGCATGCTGGTAACAAATTAGTGTACTGATCCTGTGTACTCCCTCCGTTTGACCATATATTTGATTAAGAAAATATGACTTACATGCCACTAAAATTTCACTAATGGAAACTTCTTTTAAATGTGAATCTAGTGATATACTTTTTGTTGCGTATTACTCATATATTGTCTCTTATCTTAAGTTGTTATAACCTATAACTGTAACATGAGAGACACTCAGCTCATTGTGTTAAGTACCAGTTAGAGTAGTCGCTGTGCTTTCTTGTATTCGTAGCTATATTACCCTGCCTAGTTGTATTCGTATGCAGGTGCTTGTATGAAATGAGTCCCGATTTTCGCCAAAATGTTGATTAACTTCCGTTTCAGCAGAAATCGGGCACCCCTAGTTTAACAAAAATGAGCAAAGGTCATGCCGGATTTTTCCGTGCACTTTACTAACCATTATTTGCCTTTTATTAGTGCAAACATGTGTGATAACGACGAGGTTGGCTCTTCTCAGCGTATCAACGCTGAAGGAGAAGTGAGACCTCAAAACAAACCCTTGTCATTCTGGGAGGAGGTCGAGCACCTAGAAAGAATGACAGAGGGCGATGAAGAATACAACCCTTCCGAGAGCGACGACGATGAGATGGAAGACGCGGAGGAAGAAGAAGCGGCCGAAGGAACGGCGGATGATGAAACCATTGATGGCGGCGAGAACACAACAAGTTGTAGTAATCCGCCTAAGAAGAAGGAAAGGTGTCCGAACACGGTCGGCACTGTCAGAGAGGAAATTACCGAAGTGAGCCCAACTGGGGTTCCTTTGGCACCCGACCATGTCGTCAAAGGGTACGGTGGGAAAGTGGCAGGTATCACCTGGACCGCCATCTTGAGAAACACCGAGAATCTCCGGCATAAAGATAATGGCCATTTGCGCACACTCCTCTTCGAGAAGCTGCACGCAAGATACAAATACCCCCTTTAGTATCGAAACACAGATTATCATGGGAATGAAGTAAATAAATCCGCCCTCACGAGGATGAGCACCGCCCTGGCCAGCTGGAGAACCCGGATAAAGAAGAAGATATTTAAAGATGGGAAAAGTCTCGAGGAGATCCAGAAGATTGACCCGCAGATCACCGAAGATCAATTCTAGGAGTTCAAGGCCAAGTGCAAATCCGAAGCAGCCAAGGCCTCGAGTAGGCGGGGAAAGGAATTGCAGGCGATGAATATAGGTCACCACCATCTCGGATCTGGTGGTTACAGAGCTGCGGAGCCCAAATGGGATAAGGAGGACGGCGAGTATAGAGCTAAGGGGATACCTAACCCCTTTTCGAAATTCGAAAACAAGCAGCTTCAAAACTTTATCAGGGCTCGTTACCATGTGGACCCCAAAACCAAAGAACTCACCGCGGAAACTAAGGTGAAGGACTTCGAGGTTCTTGTGGTAAGTAATTTAATTACCGCGGATCAAGTCGATTACATTCTAGATCAAGTCGAATTTCTAAACGGTTCATGTTACTTCTTCTGCAGGAGCAGGAAATTGCTAGCCAGGGATCCCATGGTTCCTCATCCCACCGGTCGACGGCGGCCACCCAGTGGGATACCCCTTTTAATAGGGCGATGAACCGGGCCAAGAAAATCACGCCGGTTACAAAGAAGGAATCGTCGGCTGGCCATCAGGCTGGCTTCGGGGCTAAGAATTAGGTGGATCATTTTGGTCCACCCCCGAGGACGTGTGTCGAGGGAAGGAGCGACAAGGAAAACCGCGAGGTTCGGGAACCTAAGGAACAAGTGGCGCGGATCCCGCAGATCGTCCAAGACATCCTGGCAATCACCCTCACCTCCATCCTGCCTACCTTGGTGGAGTCAATAGCGAACTGGAGTGTGCGTGGTCGACAAGGGCCGTGCCCGATTCCAAGCATGGTCAGTAGCCACTCAAACAATACGGCGCCGGCGAACCTGGGGAATTATGTGTTCGTGACTCCACCCGCTAGCACGGCGGTGCCGGAATCATTGGTGACTCCGCCCGCTAGCACGGCGGCGCCGGAAGCATTGGTGAGTCCCCCTGCCATCACCGCAGCGCCGGAGCTTAATGCAACCGATAGGGAGAATACAACGGCGGCTGGCACCGTGCCATAAAGCATCCCCTCCGTCTCTTGCACGCCCGTCGTCGTATGCGGTTCCTCGACATTAGCCGAGCTCGATGCCATCACGGTAAACCAAATACTTTACCGCCTTGCCATTTATTACTCTTATGGCATCTTTTTAATGCCATACATGTTTTACGCAGATGGATGTTCCATGCACTCTCTTAAGCTTCGTGAACAACGAGTTGAGGGATGTTGCCAAGGGTACCATCATTCAACCCTTGCACCGCATGTTCCACTCAAAGCCGATGCCAGATAGCGTGCATAGGGTTAAAATTGTCCGGGTGCTAAGGGGCTACGGCGACCTGGAACCTCCCATTCAACCCCCAGGAGCGGATGAAGAAGAGCCGACTATCCTCAGAACTTGCTTCGGCTTATTCCTGCTATGGCCAAAGAGCATGATTTGTTTGGGGACGGCCGGGGCCATCACCCCACAGACACAACACCGCCTGTCGTGCCAGCGCCAAGCCATGGTAAGACCCCCACATCGCTACCGCCGTCACCTCCACGCGATTGTTCGGCTAGTCATATTGACATGACCATGGCACAGGATCCGAACGAGGATGATGAAGATTACTTCGATGATTTCATCAACACTAATCTTTTCCCCGGCGACCTAAACGAAGACCCAGCTGGTGGCCCATAGAGAAAGCCACTTGCAACAAATGTCTCTTTGGTTCTCAGGAGAAGCCTCCAGCTTGCACCTTCACCGAGCCAACGGATACATCCAACCGGCCCTTTGTTCTAAGCCCTCACACACTACATAGGGCGATCGATGCTCAGATTGCGGTGCCTACCCACTTCCCAAAAGGAAAGAAGACCAGGAAAATAAAATCTCGTAGCTCGAGCCAGCCAGTGGCATCAACTGCGAATCCGATCAGGTTTCAGGACGGGCCACCAAGACCCAAGGGTATTATGTGGAGGATGCATGTGGCGGGTGATCCCATGCTAACTAAGAAATTGATCAGGCTCGCCACTTCAGAAATGAGGAGTGTGCATGACGGTGTGCTGACGATAGAGAGACGCCTTCTTGCAGAGAAAGATCCCTCGCACCCGGTATTCGTGGTTAAGGTGCCACGAGGCTTGGGCTTCGTCGATAATGTCCCCGCGGATCTGTTCTTCCTGCGGTTTGACGACATCTTCAATATGTTCCACCTGTATCCACTGCACAATACCATGGTACGCCTGTTTTCTCTCAGCCTGGCCATTCAGATCATTAGAGAGAACACCCCGGGCATCGCTATAGTGGACCCCTACTACATGCGTGATGGCTGCTTGGGAAGCGCCATTGAACGGAGATTCGTTGCCTCGTACCTCCAAGGCATCTTGGTGGCGAACAAGACAAAGGAATACATTCTCGTGCCTTTCTTTCCCAAGTAAGTCATTATTCACTCGCCGCCATAACATGCTTTATTAGATTTTCATCATTCTTTTTCCAACACATTCTGTTTGAATTGTTTTGCACAGAGATCAACACTACACGCTCATATGCTTGTCGCCGAAACATTCGCAAGCCACGTATTTCGACTCAGAGAGTCAAGAAAAGAAGAAAAACTACAACAAGATCAAGGAAGTTTTGGATGATGCTCTCACGCCTATACCTCAGTGGAAGGCGCCACCTTCGTGCGTAAGAAGCTCAAGTTTGGCAGGCACGTCTTCACCCATGTGACGGAATTCCCCTGTGTGAAGCAGCCGGCAGGCAGTCAGAAGGAAGCCTACTATGCACTCCATCACATGAGGGCATTCCTACTAGAGCAATAGAATTCTACGCTGCCAGATCATCTCAAACGGTGGGCCGAAGCGAAGGCCAAGATCAATGATTCAGATATTAGACAAGAGATGTATCGCATCCAGCAATAGTTTGGGGCAATCATCAGCCGTGATGTCATGACTTCAGGGGGGTCTTCTATGGAGGCAATCCCCCAAATAACCGTGATGTAGTAGATCGCCTAAAGATGCAGGGTGACTATAGGGCGTTCATGACGAAACAAGGCGTCCTCCCGTTCCCTGAGCCGAGCCAGAAGTCTTGATGTGTTGGTCTAGTTGTAGTTCTTTATCCCCACAAGTACTTATGTGTGTCAACATGTACATGCTACTACTTGGTATTTTTTGCTTACTTTGTTACCTTATTTAATAAGTATATCTTTATATGCGACTTTTACTTGTTTTTTCACCCACCATTTAATTATTATTGCCAACTTTTAGATGACGTGGTACGTCGTGTACAAGAGACGGGTTCTCGGAGTCTACGATGATTGGGAAGACTGCCGGAGACAGGTGCACCACTTTAGCGGCAATAGCTACAAAGGGTACAACACTATGGCGGAGGCGAAAGCTAGATACGCGCACTATCTAGCGGGAGTTAGGACGAGGAACCGGATGAAGACCTACACCTCCGTCGCGGTGATGGTTATCGTCGTTGGTTGTTTGTCCTGTATGTTCCTACTTTAGATGTCTAGGCGAGCTTCCGCGAGCTCTAAGTTGGTTGAGACATGTATTCATGTAATCACTAGCTACTTTGTAAATTGATCGAAATAATGTAACTTATACTGCGTATTTATGTATGTGACTTATCTATATGTATTTATTTCTATCTTGTCTGTGTATTTATTTTTGTATTGTATATCTATGTATTTATTTCTGTACTGTATATCTGTGTATATCAGCTGTATTGTATATAATCTGTATTGAATATCATCTGTATTGAGTATTTCTTTTTTTTTGAAAAGCTCAGTCGTGGCGCACAAATACTTGGTTAGTAGCGCACTACGTTAGTGGTGCATATTGTCAAATACTAGTAGCGCACTATGGCATGCGCCACCGGAAAGCAGTAGTGGCGCACATGGCAGTGCGCTACCACTAACTCGAGATACCTGTAGCGCACCTAGCAGTGTGCTACGGGCACTTTTTAGCCGTAGCGCAGAAGTCGAGGCGCACCCCTAGTGCGCCACGAAAGGGGAAAACAGGTGCGCCACAGGCGTGCGTTTTCCTAGTAGTGTAGGGACCATTATTTTTGATAAATGGCTTCTTCTTAGGTGCCTTGGATTTTTCTTTAAGAATGAGCCTCTCACCATTGTCATCTCTATTTTGATATGGACACTCGGCTACGAAGTTCAGCCTATCTCTATAATTGTAGGATGTCCTCTGTTTTGGGCCACTTTCTCTTCTTCCACTTGACCCATTCTTGCGCTCGAGTTCTGACTTGGCCATGGCAGGATCCTTCTAAAAGTTCCTTGCGTAAAACGCCATGTACTCACCATGAGCACGTTTGACTTCATCAGGGCAGTCCATGGAGGCCCCATCAAAATCACTTTCATCCTCTTGCTCAACAACATTAGCCTTTAGAGCAACATTGGCCCCCTTTTGCATTCCAATGGCACGGGCACGTGCATCTTCAGCGTTCTTTGCAGCAACTTTGAATGACGCCATTTCTTGCATGACTTCATTGGATGTCATTTGATCGAAAGGCATTAAGGCACTCAAGTCCGTTGGATCGAAAGGCATTAAGGCACTCACATATTTTCTTTTTATCCACGCATCATCAATGTGAGCGGCTCCATGCTTTCTAAATGTTGTTGCAATGCCCTTGAGTCTTCTATACATGTCTTCATGGTTTTCACCATCCAACATGTAGAACCCTTCAGCTTCATTAGTAAGGGCACCATACCTATTCCTTCTCATGCTTTCATTCCCAATAAAGAGATCGGTGAGGGCATCCCAAGCTTCTTTAGGAGTGTTGAGATGTTCAATGTGGGGCATGTCCTTGGGACCCACACCGAGTTGAATCATGTGGAGAGCCGTAGCATTCAATTGGCTGTCCACAACTTCTCTTTTTGTCAGGTTGGTATGATCGCCAATATGAAGACCCTCTTCAATAATCCTCCAAAGTTCAATAGAGGAGCTGCAAACATGAGACTTCATTAAGGATTGCCATTGATTAAAAGAGGATGCAATAAGATTGGGTGGATCACCCCTATTGTTTATATGAGGACGAGGGATTGGTGGGTCGGGGGAATATACGTGATGAACCTCACTATATTGCTCCTTACCACTTCCCTTCTTGGAGGTGGAACCATTATGTTTTTCACCTACCACTTCATCATCCTTGGATCCGGTGTTTGCCTTATCCTTGGATGATGGTGTGGCGGCCTTAGAGGAGGATGGAGATGGGGCTATGGATGATGTGAGACGAGCAATCATTTGATTCATCTCCTCCATCTTGGCCTCAAAGGATTTCAACAAGGTTGTTTCCAACGTCTTGAGATCATCCATTGTGACCTCATACGCAGCCTCATCCCCATCTCCCTTGGTACCCATACTTCTCTTAGGCGGTTAAGCCCAAATAAAGAGCCGAGGCTCCGATACCAATTGAAATGGATCGTATGGGCATCTAGAGGGGCGGGGTGGGTGAATAGGTGTTACTTCAAATTTTAATGCTTTTTCAATTTTAGGCTTAACACAAAGGGTAAATTCTCTAGATAAACTATTAGGTGGAATTTCCCTATATGCAAACCTATCTACTAGTGAGTAAAGAGCGAGTGGAAGAGGAACAGGTGAACCGTAGTGAAGCACGCGGAGACATAGGATTTGTTTGACCGCAGTTCCTTCCTTGTTAAGGGAAGTGTGTCTGCGTTGGAGGGGTGGGCGGTACTAAGACCACCACGCCACAATAGGCCTCACCCTGTTCTCCGATGGATCCTGCCACTAAAGGCTTGATCCACCTTTCCACTATAGGAACCATTCGACGCGGGTACCGGTGCCTTTACACAACTAGCGGGGCACAACTCCACAATCAGCTTGGTGGCTCCCGTAATGACAACAAGCTGCCACAAGAACAAGTTATCAATAACAAAGCACAAGATCTAAATATTGACAAGAATACTAGATCAGGGATTTCTCCAAATGAATGGAGAGGAGTTGATGCGCTTGATTCATGATGACGATGACGATTCTCTCCTCCTTCAATTCCCCCAAAGATCGAAGCCTTCGGGTGGTTGAAGTGGGAGATCTAGAATGGGAGCTCTTTCAAAGGGTTTGAACAATTTTGAGTGAATGAAGAGTTCTGCTCGTTGGGGAAGAAGGGATATTTATACCCCTTCTAAAACCAAGCCATTGGAGCCTTCGGGGGCCAGATTATCCGGCCTGTGGAAAACTCTGCCCTAGACTCGAATTATCCGACAGAAAAACCAGCCACGGACAGAAGCTCATGCAGACTTGCCCTTCACACTTTCTCCTGGGGACCGGATTATCCGGCCTAGGGGAGGGCCAGATTATCCCGCTGGGGGAAAAATACACCCCAGCCACAGAATATCCGGGGGGAAATTCCGCCCCCACACAGAAGCTTGCGCAGGAGCTAATTTGGGCGATTCCCTTGGGGCCGGATTATCCGCCCCAACAAGAAGGCCGGATTATCCGGTCTAGGGAGAAAAATGTCAACACCCAGATTTTTAATCCTAGATGCCTGTTATGTCATTCATCGCAATCCCAGGATTACCATCTTTACGAGACATAACAGATTGGATATCATAGTACATCATCCATTACAAACCATACATAAGGTCTTACACAAATAAGGATCTCATGATCCAGTCTTAATACAACAAGCAGCGGAATAAATAATAAGCATAGCGGTGGGGTCCATCTTCAGGGGCATAGTCAATGCTGACGAAAGCAGATAGTCCTAGTTATCATAGCCATCCTGCTGGCCATCATCTTGGTAATCTCCTTCATAGTCTAGCCATGAGAATAGCAAGGGACAAAAGCCATGAGTACTCTTTAAGTACTCGCAAACTACAACTAACAAGTAGTATAATTCTAAGTTAAAGTGCAAAATCTATGTTTAACTATAAAGTTTAGTTTGAAAACTAAGTTGAGTTCAGAAGCAAAGAAGAATAAAATAAAGTTCTAGAATCACTTAAGTTGGAAAGCTATTGTCATAAACACAACCCTATTGTGGTCAAATCAAGATTCATCATTTCTTTCATAAATCATTTTGAAAACAGCTCACAACGAAACAGTATGGCCATTCCAACTGTCCATAACCGCGGACGCGGCTATTCGAATAGTTTGATACTCTATAGAGGTGGTACACTTTCACCACAAGATTCGATACATCTGTCGGGGATAACCCTGAATCATCATACTTAGTATGCAGATAATCAAACATAACCTTTCCTTTACACACCCTAGTATAAGCACCTCTCCTATGAGCATGGCCTCCCAACCATGACCATTTTTCATCTTGGGCAGTACATAGGTGGACAACATTGAGAGGTAGCCTCAGCTCAAACCTCTCCCGTGAGGGAACTAATACTAATGCATATAAATTTCCGGCTAAGCCTTACCCAATTCAGGTAGTGTGGTTGTACGGTAAATTTGGAATGGTATCGCATCTGAATCAAACCATCAGTTTTATAAAAGGGTTAAGGCTCATGCCTCAACATTTTTACCATCATAAACCATTTGTGTCTCAACACATGTCAAAACATCTCAATAGAATGACTCATCATTCGAAGGTTTTCACAAGTCATTTTCACCAAGTATTCCCATCTAAAGGGACTCCAGTTTTTGGTCTACTCTAAACTACTATGTTAAGAGTGTTCACTAAGGTGGAAATGATGGGATCAATCTCATGCCATAGAATGACATCTACAAGGTTATATATAGGTCAAGTTTTATACTCTTTATGCTACCTTCAAAACAAGTAAAGGACTTTGTGTAAAGTAAAGGAAGTAAGACTTGAAAATAAAACTTGGGGTAAGTAGTAGTTAAAGGGGTATAACTCAAGCATGCCTAGAGCATCTTTGCAAAACCATCTAGTTTAATCCTATCTTGCTAAGCATTATACTTGCAAGTGTTAGCTTGGATTGTTAATGGTGGCTTGCCTTGGTTGGTGCGGTGGTTGAAGTTTTCTTCTTCTTCTTCTTCTTCTTGGTAGAACTCCTCCTCCTCGTAGACGTGGTCGGTACTATCGTCTATAAATACATACGGAGTACATAATCACCAAACAATACTTAACTAGTCCTATTAGCACTCTAAGGCATATACTTGATGATCTAATATCATCACAAACACCACAAGTTTTATTCAATAGTTTCCTCCTTTTTATTTTCAAAAAGTAATTTCTACTCATTGAAAAATTAACTAAGATTTAATATTCACCACTTAAAATACGGGATCATGTGGACACATGTCATCACCACATACTCTAACATGTGGGAATGTGATTTAAGGGTTGGATCACAATTACTTTGGTTTAAGTTCATTATTTAATGATTTAAAGTGACTAGAAATGCCTATATAGCATTATTTTGGTACTAGTACAAAGTCACTGCATGTAAACCTTAATATTATTACATATTTAGATAGGTATGATGAAATGTGATTTTTGAGAGTTGGAATCAACTCAAAATCTATCTTGGTTGATTTTATAAAAATGTTGCAAGGTGCAAATGCTTCTGTTTTGTTATTTTTGCTAGGAGAGATCTCTAACTCTAATTGAATTAAATCCAACGGGCTTGGGTAGATCTTTTCAGTATCCTTCTAAAAAAATTGGAATCACTCCATTTGAATTAGTAAATCTCTCCGAATTGAATTTCAAACTAGGGGACATAACTAGGTTTTAAACTAAAAAGAAAAATCCTAATTCAAACTAAATGGGTCGCGCGGGAAAGCTAACGGGCTAGCCTAGTGTCACTCCGCGGCACAGGGCTCAACTGACAAGGGGGGTCCACTGGTCAGCGGCTCATAATGCGCGAAGCGGTACGGGGCGATATGGGTCGTGGGATTAGAACGGGGATAAACGGCTGGGGATCGTCGTCAACGATGAACTGGTCGCCGGCGAACTCTAACCCTAGTGGCTCGGTGGGGGTGCTCAAGGGGCGTACCAGGTCTCCAGCAACGACGGCGAGGCGGACAAATAGACTAGTAAACGACAACGAGCTCAGGGACGGTCGAGGCAGCTCTGAGGGTAGTCGCAATCAACGGCGCCCTTCTCCTCTAGAGGCGACCTGCTCCGGTGCAATTCCGGCGAATGGCTGCTCGCCTTGCTCCGGCTAGAGGTGGGGAACGGTCAGTGAGGTGATGGGAGGTGAGTGGTGTGCTGAATGGGACTGGGGGTGGCCTCTATTTATAGGACGACGACGCGACCGAGAGGCATGGGTGGGCGGCTCCGGCAAGGGCTGCATAGCGTGCTAACAACGTGGCTCGAGGTAGGGGGCGGTCGCTGGTCTCCTGGCGGTGCTCTACGTGATCAATGCGGGACAAGGGGCGGTGGTATGCGGTCGGGCGATGCTGCTGATCAGAGGGGCAGAGGCGGCGGTGTCCACGGCGAGCGGTGGCTGTGGTGCGTTGGGCAGCGAACGGGAATGTTCGACGTGCTCCCTGGGTTGTGGCGAAGCGGTGGACGCGGGCTGCGGTCGAGGGGCGGCGTGTATGCGCGTGTCGGGCGCGGCCCTCTGGCGCGTGCTCGCCATGGCGCACACAGGCAGTGCATGGTGCGCTGTGGGTGGTCCATGGCTTGGCCTGGCTCAGGGAGGGGACAGGGAGTGGCTGTGAGGTGCGGGCTAGCTAGCAGACATGGTGAGAGAGGGGGGATGGTCTGCCGCGGTGAGGGCAAGGTTGGCCGGCGAGTTGGTGCTCGGCATGGCTTGGCATTGCCACTAGGGGTAAGGAGAGGGGGTTTAAATGGCATGGTTAGATCATTTGGGGATAGAGGGAGGTTTTGAGGAAAATTGGGTGCACAACCCTGTTGCAAATAGTGAGCTATGTTTAGAATTTGAACCCTGCCAGCCCAGTGTTTGATGAAATGGCCGCAAGAACTATCTTTTTGAATTTTGAAAAGATTTTTGATGGGTGTGCTAGTATTAAGCTTGAGACTCT
Source organism: Avena eriantha (assembly GCA_910589775.1). Taxonomy (NCBI): domain Eukaryota; kingdom Viridiplantae; phylum Streptophyta; class Magnoliopsida; order Poales; family Poaceae; genus Avena; species Avena eriantha. Next base: position 406,523,884 of record OU342742.1, read on the forward strand.
GTGGGTGCTTGGGTTTTGAAATTTGAGCTTGTTTGAGTGGTTTTTTAAATAGTGGGATCTTCCCATATGAAATAGATTCAATTTTAAACTGCCATTAAAATTTAGTGTTTGAAAGTTTTTAGCAGATCACAAGGTGGGCCTTGGTACATCATTATGTGTACTAGCAAGGGGTGCAAAGATCCCCAATTGTTTCTGTTAGGTTTTAAGTTCTAGGAATAGGCAAAGTAGGCATGTTGATTAAAATGGCAGAAATGACCATTCACTTCATTTATTCATTTTGAGTTGTTTTTCTTTGGTATTTGTTTGGGAATGATTTAGATGATGTTTATTTCACCTAAGAATCATCTTACAAGCAATGGATCACTTAATCATGGCAATTCAAATCAACTCCTATTTTAAATGCACACACACATGAATGCTTTAATAATTTTAATTGGAAAAGTTTTTGTTAACCCCAATTTTTGTGATTTGTATCTTAATAACCTCGTATTAAAGTTTTGGGATGTTACAAAAAACTGCCCCAGAGCCAGAATTTTCCGGGGGAAAATCCGCCCCTAGACAGAGACTTGCGTAGAGCCATCCTTGCCCAAGGTGGTATGGCTGGATTATCCGGCCCATGATGGGGGCAGATAATCCGGCCCCCAAAACTCTCAAAACTTCCTGCAACACTTAGTGCACATTAGAATAATCCATGGTATTGTTATCTAACACACAAAACCTGGGAAATCATGAAATGTTCTTTCACCAAGGCACCCCACTGGACCTATAAAACTCTCAGTTCGCAAACCTCTAAACTTTGTTTTTGGAGCAACATAGAATGATCATAGAAAACTTGGAGCGTGTTTGCTTAGTGTTATGCTTAGTTTTTCTTGATATGCTTGGAAATAAATAGGACCACCATGATAGATATTTCGCATGCTTAGGAAATAGATACTGAAACAAACTGTCCCATGAATGAATGCCATGTTTGAATGACTGTCATGTTTGATTGACTGCCTTGCTCGAAATAGAAAAAGGGGGAAACCAAACTATGCATGCTATCTTTAGGTTGGATTGTTCATATGCTTTATGGAGTAATAACTTACAAGTGTATCACCTTGTGCTAGTTCTTATATTCAACATAAATGGTGCTCAATTCTTATATTTTCTTCTAGAAATGACTTAATACTATATTGAAACAACCTCCTTAAGAAAAAACTTAGCATTTATATCGGAAATACCTACCCAAATAGCTCAAGCTATATCCTAAAGTATAATATCATGTGTGAGTCATTATTTAGCTTCCAAACACTATTATTATGGGTATGGGTGACGTGATAAGTTAGTCTTGGGGTGACCACGAACTCATTGGGCATAGAGTACCCCTTTCGAAAAAGCAATAAGAGGAAGCATATACTAAAAGATGAGGGCAAAAATCCTCTGTAGAAGAGGTAACACCGCTAAGATGAGGGAAAAAACCCTCCAAATATTTATATGATATCAAAAGATGAGAAGAGTGAGTATACAGAGGCTCCCAAAAATCAAAACAAGAAAAAAGGGACATAGAAATTAAAAAAAAAAAAGAGAAAAGAAGCAAAAAGTGACAAAACAAGAATGCCAAAACGAATCAGGTAATGAGGGGCAATGGACCAAATACTAATGATGAACTATGCTTCAACCAGAAACTTAATGGATAGTTGATGAGTGCATATTTGCATCATGTTTTACATTATTATTTTGCATTGTAGATGTAGGATCTTGGTATTTTACGGCGCTCATGCGCATATTTTATGTCTGTTTTCACCAGGATCAGGACAGATGATGGATCCAATGGATACAATTCTTGGAGAAGTTGTACTCTAGAGAAAAGGAGTAAAAAAACAACGTAAATCGCTTATTTGGGAAATATTAATAATATCAGAAGAAAACCAGAAGCGAACAAGAGAGGCAGAGAGTCAAACGACCAATTATATGACCGAAGCATTTTTTTTCGGCCGTATAGTTGGCGCCACCTTCGCCTCGTCAAACAGTTTCATCCCGTGCAATTGGTTCGAGGAGACGACGTATAAAACACCCATATATCACAGAAACCTAACCTCCGGAAGGCATCTAGAGGGGGAACTCATCCACAAGGGATCCATATTCGCCCTATGTAGATCCGAGAGGCTAAGGCATCGATCTTCATCATCCACTTCTGCATCACCACCATCTCCATCCATCCCATCTACATCTTGTCTAGACCTTATTATAATTCCTATACTCGTTGTGGATTTATGCAAGTACTATTTATCTATGATCGTTTCCATTACCATTGCCATGATGTTGATTGCCTCCATGTCTGAGTAGATCATTAGTTCTTGGGGAGATGTATAAACCCTAGTATGAGATTGAAATAAGATAAAGTCTATTATGATATTCATCGCTGTGTCATGTGTGAGATTTTCTACATCTTGATGTTGAGAGAAGTCGACCTCTCAATATTTGACTCTTGTGGGGACTTGATGGAGGGAACTACTTGTTAGTAGACGGAGGCGTGCTAGCACTTATAGTGACTATAAAGTTGTTGGCACCCCTTACGTATCAACTTGGAAAACCGAGGAAACTCACGGAACACTATGCATGCCATAGGACACGTCCTATGGGATTACGTCCCTGAATAGCATAGTAGTTCGATTGATGTTGAGCGCTGACTGCTGTGGTTATGAGGATGATGTGAGCATCGGTTGTTGCCTATTTGTTCAAATACAGAGTTCCTCCCACACATACATAGTTGAGAATGTTCATGATGATAATCTCTTTCTTAGATCTTTACAATACTAGTGGTGTATCCGCTACTCCCTAAGAATGGTTTTCCCCTACTGCAGTTCCAATCTCTCTTACATACGCGATACTTACTTTCTGTACTCAGTTATTTTTCTTTACTTTATTATTTCTCTTATACCAAAAACCTAAAAACACCTTTGTACACAATACTCGCATTTTACCTTGTCACTTAGAACTTTATCTAGCATTTCTATCGTAATATTTATTTCAAGAGTTATTAGACTTCAAACTCCTGCTCCCTATGGGATCGATATATTTATTTCGAAACTAGCTACAAACGATCTGTGCACTTGCAGTCATCAAGCTATTTTCTGGCGCCGTTGCCGGGGAGCTAAGAGTTGTAGGTCTTTTAGTTTTTTATTATTTATTTTTGTCTTGCTAAATTTTGTTTTGAGTTACAGGTTTTCACCAACATGATGGAGTTTGAGCATAGGACCAGTGCTAACTCACTCAACAACTTTGGGAAGCCCTATGATATTTATAAAAGAAACAACTCCAATGAGAAGACAAGGGTGTTTGAAATAAATCCTCTACTACTTAGTATTCTACATAAGAAGCAATTTACTGGAGATGAAGAAGATCCTGATCCATATGAGCATATTGCATATTTTAAAGATATATGTGGCACTTTTCTATTAACGGGATATACCGCTGATGAGGTAAGGGTTAAGCTTTTTAGTCAAACTTTGACAAGTACAACTCTCTCATGGTATATATCTCTACCCCCTGAAGCCACTACTACTTGGGATGATCTAGCCTATGAATTTCTATCTAAATATTATCCATTATCAAAATCTTTTGGAATCGGGCATCTTATAATTACTTGGAAGAATCGTTCTAATGAAGGACTAGTAAGAGCTTATATTAGATTTAAAGATTTACTACGACTATGTCCTCATCATGATTTGCCTGAATGGTATTTACTACATATCTTTTATGGCGGTTTAATTGAACCTAATAAAATTGAACTAGACTCATTCGGGGAAGGAGCCTTTATGAATCTTCCTATACCTAAAGCTTGGGCTTTACTTAATAGAATTCGTGATCATAGAGTTTCATGGAATTTTAGTCTAGGAAGTGAAGGAGGTGTAGAAATAGAGCATGATTGTATTCATGACTATAATAAAATAGCCCATGTTCAAGAATTATCTAAAGAACTTTATTTGGATTTAGATCTTGTGTTATAAGTTGTTAAAACTTTTACAGAACATATTAAAGCTCCGAAGGAGGGTCTAGTCAAGTACGATCCACCACCCAAACCAGAAAAGAAAAGAGAAGATAAGGCAACACTTGCCTCTGTAGAACCAATATATGAAGTGCCTTTCCCTAACAATGCACAAAAGCATATTTTTAAATATGAATAGGTCAAAGCAGTATAGGAAAAGAGGGAAGAGGAAAGCATGCCAGAAGTCGTGGAACATCTGAAGGAAACCAAATATGAAGAGGTAACCAAGGAAGCAATTATGTCTATGTACTCACATTGTAACATAGTTGAACTTGATGAAGAGACATCCATATTGGTTGAAGGTAAAACAAAGGTAAAATATGTGGGTAAGCCTATTCTTCCTTGCATATTTAAAGAAACCTCTGATTACAGTTTATGTGAACTTGGCACCGAAATTAATGTTATATCTTATGATTTCTACTTAGAAATAAAATAAGAAACAGAACCGGCTACAATTGAAAATACTGATATGACAATTATGTTGGCCAATAAAAATTTGAGAATTCCAATGGGAGTAGTTGAAGATGCAACTGCGACAATTGGCAATAAAAACTTTCCTATCGATTTTTTAGTTGTTGATATGCTAGCTGACACTCTTTGCCCAATTATATTTGGAAGGAACTTTTTGGGTGATATAGGTGCCTATGTTAATTTCAAGAAGGAGATTGTGTCTCTTAAGCTTGGGGGAATGGAAAATAAATTCAATTTTTCCAAATTTAAAGACAGACCTCCACAAATACAAGAAGAAGAGGAAGAGGAAGAGGAAGAGAGAACTATTGAGGAAATGGCGGCTCTTTTCTTTGGGAATCAAGAAGAAGAAATAAATGAAGATCGAAATTATGAAGAAATAGTTATGGAGGATAAGCCCCTAGAAGAACTAGAAGATGAATTCTATTCACTTCCCATTTTGGGACCTCCAACCGACAAGGCTTTTGAAGAGCCAGAAAAGAGAGGGGACGAGGAATTACCACCCCCAGAGTTGAAGACTCTACCAGATAATCTCAAATATAGGTTTCTAGATGAGACAATTAAATTTCCTATTATTATTAGTGCTAAACTTTCAGGAGAAGAAGAAGAACTCATGAGGATACTTAAGGAGCATCGCCAAGCCTTTGGGTACTTGATGGATGACTTGAAGGGCACTAGTCCCATGATAGCTGTCCATCGAATATTCATGGAAGAAGGTGCTAAACCAGTTGCAGAATTTAATAGAAGATTAAAGCCTGAAATGAAAGAAGGGGTAAGAAAACAAATTGTACGCCTATTGGACGCAGGTATAATTTATCCTGTTAAAGAGAGTGATTGGGTAAGTCATGTTCATTGTGTCCCTAAGAAGGGCAGATTTACTGTTGTTCCTAATGAAAACAATGAATTAATACCTACTAGAACTATTGTTGCGCACAGGATGTGCATAGACTTCAAGAAATTAAATAAAGAAACTAGTAAGATCACTATCCATTACCGTTCATAGATAAAACTTTAGAAAGGTTAGCAAACCATACTCATTTTTGTTACTTGGACAGATACTCTGGTTTATCTCAAATAGCTGTTCATCCGGATGACCAACTTAAAAAAACTTTCATAAGTCCTTACGGTTTACATGCTTACCGACATATGCCTTTTGGTCTATGTAATGCTCCAGCTACTTTTCAACGATGTATGACTACTATTTTTGTAGATTTTATAGAACTTATAATGGAAGTATTTATGGATGACTTTTCTGTCTATGGAACTTCATTTACTAGTTGCTTGGATAATCTCAAGAGAGTTTTGCAGCGTTGTGAAGAAACTAATCTTGTTATAAACTAGGAGAAGTGCCACTTTATGGTCAAAGAAGGTATAGTCCTCGAACACAAGGTATCAGGTAAGGGAATTGAAGTTTATAGAGCTAAGGTCGAAGCAATAGAGAGAATGTCACAACCTAGGGATATTAAAGGTTTAAGAAGTTTTCTTGGTCATGTGGGTTTTTACAGAAGGTTCATTAGAAATTTATCTGGATATCTAAGCCTTTCACTAACCTCTTGCAAAAGGGAATGAGATTTAATTTTTATGATAAGTGTCTTGAAGCCTTGATAAACTAAAAAATTCTTTAACTCGTGCTCCCACCATTAAACCACCTATCTAGGATACAACCTTTGACTTAATATGTGAAGCTAGCAATGATGTTGTAGGAGTAACTCTTGGACAACATATTGGTCGTAGATTTAATAATATACATCATGCTAGTAGAACTATCAATGGTGCTCAAAAGAATTACCCTAAGGAAGAAAAGGAACTTATTGCTGTATTTTTCTCTTGTGATAAATTTCTTTCTTATATAGTTGATGCAAAGGTAAGAGTTCACACGGATCGTGATGGCTTAAAAGAATTCCTTGAAAGGAAAGACCATAAGCCAAGGCTGATCCGTTGGATTCTTTCACTTCAAGAATTTGAGTCGCAGATTATGCAGAGACAAGAAATAAAAATGTAAGATGCAGTGTCCATGATTACCTCACAAGACACCAATCTTATTGAGAGAAACTTTAGTCCTGGTGATTTTAATTTACAAGAATTATTCCATAAACTAAGGTCAATTCCTCCAAAGGAGAAGAAATCTTTGTTATGGGAGGAACTTTTCATCCCCGAATAAACAATGGTAAGTGCAATGTAAGTGTTCTGACCCAAATAAGTGATTTGTTTTCACAATTTTTACTTTTGAAATTTCTGCCTTTGAATTCCTTGTGTTTTTCTGAAGATTTAGAGGGGTTTTACCAACTATACGGGCGGAGCTATACGACCGGAGAGGAAGCTCCCGCCGTATAGTTGGTCGTTAAACTCTCTGTATCATATTTGTAATTTTTTCGATAGCTAAGCCTATACGGTCGCAACTATACGACCGGAGCAAAAATTCCGGCCGTATAGTTGGTCGTTGAACTCTGAGATAGTTTTGCTTTTTGGTGTCTGTATCTATATGGTCGCAACTATACGACCGGAGCAAAAATTCCAGCCCTATAGTTGGTAGTTAAACTCTCAGACAATTTTGATTTTCGGTCTTTGTATCTATACGGTCGCAACTATACGATCGGAGAAAAAAATTTGGCTGTATAGTTGGTCGTTAAACTCCTAGATACTTTTCGTTTGATCTCTCTTTTATATTCATCTAAAAAACATTATTGTCGGTTCTGAGTCATGATTTAATAGACCTGGACTCGAGATATTTGGAAATTATCTGCCCCGAACCAACTATATGGCCGGACCTTTACGAGCCGCACTCGTATAGTTGGTCATTACCCGCCAGGACACTTTCAAGTCCGTGATTTCTTTCCCTATTTCATTTGGATTCTTTTCTTGGATGAAAATTTGGTGTTTCTCGCGAGTTATACCGACCTCTGACCCCCCCTTATATACTGTCATTGTCTCTCTCTCTAATCGCAATCTACAAGAGCCAATTAGCAATGCAGTATCTAGTTCCAGGCCATGGAAAACCCATGGGGCTCATTGCTCCTTCCAGGGACCGCTCTAGCAGCCCGTCCATGGAGGAAGATGACGAGGAGGTGGAGAGGTTTAGCCTAAGGTACAAGGAGTACGTCGAGCCAAGCTACTTCAAGAACAATTCCGACGATGATGTGGTTGACATCTACATCCGTCGTGACGTCTATGATCCACCGGAGATCAATTGGGCGGTAATGAAGAAAGCTCAACAAGAGAGAGAAGATCGCAAACCACATGGAAAAAGACGTGTGGAGACGGTCAAGTTTATGACCACAGATCCAAGGCTGCACAAGCATAAGGAATTATCTAATATTGGTGCAGGTTCTAGCAAAGAAGGGGAGGTTCCACTCTCGAAGCCAACCATTGGTGCTCGTTTGAAGGTTAAGCCTCAAGAAGAGTGGATGTATGGTTTTGAATTCCTCGATCCATCAATTATGGATGAGGAAGAAGAAGTTGTCCCCAGGACCAAGGATCGCATGCAAGCACTAGAGACATATTAGAAGCAGGAGCTAATCCACAGCGTTGAAGTCCGTCACCGTCTCAATGAGATGGAGAAGAAGGAAGACCTCCTTCCATTGGTGACCAAGCTCGCAGATAGAGTGGACATTCTGCAATCTGATCTGCGCAGGTGCTACAGCCGCATAACTTCTTTGGAGGATACCAATAAGAAGCTACGCACCATGGTGTTACATGCCATGGCGCCATAGTGATCTACAATAATCACGGTATCAAATAATTGCAAGGGATTATTTGATCCCGCCTGGCTTGATTCCAAGCTTGCGGAGATCTTTAAGACCTTGTAATCTATCCTATAATTATTATTATTATTTTTGCATTAGTAGAAACTAGAAATGAAGTTTGTATCATTAGAATTCCCTTCTATAATAGTCGATCCCTTTTATGAAATTCCGAGCTTTTTTCATATATGGAGAAATATTGAGTTTGTGTTTGCTTTAATGATATATGAATGTCTTGAGTATGATTTTACTTGCTCATGATGATAGCAATAGGAGTCTTCCACACCATTGGTATTAATGGAACACATAAAGATAATTTGGTCCATATGCTGTAAATCTACGGTTTGATTCACAAAGAAAAATTATCTATTCAATTAATTTATAAGAGAAACCTTGAACAAAGGAAAATGAAAGTGTTATCCAAATATAGTAAGAACAAGTCGAGGTAGAATCTCCAAGTCATAAGAATGCTTCATATACAGTTGGAATTTGATAATTGAGATCGTTGAACTTTGAATTCCTACATAAGGTGGAATATATGGCTTGCTCCTTTGCACAACACTTAAAACAAAAGTGTGAGCATATATGCAAAAGAAAAGAAAAAGAAAGAAGAAAAAGAGCGAATGTGCAAAGAGCAAGTAGGCATATACCACTGTATTGTAGTATGACAAAGATACACTTTTGAGATTTTGAATCCCAAGTGAATATGTTGATCCTAAAACACTTGGGACTACCTGGTTAACTCATTCGGTTGAACCGAATACTTTTACATTATGTTGAGATTCATATTTTATGAACTATTTGTAGGGCTACGCAGAGAAAAACAAAACTTTTTTCCTACGCGGTGAACCCAAGATCTAGCTGAGGTAGTAGGCCACGAGAATTACCACTAGACGCGCGGTTGCGGAATTGATGAAGATAGTCGCTTAATGAAGTGAAGTCCTCATGATCCGTTCCGATCCTCACGATCGTCGAAGTGCTAAACGTACATCACCTCTGCCAGTATCCACACGTACGAGGAGGAGCACCGGCGATGGACTGCTAGATCTGGCACGACGGCGACATGACTGGACTGGACTGGAGCTAGGGTTTCCAACACATGGAGTGACCTAACCATATGCTCTAAGCACCTACGCCCTAGCTTATATAGGGAGTGAAAGTGGGCTCCACTCACTTGTGGCCCATTCACTAAAAGGCCTATATTAGTCACTGTGAGTCCAACTCACTGACTCTGTCCGTTTCCTTTTTGGGTCCAACCCAAATATGCTCCCTCTCTTAAGTGTGTGACCTAACAGGCTCATGATGACCCGGACAAGATCCGAGTCTCACTTGTGACCGATCAGTTGGTAGCGGCTCCTAGCAGAACGTGCCAACTCCCAAGTACCAAATAGTCATGACGACATACCTTCCTATGCGACTTTCGTCTGAGTTCCTTTTGCCTCACGATATACCTTGTCAAACTATAGGCCAATAATCGTCATCCCTTAAATAGTTCGACTCTCTTTCTCGATCTGAGAGAAGTGATTCATCCGACTAACTCTTAGTCGATTGCCTCGATTAACACTTAACCGAGTCATGCATGGCCATGCTTTCCGAATCATATCTTCTGAGAGGGTCCAAAGAATATCTCTCCAGATGGAGGGGCAAAATCCCATCTTGGTTATTCACATCACAGAGCTTGATTCTCAGTTGACCCGAATTCCGCCTTTATAACTGCCCAGCGACGGAATAGCGTTTGACAGAACCTAAGTCGGTGATCCTCAACTCGGATTGTGCAATAACCTCAGGTCTAAGGATTACATTGATTGAGATATACAAATGATGAATTATTCGTTGTATCTCAATATGGGTCAGTTTGACTCGCTTAACTCTTTAGCCGAATCAGTGTAAGTCAGAATAGCATCTCTATGCCCATGACAAGTGGAACTAAGTCATGAGCCGAGTTTCACATTAGTCTAATTTATGTGTCCAGCACAACCTCAACGACCAAGGACAATTAGTATAAACAACATGAATATATAATTCCACAATCGAATCACATATTCAATGATACATATCAGTAGTTCATACATGGACAATAACTTTATGAATACATTGGGAATAACATCATACATGATTGCCTCTAGGGCATATTCCCAACAGTCTCCCAGTTGCACTAGAGTCAATCATCCGACATCACATGTCTAGGCATCTAATGCCCATAGCTCTCAGGTGCGCCTCATGCTTCGGCTGTGGAAGTGGCTTTGTCAACGGATCTGCAATGTTTGCATCCGTGTGTACCTTGCATAACTTGATATCACCTTGATCCACGAACTGGCGAATACGGTGGTATCGCATGAGTATATGTTTGTTCTTCTAGTGTTGTCTAGGTTCCTTGGCTTGTGTGATAGCACCATTGTTGTCACAATACACGTCTAACGGATTGGACGAGCCCTAAACCACACCAAGATCCGTGAGGAAATTCCTCATCCAAACAGCTTCCTTTGCCGCCTCCGAGGTAGCAATATACTCAGCCTCTGTCGTAGACGCAGACACCGTCTCTTGCTTGGAACTCTTCTAGCTCACACCCCCTCCGTTTATCACAAAAACATATCCGGATTGCGAACGAGAATCATACGAGTCAGTGAGATAACTCGCATCCGTGTAACCCTTTACACTGAGTTCATCCTCACCTCCATAAACCAGGAACATATCCTTAGTTCTTCTCAAGTACTTAAGGATATTTTTAGCTGCTGCAGAGTGGATTTCTCCAGGGTTAGCCTGGTATCTGCTGACAACACTTAGAGCATAGGAAACAGACGGCCTAGTACAAATCATAGTGTACATGATGGATCCGACTGTAGAAGCATACAAAATCGCTCTCATCCGACTTCGCTCATCAGTTGTCGAAGGACACTGAGTCTTGCTAAGTTTTATGCCATGGGACATCGGTAAGAACCCCTTCTTAGACAATTCCATATTGATCTTCTTCAACACTTTGTCCAAGTATGTACTCTGACTCAATCCAATGAGCCGTCTTGATCTATCTCTATAGATCCGGATTCCTAGTATGTAAGTTGCCTCACCCAAGTCCTTCATCGAAAAACTCCTTTCCAATGATTCCTTAGTTTCTTGCAACATCTGGACATCATTTCCAATCAGTAATATGTCATCCACATATAAGATCAGAAAGTTTACTATGCTTCCACTAAAATTCTTGTATAAACAAGAGTCATGATCACTCTTGATGAAGCCAAACAATTTGGCTACCTCATCAAAGCGAATGTTCCAACTCCGAGATGCTTGCTTCAACCCATAAATGGATTTCCGAAGTTTGCATACCTTTTCAACATTAGCCGGATCAACAAAACCCTTGGGTTGTATCATATACATGTCCTTAGTTAAATTTCCATTAAGGAAAGCCGTCTTGACATCCATTTTCCATATCTCATAGTCGAAATAGGATGCTATAGCTAACATGATCCGAACTGATTTAAGCATCGCCACGGGAGAGAAAGTCTCATCGTAGTCAACTCCTTGAACCTGTCGGAACCCCTTCGTGACAAGCCTTGCTTTATAGACAGAAACATTTCCATCCATATAAGTTTTCTTCTTAAAGACCCATTTGCACTCGACGGGTCTTGCACCGTCTGGCGGATCAACCAAGTTCCAAACTTGATTTTCATCCATGGACTTTAACTCGGATCTCATGGCTCCAAGCCACAACTCAGAATCAGATCCCACCATCGCTTCTGAATAAGTTGCCGGCTCATCACTGTCTAATAGCAACACATCACGAACACTTCGCAATCTGGCCGATCTTCACAGAGTCGGTGCAGTTGCCGGCTCAGGTTCCACGACCGGCTCAACCTCCAAGGTTTTAGCCGACTCGCTACTGGCCGGTACCTCTCGAATTTCTTCGAGTTGCGCCGTGCTCCCACTGACTCCCCGACTGAGAAACTCTTTCTCAAGGAAGACACAGTTCCGAGCGACAAACACTGTGCTGTCTTCTCGGTTGTAGAAGTAGTAACCCAATGTTTCCCTCGGATACCCCACGAAATACACTTATCCAACTTGGCTGTAAGCTTGTCCAACTAAAGTCGCTTGACAAAAGCTTCACAACCCCAAATCTTAAGAAAAGACAAACTCGGCTTCTTGCCAGTGCAAATCTCATGCGGTATCTTCTCTACCGACTTTGATGGTACTCTGTTTAGTGTGAACACTGCAGTTTCTAGACAATAACCCCAAAATGATAAAGGCAGATCTATCTGACTCATCATTGATCGTACCATGTCCAACAAGGTCTGATTCCTCCTTTCCGACACACCGTTTCTCTGTGGCGTTCCTAGAGGAGTGAGCTAGGGAACTATTCCACAACTCTTCAGATGGTCATCAAACTCATGGCTCATGTACTTGCCTCCTCGGTCTGACCGAAGAACCTTTATTTTCATACCGAGTTGATTCTGTACCTCATTCTGGAATTCCTTGAACTTTTCAAAGGCTTCCGACTTATGTTTCATCAAGTAGATATATACATACCTACTCAAATCATCAATGAAGGTAATGAAGTATTCATAACCACCTCTGCCTGTCGTGCTCATTGGGCCACATACATCACTATGTACTAGTCCCAATAAGTCGGACGTCGTTTCACAACTCTTTGCAAAAGGTGTCTTGGTCATTTTGCCGAGTAGGCAGGATTCACATGTCTCGAATGACTCCAAGTCGAACGAAATTAGGAGTCCATCATCATGGAGCTTCTTCATGTGTTTCCAACTTATGTGACCAAGCCAACAATGCCAAAAGTAAGTCATATTCAGATCATTTGGTTTCAACCTTTTCACATTTATATTATAGACAGATTTACCCTCAAGATTCAAAATAAATAACCCGTCCCGGACAGGTGCAAAGCCGTGAAACATATCATTCAAATACAAAGAACAACCATTATTCTTAATATTCGACTCATAGCCTTGTCTCATCAAACATGAGGCAGAAATAATGTTTCAACTAAGCACTGGAACATAATAACAAGTATTTAGCTCCATTAAGAATCCAGAAGGTAAATGAAGTTGCATCGTGTCGACTTCCAACGCAGCGACTCTCGCTTTGTTGCCGACTCGAATGTCAACCTCGCCTCTCGCCACGCTCCTAGTTCTTACCAGTCCCTACAATGAGTTGCAGATGTGAATAACTGATCCGGTATCATATACCCAAGAACTACTAGGTGCATTAGCAAGATAAATGTATATAACATTGCAAACAAGCGTACCTGAGCTGGAAGTCACACCTCCACTCTTGGCTTTATTAGCCAGATACTTGCTACAATTCCTCTTCCAGTGGCCATCTGCCTTGCAATAGAAGCAAGTGGATCCGGCTGCAGGAGACGGCTTAGTCCCTAAGGAAGCGCTTTGGACCAGGTCCTCGGCCTTACCTCCCGACTTTTCCTTCTTCTTCTTAGTGCAAGAACTCTTCTTAAACTTAGCCTTATTCTGCACCATCAACACTTGACTGGCGCCTTTCTTGAGATCCGCCTCAGCCTACTTGAGCATCCCATGCAATTCAGTGAGCTTCTTATCCATACCATACATGTGGTAGTTCGATATGAACCGACCATACACACTACGAAGAGAGTTCAAAATTATGTTCGTAGCGAACTCTTCGCTAATAGGGTAGCCCAGCCTTTCTAGAGACTGCACGTAACCCACCATCTTGATCACATGTGGACTCAGTGGATCGCCATCCTTAAGCCTGCAGCTCAACAAAGCCTGAGAGACTTGATACCTCTCAGTCTTTGCCTAAGCCTGGAACATACTTTTGAGGCTTTCAATCATAGCGTAGGCCTCAACATATTCGAACTGCTGATGCAAGTCCGGTTCCATGTGTGCAAGCATAAGACAGCTAATCTCCGTGGATTCATCACAAATCCAACGGTCGGCATTGGTGGCTGCGACTGTCGCATTCTCATTCGGGACATGGTCCCTCTTTTCTTGCTTGAGAACAATTCTCAGATTACAATACCAGTTGGTGAAGTTAGTTCCATTTAGCTTATCTTTCTCTAAGATGGTTCTCAAAGCAAATCTGGAAATCTGAGGGAGACTGCTCGATGCCATTGATCTACAACAGAAAAAAAATGCAAAACACTTAAGACATGTATCCATAAAAGAGCAAGCATATTAAACACTTTACTTATGCTCCCACTAGAACCAACACCCCTCCGATGGTTTCTTAGTGATTCAGGATCCTAAATAAGCAAGTCAACTAGTGAGCTTTAGCATCACCGCTAGCCGTCAAGTGATCTAGGTAGACAACTCCTTGTCAATCGCATCTCATACGACTCCTGTTGGATGGGTGGCATCATATGCCCCGACGCCCATCCGAATTTTCCCCGAGTCCCACAACCGTTGTGATGGACCCGTCTAGATTACCGAGTGCTTCGACTGTAAGAGTCCGACTCGAACCCACCTAGTCGGAAAGAATTGATAGTACCTCAATTTTAAGAGCCCACTACCAAAAATGTCCGACTTGTGATGGTGCAGCACTGGCGGGGAAACCGACTTGACTTTCTTTGAGGGATTACTTTCTACCAACTATCTAATAGAGGTAAAACAAAGACATAACAATAACACAAAATAAAGCAATTATACTTTAAAATGGTATGGCTCTCTTCATGGCGATCACCATCTCCAAAAAGCTTGTAATTTGACTCGCGTCAACTCTTTTCACGTGCCACCTTACACCATGTAGCCGACTTGTACATCGACTTGCATGCCATCCGGGTTCTCCAAATAGCTATACAATAAAATTATATAGAGAAACCGACACGCAGGTCGTTATACAATAAAATTACAGCACCTATGCTCCAGTCGGCTATCAAAAACCGTGATACGTAGATCACGTATGGATTACACACATCACATGCACATAAGCCATACCATTCATAACATCATCCTACAAAAAAAGTTATGCATAGATACGATATCTACCGATGTTGTAAAACTCGTAGCAACGTCTAAGGCGCTACGACAGGGCGAAGCCGACGGTCCCGCTAGCCAGACATGGATCACCACAGATCTCATCTGCATTCCGGAGATGGATCACCGCATCCGGATTTACATGTCACAGTCTACCCCGATGGCGGAAGACGACTGGTAGGGGTATGTCATTCCACGACCTTAGCAGTTAGATCACGGAAACCAGATCATCCATTTCCCGAGTACAGTGGATCCAATCAACTTCGTACAAAACCGATCTATCTCATAGATCGACCACCAAAACGGCAATTAGATCCAATCTAACGCCAACCGCATATCACATATGGACGATCTCGAGCCTAAAACCAGAAGCTAACGCTGTGAGACCACTGTAGGGCTACACAGAGAAAAACAAAACTTTTTCCCTATGTGGTGAACCCAAGATCTTGTTGAGGTAGTAGGCCATGAGAATTACCACTAGACGCGTGGTTGCGCAATCGATGAAGCACGTCGCTTGATGCAGTGAAGTCCTCACGATCCGTTCCGATCCTCACGACCGTCGAAGTGCTGAACGTACAACACCTCCGCCAGTATCCACACGTACGAGGAGGAGCACCGGCGATGGACTGCTAGGTCCAGTACGGCGGCGACAAGACTGGACTAAACTGGAGCTAGGGTTTCCAACACATGGAGTGACCTAACCGTATGCTGTAAGCACATGCGCCCTAGCTTATATAGGGAGTGAAAGTGGGCTCCACTCACTTGTGGCCCATTCACTAAAAGGCCTATATTAGTCACTGTGAGTCCAACTCACTGACTCTGTCCGTTTCCTTTTTGGGTCCAAGCCAAATATGCTCCCGCTCTTAAGTGTGTGACCCGACAGGCTCATGGTGACCCGAACACGATCCGAGTCTCACTCGTGACCGATTAGTTGGTAGCGGCTCCTAGCAGAACGTGCCAACTCCCAAGTACCAATGAGTCATGATGACATACCTTCGAATGCGACTTTCGTCTGAGTCTCTTTTGCCTCACGATATACCTTGTCGAACTATAGGCGAATAATCGTCATCCCTTAAATAGTTCGACTCTCTTTCTCGATCCGAGATAAGTGATTCATCCGACTAACTCTTAGTCGATTGCCTCAGTTAACACTTAACCTAGTCATGCATGGCCATGCTTTCCGAATCATATCTTCCAAGAGGGCCCAGAGAATATCTCTCCAGACGGAGGGGCAAGATCCCATCTTGGTTATTCACATCACGCAGCTTGATTCTCAGTCGACCCGAACTCCGCCTTTATAACTGCCCAGTGACGGAACAGTGTTTGATAGAACCTAAGTCGGTGATCCTCAACTCGGATTGTGCAATAACCTCAGGTCTAAGGATTACATTGATTGAGATATACAAATGATGACTTATTCGTTGTATCTCAATATGGGTCAGTCTGACTCGCTAAACTCTTTAGCCGAATCAGTATAAGTCGGAATAGCATCTCTATGCCCATGACAAGTGGAACCGAGTCATCAGCCGACTTTCACATTAGTCTAAGTTATGTGTCCAGCACAACCTCAACGACCAAGGACAATTAGTATAAACAACTTGAATATATAGTTCCACAATCGAATCACATATTAAATGATACATATCAGTAGTTCATACATGGAAAATAACTTTATGAATACATTGGGAATAACATCATACATGATTGCCTCTAGGGCATATTCCTAACACTATTGATAACTAAGGTGTGGAAGCCTTCTAATACTATGACTCGCTAAAACTTTCTCAGGACAAGCAAGAGTATAAGCTTGGGGAAGATGATGAGTGCATATTTGCATCATATTTTACATTATTATTTTGTATTGTAGATGTAGGATCTTGGTATTTTATGGTGCTCGCGCGCACATTTTCTGTCTGTTTTCACCAGGATCAGGACAGATGATGGATCCAATGGATACAATTCTTGGAGCAGTTGTACTATGGAGAAAAGGAGTCAAAAAACAACGTAAATCGCTTATTTGGGAAATATTAATAATACCAGAAGAAAACTAGAAGCAAACAAGGGAGATAGAGAGTCCAACGACCAACTACACGATCAAAGCAATTTTTCCGGCCGTATAGCTCCGAAAGTATAGTTGGCGCTGCCTCCGCCTCGTCGAATAGTTTCACCCCGTGCAATTGGTTTGAGGAGACGACATACAGAACACCCAGAAATCACAGAAACCTCACCTCCGAAAGGCATCTGGAGGGGGAACTCATCCACAAGGGATCCATCTTCGCCCTGCGCAGATCCGGGAGGCTAAGGCTTCGATCTTCATCATCCACCACTGCATCACCACCATCTCCATCCATCCCATCTACAACTTTTCTAGATCTTATTGTAATTCCTATACTCGTTGTGGATTTATACAAGTACTATTCATCTATGATTGTTTCCATTACCATTGCCTTGATGTTGATTGCTTCCATGTCTGAGTAGATCATTAGTTCTTGGGGAGATGGAGAAACCCTAGTATAAGATTTAAATAAGATAAAGTCTTTTGTGATATTCATCACTGTGATCATGTGTTAGATTTTCTACATCTTGATGTTGAGAGAAGTCAACCTCTCAATTTTTGCCTCGTGTGGGGACTTGATGGAGGGAACTACTTGTTGGTAGATGGAGGCGTGCGAGCACTTACAGTGACTATAAAGCTATTGGCACCCCTTACGTATCAACTTGGGAAACTGAGGAAACTCACGGAACACTATCCATGCCATGGGATACGTCCTACGAGATTATGTTCCTTAATTGTGCAGTAATTCGATTGATGTCGATTGCCGACTGTTGTGGTTATAGGGATGATGTGAGCAGCGATTTTTTCTTATTCGTCCAAATACGGAGTTCCTCCCACACATACATAGTTGAGAATGTTCATGATGATAATCTTTATCTTAGATCTTTACAATACTAGTGGTGTATCTGCTACTCCCTGAGAAGGCTTTTCCCCTACTGCAGTTCCAATCTCTCTTACATACGCGATACTTACTTTCTGTACTCAGTTATTTTGCTTTACTTTATTATTGCCCTTATACCAAAAACCCAAAAACAACTTTTTACACAATACTCGCATTTTACCTTGTCACTTAGAACTTTATCTAGCATTTCTATCATAATATTTATTTCAAGAGTTATTAGACTTCCGACTCCTGCTCCCTGTGGGATCGATATCTTTATTTTAAAACTAGCTACAAACGATCTGTGCACTTGAAGGCATTGATATGTTGCTAACGTATCTATAATTTTTATGTTCCATGCTTAGTTTTTATCTACTTTCTTATGTTTTGTACACACTTTGGTGTACTTTTTATACACTTTCTTGGACTAACCTATTAACAAGATGCCATAGTGCTAGTTGCCTATTTTCTGCTGTTTTGGTTCCAGAAAAGTCAAAAAATGAATATTCTCGGAATTGGACGGGACAAAAGCCAAAGTCGATATTTTACCGGAAGACTCACAGAGCCAGAAGACGAGACGGAGAGGGGCCACAAGGCGGCCACACCATGTGATGGCACGGGTCCACCCTGGCCGCGCCACCAGGTGCTGTGGGCCCCTCCGGCCTCCACCGACCTTGCCTCTTTGCCTATAAGAAGCCTCCCGATGCATAAACCCTAAATCGTCAAGCCTCCAGCCATGAAAAGTTCCGCAACACCGCCGCCACCAAAGGGGAGCCTCGGGGGACAGAAAGTCTCTGTTCTGGCACCAAGTCAGGATGGGGAAGTGCCCCCGGAGCCATCTCCATTGATCTCCACCACCATCTCCATCGCCGTTGCTGATTCCCATGATGATGAGGGAGTAGATCTCTCTCAGGCTAAAGGGCTCTACCGGTATCTATGTATTCATCTCTCTCTCTATGCATGATCATACTGTGATCATGAGCTTTGTAATCAAGTAGATCTACCTTGCTACTCAAGTGCTTTAATTGATCTCTGCTCTCCCCATGTGTGTGAAAGTGACAGAGTGCACACCATAGTGGTACTTAGGCTAGAGATTACAAATACTTGTTATGAGTTATATTTGGAGTTGGATGTCTCTATGAAATTGTGGTGTTTGTTGGAACCATCTAGTGCTCAAGGTGACAGTGTGGGGTTATCTAGATGTGAAAAGCGAACTTTGTGGGGTGTTGTTATAGCCCTACCATGGATTAGAGTGTCCAACCAGAGAGTAGTTCAGAGTAGTATCATGAAGATAATATATTTATATGAGAGTGTTCACTAGTGAAAGTATGATCCCTAGGCCTTGTTTCTAAGCATCGAAACACTGTTTGCAACTAGATCTGTTACATGTTTGCTTGTTGCCATCTTTATTTTAGTTTGCCTTTAGTCTCTTCCACACCATGAAGCTATTTTCTAGCACCATTGTCTTTTATCCATACCACTTGTATTTCACTATCTCTTCGCCGAACTAGTGCACCTATACACCTGACAAGTGTATTGGGTTTGTTGGGGACACAAGAGACTTCTTGTATCTTGATTGCAGGGTTGCTTGAGAGGGGATACCTTTGACCGCTTTCTCCCTGAGTTCGATAAACCTTGGGTAATCCACTTAAGGGAAACTTGTTGCTATTCTACAAACCTCTGCACTTAGAGGCCCAACAACTGTCTACAAGAATAGAAGTGCATAGACATCAAGCTATTTTCTGGCGCCGTTGCCGGGGAGGTAAGGTAAAAGGTACTCACATCCTCCGGTGTGAGTGCTCGAAGTTATTTCCTTTAGATTCTGCAATTTTGTCTTTTTGTTTCTTGTTTTCACTAGTTAGGCTTAATGGAAAACAACAACAAAATTAGAGATCTTTATAGTATTTATCTTGAGTTAGGACATGAAGTGTTTGAAGAGAAAATTAAAAAACCTATGGAACTTTATTTGCATACTAATACCAATGTTGTTAGTGTGAATTCTTTGGACATCATTATTCCTAATGCTATGGAAAAGTCTAAGCTTGGGGAAGCTAGTTTTTATGAAAATGATCTTTTTAGTCCCCCAAGCACGGAGGAGAAAATTTACTTTAATGATACTATGCCTCCAATATATGATGATTACAATAATGAATATGATATTTTCAGTCCACCTACTATTGAAGAGAAAATTAATTATGATTACAATATGCCTCCTATATTTGAGGATTATGGTGATGGGAATAATAATGATAGCTATTTTGTTGAATTTGCTCCCACTATAATTAATAAGAATGACTATGCTTATAGGGAGAGTATTAATTCTTTTATGCATGTGGCTCATGATAAGAATGTTTTATGTGATAGTTATATTGTTAATTTTATTCATGATTCTACTGAAAGTTATTATGAGAGAGGGAAACATGGTTTTATGCATCTGAAAAATATTAGGTTTCCCCTCTTTATGTTGAAAGTCTTGAAGTTGCACTTGTTTTGCTTTCCTATGCTTGTTGCTTTGTGCTTTCATGACTTGTTTCTTTACAAGATTCCTATGCATAGGAAGTGGGTTAGACTTAAATGTGTTTTGAATTTACTTCTCGATGCTTTCTTTTACTTCAATTCATATTTCCTATCTGAGCATCTTCTCAAAATATCATGCCTAACTTAAAGGCGTTAAAGAAAAGTACTTATTGGGAGATAACCCAAAAGTTTTAGATGAGTCTTGGAAGTTATTACCTCTGTAATAATTGCTTCTTATCCTTTTTATTTGCTTTTTGTGCCAAGAGTAACCTCTAATGAGAGAGAAGTAATGCTTGGAAAAGTTGCTGTCCCGATATAGATTTTTGTGCTTCGCTGTAAAAATTCGTGTAAAATCTCTGTACGTCGGTTTGAGCTGTACTTTTTTGTGCTTCTGCCCCAGGTTGTTATCCAACTTTCGTTAGTTCATCACTTGTCGATTTATGCAACAGAAGGTCTTCGAAAAAATTAGTTTTTACTTGCTGGTCTGTTTTGACAGATTTCTGCCATTATTTGCATTTGCCTCTTAATCTCTTTCTCTCTAAGTTCTCCTTGATCATTTGAACTTTTTAAAGGAAGTGCTATAGTATCTTGTGTTTTAATGGAAGTTTTACTTGTGTTGAAGCTGAACCAAAAGACTTATTATCTTGAGTGCACTAATGTTGCTAATGAAGAATGTGTGAAGTTTTGTATGAAGGAAATTCTAAAGTGTAGGGAAGAGTAATGTGATAAGATGAAGATGGACAAAAGCTCAAGCTTGGGGATGCCACTTGTGTCACCCCAAGAAATATCCAAGAAGTACAAGCGTCAAATCTTGGGGATGCCCAAGGCATCCCCTTCTTCATCAATAAAAATTTCAGGTTTCTTCCAAACACTTCATTTTTATTTGTTTCATGCACAGTTGTGTTGTTCTTGGAGCATCTTTTTTTCGTTCTTAGTTTTTGTTTGCTTAGTTTGCTTGGTTTGCTGCAATAAGTTGGTTCAACACTTCTTTTGTAGAGAGACACACTCTGCTTTCATTGTTTAGAACACTCTAGTTTTCACTCTTATTGTTCTGTGAGTGTTCTCCTTTGCTAGCACTGCATTTAGCTTTAGTTTTCAATTTGGTGTTGGAAAAGAGTAGGAAGTTTCATACTTATAGTGGTACAAAAAGGAGCTTGTTTTGACTGTGGCCTAGACTTTGTCATGTCATTCTTGATATTGTTTTGGCTTTATGCTTAGTGATTTTTGTTGTAGCATGACATGTTATAAACAATTGAGATTGCTTAATGTGCCTTGAAAGAATCATCCGTTGTTTTTGCATATTAAAGCATAGTATTATGGTATTCTCCTTTGATGCTTTATTTGGGTTGACTTGGCGCATGCTCACACTATGTTAAGACTATACCAAGTCACCATAGCCTCTATGATCATTTAATTTTCGACTTGTAATATCACTTTATGCTTTAATTAATGATGTTTTGTCGCTTTGCAAGATTATGGCCATTATTGCTCTCTTAGTTGGTCGCTCCTAGTCTTTTGATAGCCTCCATACCAAGTATGATTTCCACTCATGCATCCAACTCCAAATAAAACCAAGTTATTTCAAAGAGTCCACCATACCTACCTATTAGCATTTTCTACTCCAAGTATATTCATGTTTTTATCTACCTTCTGAATTAAACTTGTTATGTGAAAATTAGTGATTAAAGCTCTCACGAACTTGATGGCACACTTTACTTTCTTGCACTTAATAATCTTGAACCATTGTGTCCATCTTTGTTGCGTATATGCTTGCACTTTATAAGTTGAAGTTAGCAGAACCATGTATCATGGGGAACGCTTTCAACATTGCACTTATTATTCCGTTGATATCATGATTCTTTTGCTTATGGATCCCGGCGGTGTGAAATAAAAGGGGAACTTGTAAGATCATGGAATTTTTATGTGTGTTAGAGAAATTCCTGGGTCCTAGCCTAAGCCATGCCTAATCATGGTGGAAACTTGCAGCATAACCATAATGAGCATTCTATGAACCATCCTCAATAAAAACCTATGCAAATAGCAAATAAAAAGATCGCTGAGATGCTCATTGTCCGTTGCCTTGTCATTTTGATATAGGATAGCTCATGTGTCAAGGGGCAAGGGGTACCCCGTTGGCGGTTCTATATGATACATATGTACTTACAATTACAAGAGCTTACTTGTGACTGAAGTTGAGTAGCATGAGGTTCGGTACTCGTAAGCTAGGGGCATGAGATTTCAACTTATAACTTGTCAGACATATCCTTTTAGCTGTGTCACTTTAACCTTAATCACTTGAAGATGCTTATGATAGGGGAAATGAGAGGTAAAAGCTAAGAAGTAACATATTTTTGGAAGCTCTTTATGAAACTTGAATCCCTGCTTCCTTCTATGAAGGCCTTTCTTTTACTTTTATGTTGAGTCTCCACCTTCTACCTTTATGCACCTACTTTGAGAGCATAGTGGCCATTCTTAGTTCTATGTGCATTGTCCCAACACTTGTTGATTGATGCATAACTTGATATTGCTTGTCCTTAAACTACTTGTATCTAGTCACTCTTATGAACTTTGTAGGTGTCTTATGCATTTATGTTTGCTACTCTATGAGGGACAAGCTGAATACCATTATGCTATGTTTTCTTTATATGAAACAAACAAACATCCTGTAAAGCATTGCTATTCATGAATCTTTTGTTTGTGCCTTTTCATGTTGCAACATAGTTTCTATGTCTTATTGTTAGAACTTTATCTTTCATGCTATGTTAAAGTACTATGATTCCAGCTATCAATGTTTTACAAATACATTAATCAAGTTTGTGATGGTGCATGTCACCTCAAAAATTATTCTTTCTTTTTATCACTTACCTACTCGAGGACGAGCAGGAGTTAAACTTGGGGATGTTGATACGTTGCTAACGTATCTATAATTTTTGATGTTACATGCTTGGTTTTCATCTAATTTCTTATGTTTTGTCCACACATTGGAGTAATTTTTATACACTTTCTTGGACTAACCTATTAACAAGATGCCACAGTGCTAGTTGCCTGTTTTCTGCTGTTTTTGGTTCCAGGAAAGTCAGAAAATGAATATTCTCGAAATTGGACGGGACAAAAGCCAAAGTCGATATTTTACCGGAAGACTCATGGAGCCAGAAGACGAGACGGAGAGGAGCCAAAGGGCGGACACACCATGTGGTGGCACGGGTCCACCCTGGTCATGCCACCAGGTGGTGTGGGATCCTCCGGCCTCCACTGACCTTGGCTCTTTGCCTATAAGAATCCTCCCGATGCATAAACCCTAAATCGTCAAGCCTCCAGCCACAAAAAGTTCCGCAGCACCGCCGCCACCGAAGGGGAGACTCGAGGGACAGAAAGTCTCTGATCCGGCACCCTGTCGAGACGGGGAAGTGCCCCCGAAGCCATCTACATCGATCTCCACCACCATCTCCATCGCCGTTGCTGATTCCCATGATTATGAGGGAGTAGATCTCTCTCGAGGCTAAAGGGCTCTACCGGTAGCTATGTGTTCATCTCTCTCTCTATGCATGATCATACTGTGATCATGAGCTTTGTAATCAAGTATATCTACCTTGATACTCAAGTGCTTTAATAGATCTCTGCTCTCCCCATGTGTGTGAAAGTGACAGTGTGCACACCATGGTGGCACTTAGGCTGGATATTACAAATACTTGTTTTGAGTTATATTTGGAGTTGGATGTCTCTATGAAATTGTGGTGTTTGTTGGAACCATCTAGTGCTCAAGGTGACAGCGTGGGGTTATCTAGATGTGAATAGTGAACTTTGAGGAGTGTTGTTATAGCCCTACCATGGATTAGAGTGTCCAACCGTAGAGTAGTTCAGAGTAGTATCATGAAGATAATATATTTATATGAGAGTGTTCACTAGTGAAAGTATGATCCCTAGGCCTTATTTATAAGCATTGAAACACCGTTTGCAACTAGATCTATTACATGTTTGCTTGTTGCCATCTTTATTTCAGTTTGCCTTTAGTCTCTTCCACACCATGAAGCTATTTTCTAGCACCTTTGTCTTTTATCCATACCACTTGTATTTCACTATCTCTTCACCGAACTAGTGCACCTATACACCTAACAAGTGTATTGGGTGTGTTGGGGACACAAGAGACTTCTTGTATCTTGATTGCAGGGTTGCTTGAGAGGGGATACCTTTGACCACTTCCTTCCTGAGTTCGATAAACCTTGGGTAATCCACTTAAGAGAAAACTTGCTGCTGTTCTACAAATCTCTGCACTTGGAGGCCCAACAACTGTCTACAAGAATAGAAGTGCGTAGACATCAGTCATCAATAGTGTTTGGAACATAGCTTGTCTCTCACATATGATATTCTCTACTTGCCAGCCATACACTCTCTCTAACCTCGTTTGCCAAATATTCTAACCATAGGATCTCCACTATATATATACTTTTCTCTATGTGAAGAATGCTCTATTGCCTCATAGTGCTATATGAATTTGTGTTAGTCGATATGAAGTATCACTTTATGTTATACTATCTTGTTGTTATTCTCTAAAAAAATGAACCGTTTAACTTTTTGTGATACTTGCTTGTGAAAAGAAGCACCAAACTCCAAAGCCCATGTTAGTTTTATCACCTTTATGCTCGAGGACGAGCATAGGTTAAGCTTGGAGATGTTGATGTATGTAAAATGCATACATGAACTTTGTAGTTTGTTGCTATGAATTCCCACATATTTGCTACATATATGGTATTATATCCATGTTTTACATTGATTTATGGGGATACCAATGATCCTATTTATTTTGGTTATAACTCTACATGACAGAAAAACCCTATTTTATGTATTTTACCATTCAGGGACCTAAACAAAGTAAAATGGATCTAGGATTTCAGGAGCGTAAATATTTCATCAAGAGAAGCATCTGGAGCACTTGGACCTCACCAGATGGACCGGGAGGCCCAAGATGGACCATGTGGCACCCCTAGTAAGGGTGGGCGCGCCACCCAGTCTCTTTTCCTCCTCGGGCATCAATTTGCTTTGATATATCGCCCACTGTCTCCGTATGATCTAAAAACCACTCTATAAAGGGTCCCTCTAGATTTCCTCGAGGGGGGTGCCGCAGAAACACCGAAAAACCAAATAGAGCCAGGACCAATGAAGATTGAAGGGGAAACTCTGTCGGAGACGCCGCCGGAGGGATCTTTACCAATGTCTCCACCATCATCACCATTATGAAGAGGGACTAGTCCACCTCTTGACTATGGGTTTGTAGCAGTAGCTTGATCTATTTCTCTTTTGTTCTTCATAGATCTAGTACCATATGAGCTACCTAACATAATTATGGTCATATATAATTACTATGTGGTAGATCTTTATTGTATGATCTAATATATGAGATTGAAACCTATTATGTGTAAGATGTATTGATAGATATATATATCATGTACCCCGTTCTTAAGTACTTGCTCTAATCCAACTCGTATGTAAGAACACGTGTGGGGAGAAGTGTGCATTAGATGGAGTAGCATGGTGGTAGTGATTGAATAGTGAAACCAAATTCAAGATCTACAATGGTATTTACTTTTTTTGCTGCCTCACTAAGAATAAAGTGAATTCATATGCTATAATTATCTTGTGATAGATAGATAATCTTGTTTGGTTAAGGTAGCATATTTGTGATTCAAACATCATGTCAAATTACTTAAGGCTATACTCGGTTGATTCTTGGAGTTTTCCCTTTTCTTTAGGAGTATAAGAGAGATGTGTTGCATCATCTCTATGTTAGGACGTAATGCCCATATGAATGCTTATCAAACACATGTTGAAGTTCTACCAATACTATGTCTTTGATGAATTGTTTGTGCCTATTACAACCCAAAAAGAGAGTAGACAAGTGAACCCATAAGCCCCAGTCCATTTTAAATTATAAGGAACACCTTTCCAACACAACTATCACACTTTATATATTCTGCAATTTATTATTTCACTTGCAAAGACACACAAAACCCAAAAACTACTATCTTTTATTTTTTATCTTGCTTGCCTAATTTTATTTTTTTTACTTTATTTTATTTATATTCCATATTACTAATACAAAATTTTTGCTTAACAACCACACAGTAGAGTTGGGGACACAAGACAAAAACTTTGCTTTGTAGGTTGTTAGAAGAGGAGAGGAAGAATCAACCCCTTGCCAATTCCCCGAGAGGTGGATATAAACCCTCGACTCACCCTTATGAGGAAAAGAAGCTTGCTACAACACTCTACACTTGCAGTCCCAACAAGTTGGTATACACAGAGTGTTTGCCATCAAGGCGCAAGCAAACTACCAGTGTTAAAACTAGAGGCAGCGATGATTTAGGGTCTGTGGGAGGCAAGGCGCGTTAGGGAAGAGCAATGTATGCCTTTTTTTCTACGTGGCAAGGGCTGAGCCTTGTGTCCACGGCGCCGAGCACATCCCTTGTGGAAAAAGGATGGTCTCGGCGCGCCGGACACGGTATTTAACCACACTGGACCAAAAAGGCTTTGAGGCACACCATTGGGAGCATTTCCTGCCCGTCATGACCCATTGGTCTTTGGACATTGTTTGGGACACATGACTGGAGATGCTCTTGCCTACCGTTTGGTACTATATAGGAGTACTACTAAAATTTAAATCCGTGAGTAAGAGCATCTCCAGCCATTGTGCCCTCAGGAGGCATTTTCCTGCAGAGGCACTGGCGGAATTTTGGACACTGGGGGTGGATTTTGCCCAGTCGTGCCCCTACCCAAGAATCGGCAAAGCTTCGTCCAACGTGCACATGGTGGCAGGTCAAGAGTCCAGCGAAACTTGGTGGCGAGCTCAGGAGCGACGACGTGCATGGGCCGGACGACGACATGTCTGTGGTAGATGTGGACGAGGACCAGCTCGATGCAAGGGGCCGACCACCCCCTCGAGCACGCATGGCGGCACCGACCATGCCCTCCTGGAGCTCCCTAGTCCAGCCCTCCTCGAGCAAGGGCCGCCTGCGCTAGCCACACCCACCGCGAGCGCACTCTGCCCAGGGAGCTGGGCTACGCGGGAGAAATAGATTCCGATGATGCCCTCGGCTATCACCAGGGAACTCGGGGCTACTTGGTTCGCCGGATGAACTTTGGCATTTTTCTGGCGGAAATCGATCTCCTAGGGACATGGCGACGGCTTTTTTTTGCCATCCAACGCTAAAAAAGCCTCTTTGGGTGGCTGGAGATGCTCTATATGTTTGGTTCGCTGCCAAAATATACCTTACCAAATTTTTGGCCATGACCAAAGCTATTGGTCTCGTTTGGATGGTTTCCATTGTTTTGGCATGCCAATAGCCCACTATTAGCTCTAGTTATTTTTTTAGCCAAATTTGGCCAATTCATGGACGGACATAACCGGATAGCCGCCTCGGCGATAGTTTGTCCGGCCCCCGGCCCCACCCCCGGCACAAGGGGCCTTTTGGGCGATGGCGATGCCTCAGCGACACCCTTTGTCGCTTAGCCCACTCGTCGCACGCGCGCCCACGAGGCCGGGCCGTGGATGGATTGGCCGTAGCGTATCGCGCGTCCATGCCCACCGAGTGTTGACGTTTCTTACACAGGTTCTGGCCTGCGTAGCCACATACTGCCCGGAGGAGGCGGAGGCAGATGCATGGACGTTTTCCGCGCGTCTGGACTGGATGCCAAGCAGCTAACCGGATGGCACACACGTAGGCTACCAGCTTGTTCCCATGGATATGCTTAAGGGCTTGTTTGATTCATAGGATAGAAAAAGTATAGGAATAGGAAAAACATAGGATTGAGACTTGAATCCTATGGGAAGAGGAATCATGTTTGATGTAGCAAAGGAATTTTTCCATGAGGTTTGATCTAATATTTCTTTCCTATAGCAATTGCACTACAAGATTCCTATAGGACTAATTCCTATAGGATGTGTTCCTATGAATCAAACAATTACATAGGAAAAATTCCCATAGGATTTACATCCTACACAATTCTTATGCCATTTCTATGAATCAAACAAGCCCTAATTCTTGCGGTGCCTGGAATATGATCTGGATTTTATATCAGGTGGTCACCGGCGTACGTATGTTCCTCCCTTGCGTTTACGCACACCTCTCAATAGCAGTCCCCCATCTACTATGTAGGGTAGGCCTCAGAAGCTGCCTCTACTCTAGTGAAAGACTATATATTATTCCCTCATGTCTTAAAATAGATGTCGCAGTGTTTATATATATTCAAATTTAGAAAAATTTGCGGCTAATTTTTTTTAAATAATACACTTTTTTTAATTAATTTCAAGAATATTATGTAAAAAAGGGAATTTACAGATATAATACACTATCGTTTTTCCAAACAACGACTTGTCTAAGTCGTTTTTTCAGGACACGACGAGCGCGGACCGTCTTTTGAGACGCCGAAAGGGGCGCGGCGGACCCCACCCTGCCGGGCTACAGGCGGACAACGGGCGCGTCGTTTTACGCGCGGACGACGAGATGGCGCGTCGATCTACGGTCAGACGACGAGACTGTGTCGTCTTTTGAGACAACGACGAGCCCGTGTCATTTATCGATGCAACGACAGGCTCCTTCTTATCCCCGCGATGCGCCCAGCCTAGCCCCGCGCCGGCGCCCTCTTCTTCCTCCTTCTTCCTCTCTCTAGTGTTCATCTGGCCAGTTCATCTGCCCACGCGAAGAGCACCGTTTGGGAGCAATCTTTTGCCCTGTTTTCCACCAATATCTGCTGCTGAAACACATTAGGCAGTTAGTATAGTCCTGATCTACTAATTGGATAATCTGGTGAGATGATTTGAGGCTTTTTTGAGGGGATTTCATGGTGTTCTTGAGGGGAAATGGCTATGGTGGAGGTTGGTGGTGCAGCTTGAGTGGAGCTTGAGTGGAGGTTGTCGATCCGTTGAGTGAAGGCAGCTGCACGGCAGGATTTCTCACGCTTCAAGGGTAAACTCTAATTTCTTGCTAACTGTAGTCATCTTGTAGTTTTATTTCATCTGTAGTGTTGGATGTGGTAGGTTAGCTGCTAGATTATTCGGCTATAGGATTATAATTATATTTGCGGGTTATGCTAGATTATTCGGCTATAGGAATATTAATATATATTTTTGCTAAAATCTGCCACTGTACGGGCATTTGACAAATGGTGGTATTTTTTAGGCCAGAAGTTATGTCCAATAATGTAGTGTTTAGGTTCTACTATGGTGACGTGTCGTCAAAACAAACCAGCATGGAGTTGATTTGAGCGATTTTAATTATATTGATGAAGTGCTCCAGGATCCTGAAACCATCCCCATTATTGAGTTGAAAGATTGGTTATGTGCTCGTTTAGGGCTCCCTCCCACCCATAGTGTTGGTGTGCATGTATTATGGACAAAGTCAAGGATTAAACCTGATTTTTTTTGAGACCGATAGAAGAGCAAGCTAAATGGGTCAAATGGGTGAAAACCTGTCTGCATAGGGTAGTTAACCCCAGTGTCTTAGTGCTTCCTGTGACGAAAGAGCCTGTCTATGATCAGGGCCAGAGTAGTCAGACACACCATGCTGGTGGTGGTTATGATCATGAGCAGAGCAGTGAAGCCGAAGACGGAGGTGGTGGTGCTACTATGATTACCGGAGCAGTCAAGGCCGAGATGGCGGTGGTGATTATGAACCTGGGCAGAGTAGTTATGCACACACCGATGGAGGTAGTTATGAACCTGGTCAGAGTAGTTTTGCACACACTGGACATGAATCAGCTGAAGGTAGTCAAGGGACAGGAGAAGATATTTTCAGTGGTGAGGTCGATGAGGACGAGATACATGACGGTTGGTTGCAAGATCAGATGGAAGCCGAAGATTCAAAAGGGTATAGAGATAGCTCTTATGATTCCGCTGAGTCTGATCAAGAGGACCAACCTATTCCGGCATCATGGAATCAAGACCACACAACATCAATGAATGTGAACGAAGGGCATGATTCCTCGTGGCACTATCATGCCAACAACATCTCCATTGGTGCATTATATCCTAGCAAGAGGCATCTACAGGAAGCAATCGTTGAGTGGGCATTGTCCACGCAGCAGGTTTTCAAAACAAAGGTGTCATCCCAACAATATTTGACTTTGGTTTGCGAGGTAGCTGGGTGTCCTGCCAGGGTCCATGCCCATGTTCCTCGATATGGCACCAACTGGAAGGTTAGCGATGTTGTGCAACACACATGTCAACTTGACAATGTCCTGCAAGACCATCGTAATCTCACGTCAACCCTCCTGGCTAGACTGTTATACACTGAGATAGTGGAGACGAAAGCCATGGTGGTGAAAGCTATCATCAACAAAGTTGCTGTCAGATTTCGCTACAATATATCTTACGGAAAGGCTTGGAGGACTAAGCAGAGGGCACTGGAGACAAGATTTGGTTCGTTTCGAGATGGATACGACTGTGTTGTTCGGATGCTCCAGACACTGCAGGCTAGGAATCCAGGCACATACCTCGACACCCAACACTTAACATTGCCTCAAGAACCCAATTTGAGGGTGCTTCATCGAGTGTTCTTCTCATTTGCTATTTGCATAGAAGCTTTCACTCACTGTCGACCAGTCATTTGTGTAGATGGAACATTTCTCACTGGCAAGTACAGGGGCCAGATCTTGACTGCCATAGGTCAAGACGGGAACAATCAAGTTGTTCCACTTGTATTTGCTTTCGTGGAGAGCGAGAACACTGAGAGTTGGGTATGGTTTTTCAGGCAGCTGAAGATAGCAGTTGTGAGGGATGTACCGAATGTATGCGTCCTACATGACAGGCATCTGGGTATACTCAGCGCGATAAGAAAGCTGACTCAGCCTGCTCCAGATGAACCAACTCCATGGCTAGACATGCAGAGTCGTTGGTGCATGCGGCATCTAGGGCCTAACTTTTTCTCACAGTTCAGGAACAAGGCCCTGATGAACCTATTCAAGAAGCTTTTCAAGCAGAAGCAGGAGTGAAAGTATATCAAGTGTCCGGCCTATCTAGATGAATTCACAAAAAAACATGTTAGGCAGGGGAGAGCAGCTAGAGCAGCAGCTGTGGCAGCTCATGCCGCCGCGGTAGCTGCACAGACAGTAGCTGGAGCAGCACCACCCGAAGAAGAACCAATTGCTCTTTGCGATTTGCCGGGATTTGACCAACCCGGTACTAGGAGGAGGCCTGCCAGATGGATTAAGAATTTTCAGGAATGGATAGAGCACGAGCCTGTGGAGAAGTGGTCTCTCTTGCACGACACTCATGGTGCTAGGTTTGGCGTCATGACTACAAATCTTGCCGAAACTTACAACTTCGTCTTGAGAGGAAGCAGGGCTCTGCCATTAACAGCTATTGTGGAGTGTATTTTCACCGGAACATTGAAGTACTTCAGAGACAGACTTCAACTTGCTCAGATGCATATCATCAACAACCCAAACACGAGGTAGTGTTTAAAGATAATGGATTACATGAATGCCAAAATGGAAAAGGCTCGGTCTATGCACGTCGTCGCCATCGGTAATCAAGAACGAAGATTTGAGGTTCACCTCCCTTCCAACAGGATCGGATCTGGAGAAGAGGTAAAGACACAAGAGGTGAGGATAGGCAATGGGGCTTGGCCGACGTGTGAGTGTACCTGCAACAAACCCAAGCTGCTGCATCTACCTTGCTCTCATGTACTTGCTGCGTGCAGACGGTTAGGTATGGATGCGAGATCGTTTGTGTCTCCTTATTTTCTTAAGGAGTCGGCGATCAATACATGGACTGGCGAGATGATGGGATATAGAGCACGGGGCAATTTTAACAAAGTAAACCCTGGTAAAAGGATTTACATCCTAGATCCTGAACTAATGCGGACAGGCAGAGGAAGGCGACAATGTGTTTGGATCCGTAATGATATGGATGAATCTGAAGCCGGAGGCCCTACTGGACAATGTTTTCTATGTAATCATTTTGGTCATAGAGACACCAATTGCCATATTTTCGGGACTGGAGGAGCGGCTCCTCATGGACGTGGCAGACGTGGCAGGCGAGGAACAAGAGGCAGAGGAAGAAACTAGTTTTAAATTTGTAATTCATATGGAACCATGTTTTAAATTTGTAATTCGTATGGAACCATGTTTTAAGTTTGTAATTCGTATGGAACCATGTTTTAAGTTTGTAATTCGTATAGAACCATGTTTTAAGTTTGTAATTCTTATGGAACCATATTTTAAGTTTGTAATTCGTATGGAACATGTTCTAAATTTGTAATTCTTATGGAACTATGTTTTAAGTTTGTAATTCGTATGGAACCATGTTCTAAATTTGTAATTATGCAGATGGCGGGATCTTTGCTTGATGCTGATATTGATAGAAAGCACCGGTCAACTTTATTGGATGCGGAACCAGGGAGCTTAAAGCACCTTATCACTCGCACTCCCATGTCTAACTGGATGATACACCCTTATTGGCTGTAGAGGTATGAGACATTTATTCCTAATTCGTATGGAACTATGTTATAAATATTTGAGGGCCATAGTAAACAAATTGTAATTCTATCTCGGTACGTAGGTTGAAGTGGGCCGGGCTATTACCATTTGTGCGTCTGGTTGAGGCCACTCATACGCAGGAGATAGAAGGACGACACCATGGATTCTAGACCACGCGCATGGGCTAGGACGGGTCGTTGCTCACCTGCTTAGTGGATCGATGGCGGCTCAGGACTCACACTTTCCACTTTCGGCGGGGGGAGATGGCTCCTACACTGCAGGATGTCTCGTTCTTGCTGGGCCTGCCGTTGGCTGGAGTGCCAATAGGCCCGGTGGATGCACCGGAGAATTGGGCCCAAGAAATGGCCCAACGATTCTATGGCATTCGTGAAGGAGTTCCGGAGTTCACGTATGAATATCATGGGCCCAAATTTGATTGGTTGCAGAACTATCAGGTTCATTTGTTACTAAGTATCTTCGTATTTGACACACCTATTTTCATATCACACGATGCTAAAACTTGTTCTATTAACCAATGTAGATACAGAGGTTCGGGTACCCAGGTGTTCTGATGACTGAGCCACAAATTACGCGCAGCCTTGAGGCGTACTTATTGTGGCTACTTGGGAAGGTGATGTTTACCGAGAACCACGTCTCAACCATCAGTGCACGCTACATCCGCTATGCTAGAGAGATCGCGGAGGCAACGTGCCAGAACAACATCACCCAATGGAGTTGGGGGTCTGTTGTCTTAGCAGCAACGTACCGAGGTATGTGCACGGGTTGTACGCTAACCAAGGAAAAATCTGCCTTGCTAGGATGCCCATTGTTGCTGCAGCTGTGGTCATGGGAGAGGTTCCCTATTGGCCGCCTGGAGGTAGCAAAAAATCAAGCGGTAATCGTTCAGTGAGGGCGCCCCGTTGTCTATGAGTCTGATATGCTGTTTGACCACGAGAGAATTGACATGCCTACATTCGATACACATTGGACACGATGCAAGGTAAGTTAAAAGGTTCTGTTAATTGCATGGTCCATATTGCACTACGAAGGAAACTAACAACTATTTAATCCAACAGTGTCGTTTCGCGGGAGAACAAGTAACCCGCTGCTACCCGGCGTTCAGCGAGCAGTTCGACACGTTGAAGGAGGAATCGGTGATTTGGGAGCCGTACACCACAGCTGAAGCATTCACAAGATATCCCGGTGGGTTATCTATTATGTGTCGTAGAGATGAGGACTACTGGCTCACTAAATCGAAGATCATCTTCGATTGTCAGGTGGAGGAGATGTCTCAACAGAGGGTCATGTGGCAATTCGGTCTTCGCTAGATGGTAGATCCTCCATGTCCGGAGGCGCCCCTTTCATCGGACGTGCATATGTAAGTTAATATATTATGTATCTATAATTTTACACTGATTGTGTACTTATAAAATCTAACTACAGGTACTCTCGGAAGGGTACTAAAAGAAGTGCAAATCTGTGGCTTCAACGGGTTAATACTTATATCAATGGTTGGCAGAATACAACAGCTGACGTGTGGACCGCTCCTGCGTTTGATATGGAGCTATTCCGTGCATACTTACAGAGGTACATGAGCATGGCACGGTTGCGTCCCGTCCACCACGCACATGATGATGAAAGATACCCTAGCCAGTTGACTATGGAGCCCAGACAATCAGCGGTAAATACACTTTTCTTCGTCACTACACCTGGTAGCCTATATAATGTCTACTTATCCACTATACAAATGCAGACCGATATGACATGGGAGCTACAGAATGAGGTGAATCAGTGGGGACGTTTGCTCTCATCCGCTCCTCTTCTACTACCACGTCAAGGAGTTCAGTCTTTCGTAAGGCGTGTACAGGAAAGACTACAGAGTATCTATGCAACCATCACGTGCACGAATGTTTTAGACGTCGTTCAACACCGAGCAGCACGGCGTCCACCTCGTCACTCCATGGGGGAGGGCCAGCCGCGTCGCTCCACGCAGGCTCGCCCGCCACGTCACTCCACGTAGGAGCGCACCCGCGTGCGGACCAGACACTGCTCCGAGGCTCACAACAGGAGACACCCATTGCACCTACCCACCACGGGCCTTATCCACGGATCTAACAGTAGGAGACACCGAGAGCACCACCCCTAGACCAGGCTGGAGGCTCAGCGTGGCAGCAGCAGCAGGAGACACCGGGAGCACCACCCCCAGACCAGGCTGGAGGATCGGCGTGGCAACATCAGCAGCAGTTTACTTTCGACCAGTGGCAGCAGCAGCCGCATCTTACTTTCAACCAGTGGCACCAGCAGCAGCCGCAAGTCCCATTCATGGGCTATCGTCCTAAGGGTACGTATTTTTCTATCTATTTTGGTTACATGTAGTGTATAAGGGTCCTTAGGGCCATCGTCCTAAGGGTACGCACCAGCAGCAGTTTACTATCTATTTTCCTAGAAGGTACGGATGGACTACACCGACATCAGGGCAACCTCGTGACCGGTGGCAGTGATATCTATCTATGTATCTGTCTGCGTATCTGTCTACGTATGAGACTTGTATCTTGTATCGGTCTAGTTATCTGTCTATGTATCAGACTTGTATCTTATATCGGTCTAGTTATCTGTCTATGTATGAGACTTGTATCTTGTATCGGTCTAGTTATCTGTCTATGTATGAGACACATTTTTTATTTGACAAACACTACATCATAGCTTGCAACACAATTCAACATAACTTGCGGTAAATAAATAAGAGTGCTCTCTATCCCTACGACTATGCCCTTACACTTCAACGATGCCTTCTTCATGGCCTGCTCTTCTTGCCCTTACCCTTCGACGATGCCTCGTCTTTACCCTTCTTCTTGGCCTGCCTTTCGTCCCACTCAGCTCTCCACTTAGTCCCAACGGCAGGCGTCATGAATATATCATCTTCATCTTCACTCTCTTCTAGCTTGTCATTGCTCTTCTTGCCCTTACCCTTCGACGATGCCTCGACCGATGATGGCTTGCCCTTACCCTTCGATGATGCCACGTCTTTACCCTTCTTCTTGGCCCGCCTTTCGTCCCACTCAGCTCTCCACTTAGTCCCAACGGCAGGCGTCATGAATATATCATCTTCATCTTCACTCTCTTCTATCCAAATCCAAGGGAGCGTGATGTTCTGTTGCCTTGCCCCTTCATTAGAGAATCTTTGCTTGCTCCACCTAGCATTGATCCGAAGTAGCTCTTACCGTATCTCCTCTGGAGTCCTCTTCGGCCACCCTTTCCTACGCAATCCCTCACGCAGCTCAGTGAGGAGACAATCACTACCAATTAGTTTCTCCAATGGGGATGGATTGTTGTCTATCGTAAAGTTTCTAGCCAAATGAAATAGGTCGACGGACATGTCTGGCACGAATCTGCGATCGTAGGGAAACATACTGGCTAAAAACGGGGTGGCTGCTGCTTAAACAACTGCGCGAGGAGGGGTTTTTATAGGGTAACATTCTGGCGGGAAATAATCTGCCGGGAAACATTATGGCGGGAAGCATTTTGGCGGGAAAGATTTTGGCGGGAGATATTTTGGCGGGAAACATTATGGCGGGAAACATTATGGCGGAAAAAATATGGCATATTGAAATTAAAGATACATCACAACACTCTAACTGAAATAAAGATACATCAAGACACTACAACTGAAAGGAAGTTACATCAAGACACTACAACTAAAATTAAGATACATCGGGACACTACAATAGGAATTAAGATACATCGGTACTGAGACATACATCTACCTTCCCTGAGTCGAGCGCGGGTACTTCCCGGTCTTGTCCCCACGTTCCTCTGCCGCCCGCGCCTCGGCAGCTCTTTCTCTTAATCTCTTCCTTTCCGCCTCACGGGCCTCCTTGCGCACCTCTTCCTGGCGCTCGCGGATTGCATTCTCTTCCTCCCTTCTCTTCCTGTTCAGCTCGCCGTTTCGAGCTTGCTCTGCTCAGAATTCTGTCATTTCTCTCTCCCGTTCCTTCTTCCCGTTCGCGGCCTTCCTTTCAGCATGTTCCTCATCAAGAAAGATCTCCCTTGCACGTCGGCTCCTGTCCATAATCTCCTGCACGGCCCAGGCTGGCTGCTCCGTGTCAATCCAATGGTACCACTTGCAAAGTGGAGGAGGAGACTGCAAGCAGATCAATGGAATGAATAAAAGAACACATGATAACATGAATGGTTTATATTAACCATGCTCTGGGAACATACCGGAGGCCTCTCGTACGACGAGCTTGCTTGACGGGGCGGGCTTGTGTCGTAGTTGGGACACATGAAAAACTTCATGCCCATGCAGGTGGAGAAATCGATCGACTCCTTGACCTTCGCGAGATGGCCGCACCAACAACGCTCGTGTGTCACCCCTTGCGGCAACCTGGCATCTTTCGTCTTCGTAGGCCTATACTCGGGGTCCGAACATGGCACACTCATGGTGGAGAGGGGAAGGAAATGGGAGAAAACAACGGGAACAAGTGGCGAAGATGGAGAGATACCATCCCCGTGCCAGTATTTATAGAGGCAACTAGTAGAAATTGGCGGGAGAGAACAGCGGGAACAAGTGGTGGGAGAGAAACGGCGGGAAGAATTGGCGGGAGAAAACAGCGGGAAGAAGTGACGGGAGAGAAACGGCGGGAAGAATTGGCGGGAGAGAAACGGCGCGAAAAATTGGCGGGAGAAAACAATGAGAAAAAGTGGCGGGAGAGAAACGGCGCGAAAAAAGTGGCGGGACAAATACTGGCGGGGAGAGGTGGTGGGAGATAAACGGCGCGATAAACTGTAAAACGGCTGGATTAGCCTAACGTAGTGTGCATGATCCATGCAACCGTCTGCTTTTCAATAACTGACAAGCTGCGTCATCTTTTCAAAAAACGATTTGGGATGGTCGTTTTTCAGCTGCCAGCCGATCTTGTCAGGCTCTGGTCGTCTTTTCAACCAACGACAAGAGCTGTCGTTTTTTCGACCTAACGCTGGTCATTTGTTCAAAAAAAGACAGTGTATTATATCTGTAAATTCCTTTTTTGGCGTAATATTTGTGAAATTCATTAAAAAATGTATTATTTAATTTTTTTTAGCAAATTTGCGAGTCTAGATTCATCCAAATTTCGAAAAAATTAAGACATCTATTTTGTGACGGGGATAGTAGAAGGTTTAGCGCCCCTTTGAGAAGCTTACTGCCGGTCAGGTGCGCCTCGACTGCTGCGTGTTCGGTTTTGGTTAGTTCCATTAGGTTATTGCGGTCGTTTACTAAAAATACGGATTTAATAATTCGGTAAATACTGTTTTGTACGAGAATATGGTTCGGTTTCGGTAATAACCGAACAACCGCGGTTCGGTTCCGGTAATACTAAAATTAGCCGGAGTTAACGTGAATTTTTGAATAATGCCTAACTTATATGACATATATCTCATTTTTATAGTTTTTTATGACCAAACCAAATGTATTGGAAGTAAAAGAAACAGAAAGCGTGAAATCTCGGTAAAAATATAAAAAATGACAATATTGAAGTTGAACTCACCACCTATGAAAAAATAGCAGTCAGCAACAAGAGAGCGTTAATATAGAGGAAGGGCTCCATCGAGCCCCTTTTTTGAATTTTTAAATTGACATTTTAAAGTGTTGCAAATTCTGAAAACAAATCCTTGGATGTGCATAATGATGACTTGTAGCTGCATGCAAAAAATCAATGCAAAATATTTCGTATTTTAGGCTGTGTAAAGATGAAAAGTTTGCAGATATGAGCCTACGAACAATGCAAAATTCGAAAATCTTCATATTTGATATAATTTATCATTTTTGTGTAACCCGGGATACAGACATTTCGTCCTGAAATTTTGCAGGGTTGTGGAATAAGTCATTGTCACCATCTAGAATTTTTCAGAATTTTTTCAAACTTCAAAATTTCAATTTTCAAAAAGTAAAAAAAAGGCTCCACGGAGCCCATCCTCTAAAGTTATTTTCCGTAAGCAACACGCCTAACCACCAGAGTAAAGCAACTTTTGTGTACTCTAGAATATTTCAACTAACAAGTAGCGGGGAGAGGGGACGTTGCTGGATGAAAGCAGCTGTAGGGTCTTGCTATGCACCCATCGATGACTCGCCGACCACAGGTGTGCACAAGAACCATTGGAACGGTCAGGATTCAGGAAGGACTCACCCTCCTCAATGTGTCACGTAGAGACGTTAGTGAGCGGGATAGAGAAGCTGCGTATGTTTCACACCACTGCCGACGGGTAGCATTTTCTGGTTTTATCCATGTACGTGGTTCTTCCTTTATTTGTGTGTGTATCTCTGCACTCAGCCTCCCCAAATATCAAAAGTATACCTTTTAGGTCGTACAACACCTCAATACCCTGTTATTACTGGTTTGATTCTAGTAGAGATTGCATAGAAAATATGATAGTTCAACTCTACACTTACCATATCGAAGATGTTTCGATAAAGGGCACTTTTATCTATTATATATTAAAAGTACATTACAGTTTAACTAGATAAAATAGAGAAATAGACTAGAAAATCCCATAATAAACAGAAACATCCGGACGTGTATTGTTTTAATCTATTAAACCACGGCCATTGATCTTCCTGATTGAATTACGGACATTTAATTTTAATGAATTACCCACCCCTGTCATTATATGAAAATACCTTTTCGCCTCCTCCAAAAAAAACAAAAAACAAAAATTATCAGTACCTCCTCGCACGACTACGCCACGAAGGAGACCTAGCGGATACCGAGCCACCGATCTCTAGGTCGAGCGCGTCCGCATCTAATACAAAGAAGCCAGGAGATGCCACGCATGCCCCGCATGTAGTGCATGGATCAAGCCAGGTCGGCCAGATCTTTTTAATTTTAGTGGCGGCGGCGAGGACTGATGGATCGATCTTTTATCTGGTCATAAAATTCCCTCATGCATTCTCGATCTCTCTTTTTTACTCCAATATCATATAGGTCATGCACGGATGAAAATCTGAAGGAAAGACACGTTGTGCGCTGGCAAGCTTATGGAAATCTCTAGCGACTAACACACACGTTGAGTGCGCCGGAAACCTTGATGACAAGGTTTGTTTATTTGTTTTGAGCTAGCTATGTCTACATAGAATTGTATCAAGATGTTAACAATTACATGTACTCCATTCGATCTGAAATTAATGGATTGACTAGATAGATACATTCAAATATAGATAAATTTGAGGCCATTAATAGGAGCCGGAGGGAGTACACCTATGAGGTCAGCTACCGATTAATGTAATGTTTAAACCGCATGTACATGTTTTTTCAGCAGAGTCATTTTCTAACAAATTGAAATATCTGTTATGTTGTAAATTGAAAACTGATGATGGATGTACCGGAGAAACAAAATAAGGATATCATGTATTCTCGACAGCCACCATATTCTAAGAAGCCACGCTTTTAATGGTTGAGTTAAGGATTTGACTTTGTTTTAAACATATTGTATAACTTCTAAGTTAAATGTCTTTTTTTAACTATCCAATGAATTTTTATATTAGTTAACTACAACAAACAATAGGCAAACAAAAACCTCATATGTTGTTTTCGGGGATACAAGATCAAGACGGATAATCATGGTCTAGGGTCGGTCATTTTTGTATGATACTATATAAGTATTAGAAATAATCCACTTCGCTACACTTTTTAGTATGGATATCTATGGAGTGGATTGGTCATGTGTACATGATAAGAGACCACTACATGTAATTATAACTAAATTAAAGCTATCATTGCGAGCTGGTCAATTAGCACCGTGCAATACCTACGTACAATAGATATGGTCAATATCATGTGTTCCCTCCATTCTAAATTAATTAATCCATCTTTGTCTATAATACATATGTATCTAGAGACATTTTAGTGCCTACATACATGTGTATTTAGACAAAGTTGAGTCAATTAATGTTAGACATAGAGGGTATACCATATTAGGTCAACACGAGGAACCAAAGTTTACTTATTTTATGTAATAATATGTCAAGGCGTGGAATTATAGCTCGGATTGGGTTGTTAGTATTATATCATGTTGGTCATCGAACAAACTAGCTGTCATAATTGGTTGGTAATCAATTGAGAGAAAGACAATGTATATGTGTGACACAGTATGCGAAAGAAAAAAATGTTGTCAGCCATGTGAACTAAGATCGTAGATTGTGTCTACGTGATACTACACAAACACGGAAAATGAAAATTGAGCTATGAACAATTATTATGCTTTGCTTATGTGGGTATATTATTACCGCTATATCTGACATTGCGTTTTTATTATTCTGTTGTAGTGCATACTATAAGTTTTCAAGACAAAAAAGTGCCAGTCATGTTATACTAAGCTCTAATACAAGTATAGATCTAAATACTACAGAGAAGAGGAGAAGACAAATTATTTTCAGGGGAGATAAGTTGGTCTCGCCATGCACGATAGGAAGAGAAGTTGTATGTTTCTATCTGCTTACCTGACCATGCCACATTGATATCAAAAAGTTGTCGGTATGTTCATCGACAATGGCATGAAAGTAATCAAATGTGTAATTTATGCCCACATTTTTTAAATGAAATCTACTATTAGATATGTTACTTTGTATTTTTTGAGTTACATGATGAAGAATCATCTTCCCATATATTTGGTGGTACCCATTTGTCTGTCACTGCTGCAACTAGCGTGCTAGCATATGAATACTGATGACCCACAAGTATAGGGGGTGTATCGCAGTATTTTCGAGGGAAGTGAAACCCAATTTATTGATTCGACACAAGGGGATCCAAAGAATATTTATAAGCCTTAACAACTGAGTTGTCAATTCAGCTGCACCTGGAAACAATCTTGCTCACAACAGTTTATCAGTAGCAACAATTTTGTAGTAGGAATAACAAAGTAACAGCAGTAGTAAAGTAAAGACAACAGTAACAATAGCAGTAAACAGTGGGATTCGAGTGCGGTAGGCATAGGGATGGATGGACGGGCGTTGCATGGACAAGACAATTCACAAGCAATCAGAACATAGGACAATTGCAGATAAATAAGATAAAGCATCCAAGTACTAGATAATCCTAGGCATGTGTTCCATATATAGTCATACATGCTCGCAATGAGAACTTGCACAACATCTTTTGTCCTGCCAGCCCGTTTGCAGCGGGGCCTCAAGGGAAATACTGGCAATTAAGGTGCTCCATTTAATAGAGCACCGGAGCAAAGTATTACCACTCCGTGAACACATGTTATCCCGTTCACATCAAAGCCATTCCCTCAGGTTATCTCGATTTATGTCACTTCGGAGCCATTGGTTTCGGACAACAACGTGTGTATACAACTTGTAGATAATACCAAAAATAATACTATCATAATGAATCAATAACATGTTCAGATCTGAAATCATGGCACTCGGGCCCTAGTGACAAGCATTAAGCATAACAAGTCGCAACAAAGTCATAAAGTACTAATAAAAGATACTAGGCACCATGCCCTAGCAATCTGATGCCATTACATGAACAACCTCATCCAATACCTATCATCCCCATGGCCTACAGCGGGGGATTACTCACTCATAGATGGGGGAAACATGGATGGTCGATGGAGAAGCGATGGTGATGATGATGGCGATGATCTCCTCCAATTCCCCATCCCGGCAGGGTGCCAGAATGGAGTTTCTGGTGCTGTTTCGTGGAATCTGGTGGTGGCGGCGGAGCGGAACTTCTTCTGGAAAAATGTCGACCCCCCTTGAGTTTTTAGGTCAGAAGACATCTTATAGGCGAAGAGGGAGATCGAGGGGGTGCCTAGGGGGCCCACACCACCCCCTGGCGTGGCCTAGCCTGGCCCGCGCCACCAGGTGGTGTGGCCACCCCCTGGCTCTTCTCCATCTCGTATTCTGGCTCCTGGAGTCTTCGGGTGAAATAGGATTTTTGGCATATTTTCTGGGATTTTTCCTGATAGTTGATTTTCTGCACAAAAAGTAGACATCAAGGCAATTCTGCTGAAAACAGCGTCAGTCCGCGTTAGTTACATCCAAATCACACAAGTTTAGAGGAGAAACAATAGGAAAAGTGTTTGGGAAAGTAGATACGTTTTGGACGTATCGACTCCCCCAAGCTTAGTTTATTGCTTGTCCTCAAGCAATTCAGTTGAAAACTGAGTGCGATAAAAGAATTTTCACGAACACATTTGCTTCATATGATATAAATATTCTCAGCAATGTGATCAACTTCTTAGACAGTTCATAATAAAGAGTATGCAACTAAGTTTACTTAATAGGCATTGTAAGCTATGAAGAGATTCCAACTCAAAAATAATAAGTAGCATGAAGTATAAACATAAGAAACATTACAATGCTCATAAAAAGGTATGATAGAGTGGTATCTCACTTGCCTTTGATTATGAATATCAAGGCACCTCTAAAGTTCAAGTGATGACTAGAAGTAAAGATATCAAAGATACAAGCATCAAATTCATAACACAAATAATCAAATAATGGGACAAGCACAAAGAATGATAACTATGATCTCAAGAAGGTGCTCAAAGAATAAATGGAGACTCAACAAGTAAAGGAAAAGGTTTTGAATAATTTTGAAAGGCTTCCAAATGCTGAAAGTATGATACTCATTAGCTTTGAGCTCTCATTGCCCCTATCATAAGCATCTTTAATGTGGTTAAGGTGAAAGTGAGGTCCAATCCGAGTTATATGCATGACAGACTATAAACTGAAAATCCCATGTCCCTTGAGTACGAGGGCCGCTCCTCATGCTACTCAACTTCAGTTATCGGTAAGTTCTTGTCATCGTAAATATGTGCGTATCATAGAGAACCGCCAACGAGGTACCCCTTGTCCGATGATACGAAAGAATCCCCATATCAAAATGACAAGGCAAGCAGACAATGAGTATCTCAGCAATCTTCTTATTTACCATGGGAAAATGGTGCTTTTTTCTCTCTTTCCTCTTTTCATAAATCTTTTTTTTTTCTTTTTCTCAATAGCTATCTCTCTCTTTTTTATAAGAAGAATGCTTCATAGATATCATTATGGTTACGCTGCAGGTTTCCACCATGTCAGCATGGATTAGACCAATGGCCCAAGCGTTTCTCTAACACATATACATAACTCCATGGACTTACAAGCTCCCCTTTTATTTCACACCGACGACATCCGCAAACAAAAGAGCAAGGTATCAACTGGGTATATATTTACAAGTGTTGAAAGTGTTCCCCGTGAAAGCACGGTTCTGCTAATCCCCGGCCTATAATTTGCAAGCATATAACTTTCATGAAGAGTCACAATGGTTCAGGTTTATTAAGTGCAGGAAATAAAGTGTGCCATCAAGTTCGTGAGAGCTTTACTAACTAACTTTCTCATAACAAGAAAACATTTTATTCGGAAGAAAACAAGGCATATTGAATATGCATGGAAGTAGCAAATGATGCTAATAGGTAGGTATGGTGGACACTTTGGCAATATTTGGTTTAAGGGAGTTGGAAACATGAGTGAAACACTCAGTGTAA
Source organism: Avena eriantha (assembly GCA_910589775.1). Taxonomy (NCBI): domain Eukaryota; kingdom Viridiplantae; phylum Streptophyta; class Magnoliopsida; order Poales; family Poaceae; genus Avena; species Avena eriantha. The sequence goes on from OU342742.1 coordinate 406,568,504, forward strand.
GTGAAGGCTAGCAATAGTAAGGGAGCGACAAACGAGAGAGCAATAGCTGTCATTATCATGCTTGCAACAAAACAGGACTACTCATGGCATGAAAGTGATTCAAGATCCTCAAGGCAAAATAATTCATCGAGGCTTAACTGATTATTATAGTCATGTGCATGCGTGAGCATGTGCCAAGTCAATTCAAATGAAACATTTAGAGGAGGATAACATGGTGTCATACTAATTTATGAATAGAGCAATGCAAGAAAATATTCATAAGATATGCTACAAACTATTAGCCAGCTGGAGCTAATCATAAGAAAGCAAGCACTACTAAGCATCCAAAGATAACATACACCCTACAAGAACGGACTAAGCATGCCCATAGTGATGACTATATGTACAAAAATGAAAACAAATAGAGTTCGTTACCAGCCTCTTACCATGCCTCAAGTTGTCATTTATCCTCATTATTTCTCTTCACTTGTGTGGCTTGAATAATAATATGAAACCAATATTCCACTGAGGACTGCTGAACCCTGCAACAAACTCACAAAACCAAAGAAGAACGACAAATATTTTTGTTGTTTTCGATTTTTTTTAAAAACAAGAACCCAAAGGAAAAACAAGCAAAGCAAAATCTTTTTGTTTTTTCCGAATGCTTCAAACAAAGCAAAAAGGGAAAATCAAACCAAGGAAAAAATAAGAAGCAAACCAAAGAGAAACAACAGAAATATTTTTGGTCTTTTCGTGTTTTAGAAAGCAAAAGCAAAGAAGAACGAAAACTAAAAAGAGAACAAAAACATGAATATATAAAGTACCGACGCAACATGATATGGAGATGAGTGCGGTGTCGGCGTACCTCCCCCAAGCTTAGGCTTTTGGCCTAAGTGGGTATCAATCCTAAGCTTGTCAGGATGAAGTGTCACTATGGTACGACAAAGAGGTCCCCTCGTCCTAGTGCGAGCTCGAGTACGTCCCTCCGTAATGCACGGAGTAATCATAGGAGGGCACATCCTCCTGGTGCTGCTCGTGGAAACCGAGCAAGCGAAGCTGCTCGTCCACCTCCTCCTTGGAGCACGACCACGGTCTCCTGTGAACACTAAACAAAGAAGGCCGTGGCAAAAGGATCTCCTTTTCATCCACGTCAGTGAAAAACATCCTATATACTAGACTGTCCAAATCAGAAGTAGAAGTGACAAAGTGATGAGTTTTCATGGCAACAAGGTCAAGCCTCTGTGGTGCCAGTATAGCATCATTGGGATCCACTAAAAGACCTAATGCATTGACTATACGCGAGGCAATGATGCCCCCATAGATAGGCCCCCTAGCAGCTAGGCGCCGAGCGATAAGCGAGCCAAGATTGTACCGAGTATCATTGTTAAGTGCAGCAGCAAGGAAAGCTAAATGATAGTTGGAGATATTACTTGTGATCTCCCTACCAAGTACGCTAGTAGCAAGATAATATGTAAAGTATCTAAGAGTAGGGAGTTGGATATTTCTTATCTTTCCGCGCTGCGCCATGCGGTCATCATCATTGGTCACCCCTCGGTAAAGCTCCAACAAATCAGCGGGTCGCCCTTGAATTTTCTTTACGGTCCCTGTCAAGTGTACACCTACAATACTGCAAAATCTCTCCAAAGGCATGGTGAAGGGAAGATTATAAATTTTGAAAGAGACAGTCAACTGATAGGATGTGTTCGTAAACGTGAAGCTCTCAACGAAGGTTTTAGTGAGCATTGAGTACTGCTCACTCTCATCTTGCATATATGAGGTCAAACCAACCTTCTCAATCAGTAGCAAGAAATCATCAAGAATACCTGCAGGTTGTAAGAAAGTAAAACAAGGAAAAGTGGATGGGTGAGCATCCCCATCATCCCTTTCATTACCAATACGATTTGAAATGAGATCTTTGTTGTATGATGGCCTAAACTGAGAGGCTGATCTTGAGGGCCTCGACCTCCTAGGTGCATCACTCTCAAATATCTCTCCAAAATTATGGTTGTTCATGCTTGGTATTCTGAAATTTAAACACCTATTAAACAAGTGATTGCAAAGTGAATATAATGAAGGATTATACTCATAGGGACTTGTAAGAGGCCTAAACATGCATCAAAACTATATCTCTAAGCATCAAAACTATATCTCTAAGCATCAAACAAGCTTACAAACCCTCATAATCAGTCACCTACAGCAGCAAAATACTCAATATATAATCCACTAAACAGAAACCTACTTGGACAATGGGAGGAGCCACATACCAGGGAACAAATGCTCCAAATTTCAGCAAGAAAGATGGGCTGAGCAAGGAGATCGAAAAACTCGAGAACAAGCATAGCAAGAACGCGATTTTGAGCAATGAACTGGAGCTTACTCGGGAGAGAGAAGAAAGTGGCAGGTGAGAGAGTTAGTGGGGGGCCAGGGGTGGCCCACACCAGGGCATGGCGCCACCCAGGGCAGGCCGCGCCACCAGGTGGTGTGCCTGCCTGGTGGGTCCCCCTGGTACCTTCCAGGTACTCCTCTGCCCCTTTTTCACGCAAAAATTTAATATGAATTTTCTGGGATTTTTCGAGACACTTTATTTTTGGGCATTTTCAGGCATAGAAGAATGATTTTCTGACAGACAGATTTTTTTGGAAATGATGCAAGGACAAAACAAGGCTAGAACTATAGAAGTTCTAAGACACTCTAACATGCAAGCAACTAACAACAAAAAGAAAGCTAAATGAAAGCAAAAAATAAAATGCATAGGATAGAAGTAAACGGAGATAATCATAGTGAAAACATTGTTTTGTTCAATGAAATCCTTTTGTTAACAAGGTTGATCAGGTCTTGTTACCAAAAGAATTTCATATGAGACAAAACTTTGTATTCCACTAATGATTATGTTACCTCAACCTTGATAGCAATGGTCCCAATCATAATAGTTTCAAATTTTTCTCTTGGTATGGGACAATATATTTCTCCAACTTGAATGCCCTCAACATGTTCAATTGAATTCAAACCATAAGTCCTTTCAATCTTCTTGGGGAAATAGATAGTATGTATTAAGAAATGGTCTCCCAAGAATAATGGACATATTATCATCTTAGGCATTTCAAGCACAACAAAATCAGTTAATATCAAGCAATTATGAGCCACTTGAATAGGTACATCCTCACATATACCAACAGGAATAGTGGTAGATTTATCAGGCATTTGCAAATATATATCGGTTGGTATTAATTTTTCTAGTTGAAGCCTCTTACAGAGAGAGAAAGGCATAACACTAACTCCACCTCCCAAATCACATAAAGCAGTTCTAACATAACTATTCTTAATAGAGCAAGGGATAGTTGGAATCCCTGGGTCTCCAAGTTTCTTAGGAACCTTACCATTGAAGGAATAATTAGCAAGCAAAGTAGAAATTTCTTCATTAGGGATCTTCCTTTTATTCGAGACAATATCCTTCATATACTTTGAGTAAGGAGGCAATTTAATAGCATCAGTCAAAGAAATTTGCAGGAATAAAGGTTCATCCACTCACAAAACTTATTATAGTGTTCATCTTCCTTTGACTTGTGTTTCTTATCAGGGAAAGGCATAGGATTTTGGACCCAAGTTTCTCTTTCACTACCATGTTTCTTAGCAATAAAATCCTCTTTAGTGTATTTGGTATTCTTAGTGTGGTTTTCAGGTTCTTCTTCAAATTTTTCTTCATTAGGAACTTCATTTTCTGCATTACCACTTTTAGTTTCAGCATCAAAGATAGATATACTATTAGGATCTATAGCAGGTTCAGAGGGTTCTACGACAGTCCTATGTTTCTTTTTTCCTTTTCTTACGAGTAGAGCCACTATTTTCAGCTTGTTGAGAATCCTGCTCAATTCTTTTGGGATGCCCCTCAGGATACAGAGGATCCTGGGTAGCACCTCCACTTCTAGTTCTAATTTCATAAGCATGTTTTCCTTTGGCATCATTAACAGCAAGTCGTTTTGCACTTTAACGAGTTGATCTATCTGAGTTTGAACCATTTGAAAGTGTTTAACAATCATTTTAACATCATTAGAGGTTCTTTCCACAATATATTTTAACTCAACAATAGCTCTAGTGTTTTCCATTAGATGATTCTGCACCGTTTTATTAAAATTATCTTGCTTAACAATAAAGATATCGAATTCTTCTAAGCATTGATCAGGAGGTTTGGAGTAAGGGATATCACCTTCATCAAAGTGTTGGAGAGAGTGTACCTCAATAGTGGATGAGTAGGGAATAGGCTTACATAATTCTTCAATAGGAGGTAAATTCTTGACATCTGCAGCTTTAATTCCCTTCTCCTTAAGACAATTCTTAGCTTCCTTTATCACTTCATCATTTAATTCAATAACTCCCCTCTTCTTTGATGTTGGAATAGGCACCGGAATAGAAGGTTCAGGTACAATTACTTCAGGTATAGCTTGCTTAGGAGGAGTCCAATCTTCATAATTCTTACTTATTTTAGCCATTAATTCCTCAGCTTCCTTGGGAGTCCTATTCCTGAAAACACAATCAGCACAACTATCTAGATATGTCCTAGATTCTTCAGTTAGTCCATTATAAAATATATCAAGAAGCTCATTCTTAGGTAATGGACTTCTAGCCTGTGCATGAATCAAAGCACAAAACCTTGCCCAAGATTCGCGCAATACCTCTTTTTCTCCCTGTTTAAAATCAAAAAGTTCCTGCAAAATAGCATGTCTAGCACTAGGAAGAAAATATTTCTACAGGAAAGTACTAATCAAGCAATCAGGGCTATCAATGGATCTAGGAGGTAAATTACTAAACCAAGTTTTAGGTTCTCCTTTCAGTGAAAAGGGGAAGATCTTGGAAACAAAGTAAGTACGCATCTTAATATCATCAGAAAACAAGACACTCATGGTAGAAAGTTCATTCATATGTGCTACCACACTTTCATTCTTAGTCCCACAAAAAGGTTCTTTCTCAACAATAGCTATGTAAGATAGATCGAGAGAGAAATCATAATCTTTATCTGTAATGTTTATGGGAGAAGCAGCAAACTTAGCAATAGGAGACAATTTGGGTCTAATAGTACGCCTCTCAAGGAGACTCTTAGCAGCGCTCCTATCATGGGTGTTTTTACATTCTTTAATAAATTCAGCGGTCATCTCAACATAACCATCTTCAATATCATAACTCTCACTGGACTCAGGTGAACTAACAGTTGTGGTAGTGTCTTCATTAGGAGTTTTAGTATTTCCAGCTATAGTTCTAGCAATCGTATCATCTAGGAAAGGACCTAATGAACCACTCTTGTCAAGCATAGTAGAAGCAGCATCATAAGCATCAGAAGTTTCAGATTCAGTAGTAGTAGCAATGCGTGTAGCATGTGTATGTGGTGGTGTAACGAGCTTACTTATAATAGATGGTGAATCAAGAGAAGAAGAGGTGTTCAGAACCGTACCTCTTCTTGTAGTGGATGGTAAAATAGGAAACTTGCCATCATGAGACTTACCCATGATGGATGGATAGCAGCGAACAATAGAGAATCCAAGTGAACTTGATAAATAAAGCTATGCTCCCCGTCAACGGCGCCAGAAAATAGTCTTGATGACCCACAAGAATAGGGGGTGTATCGCAGTATTTTCGAGGGAAGTGAAACCCAATTTATTGATTCGCACAAGGGAGCCAAAGAATATTTATAAGCCTTAACAGCTGAGTTGTCAATTCAGCTGCACCTGGAAACAATCTTGCTCACAACAGTTTATCAGTAGCAACAGTTTTGTAGAAGGAATAGCAAAGTAACAACAGTAGTAAAGTAAAGACAGCTGTAACAATAGCAGTAAACAGTGGGATTCGAGTGCGGTAGGCATAGGGATGGATGGACGGGCGTTGCATGGACAAGACAATTCACAAGCAATCAGAACATAGGACAATTGCAGATAAATAAGATAAAGCATCCAAGTACTAGATAATCCTAGGCATGTGTTCCATATATAGTCATACATGCTCGCAATGAGAACTTGCACAACATCTTTTGTCCTGCCAGCCTGTTTGCAGCGGGGCCTCAAGGGAACTACTAGCAATTAATGTGCTCCTTTTAATAGAGCACCGGAGCAAAGCATTACCACTCCGTGAACACATGTGATCCTCACGTCAAAGCCATTCCCTCCGGTTATCCTGATTTCTGTCACTTCGGGGCTATTGGTTCCAGACAACAACGTGTCTATACAACTTGTAGATAAGACCAAAAACAATACTATCATAATGAATCAATAACATGTTCAGATCTGAAATCATGGCACGCGGGCCCTAGTGACAAGCATTAAGCATAACAAGTCACAACAAAGTCATAAAGCACTAATAAAAGATATTAGGCACCATGCCCTAACAATCTGATGCCATTACATGAACAATCTCATCCAATCCCTACCATCCCTATGGCCTACAACGGGGGATTACTCACTGATAGATGGGGGAAACATGGATGGTCGATGGAGAAACAATGGTGATGATGATGGCGATGATCTCCTCCAATTCCCCGTCCTGGCAGGGTGTCAGAACAGAGTTTCTGGTGTTGTTTCGTGAAATCTGGCGGCGGAGCGGAACTCCTTCTGGAAAAACGTCGAACCTCCCTGAGTTTTTAGGTCAGAAGGCATCTTATAGGCGAAGAGGGAGACCGAGGGGGTGCCTGGGGGGCCCACACCATCCCCTGGCGCGGCCTGGCCTGGCCCGCACCACCCGGTGGTGTGGACACCCCCTGGCTCTTCTCCGTCTCGTATTCTGGCTCCTGGAGTCTTCGGGTGAAATAGGGTTTTTGGCATATTTTTCTGGATTTTTCCTGATAGTTGATTTTCTACACAAAAAGTAGACACCAAGGCAATTCTGCTGAAAGCAGCGTCAGTCCGTGTTAGTTTCATCCAAATCACACAAGTTTAGAGGAGAAACAATAGCAAAAGTGTTCGGAAAATTAGATACGTTTTGGACGTATCAAATACCAATCAAGCAAGCTTTTACTTTATTCCAACAAGTATAAACTTTTTTCCTGCAAGTTAACTGATTTACACATATTGTGTCATAGGAGAGTAATTATCCTTCGTTTTAGATGGAATATGTCTATTTTGAACATCTATGGTGGTGATTTATCAATTTACTAAATAAATTACCTGTTATTTATATGTGATTTTATTTTATTAACTTCCATGGATACTTTACCGATAGACGTGCATAAAAGGTAATCTTCATTTAGTTTTAATTGCTATTTGTTTTGTGACTTCAAATCTTGTACAATGAGATCAATACTAAAATTGGTCATCGAAAAAATTGTGCTACAAGAATCCTAGCCTATAGATCATATTTACAAGGAATTTTCAAGATAAATCCAACACCAAATTTCATGTAGCTCAATTTGAATGTTTTTAAAAAATTGATATTAAAAATAGGAATCTTTTTGCCGAGAAAAAATAGGAAAACTATGAGAACATGTTTACAAAAAGAAAAAAAATCAAGCACCTACTGGTTTTTTAAAAACCAAACAACTCATTCCAAGGGATCAACTTCCTACTGTAACTATATCATATATAGAAAGGGAAGCTCGGTGTATGTAGCTCCCGCTTGCGCAGGTCCGGGGAAGGGTCCGACCACTTTGGTCTTTTGTACGCAGCCTTTCCCTACATTTCTGCAAGAGGCTATTTCCAGGACTTGAACCCGTGACCTCATGGTTATAAGGAATTGCACATTTCTATTGTTTTAGTATATTAATAATTTATTGGTATATCTGGTGCTGCTTAAATGACTAAAAGTTTACCAATTTCCGAGCCAACTAAATATTAGATATATCCGGTATTGAGTTTACATTCTTCTATTGTAGAACATGTGATAAGTTTAGAAGAACAAAAATAAACATGCCACTATGTTATATAAGCTCACACACAAGTATTAAACTAAATATTAGATGTAGAAAAACAATTGAGGCTTGTTAATTGTTGCACTAATGTTCAAGCATGTGGATAATACATGCACGTATGGATGCCTGAGTTAGCCAGCATGCTCAAATATCGACCAATATGTTTGGTAATTATTTTAGGCTATAATTTTAAGACTCTTCATAAAGTGAAAAGTGAATGAAAATGTATGATTAATTTAATAAAATTGAAATAAGTTCTTAAACAAAATATGATCATACGCAGGTTTACGAGGTCAAACACTAACTCAAACATTTGGCAGCGGCATACAAAATAATGCATATCGACATTTTATTACAATTTTATTTAGAGTTATAGGAAGCACACAAGACATTGCTTGCGTATTTGTACGGGCCACCTTGCTAGTTACTTATAAAGTAAGTATTACACCCGGTATCTATATAGCTAAGATACCCACAATCGACACATGTCCACAGTCTCGAAGCAAAATAAAAGTAGATGGATTACATATCATAATGAGAAGTTGCAATAACACCTAGTGTAGTTGAGGGGCGATCTGAAGATTATGTTGTCATCCATGCCAGGTAAATAAACCTTGTGATGTATCCTCCAGACGTGTACGTTGTGAAACTCCACACTATGTAGAGCCGACCATATGTGTAGAGTACTGGTACACTGGTAGATAACCTACAAGAGAGAAACATTTTTTATCATTAAACACTTTATCATTTCTACATAGCCATAGCGATCGGATAATGGCATTCTCTCTCACCCTAAGAAGTATGTATACCATATAATTAATTCCTAAAAATACAGAAACGCTACGCGGTGAATACAAGCCCGAAGCCGCTTGGATGACTGACCATATAGAACGAGCGAAAGCACATTGGAACAATACGTGCTTTATTGTCTCATCATTATGACAAACAACACATCCAGTATTTCCATGCCAGTTCTTCTTAACAAGATTATCTATAGTAAGAATAACCCCCTACGAAGATACCAAGCATTTTAATTATTTTTAGAGGTATCTACATCTTCCATATTTTCCTATTATTAACGGTTGATAAAACTGGCTATGATAGTGTGTTGTACATAGATATAATTGAGAATTGACTATTTTCATTTAAGTTCCAGTGTTCATCAGGTCCAAGGCCTAATTAGACGGATGCCAAGCATTGAAGGAGGGCATTCCAAGAGGCCAGTCTAGGTCCTATTAAATATCTTTTCAAAATCATTATTGGAGGAGAAGACTGCATCATTGTGGCGAATGTATCACTTTTATGACGAACCATATTATATAACACATGATATTTTTACTAGAGAGTAGCATTATCTAGCCACTTATCCTCCTAGAAACATATCTCAGATCCATCCTGAAAGGATTGTATGGGCACTTAGAGGGGGGGGTGAATAGGTGCTACTTTAAATTTTACTCTTTTTCAAGATAGGGTTTGACACAAAAGGTAAATTCTCTAGATATGAAACTAAGATGAGTTTACCTATATGCCAACCTACCACAACTAACTAAGCAAGAACTAGATAAAGTGAGGTGTGGTAAAGATAGAAGTAACCGAAGTGAAGCACACGGGGACACAAGGATTATTTCCCGCAGTTTCTTCCTTTTGTGGGGGAGTACGTCTGTGTTTGGAGAGGGGTTGGTATCAAACCACCAAAGCCAAGAGAGGCCTCCGTTGTTCTCCAATGAACCTCGCCCCAAAGGGATTGATTCACGCTTCCACTATATCGGCAACCTTCAAGGTGGTAGCCGGCACCCATACAACAAGTTCGAGGCACACATCCGCAACTTAATTGGAGGCTCCGAATCGAAACAATAATCAAAGACAAGCTTGTAAGAACCAAAACAAGGCTTAAGATTTCCAATGAAACCCTAGAGCAAGGGGCCCTCAAGTGAATGAGGGGGGAATGAAGATCTCTCTTGGTGAAGCTGTAGATCAAGCCCTCCTCCTTCAACTCCCCAAAGATCAGCTACTTTGGGTGGTTGGATGAAGAGATCTTGGAGTTTTTGTGGCTCTAATGGTGATGCCTTTCTTTTCTGGAACGAGAAGCTATAGGAATAAGATGAAGTCCTCTATTTATAGCATCCACTGCTGCTGACCGTTTTCTGCTAGTTAGGGAACTTCCACACCGGAGACTCCGGTCAGCAGACCGGAGACTCCGATCTACACCGGAGAATCCAGCTCATCTCCGGACCACCATACTGGACGACCTGGGCCTTGTCTTGTTGCCCACTCCGGGGACTTTGGCAGGAACTCTGGACGAGGGACACCAGAGACTCCGGTGTTTTCACATCGGAAATTCTGATCTAAGTACCCACACCGGAGATTCTGGCCAACATCCAGTCTGACTTCGGACCCCCACACAGAATGACCCTAGGCAGCATCTTGAGTCTACTCTGGGGACTTTCGGGGAAACTCTAGACCACTCCGGAGACTCCGGTGTCTGCACACTAGAGACTCCGGTCTAGATTCTTCAGGAAAGCTCAGTTTTATCCAGGGATTTTCCCATTATGTTATGGCATTTTCTCTTTTCATTAGATTGACATGTATACATCAACACATAGTAAAATGATTCTTATGTTGTTAACGAACACCAAAATAGATTAGGACAATAAATGTCCTTTCAATCTCCCCCTTTTTGGTGTTTGATGACAACAAGAGGTTTTGCATGGAAATTTTAATAAGTGACATAACTATGCTCCACCTGACGATGTGCAGAAGAAAATCATGTAATACATGGAATTCAGGTAATAGATACTAAACAAGGGATGGTTTAACTATTACAACAAGGGAACGGGCATAGACATGTCCACACACATAGAAAGTTTCACATGAACCAAATAAGCCTCACAAGAACCAAATGAAAGCAAATGTTCAAATATAAATTAAACGACACACCCCAACCCATGCAAATCCCGGATGATTTCTAATGGACATCTTCTCCCCCCTTTGGCATCGAAAGACCAAAAAGGGAAAAGTCCACTTTATCGCCCCCAAATAGATCACTCGTCGTCATCGTCGTCATCATACTCATACTCATCCTCATCATAGTCATCAGCAGTAGTAGAAGTCTATGGGCCTTTGCCATGAGGGTGAGAGGAGGAAGTGCCCTGTGGTGCAAAACCAAAAGTGACTTCTGAGAATATCTGCCAATCGACAAAGCTGGCATTCATAGCATTAAAAGCATCAATGGAGAGTGTGTGGTCTGAATCTGCAGATGGTTCAGCCCCATGCTCATCATTGTATTCAGACTCCCCTTCCTCTTCTTCTTCTCCTTGAGCCTTGATTTCCTTGAGGAGTTTCTCAATTCTGCGGTTGCTCTTGCAGGAGTCATGATGTCCCTTGCGGATGTCCACATTCATGCAGCAAAGTGTCTTCTACCAGAAAGGATCCATGGGAACATTAGAGGCATGGGAACATTAGAGGCATTTTTCCTCTAAGAACCCCTTGGAGGAGTGGGAGCCCGCTCAGCCTCAGAAATCTCATCATCCTTACTCTTAAACGACTGTTTACGAGCTGGACCCATTCTCCCTTCCTTTTGGAGAGACACCAAGGCATGCTCCGTAAGATTAGGAGGAAGGGAAAGAGGTGAACCATGAGCTTGAGTATTGATAAGCTTGATCACAAGAGCAACATATGGGGAGACTTCTTGACTATAATAGCATGGCGCATCTCCTCAAAAATGTAATCCATAATCTTAATATCATATCCTTCAGCATCAGGGCCAACACAGTATACCTTGTGAGCATGGTGTAGCAAGTTGACAAGCCCACATCTAATGGCATCCTCATTGCCAGCAGTGGGGGAAATGTTGTGACGAAAAAAATCCTCAGCAGTAAGTTGTAGAGAGGCTTGAGGTCCTTGGCCTCACCGACGACACCCTTGCTACCATAGAAAGGTGCCAACTTGGTCTTGCTTTCGCCAAGGTCAGCGTCATGCATATGGTGCCCAACATGAACAGACACACCCTGCAAGGTCTTATTGATGACACTGAAAAAGTCAAAAAAGTCTGAAGTGCGGCGGACATTGCCCGTCATCCAAGTCATGGTCCTTGCTTGATCAGTCCTAAACACAACTGTTGGATAGAATTGCTGGAAAAGGGGAATGCTGTAGTTTACTCGGAGCTCTATGAGCTCATGCAGTCCAAGCTTCTAAGTAATCCACACAACATCTGCAAAGTAGTCATTGGCACACATGTACTCAAGGTCCATATACCTTTAGGGCACACAGGGGATTTGGTGAGCTTGAGATAGATATCTTGCATGAATACTTTCTGCTCCTTTCTCCAATAGCAAGGGTCATCACTAGTCCTTGGCATCTCATAGAAGTCTGTCTTGCAGAGTGCATGGTACTCTTTCTTGGTCATGTGGCCAAGTGATTGTAAATTGTCATACTTAGCCCTCTTGGCGCGATTTTCTTCCTCTATGCTATCTTGGTTCTTCCTCATGTATTTAACATCTCTGAGTTGCTACCTGCGGTTGGATGGCGGGATCACATATTGACCAGCTTCCTCATCAAATCGAGGATCTGCCCTTTTGTACTTGGCTTTGGTGCGACCATGGCGAGACACAGAGCCACCTGTGAATATAGAGTGGGGGGATATCATGGACGTATGCACATATGTCCCGGAGATGGAAACAAGACCCTCACAACTTTGCTAGATGTGCTAGAGGCAATTAACACCGGAGTCTCTGGTGTGCAACACCAGAATCTCCAGCCTAGACCGAAGTCTTTGGAGTGACCAACTAGAATCTCTGGTCTGGAGATTTCATGTTGCACAAGGATACTGCATGTGGGATTGATTCTAGAAGATCTGGCAAGGAAATGAGACTAATGTGATAGAGTGCACGCAAGCATGTGGTTCAAGTGGGAAAAATCATTACAAAACTCAAAATAAACGAAGGACATGAACCCTAGGTTCATGGTGAAAATAAAGGTACCAGATCTGTCCATTGGAGTGATTCCACCGGTGGGGAATGTCCCAGGGTGGGGAGGGTGGAGTAGGCCAGCGGCACGGCAGATCTCGGCGGCAAGACGTCCTCCGGGCGGCCTTTTTGGAGGAGGAGGCGATGGGTGTGAGGGTGGGAGTTAGGGGTGGAAGATAGATTCTTCTATGAATCTTTCTCCCCGGCTCCCTTAAGTCACTGCCCGAAACCATCCTAGATTGGAGGCTCTGGTCTGACGGACCAAAGAATCCGGTGTTTGCACACCGGAATCTCCGGCCCTCTACGACCAAAAATGCCAGATTCAATATTTGGGACATATATGAGAGATGGAAAGTGTTTAGGGGAGATTGAATGGCTTAGGTTTAGATTCCAAACTATGAAGAACCAAATAGGCAATGAAAAACCAACTTAAAAGTCAAGTGAAACTCCAATTTAATCAAACCAACTCTTCATGACAAAGAGGGCGGTGGCCGAGGCCACCATGTAAGAGTGAGAGGCATGACACCACGAAGAATTATCCTTCAGTTCATAGCCACTACTCATCAATGGAGCTTTCATATCAAAAAGAATGATACTAAGATAATTGATTTTCTTAATTTTGGCATTATGGGGGAGGGATAGCCCAATTTATTAGAACCGCACTCCCCCTATATCCATGCCCGCACCTAAACCAAACAATGATCAAGTAATAGGTGTGTATGCAAGATGATCAAGTAAAACTTCTTGAATCTATGATATTTAGATCATTCCTCAAATAGAAAAACCTTGCTTCATCAAGTGGCTTCGTGAATATTTGTGCAAGTTGGTATTTGGTTGAGACATAAGATAGCTCAATATCTCCTCGGGCAACATGATCTCTAATGAAATGATGACAGATCTCAATATTCTTTGTCCTTGTATGATCCACCGGATTGTAGGAATTATTGATACCACTTTCATTATCACATAAAAGAGGCACTTTGTCACAATGGACACCATATTCCTTTAATGTTTGCCTCATCCATAACAATTGGGTGCATGCACTCGCAGCAACCACATATTCAGCCTCAGCGGTGGAGAGAGATATACAGTTTTCCTTCTTAGAAGAGCAACACACCAAGGACCTACCAAGGAATTGGCAAGCCCCGGAGGTTGATTTTATATCATCTTTATCACTAGCCCAATCCGAATCACTATATCCACACAAAGAAAATGTTGATCCCCTAGGATACCATACACCATAGTTTGGGCTATGAACCAAATATCGAAAGATTCTTTTGACCGCCATCAAGTGGCTTTAGTTAGGAGCCGCTTGATATCTTGCACACACTCCTACACTTAACGCAATATTGGGTCTAGATGCACATAGGTAAAACAAAGAAATACTCATGGATTGGTATACCTTTTGATCAATATCTTTACCATTAGGTTTAAGCTCAAGATGAGTCTTGGTTGACATGGGAGTAGGAGATCCATTTAGTTCCTTCATATTGAACCTCTTGAGCATGTCTTGAGTATACTTGGCTTGATTAAAGAAGGTTCCCCTTATTCTCTTGATCTCAAAACCAATAAATACCCTCAACTCTCCCATCATAGACATCCTGAACCTATCAGTCATAAGCTTTGAGAAATCATCATTAAAAGTTTTGTTATATGAGCCAAAGATACTATCATCAACATATATTTGGCAAACGGAAAGCTCCCCATTAACCTTCTTACTAAAAAGAGTGGGATCAATTTTCCCAACCTCAAATCCACGGTCTAACAACAACTCTCTAAGGTGCTCATACCAAGTACGTGGAGCTTGTTTAAGTCCATAGAGCGCCTTATCAAGTTTGTAGACATGGTTTGGGAAGTTGGGATCCTCGAAACACGGGGGTTGCTTAACATAAACCAACTCATGCAATGGACCATTTAGAAAAGCACTTTCCACATACATTTGTTGTAATTTAAAATTATGATGTGCAGCATATGCAAGAAGGATACAGATGGACTCAAGGCAAGCCACGAGAGCATAAGTCTCTCCATAATCAATGCCTTCAACTTGAGAGAACCCTTGTGCTACCAATCTTGCCTTATTCCTCACAATGATACCATGTTCATCTTTCTTGTTCTTGAATATCCATTTAGTGCCAATAACATTGCGACATTCCTTGAGCTTTTCTACTAACTTCCATACTTTTTTTTTCTCGAAGTTTTTGAGCTCTTTGTGCATTGCTTCTAACTAATCTAAATCTTCAAAAGCTTCCCACACTTTCTTTGGCTCCACCATGGATATATGAGCTTGATGCTCACCAAAATGCTCAATTGAGCTCGAGTAGACATACCACTCCTTAGATCACCAAGAACATTCTCAAGAGTCTGGTATCTTGCTTCCAACATTCTGTCCACTCTAGCTTTGCAACGAGTTTCAATCTCCATGTTGTTTCTTGTGGGGATCACTTCATCATTCTGGTCCTCGTCTTTACCATCAATTTGACCTTGATTAACAATGGGTTCAGCTTCATCAACATGAGGTACATGTTGATCTTGGTCTTGATCAGGCATGCTACTTGAAAGGCTTCGAGATGATCTTTTGGATGACTGAATAAATCTGCCCTGATCAACTAATTGCGTAGGGCTAGATAGTCCGGTCAGTGGAGAGACTGGACAATTCAGCCTAGAGCATTTAGCCGGATCAACATGGTGAGGGTTCTCAGCTTGTCTTTGGCTTGGGTCATCATTTACCTCAATACTAAGATCTTGTTGAAGTTGTGGAGATAAGGACTCCACTTGAGTAGAGCATAGTTCTTCTCGATCCACCACAAGGGGTGCCTCAACAGGGCGGATGAATTCCGCACCCTTTCTTCTTATGGCATCTTGAGGTATTTCATCATCTACATCACAAACATCAACATGCCCCGCTTGGGGGTCATCCTATTATTCGAAAACCACACTACAAGATTCTATGACAACTCCGGAGAGTTTATCATAGATCCTATAAGTGTGGGAATCGAGATCATAGCCAACAAAAATACCCTCTAATGCTTTGGAATCAAATTTGGACAAACAAACACCTTTTATGAGATAGAAACACTTACAACCAAACACCTGGAAGTATGAAATGTTGGGCTTGTTACCGGTAAGTATTTCATATGTTGTTTTGTTCAACTCTTTGCAGAGGTAGAGCCGGTTTGATGCATGGCATGCGGTGGAGATTGCCTCTGCCCAAAAATTGTATGGAGACTTAAACTCCGCCAACATGGACCTTGCCATATCTTGTCCATTTCTTCCTCTCAGCTACACCATTTTGTTGAGGGGTATATGCAATGGAATATTGATGTTTTATCCCCTCATCACTAAGAAAACCATTTAATGGGTAGTTCTTGAACTCGGTGCCATTGGCACTTCTTATTGTTAGCACGATCACATTTTATGGACGTTGAACCAAATTGACAAAGTCGATGAAGTATTGTTGGGTCTCACTCTTCAACTTGAAGAAGTATACCCATGAATATCTTGAGTAGTCATCAACAATCACCAAGCAATATTTCTTCCCACAAAGACTAGCATGAGATGGAGTACCAAAGATATCCACATGAAGGAGGTAGAAGATCCTATTTGACTTTATAATGTTATTTGGCTTGTGTGGAGAATCATGCATCTTTCCTTCAACACAAGCCCTGCAAACACGATCTTCGGCAAAACAAACATTTTCCTTTAGTCCCACAATATGGCCACCCTTGTGGAGGCTTTGCAAAGTTCTCATATTGACATGGGCTAGTCGACAATGCCATAATCACCCCACATCGGCCTTTCCGAATAAGCACATCGCACTTGTAGTGGTTTTCCCCGAAAAGTCCACCACATACATGTCATTTTCGATGTACCCAACAAAAGCGACCTTTAGAGTCTTGAGACCACAATATCATTATCAATAAATACGGCAAAACCCATCTTGCCTAGGGCACGGACTGAAAGTAAATTATAGCCAAAAGTCTCAACAAGCATGATGTCCACGAGATTAACATCGTGTGCAACCACAACTTTATCAAGACCCATTACTTGAGATTTTGACTTATCAGCATATGTGACGGTTATATGATCTTGATTTTCCCTTATCTCCATCATTATTGCCTTGCTTCCGGTCATATGACTTGTGCAACCACTAGCAAGCACCCATTTTGATCCTCTGGAAACATAATTTTACAAAAGATCAATCTAGTTTTTAGGTACCCATTTTTCAGTGGGTCCTCTTTTTTTAGTGACAAGGGTATTTGGAACCCAAATATACCAAGCAATATAACCATCATATGGACCAACATATTGTGCATAAACATCGCCATAAGAATTACACATTAAGACATAGTGAGGGTTAGCACTTCCCGCAAAGTCATCTTGTGACATAGCTTGGCCACTTGGGGTATTACTACCCATAATGGTCTTGTCTTTTGCTTGTGCGGGCTTCGCCTTCTTCTTCTTGTTGTTCTTCTTCTTGGCTTTGGATACATAGCCAAGACCTCTTTTCTCATTATTTGGCCTTTGCTTACTCAAAATTTCATCAAGAGACTTGTTACCTTTGGGGAAGGTGGCCTTTGCAAGCTCCCCCTTCAACCTAGCATTTTCTTCAAGAATGTTCGTACTACTAAATGGAATGGAAATGCTAGGTGAAGCAACATTAGTCAATTGAGTTTGAAGCTGTTCACGAGACTTTGTGAGAGTTAAGAGTTCACTTTCCAGGGCCTTGTGAGCCTTGTTAAGCTTCTCATAATCTCCGGCAAGTTTGTCATGAACAACACAAAACTCAATCTTGTCCTTTTTGACATTTTTATACTTAGCAATGGCATGATCACGTTCTTTAATGAGTTTAGCTACTATTCGACCATTTGCATCCTCAAGGCCTTCATGTTTTTCTTCAAGAGACACCCTAGTCTCTTGTTCTTCTTCTAGAGCATTATTTAGATCATCCAACTCAAGTATATGCTCTCTCCCTAGTTTACATCTCTCATCAAGGAGCTCTTGTGTGTGAGCAAGTTGGTTCAAAAGATTTACAAAATGCTTCTTGTGCTCCCCTTGCAAGTTAGTCATATATGCACCGAAAGAAACTAATTCCTCCTTCACCTCCAGAGTTATATCATCATTCAAATCATCATTGAGAATAAAGGTGGAGAGAGGGGATGATGATACCTCCGATGCTCTTGCCATAAGGCAAGTGACGTTATTGTGGGAGATGTTCTCATTTGGGGAATCGAAGAGGGAGAAGGTGGATGTAGAGGTAGTTGCAATGGTAGCCACACCATTTGTTGTTTCTTCTTCTTCCTCCTCCTCATCATCATTAGAAGAGAATTCTTCATGTGCTATCAATGCAATGTCACCGGACTTCTTCTTGGTGGCATTCTTCTTGTAGAAAGGCTTATTGAAAGGGGCCTTTGGATTTTTCTTCAAAATGAGTGCACCACCATTATCTTCTCTCTTCTCATATGGACATCCGGCAACAAAATGATAGCGGTCACCACAGTTGAAGCAAGTTCTCAGTCTTGTAGCATTTTATTTTTTGCCGCTTGGGTTGCTTCTTTGTTGCATCTCCATCTTGGCCTTGGCGGGATCTTTCCAAAAGTTTCTCACATAGAAGACCATGTATTCACCATGAACAACCTTGACATCTTCGGGGTGGCTCATGGAGAGTGCATCATCACTACATTCTTCTTCTTCTTCATACTCCACAGCTTTTGCCTTCAAGGAAAGATTGACACCACTTCTCATTCCAATGACATCAGCCCGGGCATCTTTGGCATTCTTGACAGAAACCTTGAAGCCGGTCATCTCTTTGCAGAACTTCATTGGAGGTCATGAGATGGTAGTTGTATCTTGCTTGGAGACTCTTCAAGTGAGTGGCTTCGAAGGGCATGAGTGCACTCACATACTTTCTCTTGATCCAAGCATCATCAATATGAGAGGCACCAACATTTCTGAAGGTGGTGATAGTGTATTTGAGTCTTCGATACATGTCTTCATGATCCTCACCATCCTTCATATAGAATCCTTTGGCTTCATTGCTCAAAGCTTCCCATGCTCTCATTCCCAAAGTCTTCGATACATTTCTTCTCATGCTCTCATTCCCAACAAATAAGTCAGTGAGAGCATCCAAGCTTCCTTGTGGTATTAAAGTGCACAATGTGGGGAAAGTCCTTTGGCCCTAATCCAAGTTGAATCATGTGTAAGGAGGTGGCATAGAGTTGAATATTGACCACTTCCCTTCTTGTCAAGTTGGTTGGATCCTCAATTTTGAGTCCTTCTTCAATAATGTTCCACAAGTCAATGCAAGAGCTACGACATGAGATTTCATCAAAACATGCCATTGAGCAAAAGAATGTGCAGCTAACTTGGGTGCGTCACCTCTATTATTTATATGGAGATGAGGGATTGGGGGATCGGGAGAGTACCATCTGGGAACCGTATGGTGCTCTTCCTTCCCATCACCCTTTTTGGTGGTGGAGTTAGTGGAATTATGTTCATCCCCTACTTCTTCACCTGTTGGCTTAGTCGGAGCATTTACCTTAGGGTTAGGAGGTGTTTCTTCTTGAGAGGGAGGTGGTGAGGCTAGCTTTTCCTTAACAAGTTGCTCAACTAGTTGACGCAACTGTTGGATTTTATTACCCAAAGTAGATCTCAAGGTTGTTTCCAACTTCTTGAGATCTACCATGGTCACCGAAGTGCTAGCTAATATCTGCAAGTGCACAAATCATTTGTAGCTAGTTTCGAAGTTCAGATATCGATCCCACGGGGAGCCCAAAGGTTAGTGTTTATTGGTGAAGTCTCTGTCACACCCGAAGTTGTCATAGGTCTTCGAGTGAATTGACTGCAAGTGTTGAAATAAGAATGGGGTTTTGATTAAATGCGATAAATTATATAACTAGAATTTAAATTTCAGAAATAAAATGCATAAAAGTAAATAATGACTTTGTTTGTTTGTTGGTTTCTACAGGTGGTAAAGGAAAGTGCGGGGAAATTCAGTTCATGGTGATAGCGAATGTGCCAGGTGAACGAATATGAATGAACAATTATAATCTTATAGATATATGTGTAGGCGAGCAACCCATAATTAGCCGGAACTCCTCTTGGTAGATTTCATCCCAACTTCAATAATCCTACTAGCCTGCTACCAAAACCATGGTCCGACACTAGATGATTAAGACCCTTCAGGTCGCTTAGTAATTAAGCTCCTTGGATCAGACTAATGCAATAAGCACAGTGGTTACTCGTTATCCTCGATTCAACTAGCTTTCCATTGATATCCCTCTGTCACCTAGGGGTCGCCGGTCCACTAGCGAGAAAGATCTTATCTATCTAAAACAAGGTGTCATGTTGTCTGGGCCCTTAATTAGACAACAAGCATTAAGCATCCCACAAATAGTCAAGCCCACATAACATAGTAATTAGAATCAATCACAATACTAATGGAAAATATATGAAGGCACATCACATCTCACCAATCCCCTAGATCTCCCACGCCCAAGGGAATTACTCACACATCAGAGAAGAATGGATCATTAATATAATCAAATAAAGGGAATTCGTCTTGGTATTACCATGGAGATCCACAATAAGAATAGAAAAATATCCAACATAATTCAAGATGGGAAGAAACAATCTCAAACCCTAGTCTAGCAAGGTGGAGATCCCTCTCTCTCTAAAGTACAAGTAGTGGCTATGGAGGTGTATTGACTAGGAGGTCAAAGATAATGGAGCGAGATGAAGAACGTCTTCTCCTTCTTCTCTGGATCCCTTCTTTCTCTCTTCTGGATGGTGTGGTGGCTGCTGCGTTGTGTTTTCGTTCTCCTTCTCTTCATGGAAGTTGTCCCTTTTGACAAGACAGAGCGACGGCAGCTATACGGCGGGAACTATACGACCATTATCGCGTTTAGTTGGTCGTTACGCCTTCTGTGTCTTCTCGAGTGCTTCCAAAGCAGGACTTGCTTGTTTTCTCCAGAATATTGTATTTTCCTAGTTAAATCCTTCCGTTGATGTTTAGAACCTGAAACACACTATTAAAACCAAGTTATCAAAAATATGTCGAATCTCACAGCTATCAACTCCCCAAGCTTATATGTTGCTTGTCCTCGAGTGACAAGGAAATAAAGAAGAATAGCTGAGATTCGAGACTGAGAGTAAAGGAACTCACAAGTTTGAGATGGTGTCAAATTCTTTTCTTCTCAATCCCTGCAATCTTAAATATGATCATACAAGTATTCACAAGATTGCACTGAGTCCACTTCCTAACCGCATATATCTTGCTAGCAAATAAATCATATGCCCAAGAAAGTGTCGGAAGTTTTAGCTAGGAAGGTGAGACAAATTCTTTTGGTGCCTCTCTTCTGTTGAGAATGAAAACTTTTTGTTCTTGCTCACTTAACCAATTAAGAGTAACCCAGTTGGCATCAAAATATTTAATTTAAGAACAACTCGTCTACTCCCATGTCAAAATTTGAAGACTCTCAAAGCACCTTTTTCTTTAACTTGTCTTTCAAAAAGTTCAGCTCTTTCATAGAAATTATGCCACTAATTTTTAACATGTTAATTGGGGCTGTGTTGTGCACTCGTGACCATGCCAATATATAATGTTGAGCAATAATAGGTCGGAGGAGTACTACAACTTCACTTGGAACGTGAAACCATGAGGAGACTACAACTTCACTTTTTACATGTCATAGCTTTGCTGCTTCAGACATTTACATAACTCAATAGCCGAAATCAAGTGGTTTCCCACATTTAGATTGTTCGTTGGCTAGCGGAGTTAATAGTTCCCCATGGAGCATGATGTCTACGCACTTTTATTCTTCTAGACAGTTGTTGGGCCTCCAAGTGCATAGGTTTGTAGAACAACAGCAAGTTTACCTTAAGTGGATTACCTAAGGTTTATCGAACTCAGGGAGGAAGTGGTCAAAGGTATCCCTCTCAAGCAACCCAGCAATCAAAATACAAGAAGTCTCTTGTGTCCCCAACACACCCAATACACTTGTCAGGTGTATAGGTGCACTAGTTCAGCGAAGAGATAGTGAAATACAAGTGGTATGGATATAAGACAATGGTGCAAGAAAATAACTTGATGGCGTGGAAGAGACTAAAGGCAAACTGAAATAAAGATGGAAGCAAGCAAACATATGATAGATCTAATTGCAAACTGAAATAAAGAGGTGGATGCATGAGTGGAACTCATACTTGGTTATGGAGGTAAGACTGGGAGCTACCAACTAAGAGAGCAATAAGGGCCATAATCATGCAACGACAAAACATAATTGATTAAAGCATAAAGTGATATTACAAGTCGAAAACTAAAGGATCATAAAGGCTATGGTGACTTGGGATAGTCATAACATGGTGTGAGCATGCGCCAAGTCAACCCAAATAAAGCATCAAAGGAGAATACCACAATACTATGCTTTAATATGCTAAAACAACACATGATTCTTTCAAGGCACATTAAGCAATCTAAATTGTTTATAACATGTCATGCTACAGCAAAATCACTAAGCATAAAGCCAAAACAATATCAAGCATGACATGATAAAGCATAGCCCAGAGTCAGAAATAAGCTCCTTTTACCACTTAAGCATGAACTTTTCCTACTCTTTTCCAACACCAATCGACTTATTTGAAAGAACTCACAAAGATAATAATAAATAAAGATCAGTGAGCTTGTCTCAGATATCCACAAAGAAGAACTAAAAAGTTCTAAGATGAAAGAACAAGAAAACTAAAGCTAAACCCAGTGCTAGCAAAAGAGAACACTAACAAAACAATAAGAATGAAAACTAGAGTGTTCTAGGCAATGAATAACGAGGTGTGTCTCTCTCCAAAAGAAGTGTGTTGGGATACAACACCCTTATTCAAGCAAACTAAGCAAACTAATCAAATGAAAACAAAAAAACAAAAGACGCTCCAAGAACAACACAACAGTGCATGAAACAATAAAAACAAAGTGTTTGGAAGAAACCTGACATTTTTATTGGTGAAGAAGGGGATGCCTTGGGAATCACTAAGCTTTGACGTTTGTACTTCTTGGATATTTCTTAGGGAGACACACATGGCATCCCCAAGCTTGAGATTTAGTCCATTCTTCATCTCATTACATCCTTCTTTCCATACACCTGAAAATTTTCCTTATACCAAACTTCACACAATCTTTATTAGCAACATTAGTGCACTCAAGATAATAAGTCTTTTGGTTCAGTTTCAACACCAATAAAACTTCCATTCAAACAAAAGCAACTGTAGTACTTCCCTCAAAAATCTCAATTCCCCAAAGAGAACTCAAAAAGGAATCAACAAGAAGCAAATGCAAATAATGGCAGAAATCTGTCAAAACAGACCAGCAGGTAAAAACCAATATTTTCGAAGACCTTATGTTGCTCAAATCAAAAAGTGTTTAACTAATGAAAGTTAGAGAAC
Source organism: Avena eriantha (assembly GCA_910589775.1). Lineage (NCBI taxonomy): Eukaryota > Viridiplantae > Streptophyta > Magnoliopsida > Poales > Poaceae > Avena > Avena eriantha. The sequence continues at coordinate 406,591,760 of OU342742.1, forward strand.
AACCCGGGGCAGAAGCAAAAAATGCATGCCTCAAAACGACGTACATAGATTTTACACGAATTTTTACGGTAAATAACAAAAATCTATTTCGGGACAGCAACTTTCCCAAGCTTTACTTCTCTCTCATTAGAGGTTACTCTTGGCACAAGAAGCAAATAAAAAGGATAAGGAGCGGTTATTACAAACGTAATAACTTCCAAGACTCATCTAAAACTTTTGGGTTATCTACCAATAAGTACTTTTCTTTAACGTCTTTAAGTTAGGTATGATAGTTTGAGAAGATGCTCACATAACAAATATGAATTGAAGTAAAAGAGAGCATCAAGAAGAAAATTCAAAGCACATTTAAGTCTAACCCACTTACTGTGCATAGGAATCTTGTAAAGAAACAAGTCATGAAAGCATAAAGCAACAAGCATAGGAAAGCAAAACAAGTGCAACTTCAAGACTTTCAACATAAAGAGGGGAAACTTAATATTATTGAGATGCATAAAACCATGTTTCCCTCTCTCATAATAATTTTCAGTAGAATCATGAATAAAATTAACAATATAACTATCACATAAAACATTCTTATCATGAGCCACATGCATATAATAATTATTACTCTCCACATAACCATAGTCATTCTTATTAACTGTGGTGGGAGCAAATTCAACAAAATAGCTATCATCATTATTCTCATCACCATAATCATCAAATATAGGAGGCATATTTGTAATTCTTAATTTTCTCCTCAATAGTAGGTGGACTGAAAATAACATATTCATCATTGTAATCATCACATATCGGAGGTATAGTATCATCAAAGTAAATTTTCTCCTCCGTGCTTGGGGGACTAAAAATATCATACTCATCAAAACCAGCTTCTGGAAGCTTAGAATTTTCCATAGCATTAGCAATAATGGTGTTCAAAGAATTCATAATAATAACATTGCTATTAGCATGCAAATAAAGTTCCATAGGTTTTTTAATTTTCTCTTCAAACACTTCATGTCCTAACTCAAGATAAATACTATAAAGCTCTCTAATTTTGTTGTTGTTTTCCATTAAGCCTAACTAGTGAAAATAAAAAAAAGAAACAAAAAGACAAAAATGCAGAATCTAAAGGAAATAACTTCGAGCACTCACACCGGAGGATGTGAGTACCTTTTACCTTATCTCCCCGGCAACAACACCAGAAAATAGCTTGATGTCTACGCTCTTCTATTCTTGTAGACAATTGTTGGGCCTCTAAGTGCAGAGGTTTGTAGAACAGCAACAAGTTTCCCTTAAGTGGATTACCCAAGGTTTATCGAACTCAGGAGGAAGTGGTCAAAGGTATCCCTCTCAAGCAACCCTGCAATCAAGATACAAGAAGTCTCTTGTGTCCCCAACACACCCAATACACTTGTCAGGTGTATAGGTGCACTAGTTCGGTGAAGAGATAGTGAAATACAAGTGGTATGGATATAAGACAACAGTGCCAAAAAATAGCTTGATGGTGTGGAAGAGACTAAAGGCAAACTGAAATAAAGATGGAAGCAAGCAAGCATGTAAAAGATCTAATTGCAAACGGTGTTTCAGTGCTTATGTCGTGGTGGTGTCACGGAAGATGCCATGGATAGGCTAAAGGTGGGGACTAATACACGCTAGGGGAATCCAGGGAGGGATAGTGGAGTGATTCTCCACACAGAAGTTTGTATTGATTTCCTTCCAAGATTACAAGTGCTCCTACAACTGTATTGGCGAGAGGAGGAAGAAGGAGCTCTCTTACTCTCACCCACAGATCACACCTGAAACCCTAGCCCAAACAGAGTAGTAGAGAGACAAACCCCTTCTACAGAAGCCCCAGCCCCCCTTTTATAGAGGAGGCTCGGTTTCTGCCTAGGGCATACGTGGAGGCATATTCCTAAGAATATGCCTCCTCCCAAAGTGGTAAGCCGACCAGGGTGCTTTTTCCCCCGCGTCACTCTTGCTTTTGCTACGTGAGCCTCTACGGCACCCACGTCAGCCAACATGGGCATCGTCACCCCTGTCGGCCAGGACCCGGTGGTCCTGCTCTTGTCTGCTTCGCTCATGCAGTGCTTACCGGGCCCTCTTTTTGACCAGCAAGATTCCTTCCTTCTCCTAGAAGCCAAACATGACCCGGATCACAGCTGACCCGGGCACCCATGTTCCTGCATACAGGTCAACATATACTTCCGACTTACTGCTTAAGTTGGTTGAGACTTAGTTAGGCGAACACCCCCTGGTCCGGGTCACTCCATGATTCGGCCGGCCTTGAGGTGACCCGGCCAGCATCTGCTTTGGCCTTGCCGAACCTCGACTAACTCGGCCTTTATACCTCGGCGTGACCCTACCCGGGGGTATCCCCCCAACATTAGTCCCCAAAGCTGGTGCGGTCTTAGCTGCTTTGGCCGCTAAGGCCACATCAGGTTCAATTCTGTGCTCCGGTCGTTATTGTCGAGTTACCTCTTACCTCGGATTATATGGATTTATGTTACTTCGCACATTCCAAGTTTTCACTTGCCGGCCGGGTTACCACAGTTTCATCCGGGTCTTGTTTCCTTCTCTCGTACGCTAGCCCATGTGAAAGGTAATCATTATGTCGTCTTATTTTAAGGGCCTGCACAGTAACCGCCGCAGTAATTGTCAGTTATCACTGTGCGCGGGTCACGTCATGCCTTCCTCCTCGTTTCTCGCATCACAGTGTCACGTCATAGGATTCTCTCCGCTCTGTGGCCCTCCGTGTGGCTCCCCGCTGATTGGTCTGGACAGGTGATACATGGCCACTACGTGTAGCGGGTCCGCAGGATACGATCCCACTCACCGCTGGTGGGAGTGGTTAAATAGTGGAGGGGTGCTTCCCTTAGGGTCTTTATCCTTCCGCGCCCCTCTACTCGTTGCCCTTTTTCTTCATCTTCCTCGCGACCACGCCGCCACCAGTGATACCAAATAGCAGCGTCGCCGCCGCGCTTCTCCGTCGCACCTCTGTGTTGCCGCCACCATGACGCAAATCCCTCGCCATGGGTCCTCGCCAATCCCGGCCACTGTCCCCCGCCGCCTCTAGCGCCAGCGAGGGCCTCGAGGACTAGATGACGGAAGAAGAACTCATCGTCACTGAGCAGGAGATGGAGGAGGACGCCGCGACGGCAGACCGCGGCACGTGGGCCGAGTCATGGGTCTGTCAAGATGATCTTGACTGGCTTTACTGAACCAGGCGCATCCTCGCCGGCGTCGCCGCTCGTCTCCCTTCTAACGAACTGGCCCCCTCACCCAATCCGGGTGAGTTTGTTGTCTTTTTGTCCCACTTCCAACGGGGCTTCGGGTTGCCGGTGAGCGATTTTTTCCGGGACTGGCTCAGTACATACCAGCTCCAGCCGCACCATCTTCCAGCCAACGCCATCACTTCTCTCTCTGCCTTTGCTTCTATGATCGAAGGCTACGCCGGACTGTGGCCCACGAAGGAGCTATCGATCCGGTTCTTCGGCCTTCATCGCAATGTCATCCCCAACATCCACGCTGATCCGGAGGACAAACAGCTCACTCAATTCGGAGCGGCTTCCATTTCACCCTGGAGGTTTTCTGTTTTCCCCCGGGTGACCGGGTTAGAGTCCTGCAAAGGATGGGCCCGGACCTTCTTCTATGTCCGGAATACGGGCACTGAAGACTTGATCCGGTTGCTCCCCTATACTCCGGGTCCACCTAACCTGGATTTGTGGGATGAGATCCCCAAGAAGCCCACTGCCCTGGCTAATCAAGTCAACAAGATGTTCGCGGAGCTGAAGAAGCTCGGGCTGCGCAACGAGGATGCCATGATCACTTTCGTGCGCAACCGGATTTCCCCCCTCCAGAAGCGCACCCACAAGGTGTGCCACATGAGCTTCGGCCGCGACCCCAACTGGACCTCCTCCTTCGAGCTGAGCAACACGGAGATCTATCGCCGGGTTAAGGCTCTTTTTACCACCCACAAGGACTTCTCCTCCGAGTGGACTTGGGGAATGGAGCATTACTGCCGCGATAGGCTTCCTCCCATGGTAAGCTTCCTGTTGCGAACTTACTCCGGACCAATTATATGTCAGTTATTGTTGCGTTTTTGACTCTTTTGTTCATTCCTTTTTCCTCAGCAATTTCTTCAGTAGACCATCGAGGACGGCACCGATCCGACCCTTAAGTGGGCGCCGGACCGGGAGAACCCAGATGAGGAGGATTCGGACCAGGAGATGTTCCTCCCAATGACCGACGCCACGAAACGACCCACGGGTAAATCTTCTTCCATTAGAGATTGGCCCGATGATGAAGATGACTCGGATGTCGAGGTGATTGAACCTGTTGAGGCTGTCCCCCTTTCTTTTGCTTTTCCGACATCATCTCACCCCGGTGGTCATATCCACGAGGATCCTCCTCTCGCTACGGGCGAACCTGTTCCGGTGGCTCCGAAGAAGAAGCGCGGGGCTGCTTCAAGTTCATCCTCCGGACCTTCTCAGCCCGGTAAAAGGCAAAAGAAGTTCGGGGACAAGACTGCCTCCAAGCCAGCAGGCAAGGCCCCAGCACGAAGGGCTCGGAAACCCAAGGAGGCCCAAACCTCAGATGCGTAAGTTGTTTTGCCTTCTGTAACTTGCTCTCCCTTGCATCGTTGTGATTTCTCTTCTACAATTGTTCTCTTTTGTAGGGCTCCGGTGGAGGTCCCTCAAAGTGGATCGAGCATCTCTTCACCTCTCCGACCCAGCCCTTCTCCCCGTCGCGACAACGAGTCCCGTCCGCTGAGCCCTATTCCAGAGGGTTCTGCGGCCGCTCCGGGTTCTGCTCCACCTCGGCAAGAGGGCGGTAACCTTGGAGCGGGGGAGACCGGCCCGGCCGAGGTGACTGCATCCACCACTTCGGCATCGCCACAACCAGCATCCACTGAAGCAACTTCAGCTCCAGCACCAGTACCAACAACCAGACCCGTACCAACACCAACTCCGGCATCAGAACCAACTCCGGCTGCTAAAACATTAGTAGCAGCACCGAGTCCAGCCCCAAGAGCATCAGCGCCTAGCTCCTCTACCTCGTCCGAGTCTTCTCAAACTCGGCGAGGAACCACTCCGGCCGCTCCTAAGGGAAAAACCGCTGCGCCGACTTCCTCTTCCCAGCAAGCCAAGGAAAAGAAAGCTCCGGACACTACCAAACCACCATCCGTCCAAGCCGGGCAGCGTACCCTCATGTCAATGCTTCCCAAGAAAGCACCAAAAGCGAAGGACACGCCTGCCGAGCCAACTGACACACAACAAATGGTTTTGCACACCAGCCCAACCCTTGCCTTGATCGAAAGGAAAGAAGCACATGCGAAGGGCTTGGTGGCGCCCCATATGCCCATCGGTGAACGGTACCCTCTGAGCTTAATTGAATTCGTCATGAATTGGAATAAGGCAGAGGTGGTTCAAGACACTGATCTTCCGGAGAAGTTCGGCCCTGCAGAGTTTTCCGCTCAGATGAACACAGCCGCAAAGGCAATTAACCTCGCTGGGCGAATGATGGAGGTACGTCGCTTCCCCTTTACAATTTGTAGATAGTAACCATTAGTCCCCGAGCCTCCGGGAGAGCAGCTCGTTACTCGGCCGGATGCTCTTTAGAAAACTAACGTAGCCCGGATATGTACACACCTAGAGCCAGGTTAAGTTCCACTTGGCCCGGATTTTAGTACACTTCGAATATGCACACACCTAGAGCCGGGTTAAGTTCCACTTGGCCCGGATTTTAGTACACTTCGAATATGCACACACCTAGAGCCGGGTTAAGTTCCATTTGGCCCGGATTTTAGTACATTTCGAATATGCACACACCTAGAGCCGGGTTAAGTTCCACTTGGCCCGAATTTTATTACACTTCGAATATGCACACACCTAGAGCCGGGTTAAGTTCCACTTGGCCCGGATTTTGTACACTTCGAATATGCACACTCCTAGAGCCGGGTTAAGTTCCACTTGGCCTGGATTTTAGTACACTTCGAATATGCACACACCTAGAGCCGGGTTAAGTCCACTTGGCCCGGATTTTAGTACACTTAGAATATGCATCGATCTAACTTGTGTTTGTCCTTTTCAGGTGACCACTAATCACCGGAGTGCTGAATTCCAACGGTTGCTGGATACCCACAAGCTGCTACGCGCAAAGCAGGCTGCACTTGTTGCAGAATATGAGAAGAGGGGTAAATTTCTTCCTTAGCGCTTCTTCGTTTTGCTTCATTTTCCTTTGCCGGATTAACCTCATCATTCGGTTTCCGTAGCTGGGGTGGAAGCTGAGAACATCATTATGCGCAAAAATCTGGAGCAGATCAAGGGTAAGTCATTTATGTCCGACTTTGCCGTACTTTCCATTCCCTTTTCTCCTTGGCTCAGCCAACATTCATACATCGGCTCTGCCGGGCCAACACACTATTTCAGCATCGCTTGAAGATAGTGTGCCCGTGCCTGATATGATGCTGCATTTTATCGAACAAGCAGGGCAGCACCAAGCCGAGCTTAAGAAGAAAGATGATGAGCTCGCCCTCCTCCGGACCAAGGACGATGAGATTTCTAGGCTCAAGGCTGAGATGGAGAAGATGAAGGCCCAGCACCAATCCGAACTTCAAAAGGCTGGCCAGAACTTCACAGAAGAGCGCGAGCGCCTAAACCTCCGGATCGCCAAGGACCAGGATCTTCTCAAGAAGTCCGGCATCCAGCTTGGGTCGGCGAACGCTGAGCTTGAGCAGCTCCAGAAGAGACGTGATGACTGCACTAAGGAGTTGACCCGGATCCTCAGTCATATATCACGTAAGTTTCTTTCCCTTTTCCGACTTACTTCTCCGGGTTACTTCATATGTCTTTTCTTGACCTTTCTCCTTTGTCTTGTTTCCAGGCAAATTTCCAGAGGGCACTCCTATCGCGAGCGCAGCAGTTGCCAACTTCCGCCGACAAAGGGGTACTCCGGTCACTTCTGATAGTGAAGGCATTCCTTACGACCTGGAGGACCTGTTGGTCAGCTTATCATCTCGCGTGGAGCTCATCATGAATTACGGCAAGGACATCCTCGGCGCTGCAGCTCGCATCTTTAACACTTTCTGGCCCGGCGAAGAAGCCTCGGAGACCACCGCACTTCTCATTGAGAAGTTAATGGAAACCGGGACTCAGCTTGACCTCTGGAGAGAGTCCGCTGGACGTGCTACAGCTGATACCATCCTTCACCACATACTCACGTGGTACGAGAAGATTGACCTCAACCTCCTGACACGTCTATGCACAGGATCCAGGTGGACCAATGACCCGGAGTGGGTAGCTCGGCGCCAGGCTTGTGCCTATAGCCTCATTGAATACGCTCCCATTCATGAATGGGTTGAGGGGCCGAGCTTCCTGGAAGCTGCTGGAGACGAAGAGGTTGAGCACGGTGAAGATGGCTCGGATAATGAAGGAGAATATGTTGCCTCTGATATTGAGGGCAGCGAGGACGATGAAGAACTTCCTCCTCCTACTTCTCCTTGAGCTAAAACACTTAAAAATTTATCAGATCCCCGGTATGCCGGGTGGAGTTGTATTCCAAACACATGTGATATTTTGCTACTAAGTTCTTATGCCGAATTAACTTGGGCGTAGTCCCCGAGTTTCTTTTTCTTGTTCGTTCAATCTCTTTGCTCGTTTCGTGTCTACCTTGATTCGGTTTTATGACTTACGAATCCGAGCTTCAAAAATTATCTTAACAATAATGGGAAACTTTTAGACTTAGCACCAAAATAAAATAGCATAATAACTTGAAAATAAATGCAGGGTTAGTTCAAAAAACAAACGTCGGGTCGAATAAATTCTTCTCCTTAGTCGTTTTTCATGTGCTACGCAATTCCAAACTTGTTCTCTTGCTTGCCATGAAGCCAATTTTTGTTGGAAAACAGCAAGTCGAAGAGTTGGGTTTTTGGTGCTCGCACACTACTAATCCGAGTTAAGTAGAATTACTTATTCCAGCTGACGCGCAAAAAACAACAAACATTATTAAGGCAGTCCCCGAGTTACTGCTCGAGGTGCCAACATTTCATTGATAAGCTCATTGCCGACATACATACCAACATATGAGATAACTCGGATACATAGACTTATTAGCTAAGTGTAGAAAGGACGAAGTAGAGCTATATTCCATGGTCGCTTGGATTCCTCTCCGTACCTGTCCGCCTTGTTCTTTTCCTGTGGCTTTGCATCTATAAGATAGTAAGAATCATTGTGCAATGCTTTGCTCACGATGAACGGCCCTTCCCATGGGGGGGATAACTTATGCATGCCCGTAGTACGTTGTACCAACCGGGAGCACCAGATCACCTTCCCGAAAGACCCGGGGGCACACTTTCCGGCTATGATAGCACCGGAGATTTTGCTGATATATGGCGGATCTGGACAGTGCCAGTTCTCTCGCTTCTTCCAGCAGATCAACATCATTTTGCCGGGCTTCTTGCACTTCGGCTTCTGTGTATTAGGTGACCCTAGGCGAATCATGCTCTATGTCGGCTAGTAATACAGCTTCTGCCCCATATACCAGAAAGAACGGCGTATAGCCTATTGATCGATTCGGAGTTGTTCTTAAACTCGACTGTACCGCTGGTAGTTCTTCTATCCAGCACCCTGCTGATCTTTGCAGCGGCTCAATGAGCCGGGGTTTTATCCCGGATAATACTAATCCGTTGGATCTTTCCACTTGCCCGTTCGATGCAGGGTGGGCTACCGAGGCTACGTCCAGCCAGATCCTCTTATCCCGGCAGAAACGAGCAAATGCTCGTTCCGCAAAATTTGTGCCATTGTCAGCTATGATACTGTGAGGATAACCGTACCTCAAGATGATATCTTTGAGAAACGTTACGGCCGTAGCTCCATCACATTTTCTTATAGGCTTTACCTCAATCCACTTCGTAAACTTGTCCACCATTACCAGAATGTGGGTCATATTTCCCCTTGCTGGTTTGAACGGGCTAACCATATCCAAGCACCATACGGCAAATGCCCAAGCGATTGGTATGGTCTTGAGTTCCGACATTGGCATATGTGTCGTGGTAGCGTACCTCTGACAACCATTACATTTTCTCACCAGATCTTCTACTTGCTCTAAGGCGTTTGGCCAGTAGAATCCGTGCCGGAAAGCTTTTGCTACCAAGGCTCGGGATGAGGCATGATGCCCGCATTCCCCCTGATGTATATCTCGGAGGATGTCAAGCCCTTCTTCCGGGTCAACACATCTCTGGAGGACATTGGTCACACTCCTTTTGTATAGTTCGGAATTGATGATCGTGTAAGCCTTTGCCCTCCTCTGTGTTTGCCTGGACAGCACTTTCTCAATGGGTAATGTTCCGTCCTTCAGGAACTGAAATATAGGTAATGCCCAAGCTGGTATCGTTCGCATAGGGAATACATCCTCATCAATCTCCATTTGATCCACCGGCATAACTTCAACCGGATCATGCTGAGCAGTCCTCGGGTCTTGCGGAGCAGTCCCCGGGTTTACTGAAGTAGTCCCCTGGTTTGCCGAGGCAGTCCCCGGGGTTCGCGCACCACTTCCCATGTCAATTTCCATGGGCACAGCTCTAGATTCCGTGTCCTCCGAGACATAGATTGACTCGGATTCTGGGGATGGCCTGATGGATGGTTTCCTGTGGTTCTCTAATGCTACACCCGGTGGAATTGCTTGTCGGGTTGACCCGAGCTTCGAAAGCATGTCGGCAGCCTCATTTTCCACCCGGGGTACATGGTGAAATTCGCATCCCTCAAAGTAACCAGATATCTTCTGCACATGAAATCTATGCAGTGCCATGTTTGGATCAAGGGCATCCCACACTCCCGACACTTGCTGCACCACCAAATTCGAGTCGCCAAAGCATATGATCCGACGTATCCCAATTTCTTTTGCTACCTTAAGCCCATGCACAAGTGCTTCATACTCAGCGACATTGTTTGATGCGGTGAAATGGATCTGCAGCACATATTTCAACTGGTCATTCTTTGGCAATGTGAGTACAACTCTGGCACCTAGCCCGGTTTTGGTTTTTGATCCGTCAAAGTGAATTTGCCAATAGTTCGGATCTAGAAGTGGCGGTTCGTATTGTACCTCCGCCCAATCCATGAAAAAGTCCACCACAGCTTGAGATTTTATGGCCTCTCTTCTGTCATATTGTGGCGCATAAGGAGCTAGCTCAATTGCCCATTTTGCAATTCTGCCACTCGCATCCTTGTTACTCATTATCTCGGATATGGGGGCCTCACATATGACCCGGATGGGATGCTCCTCGAAGTAGTGCTTCAGTTTCTTGGCGGCCATGTACACACCATATGCCACCTTTTGATAATGTGGATAGTTCTGCTTTGAGGCTAACAACACCTCGCTCAAGTAAAATACTGGCCTTTGCACCGACTTACCTTCCTCGTCGCGCTCCACCACTATCACTTCACTTACAACTTGGTTGGTTGCGGCTATATAGAGCAACATTGGCTCCTTCGATAGTGGTGAGGCTAGCACTGGTGCCGCGGCTAACATTTTCTTCAGGTGGGTAAATGCTTCATCGGCCTGTGGCATCCAAACGAACTTATCTGACTTTTTCATGAGTTGGTAATGAGGCAACACCTTTTCTCCCAACCGACATACAAACCGACTCAACGAGGCCAGGCAACCTGTGAACTTCTGAACATCGTTAAGAAACTTCGGCAGTTCCATTCGTTCGATGGCCCAGATTTTAGTTGGATTAACCTCGATACCTCGGCTGGAAACAAGAAAACCGAGCAATTTCCCAGCCGGGACACCGAAGGTACATTTTTTCGGGTTAGGTTTCATCCAGAACCTCCTTAGGTTCACAAACGTTTGCCTGATGTCGTCAAGGAGCGTTTTGCTTTCCTTGGTATTGATAACCACATCATCCACGTACACCTGTACATTTTGACCTATTTGGTCGTGCAAACATTTTTGCATACATCTTTGGTACGTTGCCCCTGCATTATGTGAACCAAACGGCATGGTGCGATAGTAGTAAGCCCCATACGGGGTAATAAATGTAGTCTTTATTTGATCATCCGGATTCAGAGGTATCTGGTGGAAACCAGAATATGCATCAATGAATGACAACAGTTCACACCCAGCAGCTGAGTCCATGACCTAATATATTCTTGGCTGCGGAAATGGATCTTTTGGACACGCCTTGTTCAGGTTCGTGTAATCGATACACATGCGCCAAACCACTGCCACGTTCGGGTCATCCTTCTTCTTTTCCACCAGCACCGGATTAGACAGCCAATCCGGGTAAAGAACCTCCATGATAAATCCTGCAGCCAGCAACCGAGCTATCTCATCCCCAATGACTTTTCTCCTATCTTCGGCGAAGCGGCGGAGAGGTTGCTTCATCGGCTTAGCTCCAGGTCTCACATTCAAAGAGTGCTCGGCCAACTCCCTCGGAACACCTTGCAAGTCCTGTGTGGACCAAGCAAAAATGTCCCGATTCTCATAGAGGAAGCTGACGAGCTCGCTTTCCTATTTATCATTTAACCCTACACCAATTTTTACGGTGCGCTCTGGGAACATGTCATCAACAGGAACCTTCTTGGTATCTTTCGTGGCCTGGAAAGAGACACTTCCATGCGGATTACTTAGTGCCGGCATATACTGCTGCGCAGACTGAGCCAATGCCGCCACCTCTTGAATTTTCCTTTTTTCCTGCGCAATCACAAGTGACTTGGCTAAGTTTGCCCCGGCCGACGCACACTCCATGGAATGTCGGAAATCCCTAGCAATGGTAATCACTCCGTTCGGTCCGGGCAACTTCATCTTCAAGTAGCTAACGTGACAGCTTGCCATGAACTTGCTCAGGGCTGGCCGTCTGAGTAACGCGTGGTAAGCACTTTCCAAGTTCACCACCTCGAACTCCAAATTTTCGGTTCGGCAATTATCCCTCGTGCCGAACAAGACGTCAACCCGGACCTTGCCTATGGGCTCACAAGAAATGCCGGGTACAATGCCACGGAAAGTTGTCCTCGTGGCCTGGAGCATGTTCTCCGAGATACCCAACTTGCGCATTGTGTCCGCATACATGATATTAATCCTACTAGCATTGTCGATCAACACCTTTGAGAATCTTACGTTAATGCTAGGTCCAATGAATGTCGGATCCAGCACCAACGCATACGAAACAGGGCTTGGCATGAGCTTGGGATGATCCCTGATGCTCCAGGTGATTTCCTGATCGGACCAAGGCATGTACCTCGTCATTACAGGCATTACTGCGTTCACCTCCATATGCCTACGCTGCAAGCTTTTTCTATCGGTTTCCTCAGTGGTAAACACACAATAGCTCTGATGATGCTCCCTGTACTCGTTTCTCCCCTTATTTCCGGGGTACCTCTGATCCGGCTGATGCTGATTTTCTACCTAATGCACTACATCCCTTCTCTCATTGTTATCATACCTCGGCGAAGGGGGAGGCAACATTAGCTGTTGCGTGTTCACTCCGGAGAGCAGTTGCTGCCAGGGTAACTCCTGCCGAGGCTGATCATTCCGGGGTGCCTGAGCATTCCCTGAACCACTTTGTTCGATCTTGCGCATCCACTCACATTGCCTCGTCGTATGACCCGCTGGGTTATTTGGATTTGGCGTGTGAAACTTACACGGCTGGTCCAACATCGACTCATAAGTATACCTCGGACGGTCTTTCCTTTCTTGCCACTGCTTCTTTTGCTCTGGTGTCCAAGTCTTCTTGCCATCGTTTCTCGGAGTCCACTGCCCTCCAGTTTTTTGCCGTTGACAGCCCCCTTCTCCGGGCTGATCGTGACTCACAGCTGCAACTTGGTGTGAACCGTATCTATGATCCGGTCTATCATCTCTCCTTTTTCCTCTGTATTCATTTCTTCGGGATGATCTGGCTCCATCTCTCTGATAGTACTCATCGTTCGACTCGTTTGATACGAGCCTAGGCTGAGTCGGATCATCCAAAGCATACGAATCTGCGATCCGGATCATCTCTGACAACGTAGTTGGCCTTTTCCTTTGCAACTTCATCCACAACTCGCTTCCATACCTACACCCTTGTGCAAACCATGCTATGGCCTGTGATTCAATCCCGCCCTCACACGAATTTCTCACAGTGCACCACCGGGTTAAAAACTCCCGATCCATCTCATTTGGCCTTTGCTTGTACATAGCGAGGGTCTGGGCCTATTTGGCCTCTGATACGTACTCGAAAAATTGCTGTGAACATCTCCTCGAAATCTATCCAGTAGTTGATGCTTCCTAGTGGCAAATTGTGCAGCCATACCCTTGCTGGGCCTTCCAACATCTGGGGTACATACCGTACAGCCCATCTCAGGTTGCCAGTGGCAATTTTCACAGCCGTAGCATAATTTATCAGCCAATCCTCCGGCTTTGTACTACCGTCATACGTCTTCGTGCCCCTGGGTAGCTGAAAGTTCGATACCGGTGGCTCCTTCATGATCCGGGGTCCAAAACATGCTGGGCCCGGTGGACCTTGACATTCTATTTGTTTCGACCTATACAGTCGATCCAGTTTCAACCTGGCATCGTCTGACATCAAATCCCTGCTCCCCAATCTTGACCCTATCACATGATAGTCCGTCCTTGGGTATCCCGCGTTTGCCATTTCCGAGTCTCCATCATTATACCTGTCTTGCTTTCTTGGAGCACCTTTCTGTTGCATACCTCGGCCGGCACTTTGCTCTTGCCTTGGTATATTCCGCTGTTGTGGTTGTCCTGCTCCAGCCGAGTTTCGCTGTCCGGCATTGCCGTTGACAACTTTCCCTTGACCGACATTGCCTTGGTCGCGGTTACCTCGGCCAGCTTCACCTCGGCTCACACTCCGTCGATCATCATTTTTCTGCGCTTCTTTTCCTTTCCCTGCCCGCGTCGGGTCATACGGGACGATCTGTTTGTTCCGTCTGGCCGAGGTTGCCACCTCTTCTCTCCTTGGACCACCATGAGGAGACGATGCGGCTCCAGCGGATTTCTTCGGGTTACCCACCGCCGAATGGACTATCTTGGAGGCCCCAGCTCTCTCCGAGTTAGCCCTGAGCAGTTCCTCGTTTTGCCTGTTCGTAATCCGAACCAACTCGCTAACCCTATCTTGCTGTCTTTGCCGGGCTTCACCTGGTAGACCCTCCAACTCGGATGCAGCTGCATCCGCTGCTCTGAGGTTCTTTGTCGGGGTACTGTACCTCGGCAGCCCCACGGACAAACAGTTTTCTGATACCTCAATTCCAGTATCACCCTCTTTGTTCATCTCACTCATGAGATTTCTCCCCTTCACTTTTACAGCGTCAACCTTGTTCGCCTTTGCGTACTCGCGCAGCGTCATATTCAACGACTGCTGTGCCGCGGCTATCTTTTTTGCGCCCTCTAGAATTTTCTGCCTAGTTTCTTCCAGCTCGGCCTGCGCTCGAGCCAGATCTACCGCTGCTACTACAGGGTTTGCCAAGCTATCGATTGCTTCCCTCAACATGCTCTGGCCTCTCTAGTGGAGGACCTCTACCTTTCCTCGGTGCCTTAGGCGTTACCTCCGGATCTAGCGCCGGATCCTTGCTCGTGCCCGCACCTGGCACAGTCATCATCACCTCTGCATGGTCCGGGGAGCGAGCGATACGCGTCCCGGGGACCATGGTGAGGGGAGGCTCCCCGCGTCGACGACGTGACGCTGATGAACACCTGACACGTCCACAGCAATGTAGACCTTGTGCGGGCCGAGCCTGACGAAGAGGCCATTGCGCGGAAAAGGGCGCGTGCCGAAGCAGCCAGCGTTGTCATTGACGAAGTCCAACGCTCCAGAGCGCTGAACGAGCCCGGAGACGATGCGTTCGCCGATACCGATGATGTTTCCCGTCCGGATCTTGACCCCTGCTAGCGCCGCTAGCCCCACGGTGGGTGCCAACTGTCATGGTGGTGTCACGGCAGATGCCATGGATAGGCTAAAGGTGGGGACTAATACACGCTAGAGGAATCCAGGGAGGGATAGTGGAGTGATTCTCCACACAGAAGTTTGTATTGATTTCCTTCCAAGATTACAAGTGCTCCTAGAGCTGTATTGGCGAGAGCAGGAAGAAGGAGCTCTCTTACTCTCACCCACAGATCACACCTGAAACCCAAGCCCAAACAGAGTAGTAGAGAGACCAACCCCTTCTACAGAAGCCCCAGCCCCCCTTTTATAGAGGAGGCTCGGTTTCTGCCTAGGGCATACGTGGAGGCATATTCCTAAGAATATGCCTCCTCCCAAAGTGGTAAGCCGACCGGGGTGCTTTTTCCCCCGCGTCACTCTTGCTTTTGCTACGTGAGCCTCTACGGCGCCCGCGTCAGTCGACATGGGCGTCGTCACCCCTGTCGGCCAGGACCCAGTGGTCCTGCTCTTATCTGCTTCGCTCATGCAGTGCGTACCGGGCCCTCTTTTTGACCAGCAAGATTCCTTCCTTCTCCTAGAAGCCAAACATGACCCGGAT
Organism: Avena eriantha; assembly: GCA_910589775.1. Taxonomy (NCBI): domain Eukaryota; kingdom Viridiplantae; phylum Streptophyta; class Magnoliopsida; order Poales; family Poaceae; genus Avena; species Avena eriantha. The sequence continues at coordinate 406,607,209 of OU342742.1, forward strand.
CACAGATAACCCGGGCACCCCTGTTCCTGCATACAGGTCAACATATACTTCCGACTTACTGCTTAAGTCGGTCTAGACTTAGTTAGGAGAACACCCCCTGGTCCAGGTCACTCCATGATTCGGCCGGCCTTGAGGTGACCCGGCCAGCAACTGCTTTGGCCTTGCCGAACATCGGCTAACTCGGCCTTTATACCCCGGCGTGACCCTACCCGTGGGTATCCCCCCAACAGCTTAGAAACAAGGCCTAGGGATCATACTTTCGCTAGTGCTTAGAAGCAAGCATGTAAATATGTTCTCTTCAAGATACTACTCTAAAGTACTCTCTAGTTGGACACTCTAATCCTTGGTAGGGCTATAACATCACACCTCAAAGTTTGCTTTCCGCATCTAGATAACCCCACACTATCACCTTGAGCACTAGATGGTTCCAACAAACACCACAATTTCATAGAGACAACACAATTTCATAGAGATAAATACTATAAAGCTCTCTAATTTTGTTGTTGTTTTCCATTAAGCCTAACTAGTGAAAATGAAAACAAGAAACAAAAAGACAAAATTGCAGAATCTAAAGGAAATAACTTCGAGCACTCACACCGGAGGATGTGAGTACCTTTTACCTTATCTCCCCGGCAACAGCACCAGAAAATAGCTTGATGTCTACGCACTTCTATTCTTGTAGACAGTTGTTGGGCCTCTAAGTGCAAAGGTTTGTAGAACAGCAACAAGTTTCCCTTAAGTGGATTACCCAAGGTTTATCGAACTCAGGGAGGAAGTGGTCAAAGGTATCCCTCTCAAGCAACCCTGCAATCAAGATACAAGAAGTTTCTTATGTCCCCAACACACCCAATACACTTGTCAGGTGTATAGGTGCACTAGTTCGGTGAAGAGATAGTGAAATACAAGTGGTATGGATATAAGACAATAGTGCCAAAAAATAGCTTGATGGCATGGAAGAGACTGAAGGCAAACTGAAATAAAGATGGAAGCAAGCAATCATGTAACAGATCTAATTGCAAACGGTGTTTCAGTGCTTAGAAACAAGGCCTAGTGATCATACTTTTGCTAGTGAACACTCTCATATAAATATGTTCTCTTCAAGATACTACTCTAAAGTACTCTCTAGTTGGACACTCTAATCCATGGTAGGGCTATAACATCACACCTCAAAGTTCGCTTTCTGCATCTAGATAACCCCACACTATCACCTTGAGCACTAGATGGTTCCAACAAACACCACAATTTCATAGAGACATCCAACTCCAAATAGAACTCATAACAAGTATTTGTAATCTCTAGCCTAAGTGCCACCATGGTGTGCACGCTGTCACTTTCACACACATGGGGAGAGCAGAGATCTATTAAAGCACTTGAGTAGCAAGGTAGATCTACTTGATTACACAGCTCATGATCACAATATGATCATGCATGGAGAGAGATATGAACACATAGCTACCGGTAGAACCCTTAGCCTCGAGAGAGAACTACTCCCTCATCATCATGGGAATCAGCAACAGTGATGGAGATGGTGGTGGAGTTCGATGGAGATGGCTTCGGGGGCACTTCCCCATCCTGGGAGGGTGCCAGAACAGAGAATTTCTATCCCACGAATCTCCTCTTCGGTGGCGGCGGCGCTGCGGAAATTTTCGTGGCTGGAGGCTGGATGATCTAGGTTTTATGCATCGGGAGGCTTCTTATAGGCGAAGAGGCAAGGTCGGTGGGTGGACCAGGGGCCCACACCACCTGGTGGCACAGCCAGGGCAAGCCCGTGCCACCACATGGTGTGGCCAGCCCCTAGCCCCTCTCCATCTCGTCTTTTGGCTCCGTGAGTCTTTCGGTAAAATATCGACTTTGGCTTTTGTCCGGTCCAATTCCGAGAATATTCATTTTCTAACTTTCCTGGAACCAAAAATAGCAGAAAACAGGCACTTGGCACTGTGGCATCTTGTCAATAGGTTAGTTCCAGAAAGTGTATAATAGTACTCCAAAGTGTGGACAAAACATAAGAAAGTAGATAAAAATCAAGCATGGAACATCAAAAATTATAGATACGTTAGCAACGTATCAGAGCACGACAAAGTTGTAATTACACGCATAAAGCAATATCTTACGGTAATTATTAGAAAAAAGTAGTGGCATAATTTCTACTACTTTGAATCATTCGTTTAATCAAGGGTACAATCAATTATATTTATATCAAGCACAATTGGGGTGGAGTAGTTCTAAAATCAAATTCTTTGAGCTAAACATGGACTCAAGTCATCTTTCAGATGCTTTTTATTGTTTTAAAAATGTAGGAAGTATTTTAAACAACATCATTTCGCATTGTTTCAAAGCTAAAAAGAAGACACTAGCAAAGGAATAGAATTTGTAGGGTAGCAAGCTAAGTCGGGAGTGACTCCAGTGCAAGAAAGTAAATATTTGTAGGAACAATTTTAGGTTATAAGGAGTGTGATGAAAGGAATATAATACCTCCTCTTTCTTGCTTCGTTCTTGTATTCGAGTCGAACCTCTCTTATATTTCCATATTGCCAAATCACCTGAAATCAAGCAATCTCCGAGAGAAACAAAGAAACAAACTTGCCAATAATATTACAACTAATTTTTTGTATTTTTTTGTTTAGGAATGCAAAACTGAAAATAAACATTCAATTCTTAAAGAAATAAATCAAAAGAAGAAAATAAAAACATGAATGCAAAGTTTGGAGGTTTTCAAACCTCCCCCAAGCTTAGGCTATTGCCATGCTTAGTTGTTGCCGTCAGTCGGCGGCTGCGGTGGGTACTGCTGGTAAAAGTCAGGGAAGTGAGTCATGAAGTGACTGATGTTGTGATTTAGAGTGTTCACATCTTCATTCACGTCCTGAAGAGTGTGGTCAATCTCCCCAACGCACTGGTTGAGCTGCTGGAACTCTTCATAGGGGACGTAGCTATACCCCTGATGTGGCTGGCTGGGCCATGGTTCCTAGGCTCCCCCTGGCTACTGTTCTTGTTGTCCTTCCCAAGAAGGGTTATGCCCCTGCTCTCCCGCCTGCTCCTGCTCCTGCTCATTCTACTGCCCTTCAACTTCCTCGTCCTCCTCGTCATGCGCATCCAAGATCTCCGTAACTTGGTCCTTGGTGAGGATCCAAGTGTCCTTCTCCACAATCGAGAAGGCCTCGTGTCATGGCAACTGAATCTGCTCAATCTGTGTATCACCAAGGTAAATAACTTTAGTAAAGTAAAAGAAAGTAAAGCTTGCAAGTAAAAGAAAGTAAAGCTTGCAAGTAAAACTTGGGATGGGTATAATTCAAAATGCATAACCAAGCATGCCTAATTCATCTTGCTTAGGTCATCCTGTATAATTATAGCTTGCTAACAATAGCTTGCCTTGATTGGTGCAGTGGTTGAAATTCTCCTCGTCTTCTTCGGGGTAGAACTCCTCCTCCTCGTAGACTTGGTCGGTACTATTGTCTATAAAGGAAATACAGGGTACACAATCACCAAACAATACTTAACTAGTCTATTTAGAACACTAAGGCACCAATACTTGATGATCTAGCATCATCACAACCATCACAAGATTTAAAGAACTAGTTCCATTATTTTATTTGAGAAAAGTAATTTCTACTCATTGAAATTAATTAAGATTTAATATTCTCCATTTCACATCCTTTAGAACAATCAAACATGGCATTTTCACACAATTCTACACTAATGCAACTGACACATGCATTCATAATTATTTTAATAATAAAAAGTTTTTGTTAACCCTAAATTGGGTGATTAGGATTTAATAACCTTGATTAAAGTTTTGGGATGTTATAGAGCAGCTAGAGGAAGAAGATTAGGTCCTCTATTTATAGCCTCCACAACTGCTGACCGTTTTCTGCCTGTTGGGGAACTTCTAGACCGTAGACTCCCGTCAGTAGACCGGAGAATCCAGCCCATCTCTGGTCCATCTCCAGACCACCATATTGAACGACCTAGGCCTTGTCTTGTTGCTCACTCTTGGGACTTTGGCAGGAGCTCTGGACAGGGGACACTAGAGACCCCGGTGTTTCACACCGAAAACTTTGGTCTAAGAACCCACACCGGAGATTCCGGCCAACATCCGGTCTAACTCCAGACCCCCACATAGAATGACCATGGGCAGCATCTTGAGTCCACTCTGGGGACTTTTGGGGAAACTCAAAAGCACTCTGGAGCTTCCTGTGTGTGCACACCGGAGACTCGGGTCTAGATTCTTTAGGAAAGCTCAGTTTTATCTTGGGATTTTCCCACTATGTTATGGCATTTTCTATTTTCATTAGATTGACCTGTAGACATTAACACATAGTAAAATGATCCTTATGTTTTTAACGAACACCAAAATAGATTAGGACAATAAATGTCCTTTCATGTCCTCAATTGAAAAAGATCCAAAACGGAAGAAATATCTCTTTGTCGCTATCAGACTAGCGAAGAAATGTGACTCGCCGTGTTTCTAAAGTATGTGGGACATATCTTTTGACCCAACATATTTTCGTTTAAGGAGAGTTTGCCATACCATTTCTTCAGTAAGTAACTTTAATATCCAATAACCAAGGAGAGCTGTATTTTTAATCTCAAGATCATGAATACCTAGGACACCTTGGTCTTTGGGACGATAGACCACACTCCACTTAGCCAATCTATATTTATTTTTCACACTAGCACCCTTCCAAACGAATCTTGCTCGGTAGTAATGCAATTATTTTAAGACTCCTTTTGGTAGTTGTAAGAATGATATCATATACAGTACCATATATGAGAACGAATATTCTCGAAGGGATAATAGTTTTCCATTCCAGCTACTTAATCTTAATTGTAGTCCTTCCTCGATAATCTTATATTCAACATTTGTGAGTCTCCGATAGTGAATCGGGATTCAAAATACCTAATGGGAAATCGGCCTTCACCGCAACCAAATAAATTAGCATACAGGATGGCCAAATCCTGAGCCACACCGAAATGTAATGACCTACTCTTATGGAAGTTTATTTTGAGACCCGAAAGTTTCTCAAAAGCTGAAAGAATCAGTTTTTACATTTCTCGCTTTTTTGGTATCATGTTCCATAAAGAAACTCATATCATCAGCATATCGAAAGATAGAGAAACTCGCATCAATTAGATGGGGAATCACTCCTCAAATTTGTCCATCAAACATCTAGACACTCAATCATGATAGCTAACATATCGGCCGCTACATTGAATAGCCTTGGTGATAAAGGATCACTCTGCCTTAGCCCTGTTTTGGTCTGCAAGTATTTACCAACATCATCATTGTTTGTGATGGCCACACTACGTCTTGACACAAAGCTATGGATTAAAGCATGTCACTCGGGAAAAAATCCTTTTATTCCGAGAGTTTGGTAAAGGATATAATATTTGGCATTTCCATAGGCTTTCTCGAAATCAATTTTATTAATAACCGCATTCCATGTTTCCCTATGTAGTTCGTCAACTATTTCATGTAGGATAAACACTATATCGAGGATGTTACGACCTTGGGAGAATCACATGATCAGCCACTAAGTTTAGTCTGATTGTTCCTGTTGGAAATATACCATAGAGGCAATAAGAATTTTTTTATTATTCATATTTCCTTTTTAATGATTAATGCTTGTTTTCCATGCTATAACTGTATGTATTGGATACTAAATGCATGCATGGATAAGTAAACAACACAAAGTCCTCAATAAACCTCTTCCTACTAGTCTGTTAGGCATGCGATGGTTAAGGTTTCCTAACCATGGACATTATTGTCACTTGATAACGGGATCACCTCATTAGGAGAATTATGTGATGAATAAACCCAAATAAGAAGCATAGCTTTTAATCACATCTTTTAGTTTGTTTGTTATAACTTTTTGAATATGTCAAGTATAGTTTCTTTAGACCAGGAGATCATGTTACTCCCAGGCATCGAGGGAATACTTGTGGACATCAAAGGTCACTTTGTAACTAAGTGATCATAAAGGTGGCTTTTAGATATCTCCGATGGTGTCTGTTGGGTGATACGTCGTAAACGTATATATGATTTTTGATGCTCCATGCTTGTTTTATATATTTTTTCTTATGTTTTGTCCACACTTTGGGGTATTTTTATACATTTTCTGGAATTAACCTATTAAAAAGATGTCACAGTGCCATTTTCCTGTCTTCCGCTATTTTTGGTTTCAGAAAAGCTGGAAAAGAAATATTCTCAGAATTGGACCGGACAAAAACCAATGTCGATATTTTACCGGAAGACTCACGGAGCCAAAAGACGAGACGGAGAGGGGCCAGGGGCTGGCCACACCACCTAGTGGTGCGGGCCAGGCCAGGACGCACCAGGAGGTGGTGTGGGCCCCTCAGGCCTCCATCGACCTTGCCTCTTCGCCTAGATATTCCTCCCGGGACGAAAGCCCTAAGTACTAGATCAAAATTCCACGAAAAGTTCCGCAGCACCGCCGCCACCAAAGAGGAGATTCAGGGGACAGAAGTCTCTGTTCCGGCACCCTGTCGAGATGTGGAATTGCCCCGGAGCCATCTCCAACAATCTCCACAACCATCTCCATCGTCGTTGCTGATTCCCATGAAGATGAGGGAGTAGTTCTTCCTCGAGGCTAAGGGCTCTACCGGTAGCTATGTGTTCATCTCTCTATGCATGATCTTATGAGATCATGAGCTTTGTAATCTATAGATCTATTCTGCTACTCAACTGCTTTAATGAATCTCTGCTTATCCCCACGTGTGTGAAGTTGACAGTGTGCACACCGTGTGGCACTTTAGCTAAGATTATATACATACTTGTCATGAGTATAATTTGAGTTTGATGTCTCTATGAGATTGTGGTGTTTTTTGGAACCATCTAGCGCTCAAGGTGATAGTGAGGGGTTATCTAGATGGGGAATACGAAATTTAAGGTGTGCTATTATAGCCCTACATTGTCCAACTGGAGAGTAGTTCAGAGTAGTATCATAAAGAGAAGATATTTATATGAGAGTGTTCACTAGTGAAAGTATGATCCCTAGGCCTTGTTTCTAAGCATTGAAACACCATTTGCAACTAGATCTGTTACATGTTTGCTTCCTTCCATCTTTATTTCAGATTGCCTTTAGTCTCTTCCTACCCGTCAAGCTCTTTTCTAGCACCGTTACAACTTGTATTATCCGTACCACTTGTATTTCACTATGTCTTCGTCGAACTAGTGCACCTATACACTTGACAAGTGTATTGGGTGTGTTGGGGACACAAGAGACTTCTTGTATCTTGATTGCAGGGTTGCTTGAGAGGGATACCTTTGACCACTTCCTTCTTGAGTTCGATAAACCTTGGCTAATCCACTTAAGGGAAACTTGCTGCTGTGCTACAAACCTCTGCACTTGGAGGCCGAACAACTGTCTACAAGAATAGAAGTGTGTAGACATCATTAGGTTGCATGAATCAAGACTGGGATTTGTTCCTCCATGTGACAGAGTGTAAGATATCTATAGGTCCTCTTGGTAGTATAGCATCCAAAGAGCTTAGTGACTAAAGTGTTTGGTCACGGGGATCCTATACCACGGTATGAGTAAAGAGAACTTGCTGGTAACAAGATTGAACTAGGTATAGTAATACCAACAATCGAATCTTAGGCATGTAATATACTCCCTCCATCCCAAAATATAAGGCGCCAAATGATTAGTCAAAATTCAACATTTTCTAAGTTTGACCAAGATTATACAAAAAAATATGAACATTTATAATACTGAATCAATATCAGTAGATTTATTATAAAGTATATTTTCTAGGGATTTCTATTTTCATGCCCCTGGTTTGTTAGTTGTACTCAGGTTTACTCAGCCGCTTAGTTTTTCCTCACTTTTCCCCTCCCTCCATTCTGAAACCCTCACATGCGCTCGGACGGGGGATGCCGTCAGGTCAAAGGCTTGACCGTTACATGCTTACAGGTGGGACCAGGATGCCGTCGGGTCCTATGTTGAGCGTTATCTTACGTCGCCTCGATCGGTACATGCGGACAGGTGAGGCCAGGATACATGGCGGACCAGCCATCCGTCTCTCGCTGATTTGTGGGCCCCATTTTTCCTGATTGTGTGGTTGGTGCAACCAATGACAAATGGGGCCATTCTGTGGGGTCGCCAAAGCCAATGAACAATGGGGCTACTATGTGGAGCCATTCTGTGGGGCCGTCATGTGGGGTTGGATGGGGGCTTTGCATATTTGCCACGTTTTACTTTGAAACTTGCACATTCTCCATTTTGTGTGTCATTGACATGTGGTGGTCATGTGGAAAATATGCAAATTTCAAAGAAAAAGTTTGGCAGAGATGCAAAATTGGCAAATATGAAAAAAATTGATAGGTGGGGTCGTGTATGACACGTCGGCTCCCTCTCTCATCCGCTCCTAGCCCCAACCCCGAGTAGCTCTTATCCCACCGGCAGACAGAGCAACCATCGTCGATGTGTCGGCGCGTTGCCGGATCTTTCCTACGATGGTATAGGACGGACTGTCGCGCTGCACCTCAACCACGGCTCCGGTACCTGTTTTGCCCGCACGCGTTGTACGGTTAGGCAGTATCGACCGCCGGCAGGTCCGCCGCCCACGACGATCGACGTACGGTCACATCAATTGCTAGTAGTGCTTGCTAAGACCTCTGCTCGTGCTCTACCCACCCTAATCGATTTAGTTCCTGTAATTTTCTTGACATTGTAGTTGCAAATTGGTCCTCAATGTCTAGTCGTAGCGGGTACACTGGTGAGGGTGGGGAATCGATCATGTCGTGGCCACATTCTCCTTCTCCTACTACGTCGGAAGTGCATGTAGCTCCTTCTCTTTGTACTACAGTTGAATTTGAAGTGATGACATGGCTTGTCGGACTCATTCCAATTTGGTTTGTTTTGGGATTGTTAAAGTGTGCTATGCAGGTCGATGATCCATGGTACATTGCATACCAAGATGAATCAACTCAGTGGTCTAGCCATAGGATGGATTTGGAGGATATGGTTGCCAAGTTAGGTGATGAATTGGCCCGTAAAAACTTGTTGATATTTGAGCTAAAGCGTACTATCGATGTCATGGAAATGGCCACGGCAGTCGCTGCCACTGGCAGCGATTGAGTGTTTCGTGAGGAAGAGTTGGCGGCCATCTGCGATGCGAGATGGGGGAGGATGCACATGGGTTTACCCAGGTTCGGCCCCCCGGAGGGTAAAGACCTACTCCTGCTAGATTAGATTATGAGAGAGCGAGTTATAGGGGTGGCGAGCTCGGCGGCTAGGCAGCGAGTCGCTTGAGGTGGTGTATGATGGAACGTAAGGTTCCAGGATACCCTAGGGAGGTTTATATATGAAGCACCTCGCTAGGGTTTACAAGCCATCCCTGAACAAGATAAGGATCCGGAGACTTTTGACCTAGTCCGACTGGGCTTCTGCTACGCTTCTGGGCTTCTAGTTGCCATTCGATGGGCCTTTCCATTCCTCATAGTCCAGTTGCTGTCTTTCAGACACACTCGCAGGCCTTCCGGCCCAATCAGAACATCCTGCTGGGCATACCCCCTTTGGCATATCGCCATCAGTAGTCCCCGAGGCCATTGTTGATGCAGGCGCAGACGTCCTTTTGGCGTTCGAAGTAGGCGAGCCAAATTTGGGCGTCTAGTCGAGTCGGCAATGGACTCTATTAGAATCGAGGAGAATTTCCCCATGTTTCCATTCGTCGCTTCAACGAATATCACTGCCGCCTAGTAGTCGTTTCGGTGAGAGGAAAGACTGGTGGGTGGCGGGTGGACCAAAGGAGTTGGACCGTCAAACCTGGTCAAACTATCCGTTGGGATTTCCAACGGTAACTACGGCGCAATTACCGTGAGTAATGGCTATCCCGATTTTGGCGAGTGGCGTTTCCCATATAAGGGTAGTGATGGCTCAGCTCCGCACTCCTTCTTCGCATTCTTCATTCTTCCTCATTTGTTCTTCCTTCCTGCGCCCTCCCGACTTATCCTTCGTGCGATTCCACATCTTACTCGATGGCGCCTCCCAAGGGCTCATGGGGGAAATCCAAGTGCACCACGGCCCAACTTAGATCTTTCGAGGACGTCGGGGTGCTCCGCAAGGGGAACTAGCGGGTTCCCCCTCCTCCGAGACCGAGCCGAAGCCGCAACCCGACGAGTTCATCTGCTTCCCCAGTCATCTTGAGAGGGGTTTGGGGTTCCCCGCCTCACTTTCTTCCACCGCTTCAGCACATATTACGCGATCAAGCCATCAGATCTTGGTCCACACAGCATCAACCAGCTGGCGATCTTTGTCGCCTTCTGCGAATGCTACCTTGGCTGCAGGCCATATTTCCTGCTATGGCTGGAGCTCTTCCACGGTCGCATCGGGCGCGAGGCGTCCAGCGGCTTGATGCTGGCCGCGGGTGGGGTCACCTTTCAACTGAAGCCGAAGGCCAACTTCATCAAGCTCCTCCTGCCGAAGGAAGCCACTCCCTCCGGCGAGGAGTCTCTTCCCGAGTTTGTCACCGAGAGGAGCGAGCCCTGTCGGTTGGCGCCGAAGAAGCTTGCCGAAGATCAGTGGATGGCCGTCGCAGAAATGATGGATCAGATCTAGAAACTGAAGGACCAGGGGTTGATTCCGATCAACCTCTACAACTACTGGCTCGGGCGGCGCCTGGTTCCGCTGGCGGCTTGACTGCACTGGATGTACGAATACAGCAGGAAGCATGACCCATCTCGAACCAGCAAGGAGTCATGGGAGGCCGAAGACTACAGGGCCGCCCTGAAGTAGATCACCGACGCAGAGTTCACCGGCGTGGCGGTCGGGGTCGCTCCATACACTCCTGTGAAGAACGAAGCCCCCATAGTAAGTTCTCTTTCTAATCGCTACGTCCATATCTCAATTTCAGTCTTCTCGCTTGGTGTTTTTTGACTCGTGGTGGTTCTCAGCTTTTTTAGGTATTGGAGGGCTGGCTCCCTCCGCTTTAAGAAGAGGTTCCCCAGGAACTGGAGGAAGACTCCGAGGGGTATCCTTCCGACAGCGACGGGGAGGAAGAAGAGGTCCCTCCCCCAGCGCCTGTGGCTCGCAAGACCTGGATGCAGAGAAAACGAGAAGTCGAGGCGAGCCATAGCCTGGACGAGCTCGAAGAAGGCGACGGGGTCGCCTAGGAGCAAACGTCTCGGCGCACCGCTACGACGTCGAAGCCCCCACGCCGGCCCAAATCGCCAGCAAAAAGGCCTGCGTCTCCGGCCAGGTCATCGGTGGTGTTCGAGTCGGATGATGATTCCGACAACGAAGGATCTCCCGATGTCTCGCACAAGGCCCCAAGGATCACAGTCTCGACGAAGGGGCTGGTGGGCGAGGACACGGAGGTGCTGGTAGAGGTTCCCCTGGCGGTGATTGCGCTGACGACCTCGGGGGTTCCAAGCCAAGAAGCATCTGAGGCGACGGCGTCCAAGTCGCCACAGCCGTCAAAGGCGGCCACATCGGAGCCGGAGATCCCGGCGACTGTAGCTTCATCGTCAAGGAAGCCCTCGGTTTCGTGGGCTTCAGACGTCTTCGAGAGGGGGCTCAGCCGCAAGCTGGGTCCTGAGTTGGATAAGCCTGCCCATATTAGCACCGGGCTTCATGTCCTTCCAGTCGCTAAGTAATTAGCGCTTCCTTGTCCCAATTCGCCTTGCTCCTTTTGTGTTGTTGTTGTGTTGATTGAAGGGGCTCGTGCAGGTCGGGGGCTAAAAGATTGGTCGCCCTTCGGTGGCTAAGATTCCACCGGCCACCGACATGGGAGAGGGCGACCTACCCAAGAAGAGGAAGGCCTCCGAAGATGTGGCGACCGCCGAGGTCGCGAAGAAGCAGAAGGGGGCGCCGATGACGTTGCGACCTACTCAAGAAGAGGAAGGCCTCCGAAGATGTGGCGACCGCCAAATTTTTTCCTGCAAGTTCACAAGTTAACTGATTTACACATATTGTGTCATAGGAGAGTAATTATCCTTCGTTTTAGATGGAATATGTCTATTTTGAACATCTATGGTGGTGATTTATCAATTTGCTAAATAAATTACCTGTTATTTATATGTGATTTTATTTTATTAACTTCCATGTATACTTTACCGATAGACGTGCATAAAAGGTAATCTTCATTTATTTTTAATTGCTATTTGTTTTGTGACTTCAAATCTTGTACGATGAGATCAATAATAAAATTGGTCATCGAAAAAATTGTGCTACAAGAATCCTACCCTATAGATCATATTTACAAGGATTTTTCAAGATAAATCCAACACCAAATTTCATGTAGCTCATTTGAATGTTTTTAAAAAATTGATATTAAAAATAGGAATCTTTTTGTCGAGAAAAAATAGGAAAACTATGAGGACATGTTTACAAAAAGGAAAAAAATCAAGCAACTGCTGGTTTTTAAAAAACCAAACAACTCATTCCCAAGAGATCAACTTCCTAATGCAACTATATCATATATAGAAAGGGAAGCTCGGTGTATGTAGCTCCCGCTTGCGCAAGTCCGGGGAAGGGTCCGACCATTTTGGTCTTTTGTACGCAACCTTTCCCTACATTTCTGCAAGAGGCTATTTCCAGGACTTGAACCCACGACCTCATGGTCATAAGTAATTGCACACTTCTATTGTTTTAGTATATTAATAATTATTGGTATATCTGGTGCTGCTTAAATGACTAAAAGTTTATCAATTTCCGAGCCAACTAAATATTAGATATATCCGGTATTGAGTTTACATTCTTCTGTTGTAGAACATGTGATAAGTTTAGAAGAACAAAAATAAACATGCCACTATGTTATATAAGCTCACACACAAGTATTAAACTAAATATTAGATGTAGAAAAACAATTGAGGCTTCTTAATTGTCGCACTAATGTTCAAGCATGTGGATAATACATGCACGTATGGATGCCTGAGTTAGCCAACATGCTCAAATATCGATCAATATGTTTGGTAATTATTTTAGGCTATAATTTTAAGACTCTTCATAAAGTGAAAAGTGAATGAAAATATATAATTAATTTAATAAAATTGAACTAAGTTCTTAAACAAAATATGATCATACGCAGGTTTACGAGGTCAAACACTAACTCAAACATTTGGTAGCATACAAAATAATGCATATCGACATTTTATTACAATTTTATTTAGAGTTATAGTCAGCACACAAGACATATCTTGCGTATTTATACGGGCCACCTTGCTAGTTACTTATAAAGTAAGTATTACACCCGGTATCTACATAGCTAAGATACCCATAATGTCCACAGTCTCGGAGCAAAATAAAAGTAGATGGATTACATATCATAATGAGAAGTTGCAATAACACCTAGTGTAGTTGAGGGGCGATCCGAAGATTATATTGTCATCCATGCCAGCTAAATAAACCTTGTGATGTATCCTCCAGACGTGTACGTTGTGAAACTCCACACTATGTAGAGCCGACCATATGTGTAGAGTACCGGTACACTGGTAGATAACCTACAAGAGAGAATCATTTTTTATCATTAAACACTTTATCATTTCTACATAGCCATAGCGATCAGATAATGGCATTCTCTCTCACCCTAAGAAGTATGTATACCATATAATCAATTCCTAGCAATATTAGAAACGCTACGCGGTGAATACAAGCCCGAAGCTGCTTGGATGACTGACCATATAGAACGAGCGAAAGCACATTGGAAGAATACGTGCTTTATTGTCTCATCATTATGACAAACAACACATCTAGTATTTCCATGTCATTTCTTCTTAACAAGATTATCTATAGTAAGAATAACCCCCTACGAAGATACCAAGCATTTTAATTATTTTTTAGAGGTATCTACATCTTTCATATTTTGCTATTATTAACGGTTGATAAAACTGGCTATGATAGTGTGTTGTACATAGAAATAATTGAGAATTGACTATTTTCATTTAAGTTCCAGTGTTCATCAGGTCCAAGGCCTAATTAGACTGATGCCAAGCATTGAAGGAGGGCATTCCAAGAGGCCAGTCTAGGTCCTATTAAATATCTTTTCAAAATCATTATTGGAGGAGAAGACTGCATCATTGTGGCGAATGCATCACTTTTATGACGAACCATATTATATAACACATGATATTATTCCTAGAGAGTAGCATTATCTAGCCACTTATCCTCCTAGAAACATATCTCAGATCCATCCTGAAAGGATTGTATGGGCACGTAGAGGGTGGGTGAATAGGTGCTACTTTAAATTTTACTCTTTTTCAAGTTAGGGTTTGACACAAAAGGTAAATTCTCAAGATATGAAACTAAGATGAGTTTACCTATATGCCAACCTAACACAACTAAGCAAGAACTAGATAAAGTAAGGTGTGGTAAAGATAGAAGTAACCGAAGTGAAGCACACGGGGGAACAAGGATTATTTCCCGCAGTTCCTTCCTTTTGTGGGGAAGTATGTTTGCGTTTGGAGAGGGGTTGGTATCAAACCACCAACGCCAAGAGAGGCCTCCGTTGTTCTCCGATGAACCTCGCCCCAAAGGGATTGATTCATGCTTCCACTATATCGGCAACCTTCAAGGTGGTAACCGGCACCCATACAACAAGTTCGAGGCACACATCCGCAACTTAATTGGAGGCTCCGAATCCAAACAATAATCAAAGACAAGCTTGTAAGAACCAAAACAAGGCTTAGGATTTCCAATGAAACCCTAGAGCAAGGGGCCCTCAAGTGAATGAGGGGGGAATGAAGATCTCTCTTGGTGAAGCTATAGATCAAGGCCTCCTCCTTCAATTCCCCAAAGATCAGCGACTTTGGGTGGTTGGATGAAGAGATCTTGGAGTTTTGGTGGCTCTAATGGTGATGCCTTTCTTTTCTGAAAAGAGAAGCTAGAGGAATAAGATGAAGTCCTCTATTTATAGCATCCACTGCTGCTGACCGTTTTCTACAAGTTAGGGAACTTCCACACCGGAGAGTCCAATCAGCAGACCGGAGACTCTGATCTACACCGGAGAATCCAGCTCATCTCCGGACCACCATACTAGATGACCTGGGCCTTGTCTTGTTGCCCACTCCAGGGACTTTGGCAGGAACTCTTGACCAGGGACACCGGAGACTCCGGTGTTTTCACATCGGAAATTCTGGTCTAAGTACCCACACCGGAGATTCTGGCCAACATCCGGTCTGACTCTGGACCCCCACACAGAATGACCCTAGGGAGCATCTTGAGTCTACTCCGGGGACTTTCAGGGAAACTCTGGACCACTCCGGAGACTCCGGTGTCTCCACACTAGAGACTCCGGTCTAGATTCTTCAGGAAAGCTCAGTTTTATCCAGGGATTTTTCCCATTATGTTATGGCATTTTATCTTTTCATTAGATTGAACTGTATACATCAACACATAGTAAAATGATTCTTATGTTGTTAACAAACACCAAAATAGATTAGCACAATAAATGTCCTTTCAATCTCCCCCTTTTTGGTGTTTGATGACAACAAGAGGTTGTGCATGGAAATTTTAATAAGTGACATAACTATGCTCCACCTGACGATGTGCAGCAAGAAAATCATGTAATACATGCAATTTAGGTAATAGATACTAAACATGGGATGGTTTAACTATTACAACAAGGGAACGAGCATAGACATATCCACACACATGGAAAGTTTCACATGAACCAAATAAGTCTCACAAGAACCAAATGAAAGCAAATGTTCAAATATAAATTAAAGGACACACCCCAACCCATGAAAATCCCGGATGATTCCTAATGGACATCTTCTCCCCCCTTTGGCATCAAAACACCAAAAAGGGAAAAGTCCACTTTATCGCCCCCAAATAGATCACTCGTCGTCATCGTCGTCATCATACTCATACTCATCCTCATCATAGTCATCAGCAGTAGTAGAAGTCTGTGGGCCTTTGCCATGAGGGTGAGAGGAGGAAGTGCCCTGTGGTGCAAAACCAGAAGTGACATATGAGAATATCTGCCAATCAACCAAGCTGGCATTCATAGCATTACAAGCATCAAAGGAGAGTGTGTGGTCTGAATCTGCAGATGGTTCAGCCCCATGCTCATCATTGTATTCAGACTCTCCTTCCTCTTCTTCTTCTCCTTGAGCCTTGATTTCCTTGAGGAGTTTCTCAATTCTGCGGTTGCTCTTGCAGGAGTCATGATGTCCCTTGCGGATGTCCACATTCATGCAGCAAAGTGTCTTCTACCAGAAAGACAACTTCTTGACCTTCTCCTGAACAGACTCACGTGTGACAGGATCCATGGGAACATTAGAGGCATTTTTCCTCTAAGATCCCCTTGGAGGAGTGGGAGCCCGCTCAGCCTCAGAAATCTCATCATCCTTACTCTCAAACGACTGTCTAAGAGCTGGACCCATTCTCCCTTTCTTTTGGAGAGACACCAAGGCATGCTCCGTAAGATTAGGAGGAAGGGAAAGAGGTGAACCATGAGCTTGAGTATTGATAAGCCTGATCACAAGAGCAACATATGGGGGAGACTTCTTGACTATAATAGCATGGCGCATCTCCTCAAAAATGTAAACCATAATCTTAATATCATATCCTTCAGCATTAGGGCCAACACAGTATACCTTGTGAGCATGGTGTATCAAGTTGACAAGCCCACATCTAATGGCATCCTCATTGCCAGCATTGGGGGAAATGTTGTGACGAAAAAAATCCTTAGCAGTAAGTTGTAGAGAGGCTTGAGGTCCTTGGCCTCACCGACGACACCCTTGCTACCATAGAAAGGTGCCAACTTGGTCTTGCTCTCGCCAAGGGCAGCATCATGCATATGGTGCCCAACATGAACAGACACACCCTGCAAGGTCTTATTGATGACACTGAAAAAGTCAAAAAAGTCTGAAGTGCGGCGGACATTGCCCGTCATCCAAGTCATGGTCCTTGCTTGATCTGTCCTAAACACAACTGTTGGATAGAATTGCTGGACAAGGGGAATGTTGTAGTTTACTCGGAGCTCTATAAGCCCATGCAGTCCAAGCTTCTCAGTAATCCACACAACATCTGCAAAGTAGTCATTGGCACACATGTACTCAAGGTCCATATACCTTTAGGGCACACAGGGGATTTGGTGAGCTTGAGATAGATATCTTGCATGAATACTTTCTGCTCCTTTCTCCAATAGCAAGGGTCATCACTGGTCCTTGGCATCTCATAGAAGTCTGTCTTGCAGAGTGCATGGTACTCTTTCTTGGTCATGTGGCCAAGTGATTGTAAATTGTCATACTTAGCCCTCTTGGCGCGATTTTCTTCCTCTATGCGCTCTTGGTTCTTCCTCATGTATTTAACATCTCTGAGTTGCTACCTGCGGTTGGATGGCGGGATCACATACTGACCAGCTTCCTCTTCAAATCGAGGATCCACCCTGTTCTACTTGGCTTTGGTGCGACCATGGCGAGACACAGAGCCACATGTGAATATAGAGTGGGGGGATATCATGGACGTATGCACATATGTCCCGGAGATGGAAACAAGACCCTCACAACTTTGCTAGATGTGCTAGAGGCAATTAACACCGGAGTCTCTGGTGTGCAACACCAGAATCTCCAGCCTAGACCGAAGTCTTTGGAGTGACCAACTAGAATCTCTGGTCTGGAGATTTCATGTTGCACAAGGATACTGCATGTGGGATTGATTCTAGAAGATCTGGCAAGGAAATGAGACTAATGTGATAGAGTGCACGCAAGCATGTGGTTCAAGTGGGAAAAATCATTACAAAACTCAAAATAAACGAAGGACATGAACCCTAGGTTCATGCTGAAAAGAAAGGTACCAGATCTGTCCATTGCAGTGATTCCACCGGTGGGGAATGTCCCAGGGTGGGGAGGGTGGAGTAGGCCGGCGGCACGGCGGATCTCGGTGGCAACACGGCCTCCGAGCGGCCTTTTTGGAGGAGGAGGCGATGGGTGTGAGGGTGGGAGTCAGGGGTTGAAGATAGATTCTTCTATGAATCTTTCTCCCCAGTTCCCTTAAGTCACTGCCCGAAACCGTCCTAGATTGGAGGCTCTGGTCTGACGGACCGAAGACTCCGGTGTTTGCACACCGGAATCTCCGGCCCTCTACGACCAAAAATGGCAGATTCAATATTTGGGACATATATGAGAGATGGAAAGTGTTTAGGGGAGATTGAATGGCTTAGGTTTAGATTCCAAACTATGAAGAACAAAATAGGCAATGAAAAACCAACTTAAAAGTCAAGTGAAACTCCAATTTAATCAAACCAACTCTTCATGACAAAGAGGGGGGTGGCCGAGGCCACCATGTAAGAGTGAGAGGCATGACACCGCGAAGAATTATCCTTCCGTTCATAGCCACTAATCATCAATGGAGCTTTCATATCAAAAAGAATGATACTAAGATAATTGATTTTCTTAATTTTGGCATTATGGGGGAGGGATAGCCCAATTTATTAGAACCGCACTCCCCCTATATCCATGCCCGCACCTAAACCAAACAATGATCAAGTAATAGGTGTGTATGCAAGATGATCAAGTAAAACTTCTTGAATCTATGATATTTAGATCATTCCTCAAATACAAAAACCTTGCTTCATCAAGTGGCTTCGTGAATATTTCTGCAAGTTGGTATTTGGTTGATACAAAAGATAGCTCAATATCTCCTCGGGCAACATGATCTCTATTGAAATGATAACAGATCTCAATATTCTTTGTCCTTGTATGATCCACCGGATTGTAGGAATTATTGATACCACTTTCATTATCACATAAAAGAGGCACTTTGTCACAATGGACACCATATTCCTTTAAAGTTTTCCTCATCCATAACAATTGGGTGCATGCACTAGCAGCAGCCACATATTCAGCCTCAGCGGTGGAGAGAGATATACAGTTTTCCTTCTTAGAAGAGCAACACACCAAGGACCTACCAAGGAATCGGCTAGCCCCATAGGTTAATTTTATATCATCCTTATCACTAGACCAATCCGAATCACTATATCCACACTAAGAAAATGTTGATCCCCTAGGATACCATACACCATAGTTTGGGGTATGAACCAAATGTCGAAAGATTCTTTTGACCGCCATCAAGTGGCTTTATTTAGGAGCCGCTTGATATCTTGCACACACTCCTACACTTAACACAATATTGGGTCTAGATGCACATAGGTAAAACAAAGAAACAATCATGGATTGGTATACCTTTTGATCAACATCTTTACCATTAGGGTTAAGCTCAAGATGAGTCTTGGTTGACATGGGAGTAGGAGATCCATTTAGTTCCTTCATATTGAACCTCTTAAGCATATCTTGAGTATACTTGGATTGATTAAAGAAGGTTCCCCCTTATTTTATTGATCTCAAAACCAATAAATACCCTAAACTCTCCCATCATAGACATCCTGAACCTATCAGTCATAAGCTTTGAGAATTCATCATTAAAAGTTTTGTTAGATGAGCCAAAGATACTATCATCAACATATATTTGGCAAACAGAAAGGTCCCCATTAACCTTCTTACTAAAAATAGTGGGATCAATTTTCCCAACCTCAAATCCACGGTCTAACAACAACTCTCTAAGGTGCTCATACCAAGTACGTGAAGCTTGTTTATGTCCATAGAGCGCCTTATCAAGTTTGTAGACATGGTTTGGGAAGTTGGGATCCTCGAAACACGGGGGTTGCTTGACATAAACCAACTCATGCAATGAACCATTTAGAAAAGCACTTTCCACATACATTTGTTGTAATTTAAAATTATGATGTGCAGCATATGCAAGAAGGATACAGATGGACTCAAGGCAAGCCACGAGAGCATAAGTCTCTCCATAATCAATGCCTTCAACTTGAGAGAACTCTTGTGCTACCAATCTTGCCTTATTCCTCACAATGGTACCATGTTCATCTTTCTTGTTCTTGAATATCCATTTAGTGCCAATAACATTGCGACATTCCTTGAGCTTTTCTACTAACTTCCATACTTTGTTTTTCTCGAAGTTTTTGAGCTCTTTGCGCATTGCTTCTACCGAATCTAAATCTTCAAGAGCTTCCCACACTTTCTTTGGCTCCACCATGGATATATGATCTTGATGCTCACCAAAATGCTTCAATTGAGCTCGACTAGACATACCACTCCTTACATCACCAAGAACATTCTCAAGAGTCTGGTCTCTTGCTTCCAACATTCTGTCCACTCTAGCTTTGCAACGAGTTTCAATCTCCTTGTTGTTTCTTGTGGGGATCACTTCATCATTCTGGTCCTCGTCTTTACCATCAATTTGACCTTGATCAACCATGGGTTGAGCTTCATCAACATGAGGTACATGTTGATCTTGGTCTTGATCAGGCATGCTACTTGAAAGGCTTCGAGATGATCTTTTGGATGACTGAATAAATCTGCCCTGATCAACTAATTGCGTAGGGCTGGATAGTCCGGTCAGTGGAGAGACTGGACAATTCAGCCTAGAGCATTCAGCCGGACCAACATGGTGAGGGTTCTCAGCTTGTCTTTGGCTTGGGCCATCATTTACCTCAATACTAAGATCTTGTTGAAGTTGTGGAGATGAGGGCTCCACTTGAGTAGAGCATAGTTCTTCTCGATCCACCACAAGGGGTTCCTCAACAGGACGGATGAATTCCGCACCCATTCTTCTTATGGCATCTTGAGGTATTTCATCATCTACATCACAAACATCAACATGCCCCGCTTGGGGGTCATCATATTATTCGAAAACCACACTACAAGATTCTATGACAACTCCAAAGAGTTTTTCATAGATTCTATTAGTGTGGGAATCGAGATCATAGCCAACAAAAATACCCTCTAATGCTTTGGAATCAAATTTGGACAAACGAACACCTTTTATGAGATAGAAACACTTACAACCAAACACCTGGAAGTATGAAATGTTGGGCTTGTTACCGGTAAGTATTTCATATGTTGTTTTGTTCAACTCTTTGCAGAGGTAGAGCCGGTTTGATGCATGGCATGCGGTGGAGATTGCCTCTGCCCAAAAATTGTATGGAGATTTAAACTCCGCCAACATGGACCTTGCCATATCTTGTCCATTTCTTCCTCTCAGCTACACCATTTTGTTGAGGGGTATATGCAATGGAATATTGATGTTTTATCCCCTCATCACTAAGAAAACCATTTAATGGGTAGTTCTTGAACTTGGTGCCATTGGCACTTCTTATTGTTAGCACGAGCACATTTTATGGACGTTGAACCAAATTGACAAAGTCGATGAAGTATTGTTGGGTCTCACTCTTCAAATTGAAGAAGTATACCCATGAATATCTTGAGTACTCATCAACAATCACCAAGCAATATTTCTTCCCACAAAGACTAGCATGAGATGGAGTACCAAAGATATCCACATGAAGGAGGTAGAAGATCCTATTTGACTTTATAATGTTATTTGGCTTGTGTGGAGAATCATGCATCTTTCCTTCAACACAAGCCTTGCAAACATGATCTTTGGCAAAACAAACATTTTCCTTTAGTCCCACAATATGGCCACCCTTGTGGAGGCTTTGCAAAGTTCTCATATTGACATGGGCTAGTCGACAATGCCATAATCACCCCACATCGGCCTTTCCGAATAAGCACATCGCACTTGTAGTGGTTTTCCCCGAAAATTCCACCACATAAATGTCATTTTCGACGTACCCAACAAAAGCGACCTTTAGAGTCTTGCTCCACAAGAGGACCACAATATCATTATCAATAAATATGGCAAAACCCATCTTGCCTAGGGCATGGACTGAAAGTAAATTATAGCCAAAAGTCTCAACAAGCATGACGTCCACGAGATTAACATCGTGTGCAACCACAACTTTATCAACACCCATTACTTGAGATTTTGACTTATCGGCATATGTGACGGTTATATGATCTTGATTTTCCCTTATCTCCATCATTATTGCCTTGTTTCCGGTCATATGACTTGTGCAACCACTATCAAGCACCCATTTTGATCCTCCGAAAACATAGTTTTACAAAAGATCAATCTAGTTTTTAGGTACCCATTTTTCAGTGGGTCCTCTTTTTTTAGTGACAAGGGTATTTGGAACCCAAATATACCAAGCAATATAACCATCATATGGACCAACATATTGTGCATAAACATCGCCATAAGAATTACACATTAAGACATAGTGAGGGTTAGCACTTCCCGCAAAGTCATCTTGTGACATAGCTTGGCCACTTGGGGTATTACTACCCATAATGGTCTTGTCTTTTGCTTGTGCGGGCTTCGCCTTCTTCTTCTTGTTGTTCTTCTTCTTGGCTTTGGATACATAGCCAAGACCTCTTTTCTCATTATTTGGCCTTTGCTTACTCAACATTTCATCAAGAGACTTGTTACCTTTGGGGAAGGTGGCCTTTGCAAGCTCCCCCTTCAACCTAGCATTTTCTTCAAGAATGTTCGTACTACTAGATGGAATGGAAATGCTAGGTGAAGCAACATTAGTCAGTTGAGTTTGAAGTTGTTCACAAGACTTTGTGAGAGTCAAGAGTTCACTTTCCAAGGCCTTGTGAGCCTTGTTAAGCTTCTCATAATCTTCGGCAAGTTTGTCATGAACAACACAAAACTCAATCTTGTCCTTTTGGACATTTTTATACTTAGCAATGGCATGATCACGTTCTTTAATGAGTTTAGCTACTATTCGACCATTTGCATCATCAAGGCCTTCAAGTTTTTCATCAAGAGACACCCTAGTCTCTTGTTCTTCTTCTAGAGCATTATTTAGATCATCCAACTCAAGTATATGCTCTCTCCCTAGTTTACATCTCTCATCAAGGAGCTCTTGTGTGTGAGTAAGTTGGTTCAAAAGGTTTACAAAATGCTTCTTGTGCTCCCCTTGCAAGTTAGTCATATATGCACCGAAAGAAACTAATTCCTCCTTCACCTCCAGAGTTATATCATCATTCAAATCATCATTGAGAATAAGGAGAGAGGGGATGATGATACCTCCGATGCTCTTTCCATAAGGCAAGTGACGTTCTTGTTGGAGATGTTCTCATTTGGGGAATCGAAGAGGGAGAAGGTGGATGTAGAGGTAGTTGCAATGGTAGCCACACCATTTGTTGTTTCTTCTTCTTCCTGCTCCTCCTCATCATCAGAAGAGAATTCTTCATGTGCTATCAATGCAATGTCACCAGACTTCTTCTTGGTGGCATTCTTCTTGTAGAAAGGCTTATTGAAAGGGGCCTTTATATTTTTCTTCAAAATGAGTGCACCACCATTATCTTCTCTCTTCTCATATGGACATCCGGCAACAAAATGATAGCGGTCACCACAGTTGAAGAAAGTTCTCAGTCTTGTAGCATTTTCTTTTTTGCCGCTTGGGTTGCTTCTTTGTTGCATCTCCATCTTGGCCTTGGCGGGATCTTTCCAAAAGTTTCTCACATAGAAGACCATGTATTCACCATGAGCAACCTTGACATCTTCGGGGTGGCTCATGGAGAGTGCATCATCACTACATTCTTCTTCTTCTTCATACTCCACAGCTTTTGCCTTCAAGGAAAGATTGACACCACTTCTCATTCCAATGACATCAGCCCGGGCATCTTTGGCATTCTTGGCAGAAACCTTCAAGCCGGTCATCTCTTTGCAGAACTTAATTGGAGGTCATGAGATGGTAGTTGTATCTTGCTTGGAGACTCTTCAAGTGAGTGGCTTCGAAGGGCATGAGTGCACTCACATACTTTCTCTTGATCCAAGCATCATCAATATGAGAGGCACCAACATTTCTTAAGGTGCTGATAGTGTATTTGAGTCTTCGATACATGTCTTCATGATCCTCACCATCCTTCATATAGAATCCTTCGGCTTCATTGCTCAAAGATTCCCATGCTCTCATTCCCAAAGTCTTCGATACATTTCTTCTCATGCTCTCATTCCCAACAAATAATTTAGTGAGAGCATCCAAGCTTCCTTGCGGTATTAAAGTGCACAATGTGGGGAAAGTCCTTTGGCCCCAATCCAAGTTGAATCATGTGTAAGGAGGTGGCATAGAGTTGACTATTGACCACTTCCCTTCTTGTCAAGTTGGTTGGATCCTCAATTTTGAGTCCTTCTTCAATAATGTTCCACAAGTCAATGCAAGAGCTACGACATGAGATTTCATCAAAACATGCCATTGAGCAAAAGAATGTGCAGCTAACTTGGGTGCGTCACCTCTATTATTTATATGGAGATGAGGGATCGAGGGATCGGGTGAGTACCATCCGGGAATCGTATGGTGCTCTTCCTTCCCATCACCCTCTTTGGTGGTGGAGTTAGTGGAATTATGTTCATCCCCTACTTCTTGACCTGTTGGCTTAGTCGGAGCATTTACCTTAGGGTTAGGAGGTGTTTCTTCTTGAGAGGGAGGTGCTGAAGCTGGCTTTTCCATAATAAGTTGCTCAACTAGTTGACGCAACTATTGAATTTTATTACCCAAAGTAGAGCTCAAGGTTGTTTCCAACTTCTTGAGATCTACCATGGTCACCGAAGTGCTAGCTAATGTCTGCAAGTGCACAAATCATTTGTAGCTAGTTTCGAAGTTCAGATATCGATCCCACAGGGAGCCCAAAGGTTAGTGTTTATTGGTGAAGTATTTGTCACACCCGAAGTTGTCATAGGTCTTCGAGTGAATTGACTGCAAGTGTTGAAATAAGAATGGGGTTTTGATTAAATGCGATAAATTATATAACTAGAATTTAAACTTCAGAAATAAAATGCATAAAAGTAAATAATGACTTTGTTTGTTTGTTGGTTTCTGCAGGTGGTAAAGGAAAGCGCGGGGAAATTCAGTTCATGGTGATAGCGAATGTGCCAGGTGAACGAATATGAAGGAACAATTATAATCTTATAGATATATGTGTAGGCAAGCAACCCATAATTAGCCGGAACTCCTCTTGGTAGATTTCATCCCAACTTCAATAATCCTACTAACCTGCTACCAAAACCATGGTCCGACACTAGATGATTAAGACCCTTCAGGTCGCTTAGTAATTAAGCTCCTTGGATCAGACTAATGCAATAAGCACAGTGGTTACTCGTTATCCTCGATTCAACTAGCTTTCCATTGATATCCCTCTGTCACCTAGGGGTCGCCGGTCCACTAGCGAGAAAGATCTTATCTATCTAAAACAAGGTGTCATGTTGTCTGGGCCCTTAATTAGACAACAAGCATTAAGCATCCCACAAATAGTCAAGCCCACATAACATAGTAATTAGAATCAATCACAATACTAATGGAAAATATATGAAGGCACATCACATCTCACCAATCCCCTAGATCTCCCACGCCCAAGGGAATTACTCACACATGAGAGAAGAATGGATCATTAATATAATCAAATAAACGGAATTCGTCTTGGTATTACCATGGAAATCCACAATAAGAATAGAAAAATATCCAACACAATTCAAGATGGGAAGAAACAATCTCAAACCCTAGTCTAGAAAGGTGGATATCCCTCTCTCTCTCAAGTACAAGTAGTGGCTATGGAGATGTATTGGCTAGGAGGTCAAAGATCATGGAGCGAGATGAAGAATGTCTTCTCCTTCTTCTCCGGATCCCTTCTTTCTCTCTTTTGGATGGTGTGGTGGCTGCTGCGTTGTGTTTTCGTTCTCCTTCTCTTCATGGAAGTTGTCCCTTTTGACAAGACAGAGCGACGACAGCTATACGGCGGGAACTATACGACCATTCTCGCCGTATAGTTGGTCGTTACGCCTTCTGTGTCTTCTCGAGTGCTTCGAAAGCAGGACTTGCTTATTTTCTCCAGAATATTGTATTTTCCTAGATAAATCCTTCTGTTGATGTTTAGAACCCGAAACACACAATTAAAACCAAGTTTTCTTTGCTACTGAAGTATTAGCGTTAGGTAAAGCTAGAAAACAATCAAATTCGGGAGAAAAATATCAATAAAAGCCATCAAAAATATGTCGAATCTCACAGCTATCAACTCCCCAAGCTTATATGTTGCTTGTCCTCGAGTGATAAGGAAATAAAGAAGAATAGATGAGATTCGAGACTGAGCGTAAAGAAACTCACAAGTTTGAGATGGTGTCAAATTCTTTTGTTCTCAATCCCTGCAATCTTAAATATGATTATACAAGTATTCACAAGATTGCACTGAGTCCACTTCCTAACCGCATATATCTTGCTAGCAAATAAATCATATGCCCAAGCAAGTGTCGGAAGTTTTAGCTA
The DNA here is from genome assembly GCA_910589775.1 of Avena eriantha. Taxonomy (NCBI): domain Eukaryota; kingdom Viridiplantae; phylum Streptophyta; class Magnoliopsida; order Poales; family Poaceae; genus Avena; species Avena eriantha. The sequence goes on from OU342742.1 coordinate 406,633,357, forward strand.
GGAAGGTGAGACAAATTCTTTTGGTGCCTCTCTTCTGTTGAGAGATGAAAACTTTTTGTTCTTGCTCACTTAACCAATTAAGAGTAACCCAGTTGGCATCAAAATATTTAATTTAAGAACAACTCATGTACTCCCATGTCAAAATTTCAAGACTCTCAAAGCACCTTTTTCTTTAACTTGTCTTTCAAAAAGTTCAGCTCTTTCATAGAGAAATCATGCCACTAATTTTTAACATGTTAATTGGGGCTGTGTCATGCACTCGTGACCAAGCCAATATATAATGTTGAGCAATAATAGGTCAGAGGAGTACTACAACTTCACTTGGAATGTGAAACCACGAGGAGACTAAATTTTTTACATGTCATAGCTTTGCTGGTTCAGACATTTACATAACTGAATAGCCGAAATCAAGTGGTTTCCCACATTTAGATTGTTCGTTGGCTAGCGGAGTTAATAGTTCCCCATGGAGCATGATGTCTACGCACTTCTATTCTTGTAGACAGTTGTTGGGCCTCCAAGTGCAGAGGTTTGTAGAACAACAACAAGTTTCCCTTAAGTGGATTACCCAAGGTTTATCGAACTCAGGGAGGAAGTGGTCAAAGGTATTCCTCTCAAGAAACCCTGCAATCAAAATACAAGAAGTCTCTTGAGTCCCCAACACACCCAATACACTTGTCAGGTGTATAGGTGCACTAGTTCAGCGAAGAGATAGTGAAATACAAGTGGTATGGATATAAGACAATGGTGCAAGAAAATAACTTGATGGGGTGGAAGAGACTAAAGGCAAACTGAAATAAAGATGGAAGCAAGTAAACATGTAACAGATCTAATTGCAAACGGTGTTTCAATGCTTAGAAACAAGGCCTAGGGATCAGACTTTCGTTTGTGAACACTCTCATATAAATACCTTCTCTTCATGATACTACTCTAAACTACTCTTCGGTTGGACACTCTAATCCATGGTAGGGCTATAATAGCACACCTCAAAGTTTGCTTTCCGCATCTAGATAACCCCACACTGTCACCTTGAGCACTAGATGGTTCCAACAAACACCACAATTTCATAGAGACATCCAAATCCAAATATAACTCATAACAAGTATTTGTAATCTTTAGCCTAAGTGTCACCATGGTGTGCACGCTATCACTTTCACACACATGGGGAGAGCAGAGATCTATTAAAGCACTTGAGTAGTAAGGTAGATCTACTTGATTACACAGCTCATAATCACAATATGATCATGCATAGAGAGAGAGATGAACACATAGCTACCAGTAGAACCCTTCGGCTCGAGAGAGAGCTACTCCCTCATCATCATGGGAATCAACAACGACGATGGAGATGGCTCCGGGGGCACTTCCCCGTCCGGCAGGGTGCCGAAACAGAGAGTTTTTGTCCCCTGAATTTCCTCTTCGGTGGTGTCGGCGCTGCGGAACTTTTCGTGGCTGGAGGCTGGACGATCTAGGGTTTATGCATCGGGATGCTTCTTATAGGCGAAGAGGCAAGGTCGGTGGGTGGACTAGGGGCCCACACCACCTGGTGGCGCGGCCAGGGCTAACCCGCGCCACCACATGGTGTGGCTAGCCCCTGGCCCCTCTCCGTCTCATCTTCTGGCTCCGTGAGTCTTCTGGTGAAATATGGACTTTGGCATTTGTTCGGTTCAATTTCGAGAATATAGATTTTCTAACTTTCTTGGAACCAAAAATAGCAGAAAACACGCAACTGGCACTATGGCATCTTGTCAATAGGTTAGTTCCAGAAAGTGTATAAAACTACTCCAAAGTGTGGACAAAACATAAGAAAGTAGATAAAAACCAAGCATGGAACATCAAAAATTATAGATACGTTAGCAACGTATCAACATCCCCAAGCTTAACTCCTACTCGTCCTCGAGTAGGTAAGTGATAAAAAGAAAGAATAATTTTTGAGGTGACATGCACCATCATAAACTTGATCAAAGTATTTGTAAAACTTTGATAACTGGGACCATAGTACTTCAACATAGCATGAAAGATATAGTTCTAACAATAAGACATATCAACTATGATGTAGCATGAAAAGGCACAAACAAAAGATTCATGAATAAACAATACTTTGAAAGACGTTTGTTTGTGTCACATAAAGAAAACATAATATAGTGGCATTCAGCTTGTCCCTCATAGAGTAACAAAACATAAATGCATGGGACACCTTCAAAGTTCATAAGGGTGACTAGATACAAATAGTTTAAGAACAAGAAATATCAAAGTTATGCATCAATCAACAAGTCTTGGGACAATGCACGTTAAACTAAGAATGGCCACTATGCTCTCTTAATAGGTGCATAAAGATAGAAGGTGGAGACTCAACATAAAAGTAAAAGAAAGGCATTCATAGAAGGAAGCAGGGATTCAAGTCTCATAAAGAGCTTCCAAAAATTGTGGTACTTATTAGCTTTTAGCTCTGATTGCCCCTATCATAAGCATATTGAAGTGATTAAGGTTAAAGTGAACAAACATGAAGTATATGCTTGACAAAGTATAAGTTGGAAATCTCATGTCCCTTGAATACGAGGGCCGCTCCTTATGCTACTCAAGTTTAGTTACCGGTAAGTTCTTGTCATAGTAAGTACATGTGTATCATAGAGAACCGCCAACGGGGTACCCCTTGCCGGATGATACGGAAGAATCCCCATATCAAAATGACAAGGCAAGCAGAAAACGAGCATCTTAGCAATCTTCTTATTTACCATGGGAAAATGGTGCCTCTTTTCTCATCTTTTTTCTCTTTTTCTCAATATCTATCTCTTTTTTATAAGAAGAATGCTTCATAGACAGCTCATTATGGTTACGCTGCAGGTTTCCACATGATTAGGCATGGATTAGACCGGCGGCCCAGGCGTTTCTCTAACACACATACATAACTCCATGGACTTACAAGCTCCCCTTTCATTTCACACCGACGACATCCATAGACAAAAGAGCATGATATCAACTAGGTACAAAGTACAAGTGCAATGTTGAAAGCGTTCCCCATGACAACATGGTTCTGCTAATCCCCAACATATAAGTGCAAGCATATACAACATAGATGACACAATGGTTCAAGTTTATTAAGTGCAAGAAAAGTAAAGTGTGCCATCAAGTTTGTGAGAGCTTTAATCACTAATTTTCACATAACAAGTTAAATTCGGAAGGTAGATAAAAACATGAATATACATGGAATAGCAAATGCTAATAGGTAGGTATGGTGGACTCTTTGGAATACTTGGTTTTATTTGGAGCTGGATGCATGAGTGGAACTCATACTTGGTTATGGAGGTTATCAAAAGATTGGGAGCGACCAACTAAGAGAGCAATAATGGCCATAATCATGCAAAGCGACAAAACATAATTGATTAAAGCATAAAGTGATATTACAAGTCGAAAACTAAAGGATCATAAAGGCTATGGTGACTTGGGATAGTCATAACATGGTGTGAGCATGCGCCAAGTCAACCCAAATAAAGCATCAAAGGAGAATACCACAATACTATGCTTTAATATGCTAAAACAACACATGATTCTTTCAGGGCACATTAAGCAATCTAAATTGTTTATAACATGTCATGCTATAGCAAAAATTACTAAGCACAAAGCCAAAACAATATCAAGCATGACATGATAAAGCATAGGCCACAGTAAAAAACAAGCTCCTTTTACCACTTAAGCATGAACTTTTCCTACTGTTTTCCAACACCAATCGACTTATCTAAAAGAACTCACAAAGATAATAATAAATAAAGATCAGTGAGCTTGTCTTAGAAATCCACAAAGAAGAACTAAAAAGTTCTAAGATGAAAGAACAAGAAAACTAAGGCTAAACCCAGTGCTAGCAAAAGAGAACACTCACAAAACAATAAGAATGAAAACTAGAGTGTTCTAGGCAATGAATAACGAGGTGTGTCTCTCTCCAAAAGTAGTGTGTTGGGATCCAACCAACTTATTCAAGCAAACTAAGCAAAAAAATAAAAAGAAAACAAAAAAACAAAAACAAAAGACGCTCCAAGAACAACACAACAGTGCATGAAACAATAAAAATCGAAGTGTTTGGAAGAAACCTAACATTTTTATTGATGAAGAAGGGGATGCCTTGGGCATCACTAAGCTTTGACATTTGTATGTCTTGGATATTTCTTAGGGAGACACACGTGGCATCCCCAAGCTTGAGATTTAGTCCATTCTTCATCTCATTACATCCTTCTTTCCATACACCTGAAAATTTTCCTTATACAAAACTTCACACAATCTTTATTAGCAACATTAGTGCACTCAAGATAATAAGTCTTTTGGTTCAGTTTCAACACCAATAAAACTTCCATTCAAACACAAGCTACTGTAGTACTTCCCTCAAAAATCTCAATTCCCCAAAGAGAACTCAAAAAGGAACCAACAAGAAGCAAATGCAAATAATGGCAGAAATCTGTCAAAACAGACCAGCAGGTAAAAACCAATATTTTCGAAGACCTTATCTTGCTCAAATAAAAAAGTGTTTAACTAAAAAAAGTTAGATAACAACCTAGGGCAGAAGCAAAAAAAATGCATGCCTCGAAACGACGTGCATAGATTTTACACGAATTTTTACGGTAAATAACTAAAATCTGTTTCGGGACAGCAACTTTCCCAAGCATTACTTCTCTCTCATTAGAGGTTACTCTTGGCACAAAAAGCAAATAAAAAGGATAAGGAGCGGTTATTACAAAGGTAATAACTTCCAAGACTCATCTAAAACTTTTGGGTTATCTTCCGATTAGTACTTTTCTTTAACGTCTTTAAGTTAGGTATGATAGTTTGAGAAGATGCTCACATAAGAAATATGAATTGAAGTAAAAGAGTGCATGAAGAAGAAAATTCAAAGCACATTTAAGTCTAACCCACTTACTATGCATAGGAATCTTGTAAAGAAACAAGTCATGAAAGCACAAAGCAACAAGCATAGGAAAGCAAAACAAGTGCAACTTCAAGACTTTCAACATAAAGAGGGGAAACTTAATATTATTGAGATGCATAAAACCATGTTTCCCTCTCTCATAATAACTTTCAGTAGCATCATGTATAAAATTAACAATATAACTATCACATAAAACATTCTTATCATGAGCCACATGCATATAATAATTATTACTCTCCACATAACCATAGTCATTCTTATTAATTATGGTGGGAGCAAATTCAACAAAATAGCTATCATTATTATTCTCATCACCATAATCATCAAATATAGGAGGCATATTGTAATTATTAATTTTCTCCTCAATAGTAGGTGGACTAAAAATAACATATTCATCATTGTAATCATCATATATCGGAGGTATAGTATCATCAAAGTAAATTTTCTCCTCCGTGCTTGGGGGACTAAAAATATCATACTCATCAAAACCAGCTTCTAGAAGCTTAGAATTTTCCATAGCATTAGCAATAATCGTGTTCAAAGAATTGCAGAATCTAAAGGAAATAACTTCGAGCACTCACACCGGAGGATGTGAGTACCTTTTACCTTATCTCCCCGGCAACAGCACCAGAAAATAGCTTGATGTCTACGCACTTCTATTCTTGTAGACAGTTGTTGGGCCTCTAAGTGCAGAGGTTTGTAGAACAGCAACAAGTTTCCCTTAAGTGGATTACCCAAGGTTTATCGAACTCAGGGAGGAAGTTGTCAAAGGTATCCCTCTCAAGCAACCCTGCAATCAAGATACAAGAAGTCTCTTGTGTCCCCAACACACCCAATACACTTGTCAGGTGTATAGGTGCACTAGTTCGGTGAAGAGATAGTAAAATACAAGTGGTATGGATATAAGACAACAATGCCAAAAAATAGCTTGATGGCATGGAAGAGACTGAAGGCAAACTGAAATAAAGATGGAAGCAAGCAATCATGTAACAGATCTAATTGCAAACGGTGTTTCAGTGCTTAGAAACAAGGCCTAGGGATCATACTTTCGCTAGTGAACACTCTCATATAAATATGTTCTCTTCAAGATACTACTCTAAAGTACTCTCTAGTTGTACACTCTAATCCATGGTAGGGCTATAACATCACACCTCAAAGTTCGCTTTCTGCATCTAGAGAACCCCACACTATCATCTTGAGCACTAGATGGTTCCAACAAAAACCACAATTTCATAGAGACATCCAACTCCAAATAGAACTCATAACAAGTATTTGTAATCTCTAGCCTAAGGGCCACCATGGTGTGCACGCTGTCACTTTCACACACATGGGGAGAGCAGAGATCTATTAAAGCACTTGAGTAGCAAGGTAGATCTACTTGATTACACAGCTCATGATCACAATATGATCATGCATGGAGAGAGAGATGAACACATAGCTACTGGTAGAACCCTTAGCCTCGAGAGAGAACTACTCCCTCATCATCATGGGAATCAGCAACGGTGATGGAGATGGTGGTGGAGTTCGATGGAGATGGCTTCGGGGGCACTTCCCTGTCCTGGCAGGGTGCCGGAACAGAGAATTTCTATCCCACAAATCTCCTCTTCGGTGGCGGCGGCGCTGCGGAAATTTTCGAGGCTGGAGGCTGGACGATCTAGGTTTTATGCATCGGGAGGCTTCTTATAGGCGAAGAGGCAAGGTCGGTGGGTGGACCAGGGGCCCACACCACCTGGTGGCACAGCCAGGGCAAGCCCGTGCCACCACATGGTGTGGCCAGCCCCTGGCCCCTCTCCATCTCGTCTTCTGGCTCCGTGAGTCTTTCGGTAAAATATCGACTTTGGCTTTTGTCCGGTCCAATTCCGAGAATATTCATTTTCTAACTTTCCTGGAACCCAAAACAGCAGAAAACAGGCACTTGGCACTGTGGCATCTTGTCAATAGGTTAGTTCCAGAAAGTGTATAATAGTGCTCCAAAGTGTGGACAAAACATAAGAAAGTAGATAAAAATCAAGCATGGAACATCAAAAATTATAAATACGTTAGCAACGTATCAGAGCACGACAGAGTTGTAATGACACACGTAAAGCAATATCTTACGGTAATTATTAGAAAAAAGTAGTGGCATAATTTCTACTACTTCGAATCATTCGTTTAATCAAACAATTTTAATCAAGGGTACCATCAGTTCTATTTATATCAAGCACAATTGGGGTGGATTAGTTCTAAAATCAAATTCTTTGAGCTAAACATGGACTCAAGTCATCTTTCAGATGCTTTTTATTGTTTTAAAAATGTAGGAAGTATTTTAACCAACATCATTGCTCATTGTTTCAAAGCTAAAAATAAGACACTAGCAAAGGAATAGAATTTGTAGGGTAGCAAGCTAAGTCGGGAGTGACTCCAGTGCAAGCAAGTAAATATTTGTAGGAACAATTTAAGTTTATAAGGAGTGTGATGAAAGGAATATAATACCTCCTCTTGCTTGCTTCGTTCTTGTATTCGAGTCGAACCTCTCTTCTATTTCCATATTGCCAAATCACCTGAAATCAAGCAATCTCCGAGAGAAAAAAGAAACAAACTTGGCAATAAGATTACAACTAATTTTTTGTATTTTTTGGTTTAGGAATGCAAACTGAAAATAAACATGCAATTCTTAAATAAATAAATCGAAAAAACAAAATAAAAACATGAATTCAAAGTTTGGAGGTTTTCAAGGCTGGTTGGGCCATGGTTCCCAGGCTCCTCCTGGCTACTGTTGATGTTGTCCTTCCCAAGCAGGGTTATGCCCCTGCTCTCCCTCTTGCTCCTGCTCCTGCTCATTCTGCTGCCCTTCATCTTCCTCCTCCTCCTCCTCGTCATGCGCATCCAAGATCTCCGTAACTTGGTTCTTGGTGAGGATCCAAGTGTCCTTCTCCACAATCGAGAATGCCTCGTGTCATGGCAACTGAACCTTCTCAATATGTGTATCACTAAGGTAAAGAACTTTAGTAAAGTAAAAGACAGTAAAGCTTGCAAGGAAAAGAAAGTAAAGCTTGCAAGTAAAACTTGGGATGGGTATAATTCAAAATGTATAACCAAGCATGCCTAATGCATCTTGCTTAGGTCATCCTGTATAATTCTAGCTTGCTAGCAATAGCTTGCCTTGATTGGTGAAGTGGTTGACATTCTCCTCGTCTTCTTCGGGGTAGAACTCCTCCTCCTCATAGACTTGGTCAGTACTATCGTCTATAAAGGAAATATGGGGTACACAATCACCAAACAATACTTAACTAGTCTATTAGCACACTAAGGCACCAATACTTGATGATCTAGCATCATCACAACCATCACAAGATTTAAAGAACTAGTTCCATTATTTTATTTGAGCAAAGTAATTTCTACTCATTGAAATTAATTAAGATTTAATATTCTCCAATTAAAATATGGGATCATGTGGACACATGTCATCACCACATATTTTAATACATGGGAATGTTATTTAAAGTGTTGGTCACATTTTATAAAGTTTAAGTTTATTATTTAATAGATTTAAAGTGACTAGAAATGCCCTAATAGCATTCTTTTGGTACTAGTCCAATGTCACTGCATGCAAACCTAAATGTTTTTACATATTCAGATAGATATCATCAAATGTGATTTTGAGAGTTGGAATCAACTCAAAATCTATTATGGTTGATTCTTGAAAATTGTTTGAATGTAGAAAAGTCTCTGCCTTGTTATTTTTTCTATATGTTATCTCTAACTCCAATTGATTTAAATCCAACGGGCTTGGATAGATATTTAATTATATTTCTAACAAAATTTGAATCATGCATTTTGGTTTGTGATAACTTTCGAATATGTCAAGTATAGTAAGTGGACCATGAGATCTATGTTACTCCCAGGCATCGAGGGAATACTTGTGGACATCAAAGGTCCAACTAAGGATCATAAAGGTGGCTTTTAGGTATCTCCGATGGTGTCTGTTGGGTGATACATCGTAAACGTACTATGATTTTGCCCGCATGTTTTTATCTACTTTTAATGTTTTGCCACACTTTGGGGTAATCTTCACTAACGATTAGACGATACGATGAACGGGCTATTTTGGTCATCCGGCGAACAGCTCCGGCGAGAACGAACCCAAAGCGGTATGGTGGGGGTCTACGGGGGCTCACCTGGGATCCAGCCAGGCTGGCCACACCACCTGGTGGTGCGGGCCAGGCCACGACGCACCAGGGGGTGGTGTGGGCCCCTCGGGCTTCCACCGACCTTGCCTCTTCGCCTAGATATTCCTCTCGGGACGAAAGCCCTAAGTACTAGATCAAATTCCACGAAAAGTTCTGCAGCGCCGCTGCCACCGAAGAGGAGATTCGGGGAACAGAAGTCTCTGTTCCGGCCACCCTGCCGAGATGTGGAATTGCCCCCAGAGCCATCTCCATCAATCTCCACAACCATCTCATCGCCGTTGCTGATTCCCATGATGATGAGGGAGTAGTTCTTCCTCGAGGCCTAAGGGATATACTGATAGCCTCTGTGTTCATCTCTCTCTCTCCCTCTATGCATGATCTTATGAGATCATGAACTTTGTAATCTATAGATCTATTCTGCTACTCAACTGCTTTAATGAATCTCTGCTTATCCCACGTGTGTGAAGTTGACAGTGTGCACACCGTGCGGCACTTAGATAAGATTATATACATACTTGTCATGAGTATAATTTGAGTTTGATGTCTCTATAAGATTGTGGTTTTTTTGGAACCATCTAGCGCTCAAGGTGACAGTGAGGGGTTATCTAGATGGGGAATACGAACTTTAAGGTGTGCTATTATAGCCCTACATTGTCCAACTGGAGAGTAGTCCAGAGTAGTATCATAAAGAGAAGATATTTATATGAGAGTGTTCACTAGTGAAAGTATGATCCCTAGGCCTTGTTTCTAAGCATTGAAACACCATTTGCAACTAGATTTGTTACATGTTTGCTTGCTTCCATCCTTATTTCAGATTGCCTTTAGTCTCTTCCTACCCGTCAAGCACTTTTCTAGCACCGTTACCACTTATAATTATCCATACCACTTGTATTTCACTATCTCTTCGTCGAACTAGTGCACCTATACACTTGACAAGTGTATTGGGTGTGTTGGGGACACAAGCGACTTCTTGTATCTTGATTGCAGGGTTGCTTGAGAGGGATACCTTTGACCACTTCCTTCCTGAGTTCGATAACCTTGGATAATCCACTTAAGGGAAACTTGCTGCTGTTCTACAAACCTCTGTACTTGGAGGGCCCAACAACTGTCTACAAGAATAGAAGTGCGTAGACATCATTAGGTTGTGTGAATCAAGACTAGGATTTGTTCCTCCGTGTGACAGAGTGTAAGATATCTATAGGTCCTCTTGGTAGTATAGCATCCAAAGAGCTCAGGGACTAAAGTGTTTGGTCACGGGGATCCTATACCACGGTATGAGTAAAGAGAACTTGCTGGTAACAAGATTGAACTAGGTATAGTAATACCAACAATCGAATCTTAGGCATGTAATATACTCCCTCCATCCCAAAATATAAGGCGCCAAATGATTAGTCAAAATTCAACATTTTCTAAGTTTGACCAAGATTATACAAAAAATATGAACATTTATAATACTGAATCAATATCAGTAGATTTATTATAAAGTATATTTTCTAGGGATTTCTATTATCGTGCCCCTGGTTTGTTAGTTGTACTCAGGTTTACCTAGCCGCTTAGTTTTTCCTCACTTTTCCCCTCCCTCCATTTTGAAACCCTCACATGCGCTCGGACGGGGGATGCCGTCAGGTCAAAGGCTTGACCGTTACATGCTTACAGGTGGGACTGCGTGGGGCGGGTCCTATGTTGAGCGTTATCTTACGTCGCCTCGACCGGTACATGCTGACAGGTGAGGCCAGGATACATGGCGGACCAGCCATCCGTCTCTCGCTGATTTGTGGGCCCCATTTTTCCTGATTGTGTGGTCGGTGCAACCAATGACAAATGGAGCCATTATGTGGGGTCGTCAAAGCCAATGAACGATGGGGCTACTATGTGGAGCCATTCTGTGGGGCCGTCATGTGGGGTTGCAGGGGGCCTTTGCATATTTGCCACGTTTTACTTTAAAACTTGCATATTCTCCATTTTGTGTCATTGACATGTGGTGATCATGTGGAAAATTGGCAATTATGAAAAAAATTGATAGGTGGGGTCGTGTATGACACGTCGGCTCTCTGTCTCATCCGCTCCTAGCCCCCAACCCCGAGCAGCTCTTATCCCACCGGCGGACAGAGCAACCATCGTCAATGAGTCGGCGCGTTGCCGGATCTTTCCTACGGTGGTATAGGACGGACTGTCGCGCTGCACCTCAACCACGGCTCCGGTACCTGTTTTGTCCGCATGCATTGTACGTTGAGGCAGTATCGACCACCGGCAGGTCCGCCGCCCACGACGACCGACGAGCGGTCACATCAATTTCTAGTAGTGCTTGCTAAGACCTCAACTCGTGCTCTTCCCACCCTAATCGATTCAGTTCCCGTAATTTTCTCAATATTATAGTTGCAAATTGGTCCTCAATGTCTAGTCGTAGTGGGAACACCGGTGAGGGTGGGAAATCGATCATGTCGTGGCCACATTCTCCTTCTCCTACCACGTCGGAAGTGCATGTAGCTCCTTCTCTTTGTACTACAGTTGAATTTGAAGTGATGACATGGCTTGTCGAACTGATTCCAATTTGGTTTGTTTTGGGATTGTTAACATGTGCTATGCAGGCCGATGATCCATGGTACATTGCATACCAAGATGAATCAACTCAATGGTCTAGCCATAGGATGGATTTGGAGGATATGGTTGCTAAGTTAGGTGATGAATTGGCCCATAAAAACTTGTTGATATTCGAGCTGAAGCGTACTATCCATGTCGTGGAAATGGCCACGGCAGTCGCTGCCACGCGCAGCGATTGAGTGTTTCGTGAGGAAGAGTTGGCGGCCATCTGCGGTGCGAGATGGGGGAGGATGCACATGGGTTTACCCAGGTTCGGCCCCCCGGAGGGTAAAGACCTACTCTTGCTAGATTAGATTATGAGAGAGCGAGTTATAGGGGTGGCGAGCTCGGTGGCTAGGCAGCGACTCGCTTGAGGGGATGTATGATGGAACATAAGGTTCCAGGATACCCTAGGGAGGTTTATATATGAAGCACCTCGCTAGGGTTTACAAGCCGTCCCCGAACAAGATAAGGATCCAGAGACTTTTGACCTAGTCTGACTGGGCTTCTGCTTCTAGTCGCCAGTGGATGGGCCTTTCCATTCCTCACAGTCCAGTCGCTGTCTTTCAGACGCACTCGTAGGCCTTCCGGCCCAATCGGAACGTCTTGCTGGGCATACCCCCTTTGGCATATCCCCATCAGTAGTCCCCGAGGCCATCGTTGATGCAGGCGCAGGCGTCCTTTTGGCGTTTGGAGTAGGCAAGCCTAATTTGGGCATCCAGTCGAGTCGGCGATGGACTCTATTAGAACCGCGGAGAATTTCCCCTTTTTTCCATTCGTCGCTTCAACGAATATAACTACCGCCCAGTAGTCGTTTCGGCGAGAGGAAAGACTTGCGGGTGGCGGGTGGACCAAAGGAGTTGGACCGTCAAACCTGGTCAAACTATCCGTTGGGATTTCCAACGGTAACTACGGCGCAATTACCGTGAGTAACGGCTATCCCGATTTTGGCGAGTGGCGTTTCCCATATAAGGGGAGTGATGGCTCAGCTCCGCAGTCCTTCTTCGCATTCTTCATTCTTCCTCATTTGTTCTTCCTTCCTGCGTCCTCCCGACTTGTTCTTCCCGCATCGTGCGATTCCACATCTTACTCGATGGCGCCTACCAAGGGCTCATGGGGGAAATCCAAGTGCACCACGACCCAACTTAGATCTTTCGAGGAGACCGGGGTGCTCTGCAAGGGGAATTGGCGGGTTCCCCCCTCCTCCGAGACCGAGCCGAAGCCGCGACCCCGCGAGTTCATCTGCTTCCCCAGTCATCATGAGAGGGGTTTGGGGTTCCCCACCTCACTCTTATTCCACCGCTTCTACGCGTATTACGCGATCAAGCCATCAGATCATGGTCCACACAGCATCGAGCAGCTGGTGATCTTTGTCGCCTTCTGCGAATGCTACCTTGGCTGCAGGCCATATTTGCCGCTATGGCTGGAGCTCTTCCACGGCCGCATCGGGCGCGAGGCGTCCAACAGCTTGATGCTGGCCGCAGGCGGGGTCACCTTTCAACTGAAGCCGAAGGCCAACTTCGTCAATCTCCTCCTGCCGAAGAAGGCTGCCAGCGAGTGGAAGAAGAGCTCGTTCTACATCAAGGAAGCTACTCCCTCCAGCGAGGTGTTTCTTTCCGAGTTTGCCGCCGAGAGGAGCGAGCCCCGTCGGTTGGCACCGAAGAAGCTTCCCGAAGATCAGCGGATGGCCGTCGCAGAAATGATGGATCAGATCCAGAAACTGAAGGACCAGGGGTTGATTCCGATCAACCTCTACAACTACTGGCTCGGGCGGCGCCTGGTTCCGCTGGCGGCTTCACCGCACTGGATGTACGAATACAGCGGGAAGCATGACCCATCTCGAACCAGCAAGGAGTCATGGGAGGCCGAAGACTACAAGGCCGTCCTGAAGTAGATCACCGACGCAGAGTTCACCGGCGTGGCGGTCGGGGTCGCCCCGTACACTCCTGTGAAGAATGAAGCCCCCATAGTAAGTTCTCTTTCTAATCTCTACGTCCGTATCTCAATTTCAGTCTTCTCGCTTGGTGTTTTTGACTCGTGGTGGTTCTCAGCTTTTTTAGGTATTGGAGGGTTGGCTCCCTCCGCTTTATGAAGAGGTTCCCCAGGAACTGGAGGAAGACTCCGAGGGGGATCCTTCCGACAGCGACGGGGAGGAAGAAGAGGTCCCTCCCCCAGCGCCTGTGGCTCGCAAGACCCGGATGCAGAGAAAACAAGAAGTCGAAGCGAGCCGTAGCCTGGATGAGCTCTAAGAAGGCGACGGGGTCGCCTAGGAGCAAACGTCCCGGCGCACCGCTACGACGTCGAAGCCCCCACGCCGGCCCAAATCGCCAGCAAAAAGGCTTGCGTCACCGGCCAGGTCATCGGTGGTGTTTGAGTCGGATGATGATTCTGACGACGAAGGATCTCCCGAAGTCTCGCACAAGGCCCCAAGGGTCACAGTCTCGACGAAGGGGCTGGTGAGCGAGGACACGGAGGTGGTGGTAGAGGTTCCCCTGGCGGCGATTGCGCCGACGACCTTGGAGGTTCCAAGCCAAGAAGCAGCCGAGGTGATGGCGTCCCAGTCGCCACAGCCGTCAAAGGCGGCCGCATCGGAGCCGGAGATCCCGGCGACTGCAGCTTCATCATCAAGGAAGCCCTCAGTTTCGTGGGCTTCAGACGTCTTCGAGAGGGGGCTCAGCCGCAAGTTGGGTCCTGAGTTGGACAAGCCTGCCCATATTAGCACCGGGCTTCGCGTCCTTCCAGTCGCTAAGTAAGTAGCGCTTCCTCGTCCCAATTCGCCTTGCTCCTTGTTTTTGTTGTGTTGATTGAAGGGGCTCGTGCAGGTCGGGGGCTAAAATGATTGGTCGCCCTTCGGTGGCTAAGATTCCACCGGCCACCGACATGGGAGAGAGCGACCTCATGGTCATAAGGGATTGCACACTTCTATTGTTTTAGTATATTAATAATTTATTGGTATATCTGGTGCTACTTAAATGACTAAAAGTTTACCAATTTCAGAGCCAACTAAATATTAGATATATCCGATATTGAGTTTACATTCTTTTGTTGTAGAACATGTGATAAGTTTAGAAGAACAAAAATAAACATGCCACTATGTTCTATAAGGTCACACACAAGTATTAAACTAAATATTAGATGTAGAAAAACAATTGAGGCTTCTTAATTGTCGCACTAATGTTCAAGCATGTGGATAATACATGCACGTATGGATGCCTGAGTTAGCCAGCATGCTCAAATATCGACCAATATGTTTGGTAATTATTTTATGCTATAATTTTAAGACTCTTCATAAAGTGAAAAGTGAATGAAAATGTATGATTAATTTAATAAAATTGAAATAAGTTCTTAAACAAAATATGATCATACGCAGGATTACGAGGGCAAACACTAACTCAAACATTTGGCAGCGGCATACAAAATAATGCATATCGACATTTTATTACAATTTTATTTAGAGTTATAGGAAGCACACAATACATTGCTTGCGTACTTGTACGGGCCACCTTGCTAGATACTTATAAAGTAAGTATTACACCCAGTATCTACATAGCTAAGATACCCACAATCGACACATGTCCACAGTCTCGAAGTAGATGGATTACATATCATAATGAGAAGTTCCGATAACACCTAGTGTAGTTGAGAGGCGATCCGAAGATTATGTTGTCATCCATGCCAGGTAAATAAACCTTGTGATGTATCCTCCAGACGTGTACGTTGTGAAACTCCACACTATGTAGAGCCGACCATATGTGTAGAGTACCGGTACACTGGTAGATAACCTACAAGAGAGAAGCATTTTTTATTATTAAACACTTTATCATTTCTACATAGCCATAGCGATTAGATAATGGCATTCTCTCTCACCCTAAGAAGTATGTATACCATATAATCAATTCCAAAAAATATTAGAAACGCTACGTGGTGAATACAAGCCCGAAGCCGCTTGGATGACTGACCATATAGAACGAGCGAAAGCACATTGGAAGAATACGTGCTTTATTGTCTCATCATTATGACAAACAACACATCTAGTATTTCCACGCCAGTTCTCCTTAACAAGATTATCTATAGTAATAATAACCCCCTACGAAGATACCAAGCATTTTAATTATTTTTAGAGGTATCTACATCTTCCATATTTTCCTATTATTAACCGTTGATAAAACTGGCTATGATAGTGTGTTGTACATAGAAATAATTAAGAATTGACTATTTTCATTTAAGTTCCCGTGTTCATGTCCAAGGTCTAATTAGACTGATGCCAAGCATTGAAGGAGGGCATTCCAAGAGGCCAGTCTAGGTCCTATTAAATATCTTTTCAAAATCATTATTGGAGGAGAAGACTGCATCATTGTGGCGAATGCATCACTTTTATGACGAACCATATTATATAACACATGATATTTTTCCTAGAGAGTAGCATTATCTAGCCACTTATCCTCCTAGAAACATATCTCAGATCCATCCTAAAAGGATTGTATGGGCACCTAGAGGGGGGGTGAATAGGTGCTACTTTAAATTTTACTCTTTTCCAAGTTAGGGTTTGACACAAAAGGTAAATTCTCTAGATATGAAACTAAGATTAGTTTACCTATATGCCAACCTAACACAACTAACTAAGCAAGAACTAGATAAAGTAAGGTGTTGTAAAAATAGAAGTAACCGAAGTGAAGCACACGGGGACACAAGGATTATTTCCCGTAGTTCCTTCCTTTTGTGGTGAAGTACGTCTGCGTTTGGAGAGGTGTTGGTATCAAACCACCAACGCCAAGAGAGGCCTCCGTTGTTCTCCGATGAACCTCGCCCCAAAGGGATTGATTCACGCTTCCACTATATCGGCAACCTTCAAGGTGGTAGCAGGCACCCATACAACAAGTTCGAGGCACACATCCGCAACTTAATTGGAGGCTCCGAATCCACACAATAATTAAAGACAAGCTTGTAAGAACCAAAACAAGGCTTAGGATTTCCAATGAAACCCTAGAGCAAGGGGCCCTCAAGTGAATGAGGGGGGAATGACGATCTCTCTTGGTGAAGCTGTAGATCAAGGCCTCCTCCTTCAATTCCCCAAAGATCAGCGACTTTGGGTGGTTGGATGAAGAGATCTTGGAGTTTTGGTGGCTCTAATGGTGATGCCTTTCTTTTCTGAAATGAGAAGCTAGAGGAATAAGATGAAGTCCTCTATTTATAGCATCCACTGCTGCTGACCGTTTTCTACTAGTTAGGGAACTTCCACACCGGAGAGTCCGATCAGCATACCAGAGACTCCGATCTACACCGGAGAATCCAGCTCATCTCCGGACCACCATACTGGACAACATGGGACTTTGGCAGGAACTCTGGACCAGGGACACCGGAGACTCCGGTGTTTTCACATCGGAAATTCTGGTCTAAGTACCCACACCGGAGATTCTGGCCAACATCCGGTCTGACTCCAGACCCCCACACAGAATGACCCTAGGCAGCATCTTGATTCTACTCCGGGGACTTTCGGGGAAACTCTGGACCACTCCGGAGACTCCGGTGTCTGCACACTAGAGACTCTGGTCTGGATTCTTCAGGAAAGCTCAGTTTTATCCAGGGATTTTCCCATTATGTTATGGCATTCTCTTTTCATTAGATTGACCTGTATACATCAACACATAGTAAAATGATTCTTATGTTGTTAACGAACACCAAAATAGATTAGGACAATAAATGTCCTTTCAATCTCCCCCTTTTTGGTGTTTGATGACAACAAGAGGTTTTGCATGGAAATTTTAATAAGTGACATAACTATGCTCCACCTGACGATGTGCAGCAAGAAAATCATGTAATACATGCAATTCAGGTAATAGATACTAAACATGGGATGGTTTAACTATTACAACAAGGGAACGGGCATAGACATGTCCACACACATAGAAAGTTTCACATGAACCAAATAAGTCTCACAAGAACCAAATGAAAGCAAATGTTCAAATCTATATAAACTAAATAGGTGATCCCCACTAAACTATTTCTCTAGACATGCAAGCTATCTACATCAGCAAGCCTATGATTGGTCCACATCATCATATCTCCACTTTACTTTTCAATTTAGTTTTATTTTGGTTCCATGCTGGATACAATTATTTGCGGGGAAAAAAGAAGCGCTTAATCCTATTTTCAGCTGGTAGACCCTCGACACAATAATCACACCTCAGCTCCTCTTATTCCCACTGTTCTCATTTTAATCCCGGCATTGAGTACCACGCTCCACAAGCATCAACACCCCACATTCACGCAAGCTAGCTGATGCGCCACTTTGCTCCATGAGTAATTAATAGAAAACCAAAGGACATTTTACTCCATGATTACTAGCTCTCCTGTTCCATGTAGTAGTAGTATCTTAATCGTGTGGAACTGCACAAAATTAGGTACTCTGGACTAGCCACCTACTCATCTCCTATGAAGAGTTACTGATTTTAATTCTCAGTCTATTGGAAAGTAACGCCTGCACTGCGTCCCGGCATCTTCTACGAACCGTTCTATCGATTTCAATGTCTTCCATTGGTTTCTTATATTCTGCAACTTCCTCCTCCATCTTGAGTCTTCCTTCCTTTCGACCCTATATATTTACGTGCCCAATCCTTTGTCACCACCGTCAACAATACTGACCGACCGACCCGCAACAATTGAGTTCTCGCTTTATACTCAGCCCGTGCCGCAAGCCTAAAACAAGATGCCATGTCGATTCTACTCCTTTTTATTTTCTTCTCTTCCTAAGCATAGCTACAGGCCTGCCGGGAATGCGACGAGCGCACAGAGCAGCTACCGCTAGCAGGAACCTGGGCAACGGCCACCGCCTATTCGGTCGCTTCACCACTTGGTCGACCAGCTGGTGATGCCGCCACTCGCCTGATGTGCAACTCCACCACCACCACTTGCATTCAGACCGCCCCACCGTCAGGCTGACGAGGATCCACCAACACGCTCCACCACGTGCTTCTCCAGCTCGACCCATGATCCTAATGATGCCGCTCCGAGCAACTACCCCCCGTGTGCCACTTCTACAATAGAGGCCGTGCTGCCACCACATAAAGGCCAGTCGGGGAGGTGCCAGGGAAGCCGCCGTGGATAACAAATGTGGTGATCGACTCCTCATATTTTTCACTATTATATTTATCCTGGAGTATCTACCTATGCCATCAGCCATGGTGCTGAATTATTTGCAGTATCGATGGATGTCCCACATACATGAAAAGGAAAGGCATGGTGCATATTTCTATTACTTCATCTTTTCTATTTACAAAACCTTTATAGTCAGATCGTACCTATATATTTTCATGAAATGACAGATCATATCAGAGAAATGATGTATCATGTATGCAATATTTGATGGTTTTGTATCGAAATACTTTTTATTCTATACAACATCTAAGAGTCATTGACCTATTAATTAGCTTCTGGTGTTCTGGATGATAGATCCCCCTTTAAACACAGGTACACAACTACATGCATACTACCAAAAGCTTCATACACGCGTATGCTATGGTTCTTAGAGGCAAAACTAAAAGCTTAAAACATGTCTTCATCAGTGGTTTTAAACAAAAAGTAGTCCTTTCAATCCAGTCATTGCTCACTGGATTAATGAGACACATTCGACGTCTTGCTAACAAAAAAAAGTTCATGGTAGTAATAAATTGTATTCCTAAAGCTAAGTGTTTCTCTGTCTTATCGTGTTTTATGCTACATGTCAAGCTTTTTTATTCATTTTACACCAACTGTGCTCCATGTATCACATGTATATTTTAAATATTTTTCACATAATTATTTTATCTTTCATATGGTTAATATCCTACGTACGTATTTAGCGCCACCTGTAATTCCCGCAGCAACACGTGGTGTATCACCTAGTATAAATTAAACGACACACCCCAACCCATGCAAATCCCGGATGATTCCTAATGGACATCTTCTCCCCCCTTTGGCATCGAAACACCAAAAAGGGAAAAGTCCACTTTATCGCCCCCAAATAGATCACTCGTCGTCATCGTCGTCATCATACTCATACTCATCCTCATCATAGTCATCAGCAGTAGTAGAAGTCTGTGGGCCTTTGCCATGAGGGTGAGAGGAGGAAGTGCCCTGTGGTGCAAAACCAGAAGTGACATATGAGAATATCTGCCAATCAACCAAGCTAGCATTCATAGCATTACAAGCATCAAAGGAGAGTGTGTGGTCTGAATCTGCAGATGGTTCAGCCCCATGCTCATCATTGTATTCAGACTCTCCTTCCTCTTCTTCTTCTCCTTGAGCCTTGATTTCCTTGAGGAGTTTCTCAATTCTGCGGTTGCTCTTGCAGGAGTCATGATGTCCCTTGCGGATGTCCACATTCATGCAGCAAAGTGTCTTCTACCAGAAAGACAACTTCTTGACCTTCTCCTGAACAGACTCACGTGTGACAGGATCCATGGGAACATTAGAGGCATTTTTCCTCTAAGATCCCCTTGGAGGAGTGGGAGCCCGCTCAGCCTCAGAAATCTCATCATCCTTACTCTCAAACGACTGTCTAAGAGCTGGACCCATTCTCCCTTTCTTTTGGAGAGACACCAAGGCATGCTCCGTAAGATTAGGAGGAAGGGAAAGAGGTGAACCATGAGCTTGAGTATTGATAAGCCTGATCACAAGAGCAACATATGGGGGAGACTTCTTGACTATAATAGCATGGCGCATCTCCTCAAAAATGTAAACCATAATCTTAATATCATATCCTTCAGCATTAGGGCCAACACAGTATACCTTGTGAGCATGGTGTATCAAGTTGACAAGCCCACATCTAATGGCATCCTCATTGCCAGCATTGGGGGAAATGTTGTGACGAAAAAAATCCTTAGCAGTAAGTTGTAGAGAGGCTTGAGGTCCTTGGCCTCACCGACGACACCCTTGCTACCATAGAAAGGTGCCAACTTGGTCTTGCTCTCGCCAAGGGCAGCATCATGCATATGGTGCCCAACATGAACAGACACACCCTGCAAGGTCTTATTGATGACACTGAAAAAGTCAAAAAAGTCTGAAGTGCGGCGGACATTGCCCGTCATCCAAGTCATGGTCCTTGCTTGATCTGTCCTAAACACAACTGTTGGATAGAATTGCTGGACAAGGGGAATGCTGTAGTTTACTCGGAGCTCTATAAGCCCATGCAGTCCAAGCTTCTCAGTAATCCACACAACATCTGCAAAGTAGTCATTGGCACACATGTACTCAAGGTCCATATACCTTTAGGGCACACAGGGGATTTGGTGAGCTTGAGATAGATATCTTGCATGAATACTTTCTGCTCCTTTCTCCAATAGCAAGGGTCATCACTGGTCCTTGGCATCTCATAGAAGTCTGTCTTGCAGAGTGCATGGTACTCTTTCTTGGTCATGTGGCCAAGTGATTGTAAATTGTCATACTTAGCCCTCTTGGCGCGATTTTCTTCCTCTATGCGCTCTTGGTTCTTCCTCATGTATTTAACATCTCTGAGTTGCTACCTGCGGTTGGATGGCGGGATCACATACTGACCAGCTTCCTCTTCAAATCGAGGATCCACCCTGTTCTACTTGGCTTTGGTGCGACCATGGCGAGACACAGAGCCACATGTGAATATAGAGTGGGGGGATATCATGGACGTATGCACATATGTCCCGGAGATGGAAACAAGACCCTCACAACTTTGCTAGATGTGCTAGAGGCAATCAACACCGGAGTCTCTGGTGTGCAACACCAGAATCTCCAGCCTAGACCGAAGTCTTTGGAGTGACCAACTAGAATCTCTGGTCTGGAGATTTCATGTTGCACAAGGATACTGCATGTGGGATTGATTCTAGAAGATCTGGCAAGGAAATGAGACTAATGTGATAGAGTGCACGCAAGCATGTGGTTCAAGTGGGAAAAATCATTACAAAACTCAAAATAAACGAAGGACATGAACCCTAGGTTCATGCTGAAAAGAAAGGTACCAGATCTGTCCATTGCAGTGATTCCACCGGTGGGGAATGTCCCAGGGTGGGGAGGGTGGAGTAGGCCGGCGGCACGGCGGATCTCGGTGGCAAGACGGCCTCCGAGCGGCCTTTTTGGAGGAGGAGGCGATGGGTGTGAGGGTGGGAGTCAGGGGTGGAAGATAGATTCTTCTATGAATCTTTCTCCCCAGCTCCCTTAAGTCACTGCCCGAAACCGTCCTAGATTGGAGGCTCTGGTCTGACGGACCGAAGACTCCGGTGTTTGCACACCGGAATCTCCGGCCCTCTACGACCAAAAATGGCAGATTCAATATTTGGGACATATATGAGAGATGGAAAGTGTTTAGGGGAGATTGAATGGCTTAGGTTTAGATTCCAAACTATGAAGAACAAAATAGGCAATGAAAAACCAACTTAAAAGTCAAGTGAAACTCCAATTTAATCAAACCAACTCTTCATGACAAAGAGGGGGGTGGCCGAGGCCACCATGTAAGAGTGAGAGGCATGACACCGCGAAGAATTATCCTTCCGTTCATAGCCACTAATCATCAATGGAGCTTTCATATCAAAAAGAATGATACTAAGATAATTGATTTTCTTAATTTTGGCATTATGGGGGAGGGATAGCCCAATTTATTAGAACCGCACTCCCCCTATATCCATGCCCGCACCTAAACCAAACAATGATCAAGTAATAGGTGTGTATGCAAGATGATCAAGTAAAACTTCTTGAATCTATGATATTTAGATCATTCCTCAAATAGAAAAACCTTGCTTCATCAAGTGGCTTCGTGAATATTTCTGCAAGTTGGTATTTGGTTGATACAAAAGATAGCTCAATATCTCCTCGGGCAACATGATCTCTATTGAAATGATAACAGATCTCAATATTCTTTGTCCTTGTATGATCCACCGGATTGTAGGAATTATTGATACCACTTTCATTATCACATAAAAGAGGCACTTTGTCACAATGGACACCATATTCCTTTAAAGTTTTCCTCATCCATAACAATTGGGTGCATGCACTAGCAGCAGCCACATATTCAGCCTCAGCGGTGGAGAGAGATATACAGTTTTCCTTCTTAGAAGAGCAACACACCAAGGACCTACCAAGGAATCGGCTAGCCCCATAGGTTAATTTTATATCATCCTTATCACTAGACCAATCCGAATCACTATATCCACACTAAGAAAATGTTGATCCCCTAGGATACCATACACCATAGTTTGGGGTATGAACCAAATGTCGAAAGATTCTTTTGACCGCCATCAAGTGGCTTTATTTAGGAGCCGCTTGATATCTTGCACACACTCCTACACTTAACACAATATTGGGTCTAGATGCACATAGGTAAAACAAAGAAACAATCATGGATTGGTATACCTTTTGATCAACATCTTTACCATTAGGGTTAAGCTCAAGATGAGTCTTGGTTGACATGGGAGTAGGAGATCCATTTAGTTCCTTCATATTGAACCTCTTAAGCATATCTTGAGTATACTTGGATTGATTAAAGAAGGTTCCCCCTTATTTTATTGATCTCAAAACCAATAAATACCTTCAACTCTCCCATCATAGACATCCTGAACCTATCAGTCATAAGCTTTGAGAATTCATCATTAAAAGTTTTGTTAGATGAGCCAAAGATACTATCATCAACATATATTTGGCAAATGGAAAGCTCCCCATTAACCTTCTTACTAAAAAGAGTGGGATCAATTTTCCTAACCTCAAATCCACGGTCTAACAAAAACTCTCTAAGGTGCTCATACCAAGTACGTGAAGCTTGTTTAAGTCGATAGAGCGCCTTATCAAGTTTGTAGACATGGTTTGGGAAGTTGGGATCCTCGAAACACGGGGGTTGCTTGACATAAACCAACTCATGCAATGGACCATTTAGAAAAGCACTTTCCACATACATTTGTTGTAATTTAAAATTATGATGTGCAGCATATGCAAGAAGGATACAGATGGACTCAAGGCAAGCCACGAGAGCATAAGTCTCTCCATAATCAATGCCTTCAACTTGAGAGAACTCTTGTGCTACCAATCTTGCCTTATTCCTCACAATGGTACCATGTTCATCTTTCTTGTTCTTGAATATCCATTTAGTGCCAATAACATTGCGACATTCCTTGAGCTTTTATACTAACTTCCATACTTTGTTTTTCTCGAAGTTTTTGAGCTCTTTGCGCATTGCTTCTAACGAATCTAAATCTTCAAGAGCTTCCCACACTTTATTTGGCTCCACCATGGATATATGATCTTGATGCTCACCAAAATGCTTCAATTGAGCTCGACTAGACATACCACTCCTTACATCACCAAGAACATTCTCAAGAGTCTGGTCTCTTGCTTCCAACATTCTGTCCACTCTAGCTTTGCAACGAGTTTCAATCTCCTTGTTGTTTCTTGTGGGGATCACTTCATCATTCTGGTCCTCGTCTTTACCATCAATTTGACCTTGATCAACCATGGGTTGAGCTTCATCAACATGAGGTACATGTTGATCTTGGTCTTGATCAGGCATGCTACTTGAAAGGCTTCGAGATGATCTTTTGGATGACTGAGTAAATCTGCCCTGATCAACTAATTGCGTAGGGCTGGATAGTCCGGTCAGTGGAGAGACTGGACAATTCAGCCTAGAGCATTCAGCCGGACCAACATGGTAAGGGTTCTCAGCTTGTCTTTGGCTTGGGCATCATTTACCTCAATACTAAGATCTTGTTGAAGTTGTGGAGATGAGGGCTCCACTTGAGTAGAGCATAGTTCTTCTCGATCCACCACAAGGGGTTCCTCAACAGGGCGGATGAATTCCGCACCCATTCTTCTTATGGCATCTTGAGGTATTTCATCATCTACATCACAAACATCAACATGCCCCGCTTGGGGGTCATCATATTATTCGAAAACCACACTACAAGATCCTATGACAACTCCAAAGAGTTTTTCATAGATTCTATTAGTGTGGGAATCGAGAGCATAGCCAACAAAAATACCCTCTAATGCTTTGGAATCAAATTTGGACAAACGAACACCTTTTATGAGATAGAAACACTTATAACCAAACACCTGGAAGTATGAAATGTTGGGCTTGTTACCGGTAAGTATTTCATATGTTGTTTTGTTCAACTATTTGCAGAGGTAGAGCCGGTTTGATGCATGGCATGCGGTGGAGATTGCCTCTGCCCAAAAATTGTATGGAGACTTAAACTCCGCCAACATGGACCTTGCCATATCTTGTCCATTTCTTCCTCTCAGCTACACCATTTTGTTGAGGGGTATATGCAATGGAATATTGATGTTTTATCCCCTCATCACTAAGAAAACCATTTAATGGGTAGTTCTTGAACTCGGTGCCATTGGCACTTCTTATTGTTAGCACGAGCACATTTTATGGACGTTGAACCAAATTGACAAAGTCGATGAAGTATTGTTGGGTCTCACTCTTCAAATTGAAGAAGTATACCCATGAATATCTTGAGTAGTCATCAACAATCACCAAGCAATATTTCTTCCCACAAAGACTAGCATGAGATGGAGTACCAAAGATATCCACATGAAGGAGGTAGAAGATCCTATTTGACTTTATAATGTTATTTGGCTTGTGTGGAGAATCATGCATATTTCCTTCAACACAAGCCTTGCAAACATGGTCTTTGGCAAAACAAACATTTTCCTTTAGTCCCACAATATGGCCACCCTTGTGGAGGCTTTGCAAAGTTCTCATATTGACATGGGCTAGTCGACAATGCCATAATCACCCCACATCGGCCTTTCCGAATAAGCACATCGCACTTGTAGTGGTTTTCCCCGAAAAGTCCACCACATAAATGTCATTTTCGACGTACCCAACAAAAGCGACCTTTAGAGTCTTGCTCCACAAGAGGACCACAATATCATTATCAATAAATATGGCAAAACCCATCTTGCCTAGGGCATGGACTGAAAGTAAATTATAGCCAAAAGTCTCAACAAGCATGACGTCCACGAGATTAACATCGTGTGCAACCACAACTTTATCAACACCCATTACTTGAGATTTTGACTTATCGGCATATGTGACGGTTATATGATCTTGATTTTCCCTTATCTCCATCATTATTGCCTTGTTTCCGGTCATATGACTTGTGCAACCACTATCAAGCACCCATTTTGATCCTCCGGAAACATAGTTTTACAAAAGATCAATCTAGTTTTTAGGTACCCATTTTTCAGTGGGTCCTCTTTTTTTAGTGACAAGGGTATTTGGAACCCAAATATACCAAGCAATATAACCATCATATGGACCAACATATTGTGCATAAACATCACCATAAGAATTACACATTAAGACATAGTGAGGGTTAGCACTTCCCGCAAAGTCATCTTGTGACATAGCTTGGCCACTTGGGGTATTACTACCCATAATGGTCTTGTCTTTTGCTTGTGCGGGCTTTGCCTTCTTCTTCTTGTTGTTCTTCTTCTTGGCTTTGGATACATAGCCAAGACCTCTTTTCTTATTATTTGGCCTTTGCTTACTCAAAATTTCATCAAGAGACTTGTTACCTTTGGGGAAGGTGGCCTTTGCAAGCTCCCCCTTCAACCTAGCATTTTCTTCAAGAATGTTCGTACTACTAGATGGAATGGAAATGCTAGGTGAAGCAACATTAGTCAGTTGAGTTTGAAGTTGTTCACAAGACTTTGTGAGAGTCAAGAGTTCACTTTCCAGGGCCTTCTGAGCCTTGCTAAGCTTCTCATAATCTTCGGCAAGTTTGTCATGAACAACACAAAACTCAATCTTGTCCTTTTTGACATTTTTATACTTAGCAATGGCATGATCACGTTCTTTAATGAGTTTAGCTACTATTCGACCATTTGCATCATCAAGGCCTTCAAGTTTTTCATCAAGAGACACCCTAGTCTCTTGTTCTTCTTCTAGAGAATTATTTAGATCATCCAACTCAAGTATATGCTCTCTCCCTGGTTTACATCTCTCATCAAGGAGCTCTTGTGTGTGAGCAAGTTGGTTCAAAAGATTTACAAAATGCTTCTTGTGCTCCCCTTGCAAGTTAGTCATATATGCACCGAAAGAAACTAATTCCTCCTTCACCTCAGAGTTATATCATCATTGAGAATAAAGGTGGAGAGAGGGGATGATGATACCTCCGATTCTCTTGCCATAAGGCAAGTGACGTTCTTGTTGGAGATGTTCTCATTTGAGGAATCGAAGAGGGAGAAGGTGGATGTAGAGCTAGTTGCAATGGTAGCCACACTATTTTTTGTTTCTTGTTCTTCCTCCTCCTCCTCATCATCAGAAGAGAATTCTTCATGTGCTATCAATGCAATGTCACCGGACTTCTTCTTGGTGGCATTCTTCTTCTAGAAAGGCTTATTGAAAGGGTCCTTTGGATTTTTCTTCAAAATGAGTGCACCACCATTATCTTCTCTCTTCTCTTGTGGACATCCGGCAACAAAATGATAGCGGTCACCACAGTTGAAGCAAGTTCTCAGTCTTGTAGCATTTTCTTTTTTTCCGCTTGGGTTGCTTCTTTGTTGCATCTCCATATTGGCTTTGGCGGGATCTTTCCAAAAGTTTCTCACATAGAAGACCATGTATTCACCATGAGCAACCTTAACATCTTCGGGGTGGCTCATGGAGAGTGCATCATCACTACATTATTCTTCTTCTTCATACTCCACAGCTTTTGCCTTCAAGGAAAGATTGACACCACTTCTCATTCCAATGACATGAGCCCGGGCATCTTTGGCATTCTTGGCAGAAACCTTGAAGGCGTTCATCTCTTTGCAGAACTTCATTGGAGGTCATGAGATGGTAGTTGTATCTTCCTTGGAGACTCTTCAAGTCAGTGGGTTCGAAGGGCATGAGTGCACTCACATACTTTCTCTTGATCCAGGCATCATCAATATGAGAGGCACCAACATTTCTGAAGGCGGTGATAGTGTATTTGAGTCTTCGATACATGTCTTCATGATCCTCACCATCCTTCATATAGAATCCTTCGGCTTCATTGCTCAAAGCTTCCCATGCTCTCATTCCCAAAGTCTTCGATACATTTCTTCTCATGCTCTCATTCCCAACAAATAATTTAGTGAGAGCATCCCAAGCTTCCTTGGCGGTATTAGAGTGCTCAATGTGGGGAAAGTCCTTTGGCCCCAATCCAAGTTGAATCATGTGTAAGGAGGTGGCATAGAGTTGACTATTGACCACTTCCCTTCTTGTCAAGTTGGTTGGATCCTCAATTTTGAGTCCTTCTTCAATAATGTTCCACAAGTCAATGCAAGAGCGACGACATGAGATTTCATCAAAACATGCCATTGAGCAAAAGAATGTGCAGCTAACTTGGGTGCGTCACCTCTATTATTTATATGGAGATGAGGGATCGAGGGATTGGGAGAGTACCATCCGGGAACCGTATGGTGCTCTTCCTTCCCATCACCCTTTTTGGTGGTGGAGTTAGTGGAATTATGTTCATCCCCTACTTCTTCACCTGTTGGCTTAGTCGGAGCATTTACCTTAGGGTTAGGAGGTGTTTCTTCTTGAGAGGGAGGTGGTGAGGCTCGCTTTTCCTTAACAAGTTGCTCAACTAGTTGACGCAACCTTTGGATTTTATTACCCAAAGTAGGGCTCAAGGTTGTTTCCAACTTCTTGAGATCTACCATGGTCACCGAAGTGCTAGCTAATGTCTACAAGTGCACAAATCATTTGCTGCTAGTTTCGAAGTTCAGATATCGATCCCACAGGGAGCCCAAAGGTTAGTGTTTATTGGTGAAGTCTCTGTCACAACCGAAGTTGTCACAGGTCTTCGATTGAATTGACTGCAAATGTTGAAATAAGAATGGGGTTTTGATTAAATGCGATAAATTATATAACTAGAATCTTCAGAAATAAAATGCATAAAAGTAAATAATGACTTTGTTTGTTTGTTGGTTTCTGCAAGTGGTAAAGGAAAGCGTGGGGAAATTCAGTTCATGGTGATAGCGAATGTGCCAGGTGAACGAATATGAATGAACAATTATAATCGTATAGATATATGTGTAGGCGAGCAACCCATAATTAGCCGGAACTCCTCTTGGTAGATTTCATCCCAACTTCAATAATCCTACTAGGCTCCTACCAAAACCATGGTCCGACACTAGATGATTAAGACCCTTCAGGTCGCTTAGCAATTAAGCTCCTTGGATCAGACTAATGCAATAAGCACAGTGGTTACTCGTTATCCTTGATTCAACTAGCTTTCCATTGATACCCCTCTGTCACCTAGGGGTCGCCGGTCCACTAGCGAGAAAGATCTTATCTATTAGAACAAGGTATCATGTTGTCTGGGCCCTTAATTAGACAACAAGCATTAAGCATCCCACAAATAGTCAAGCCCACATAACATAGTAATTAGAATCAATCACAATACTAATGGAAAATATATGAAGGCACATCACATCTCACCAATCCCCTACATCTCCCACGCCCAAGGGAATTACTCACACATGAGAGAAGAATGGATCATTAATATAATCAAATAAAGGGAATTCGTCTTGGTATTACCATGGAGATCCACAATAAGAATAGAAAAATATCCAACACAATTCAGGATGGGAAGAAACAATCTCAAACCCTAGTCTAGCAAGGTGGAGATCCCTCTCTCTCTCAAGTACAAGTAGTGGCTATGGAGGTGTATTGGCTAGGAGGTGAAAGATCATGGAGCAAGATGAACAACGTCTTCTCCTCCTTCTCCGGATCCCTTTTTTCTCTCTTCTGGATGGTGTGGTGGCTGCTGCGTTGTGTTTTTGTTCTCCTTCTCTTCATGGAAGTTGTCCCTTTTGACAAGACAGAGCGACGGCAGCTATACGGCAGGAACTATATCACCATTCCCGTCGTATAGTTGGTCGTTATGCCTTTTGTGTCTTCTCGAGTGCTTCCAAAGAAGGACTTGCTTGTTTTCTCCAGAATATTGTATTTTCCTAGTTAAATCCTTCTGTTGATGTTTATAACCTGAAACACAGAATTAAAACCAAGTTTTCTTTGCTACCAAAGTATTAGCGTTAGGTAAAGCTAGAAAACAATCAAATTCGGGAGAAAACTATCAATAAAAGCCATCAAAAATATGTCGAACCTCACAGCTATCAACTGCCCAAGCTTATATGTTGCTTGTCCTCGAGTGACAAGGAAATAAAGAAGAATAGCTGAGATTCGAGACTTAGAATAAAGGAACATACAAGTTTGAGATGGTGTCAAATTCTTTTCTTCTCAATCCCTGCAATCTTAAATATGATCATACAAGTATTCACAAGATTGCACTGAGTCCACTTCCTAACCGCATATATCTTGCTAGCAAATAAATCATATGCCCAAGCAAGTGTCAGAAGTTTTAGCTAGGAAGGTGAGACAAATTCTTTTAGTGCCTCTCTTTTGTTGAGAGATGAAAACTTTTTGTTCTAGCTCACTTAACCAATTAAGAGTAACCCAATTGGCATCAAAATATTTAATTTAAGAACAACTCATCTACTCCCATGTCAAAATTTCAAGACTCTTAAAGCACCTTTTTCTTTAACTTGTCTTTCAAAAAGTTCAGCTCTTTCATAGAGAAATCATGCCACTAATTTTTAACATGTTAACTGGGGCTGTGTTGTGCACTCGTGACCAAGCCAATATATAATGTTGAGCAATAATAGGTCAGAGGAGTACTACAACTTCACTTGGAACGTGAAACCATGAGGAGACTAAATTTTTTACATGTCATAGCTTTGCTGCTTCAGACATTTACATAACTCAATAGCCGAAATCAAGTGGTTTCCCACATTTAGATTGTTCGTTGGCTAGCGGAGTTAATAGTTCCTCATGGAGCATGATGTCTACGCACTTCTATTCTTGTAGAAAGTTGTTGGGCCTCGAAGTGTCGAGGTTTGTAGAACAACAGCAAGTTTCCCTTAAGTGGATTACCCAAGGTTTATCAAACTCAGGGAGGAAGTGGTCAAAGGTATCCCTCTCAAGCAACCCTGCAATAAAAATACAAGAAGCCTCTTGTGTCCCCAACACACCCAATACACTTGTCAGGTGTATAGGTGCACTAGTTCAGCGAAGAGATAGTGAAAGACAAGTGGTATGGATATAAGACAACGATGCAAGAAAATAACTTGATGGCGTGGAAGAGACTAAAGGCAAACTGAAGTAAAGATGGAAGCAAGCAAACATGTAACATATCTAATTGCAAATGGTGTTTCAGTGCTTAGAAACAAGGCCTAGGGATCATAATTTCACTGGTGAACACTCTCATATAAATACCTTCTCTTCATGATACTACTCTAAATTACTCTTCGGTTGGACACTCTAATCCATGGTAGGGCTATAACAGCACACCTCAAAGTTCGCTTTCCGCATCTAGATAACCCCACACTGTCACCTTGAGCACTAGATGGTTCCAACAAACACCACAATTTCATAGAGACATCCAACTCCAAATATAACTCATAACAAGTATTTGTAATCTTTAGCCTAAGTGTCACCATGGTGTGCACGCTGTCACTTTCACATACATGGGGAGAGCAGAGATCTATTAAAGCACTTGAGTAGTAAGGTAGATCTACTTGATTACACAGCTCATAATCACAATATGATCATGCATATAGAGAGAGAGATGAACACATAGCTACCTGTAGAACCCTTAGGCTCGAGAGAGAGCTACTCCCTCATCATCATGGGAATCAGCAACGGCGGTGGAGATGGTGGTGGAGATCGATGGAGATGGCTCCGGGGGCACTTCCCCGTCCGGCAGGGTGCCGAAACAGAGACTTTCTGTCCCCCGAATCTCCTCTTCGGTGGTGGCGGTGCTGCGGAACTTTTCATGGCTGGAGGCTGGACGATCTAGGGTTTATGCATCGGGATGCTTCTTATAGGCGAAGAGGCATGTCGGTGGGTGGACTAGGGGCCCACACCACCTGGTGGCACGGCCAGGGCTAACCCGCGCCACCACATAGTGTGGCCATCCCCTGGCCCCTCTCTGTCTCGTCTTCTGGCTCCGTGAGTCTTCTGGTAAAATATCGACTTTGGCTTTTGTTCGGTTCAATTTCGAGAATATTGATTTTCTAACTTTCCTGGAACCAAAAACAGCAGAAAACACGCAACTGGCACTGTGGCATCTTGTTAATAGGTTAGTTCCAGAAAGTGTATAAAAGTACTCCAAAGTGTGGACAAAACATAAGAAAGTAGATAGAAAGCAAGCATGGAACATCAAAAATTATAGATACGTTAGCAACGTATGAACATCCCCAAGCTTAACTCCTACTCGTCCTCGAGTAGGTAAGTGATAAAAAAGAAAGAATAATTTTGAGGTGACATGCACCATCATAAACTTGATCAAAGTATTTGTAAAACTTTGATAGCTGGGATCATAGTACTTCAACATAGCATGAAAGATATAGTTCTAACAATAAGACATAGCAACTATGATGTAGCATGAAAAGGAACAAACAAAAGATTCATGAATAACAATACTTTGAAAGACGTTTGTTTCTTTCACATAAAGAAAACATAATATAGTGGCATTCAACTTGTCCCTCATAGAGTAGCAAAAAATAAATGCATGGGACACCTTCAAAGTTCATAAGGGTGACTAGATACAAATAGTTTAAGAACAAGCAATATCAAAGTTATGCATCAATCAACAAGTCTTGGGACAATGCACGTTATACTAAGAATGGCCACTAGGCTCTCTTAATAGGTGCATAAAGATAGAAGGTGGAGACTCAACATAAAAGTAAAAGAAAGGCATTAAGGAAGCAGGGATTCAAGTCTCATAAAGAGATTCCAAAAATTATGGTACTTATTAGCTTTTAACTCTCATTGCCCCTATCATAAACATCTTGAAGTGATTAAGGTTAAAGTGAACAAACATGAAGTATATGCTTGACAAAGTATAAGTTGGAAATCTCATGTCCCTTGAATACGAGGGTCGCTCCTCATGCTACTCAAGTTTAGTTATCGGTAAGTTCTTATCATAGTAAGTACATGTGTATCATAGAGAACCGCCAATGGGGTACCCCTTGCCCGATGATACAGAAGAATCCCCATATCAAAATGACAAGGCAAGCAGAAAACGAGCATCTCAGCAATCTTCTTATTTACCATGGGAAAATGGTGCTTTTTTCTCTCTTTCCACTTTTCTCATCTTTTTTTCTTTTTTTCTTTTTTCTTTTTTTCTCAATCTCTATCTCTTTTTTTATAAGAAGAATGCTTCATAGACAGCTCATTATGGTTACCCTGCAGGTTTCCACATGATTAGGCATGGATTAGACCGGCGACCCAGGCGTTTCTCTAACACACATACATAACTCCATGGACTTACAAGCTCCCCTTTCATTTCACACCGATGACATCCATAGACAAAAGATCATGATATCAACTAGGTACAAAGTACAAGTGCAATGTTGAAAGCGTTCCCCATGACAGCATGGTTCTGCTAATCCCCAACATATAAGTTCAAGCATATACAACATAGATGACACAATGGTTCAAGTTTATTAAGTGCAAGAAAAGTAAAGTGTGCCATCAAGTTTGGGAGAGCTTTAATCTTTAATCACTAATTTTCACATAACAAGTTAAATTCGGAAGGTAGATAAAAACATGAATATACTTGGAATAGCAAATGCTAATGGGTAGGAATGGTGGACTCTTTGGAATACTTGGTTTTATTTGGAGCTGGATGCATGAGTGGAACTCATACTTGGTTATGGAGGTTATCAAAAGACTGGGAGCGACCCACTAAGAGAGCAATAATGGCCATAATCATGGAAAGCGACAAAACATAATTGATTAAAGCATAAAGTGATATTACAAGTCGAAAACTAAAGGATCATAAAGGCTATGGTGACTTGGGATAGTCATAACATGGTGTGAGCATGCTCCAAGTCAACCCAAATAAAGCATCAAAGGAGAATACCACAATACTATGCTTTAATAAGCTAAAACAACACATGATTCTTTCAAGGCACATTAAGCAATCTAAATTGTTTAGAACATGTCATGCTACCGAAAAAATCACTAAGCATAAAGCCAAAAAAATATCAAGCATGACATGATAAAGCATAGGCCACAGTCAAAAACAAGCTCCTTTTACCACTTAAGTATGAACTTTTCCTACTCTTTTCCAACACCAATCGACTTATTTGAAAGAACTCACAAAGATAATAATAAATAAAGATCAGTGAGCTTGTATCAGAAATCCACAAAGAAGAACTAAAAAGTTCTAAGATGAAAGAACAAGAAAACTAAGGCTAAACCCAGTGCTAGCAAAAGAGAACACTCACAAAACAATAAGAATGAAAACTAGAGTGTTCTAGGCAATGAATAACGAGGTGTGTGTCTCTCCAAAAGAAGTGTGTTGGGATCCAACCAACTTATTAAAGAAAACTAAGCAAACAAATCAAACAAAAACAAAAAAACAAAAACAAAAGACGCTCCAAGAACAACACAACAGTGCATGAAACAATAAAAACGAAGTGTTTGGAAGAAACCTGACATTTTTATTGACGAAGAAGGGGATGCCTTGGGCATCACTAAGCTTTGACGTTTGTACTTCTTGGATATTTCTTAGGCAGACACACGTGGCATCCCCAAGCTTGAGATTTATTCTATTCTTCATCTCATTACATCCTTCTTTCCATACACCTAAAATTTTTCCTTATACAAAACTTCACACAATCTTTATTAGCCACATTAGTGCACTCAAGATAATAAGTCTTTTGGTTCAGTTTCAACAACAATAAAACTTCCATTCAAACACAAGCTACTGTAGTACTTCCCTCAAAAATCTCAATTCCCCAAAGAGAACTCAAAAAGGAACCAACAAGAAGCAAATGCAAATAATGGCAGAAATCTGTCAAAATAGACCAACAGATAAAAACCAATATTTTCGAAGACCTTATGTTGCTCAAATCAAAAAGTGTTTAACTAACGAAAGTTTGATAACAACCTAGGACAAAAGAAAAAATGCATGCCTCAAAACGACGTACATAGATTTTACACGAATTTTTACGGTAAATAACAAAAATCTGTTTCGGGACAGCAACTTTCCCAAGCTTTACTTCTCTCTCATTAGAGGTTACTCTTGGCACAAAAAGCAAATAAAAAGTATAAGGAGCGGTTATTACAAAGGTAATAACTTCCAAGACTCATCTAAAACTTTTGGGTTATCTTCCGATTAGTACTTTTCTTTAACGTCTTTAAGTTAGGTATGTTAGTTTGAGAAGATGCTCACATAAGAAATATGAATTGAAGTAAAAGAGAGCATCAAGAAGCAAATTCAAAGCACATTAAGTCTAACCCACTTACTATGCATATGGATCTTGTAAAGAAACAAGTCATGAAAGCACAAAGCAACAATCATAGGAAAGCAAAACAAGTGCAACTTCAAGACTTTCAACATAAAGAGGGGAAACTTAATATTATTGAGATGCATAAAACCATGTTTCCCTCTCTCATAATAACTTTCAGTAACATCATGAATAAAATTAACAGTATAACTATCACATAAAACATTCTTATCATGAGCCACATGCATGTAATAATTATTACTCTCCACATAACCATAGTCATTCTTATTAACTGTGGTGGGAGCAAATTCAACAAAATAGCTATCATTATTATTCTCATCACTATAATCATCAAATATAGGAGGCATATTGTAATTATTAATTTTCTCCTCAATAGTAGGTGGACTGAAAATAACATATTCATCATTGTAATCATCACGTATCAGAGGTATAGTATCATCAAAGTAAATTTTCTCCTCCGTGCTTGGGGGACTAAAAATATCATACTCATCAAAACCAGCTTCCGGAAGCTTAGAATTTTACATAGCATTAGCTATAATGGTGTTCAAAGAATTCATAATAATAACATTGCTATTAGCATGCAAATAAAGTTCTATAGGTTTTTTAATTTTCTCTTCAAACACTTCATGTCCTAACTCAAGATAAATACTATAAAGCTCTCTAATTTTGTTGTTGTTTTCCATTAAGCCTCACTAGTGAAAATAAAAATAAGAAACAAAAAGACAAAATTGCAGAATCTAAAGGAAATAAATTCAAGCACTCACACCAGAGGATGTGAGCACCTTTTACCTTATCTTCCCGGCAACAGCACCAGAAAATAGCTTGATGTTTACGCACTTCTATTCTTGTAGACAGTTGTTGGGCCTCTAAGTGCAGAGGTTTGTAGAACAGCAACAAGTTCCCCTTAAGTGGATTACCCAAGGTTTATCGAACTCAGGGAGGAAGTGGTCAAAGGTATCCCTCTCAAGCAACCCTGTAATCAAGATACAAGAAGTCTCTTGTGTCCCCAACACACCCAATACACTTGTCAGGTGTATAGTTGCACTAGTTCGGTGAAGAGATAGTGAAATACAAGTGGTATGGATATAAGACAACGGTGCCAAAAAATAGCTTGATGGCGTGGAAGAGACTAAAGGCAAACTGAAATAAAGATGGAAGCAAGCAAACATGTAACAGATCTAATTGCAAACAGTGTTTCAGTGCTTAGAAACAAGGCCTAGGGATCATACTTTCGCTAGTGAACACTCTCATATAAATATGTTCTCTTCAGGATACTACTCTAAAGTACTCTCTAGTTGGACACTCTAATCCATGGTAGGGCTATAACAACACACCTCAAAGTTCGCTTTCAGCATCTAGATAACCCCACACTATCACCTTGAGCACTAGATGGTTCCAACAAACACCACAATTTCATAGAGACATCCAACTCCAAATATAACTCATAACAAGTATTTGTAATCTCTAGCCTAAGTGTCACCATGGTGTGCACGCTGTCACTTTCACACACATGGGGAGAGCAGAGATCTATTAAAGCACTTGAGTAGCAAGGTAGATCTACTTGATTACACAGCTCATGATCACAACATGATCATGCATGGAGAGAGAGATGAACACATAGCTACCGGTAGAACCCTTAGCCTCGACAGATAACTACTCCCTCGTCATCATGGGAATCAACAACGGTGATGGACATGGTGGTGGAGATCGATGGAGATGGCTCCGAGGGCACTTCCCCCTCCCGGCAGGGTGCCGGAATAGAGACTTTCTATCCCACGAATCTGCTCTTCGGTGGCGGCGGCGCTGTGGAACTTTTCGTGGCTGGAGGCTGGACGATCTAGGTTTTATGCATCGGGAGGCCTCTTATAGGCGAAGAGGCAAGGTCGGTGGGTGGACCAGGGGCCCACACCACCTGGTGGCGCAGCCAGGGCAAGCCCGCGCCACCACATGGTGTGGCCAGCCCCTGGCCCCTCTCCATCTCGTCTTCTGGCTCCGTGAGTGTTTCGGTAAAATATCGAATTTCGCTTTTGTCCGGTCCAATTCTGAGAATATTCATTTTCTAACTTTCCTGGAACCAAAAACAGCAGAAAACAAGCACTTGGCACTGTGGCATCTTGTCAATAGGTTAGTTCCAGAAAGTGTATAATAGTACTCCATAGTGTGGACAAAACATAAGAAAGTAGATAAAAATCAAGCATGGACTCAAGTCATCTTTCAGATGCTTTTTATTGTTTTAAAAATGTATGAAGTATTTGAACCAACATCATTGCTCATTGTTTCAAAGCTAAAAAGAAGACACTAGCAAAGGAATAGAATTTGTAGGGTAGCAAGCTAAGTCGGGAGTGACTCCAGTGCAAGCAAGTAAATATTTGTAGGAACAATTTAAGGTTATAAGGAGTGTGATGAAAGGAATATAATACCTCCTCTTGTTTACTTCGTTCTTGTATTCGAGTGGAACCTGTCTTATATTTCCATATTGCCAAATCACCTGAAATCAAGCAATCTCCGAGAGAAACAAAGAAACAAACTTAGCAATAAGATTACAACTAATTTTTTGTATTTTTTGGTTTAGGAATGCAAAACTAAAAATAAACATGCAATTCTTAAAGAAATAAATTGAAAGAAGAAAATAAAAACATGAATGCAATGTTTGGAGGTTTTCAAACGTCCCCCAAGCTTAGGCTATTGCCATGCTCAGTTGTTGCCGTTAGTTGGCGGCTGTGGTGGGTACTGCTAGTAAAAGTCAGGGAAGTGAGTCATGAAGTGACTGAAGTTGTGAGTTAGAGTGTTCACATCTTCATTCACGTCCTGAAGAGTGTGGTCGATCTCCCCAACGCGCTGGTTGAGCTGTTGGAACTCTTGATAGGGGACGTAGTTGTACCCCTGCTGTGGCTGGTTGGGCCATGGTTCCTAGGCTCCTCCTGGCTACTGTTGTTGTTGTCCTTCCCAAGCAGGATTATGCCCCTGCTCTCCCTCCTGCTCCTGCTCCTGCTCATTCTGTTGCCCTTCATCTTCCTCCTCCTCCTTGTCATGCGCATCCAAGATCTCCGTAACTTGGTCCTTGGTGAGGATCCAAGTGTCCTTCTCCAGAATCGAGAAGGCCTCGTGTCATGGCAACTGAACCTGGTCAATCTGTGTATCACCAAGTTAAAGAACTTTAGTAAAGTAAAAGAAAGTAAAGCTTGCAAGTAAAAGAAAGTAAAGCTTGCAAGTAAAACTTGGGATGGGTATAATTCAAAATGTATAACCAAGCATGCCTAATGCATCTTGCTTAGGTCATCCAGATTTAAGGAACTAGTTCCATTATTTTATTTGAGAAACGTAATTTCTACTCATTGAAATTAATTAAGATTTAATATTCTCCAATTAAAATATGGGACATGTGGACACATGTCATCACAACATATTTTAATACATGGGAATGTTATTTAAAGTGTTGGTCACATTTTATAAAGTTTTAGTTTATTATTTAACGTGACTAGAAATGCCCTAATAGCATTCTTTTGGTACTAGTCCAATGTCACTGCATGCAAACTTAAATGTGTTTACATATCCAGATAGATATCATTAAATGTGATTTTTGAGAGTTGGAATCAACTCAAAATCTATTATGGTTGATTCTTGAAAATTGTTTGAATGTAGAAAAGTCTCCGTCTTGTTATTTTTGCTATATGTCATCTCTAACTCCAATTGATTTAAATCCAACGGGCTTGGATAGATATTTTAATTATATTTCTAACAAAATTTGAATCATGCATTTTGGTTAAGTGAAACTCTCTTAATTGATTTTTGAATAAGGGGACAGAATCTAGTTTAAACCTAAATTGAAAAGCATTTATTTGAATCTTAGGGCCAGCGCGGGAAAAAAATGGGCCGGACCAGTGGCGCTCCCCCGTGCAGCGTACTACTGTCAGGTTGGTCCCGCATGTCAGCGGCACATCTAACACGAAGCGGTACGGGGCAATCTCAGCGCTACGATTAGACTACGATCGAACGGCTATGGTTCGTCATCTCCAGCGAACAGCTCCGGCGAGAACGAACCCTAACGCGGCACGGTGGGGGTCTACGGGGGCTCACCTGGGAGCCAGCTAGGATTGGCGATGGGGGCGATTGAACTAGTAGACGACGACGGTTCGAGGCGGCTCCTAGGCAGCTCCAATCGACAGCGCCTCTTCTCCTCTGCAGCGGCAAGCTCGGGCGAAATTCTGGCGAACAGATGTTCGCCTTGCTCCGGGGATGGGGTGGAAGGATCAGTGGTGAGAGGGGAGTGAGATGGTGTGCAGAAATTGTGTGGATGAGGCCTCCTTTTATAGGCTCGACGAAGGGAGCAGAGCGGCATGGTCGGGCGATGCTGGCGACATGGCTACGGGCAGCTATCGGCATGGCTACGAGCGACGGTCGACGCGGTGCTTTAGGGCGGTTCTCACGGGCTTGATGGTGCGGCAAGGCGCGGTCTATATCGGTCGGGAGCGGGCGATGCTCTGCGCGGCATAGGCGGTGTTCGACACGGCGCACGATGGCTACGGGTCAAGCGGCGGCGAACGGGCATGTCTGGGCGACTGCTGCAGTCATGGCGGGGCAGTGCGCGCAAGCTGCGGTCGAGGCTCGGTCTGTGCTAGCTTGTCGGGCACGGTGCTCTCACGTGCTCTCGGCATGGTGCAGACGCTCTGGGTGCGGCATGCTAGGGGTGGTCCACGGCCTGGCAACGCTTGGGGAAGGGACATGGAGAGGCGGTAGGGTGCAACGATCCTCCTAGGCGTCCTGGATAGGCACGGGGTGGTCTGGTATGGCTTGGCCGTGGTCGACCGGCGGTGACCATTTTTGTCCGGCGCTGTACTAGTGCAGCGACGAAGGGGGGTGGCTGGTCTGTTGCCGCTCGACAACAGGGGGAGTAGAATGAGAGCCAATGGTCTAGTGATCAATGCCCAAATAGTGAAGTTAGGCAGATGTTTGTGCTGTGCCTGCCAAGTTTCCGACACAATGCCCGCATGAGAGTTAAATTTGAATATTGGATCCCATCTTTTTGAGTGGTTTTGTATTAATCTTGAGAGACTATGTTTTCTTGGGATTGCTAAGTTGAATTGGTTTGGTTGGTTTTTGACAAATGGTGATCTTAACACATACACTTGATTCAATTTTCCAATATCATTTAAATTGCTTTGCTAAAGGTTTTTGTAAGTTTGTAAAGTGGGCCTTGGTACATCTTTACTTGGTCTAGCAAGAGGTGAAAAGAGTTGAGAAAGTTTCTACTTGAAATTGACTTCTAGGAACACCTAAAGTGGCCTAGTGGATTAAAATGGTCAAAATGACCATTTGCATTATTTAATCTTATTTGATTTCTTTT
Organism: Avena eriantha; assembly: GCA_910589775.1. Taxonomy (NCBI): domain Eukaryota; kingdom Viridiplantae; phylum Streptophyta; class Magnoliopsida; order Poales; family Poaceae; genus Avena; species Avena eriantha. The sequence goes on from OU342742.1 coordinate 406,673,657, forward strand.
TCTTTGGGTTTTGTTTATAAATGGTCTAGATGATGTGGCATTTACCTTTAAACCATTTCACATACTTTAGAACAATCAAACATGGCATTTTCACACAATTCTACACTAATGCAACATACACATGCATTCATAATTATTTTAATAATAAAAAGTTTTTGTTAACCCTAAATTGGATGATTAGGATTTAATAACCTTGATTAAAGTTTTGGGATGTTATAGAGCACCTAGAGGAAGAAGATTAGGTCCTCTATTTATAGCCTCCACAGCTGCTGACCGTTTTCTACCCGTTGGGGAACTTCTAGACCGTAGACTCCCGTCAGTAGACCGAAGAATCCAGCCCATCTCTAGTCCATCTCCAGACCACCATATTGAATGACCTGGGCCTTGCCTTGTTGCTCACTCCTGGGACTTTGGCAGGAACTCTGGACCAGGGACACTAGAGACCCCGGTGTTTCACACCGAAAACTTTGGTCTAAGAACCCACACCGGAGATTCTGGCCAACATCCGGTCTGACTCCGGACCCCCACATAGAATGACCATGGGCAGCATCTTGAGTCCACTCTGGGGACTTTCGGGGAAACTCAAAACCACTTTGGAGATTCCGGTGTGTGCACACCGGAGACTCCGGTCTAGATTCTTTAGGAAAGCTCAGTTTTATCCAGGGATTTCCCACTATGTTATGGCCTTTTCTATTTTCATTAGATTGACCTGTAGACATTAACACATAGTAAAATGATCCTTATGTTTTTAACGAACACCAAAATAGATTAGGACAATAAATGTCCTTTCATGTCCTCAATTGAAAAAGATTGAAAACAGAAGAAATATCTCTTTGTCGCTATCAGACTAGCCAAGAAATGTGAGTCGCCATGTTTCTAAAGTACGTGGGACATATCTTTTGAGCCAACATATTTTCGTTTAAGGAGAGTTTGCCATACCCTTTCTTCAGTAAGTAACTTTAATATCCATTGACCAAGGAGAGCTGTATTTTTAATCTCAAGATCATGAATACCTAGGACACCTTGGTCTTTGGGACGATAGACCATACTCCACTTAGCCAGTATATATTTATTTTTCACACTATCACCCTGCCAAACAAAACTTGCTCGGTAGTAATGCAACTATTTTAAGACCACTTTTGGTAGTTGTAAGAATGATATCATATACAGTACCATATATGAGAACCAATATTCTCCAAGGGATAATAGTTTTCTATTCCAACTACTTAATCTTAATTGTAGTCCTTCCCGGATAATCTTCCATTCAACATTTGCGAGTCTCCGATAGTGAATCGGGGTTCAAAATACCTAATGGGAAATTGGCCTTCACCGTAGCCAAATAAATTAGCATACAGGATGGCCAAATCCTGAGCCACACCGAAATGTTATGACCTACTCTTATGGAAGTTTATTTTGAGACCCAAAAGTTTCTCAAAAGCTGAAAGAATCAATTTTTACATTTCTCGCTTTTTTGGTATCATGTTCCATAAAGAAAATCATATCATCAACATATCGAAAGATAGAGAAACTCGCATCAACTAGATGGGGAATCACTCCTCAAATTTGTCCATCAAACTTCTACACACTCAATCATGATAGCTAACATATCGGCCGCTACATTGAATAGCCTTGGTGATAAAGGGTCACTCTGCCTTAGCCCTGTTTTGGTCTGCAAGTATTTACCAACATCATCATTGATTTTGATGGCCACGCTACGTCTTGACACAAAGCTATGGATTAAGGCACGTCACTCGGGAAAAAAGCCTTTTATTCCGAGAGTTTCCTAAAGGATATACTATTTGACATTTCCATAGGCTTTCTCGAAACCAATTTTTTTAATAACCGCATTCAACGTTTCCCTATGTAGTTCGTCAACTATTTCATGTAGGATAAACACTATATCGAGGATGTTACGACCTTGGGAGAATCACATGATCAGCCACTGAGTTTAGTCTGATTGTTCCTGTTGGAAATATACCATAGAGGCAATACCAATTTTTTTATTATTCATATTTCCTTTTTAATGATGAATGCTTATTTTCCATGCTGTAACTGTATGTATTGGAAACTAAATGCATGCGTGGATAAGTAAAGAACACAAAGTCCTCAATAAACCTCTTCCTACTAGTCTGTTAGTCATGTGATGGTTAAGGTTTCCTAACCATGGACATGATTGTCACTTGATAACGGGATCACCTCATTAGGAGAATTATGTGATGAACAAACCCAAATAAGAAGCATAGCTTTTAATCACATCTTTTAGTTTGTTTGTTATAACTTTTTGAATATGTCAAGTATAGTTTCTTCAGACCATGAGATCATGTTACTCCCAGGCATCGAGGGAATACTTGTGGACATCAAAGGTCACTTTGTAACTAAGTGATCATAAAGGTGGCTTTTAGGTATCTCCGATGGTGTCTGTTGGGTGATACGTCGTAAATGTATCTATGATTTTTGATGCTCCATGCTTGTTTTTATCTACTTTCTTATGTTTTGTACACACTTTGGGGTATTTTTATACATTTTCTGGAACTAACCTATTAAAAAGATGCCAGAGTGCCAGTTCCCTGTCTTCCGCTATTTTTGGTTTTAGAAAAGCTGGAAAAGAAATATTCTTAGGAATTGGACTGGACAAAAACTAAAGTCGATATTTTACCGGAAGACTCGACGGAGCCAGAAGACGAGACGGAGAGGGGCCAGGGGCTGGCCACACCACCTGGTGGTGCAGGCCAGGCCAGGCAGCACCAGGGGGTGGTGTGGGCCCCTTAGTCCTCCACCGACCTTGCCTCTTTGCCTAGATATTCCTCCAGGACGAAAGCCCTAAGTACTAGATCAAAATTCCACGAAAAGTTCCGCAGCGCCGCCGCCACAGAAGAGGAAATTCGGGGACAGAAGTCTCTGTTCCGGCACCCTGCCGAGATGTGGAATTGCCCCCAGAGCCATCTCCATCAATCTCCACAACCATCTTCATCGCCGTTGCTGATTCCCATGATGATGAGGGAGTAGTTCTTCCTCGAGGCTAAGGGATCTACCTGATAGCTTCTGTGTTCATCTCTCTCTCCTCTATGCATGATCTTATGAGATCATGAACTTTGTAATCTATAGATCTATTCTGCTACTCAACTGCTTTAATGAATCTCTGCTTATCCCCACGTGTGTGAAGTTGACAGTGTGCACACCGTGCGGCACTTTAGATAAGATTATATACATACTTGTCATGAGTATAATTTGAGTTGATGTCTCTATAAGATTGTGGTGTTTTTTGGAACCATCTAGCGCTCAAGGTGACAGTGAGGGGTTATCTAGATGGGGAATACGAACTTTAAGGTGTGCTATTATAGCCCTACATTGTCCAACTGGAGAGTAGTCAGAGTAGTATCATAAAGAGAAGATATTTATATGAGAGTGTTCACTAGTGAAAGTATGATCCCTAGGCCTTGTTTCTAAGCATTGAAACACCATTTGCAACTAGATCTGTTACATGTTTGCTTGCTTCCATCTTTATTTCAGATTGCCTTTAGTCTCTTCCTACCCGTCAAGCTCTTTTCTCGCACCGTTACCACTTATAATTATCCATACCACTTGTATTTCACTATCTCTTCGTCGAACTAGTGCACCTATACACTTGACAAGTGTATTGGGTGTGTTGGGGACACAAGAGACTTCTTGTATCTTGATTGCAGGGTTGCTTGAGAGGGATACCTTTGACCACTTCCTTCCTGAGTTCAATAAACCTTGGGTAATCCACTTAAGGGAAACTTGCTGCTGGTCTACAAACCTCTGCACTTGGAGGCCCAACAACTGTCTACAAGAATAGAAGTGCGTAGACATCATTAGGTTGCGTGAATCAAGGCTGGGATTTGTTCCTCCGTGTGACAGAGTGTAAGATATCTATAGGTCCTCTTGGTAGTATAGCATCCAAAGAGCTCAGGGACTAAAGTGTTTGGTCACGGGGATCCTATACCATGGTATGAGTAAAGAGAACTTGCTGGTAACAAGATTGAACTAGGTATAGTAATACCAACAATCGAATCTGAGGCATGTAATATACTCCCTCCATCCCAAAATATAAGGCGCCAAATGATTAGTCAAAATTCAACATTTTCTAAGTTTGACCAAGATTATACAAAAAAATATGAACATTTATAATACTGAATCAGTATCAATAGATTCATTATAAAGTATATTTTCTAGGGATTTCTATTTTCGTGCCCCCGGTTTGTTAGTTGTACTCAGGTTTACCCAGCCGCTTAGTTTTTCCTCACTTTTCCCCTCCCTCCATTCTGAAACCCTCACATGCGCTCGGACGGGGGCTGCCGTCAGGTCAAAGGCTTGACCGTTACATGCTTATAGGTGGGACCGTGTTGGGGTGGGTCCTATGTTGAGCGTTATCTTACGTCGCCTCGACCGGTACATGCTGACAGGTGAGGCCAGGATACATGGCGGACCAGCCATCCGTCTCTCGCTAATTTGTGGGCCCCATTTTTCCTGATTGTGTGGTCGGTGCAACCAATGACAAATGGGGCCATTCTGTGGGGTTGTCAAATCCAATGAACGATGGGGCTAGTATGTGGAGCCATTCTTTGGGGCCATCATGCAGGGTTGGAGGGGGCTTTGCATATTTGCCACGTTTTACTTTGAAACTTGCATATTCTCCATTTTGTGTGTCATTGACATGTGGTGGTCATGTGGAAAATATGCAAATTTCAAAGAAAAAGTTTGGCAGAGATGCAAAATTGGCAAATATGAAAAAATTTGATAGGTGGGGTCGTGTATGACACGTCGGCTCTCTCTCTCATCCGCTCCTAGCCCCCAACCCCGAGCAGCTCTTATCCCACCGGCGGACAGAGCAACCATCGTCGATGCGTCGGCGCATTGCGGGATCTTTCCTACGGTGGTATAGGACGGACTGTCGCGCTGCACCTCAACCACGGCTCCGGTACCTGTTTTGTCGGCATGCATTGTATGTTGAGGCAGTATCGACCGCCGGCAGGTCCGCCGCCCACGACGACCGACGAACGGTCACATCAATTGCTAGTAGTGCTTGCTAAGACCTTTGCTCGTGCTCTACCCACCCTAATCGTTTCAGTTCCCATAATTTTCTCGAAGTTGTAGTTGCAAATTGGTCCTCAATGTCTAGTCGTAGCGGGTAAACCGATGAGGCTAGGGAATTGATCATGTCGTGGCCACATTCTCCTTCTCCTACCACGTCAGAAGTGCATGTAGCTCCTTCTCTTTGTACTACAATTGAATTTGAAGTGATGACATGGCTTGTCGGACTAATTCCAATTTGGTTTGTTTTGGGATTGTTAAAGTGTGGTATGCAGGCCGATGATCCATGATACATTGCATACCAAGATGAATCAACTAAGTGGTCTAGCCATAGGATGGATTTGGAGGATACGGTTGACAAGTTAGGTGATGAATTGGACCGTAAAAACTTGTTGATATTCGAGATGAAGCGTACTATCGATGTCGTGGAAATGGCCACGGCAGTCGCTGCCACTGGCACCAATTGAGTGTTTCATGAGGAAGAGTTGGCGGCCATCTACGGTGCGAGATGGGGGAGGATGCACATGGGTTTACCCAGGTTCGCCCCACCGAAGGGTAAAGACCTACTCCTGCTAGATTAGATTATGAGAGAGCGAGTTACAGGGGTGGCGAGCTCGGGGCTAGGCAGCGAGCTCGGGGTGTATGATGGAACGTAAGGTTCTAGGATACCCTATGGAGGTTTATATATGAAGCCCCTTGCTAGGGTTGACAAGCCGTCCCCGAAAAAGATAAGGATCCGGAGACTTTTGACCTAGTCCGACTGGGCTTCTGCTACGCTTCTGGGCTTCTAGTCACCAGTCGATGGGCCTTTCCATTTCTCATAGTCCAGTCGCTGTCTTTCAGACGCACTCGCAGGCCTTCCGGCACAATCGGAACGTCCTGCTAGGCATACCCCCTTTGGCATATCCCCATCAGTAGTCCCCGAGGCCATCGTTGATGCAGGCGCAGGCGTCCTTTTGGCGTTCGGAGTAGGCGAGCCCAATTTGGGCATCCAGTCGAGTCGGTGATGGACTCTATTAGAACCGAGGAGAATTTCCCCATGTTTCCATTCGTCGCTTCAACGAATATCACTGCCGCCCAGTAGTCGTTTCGGCAAGAGGAAAGACTGGCGAGTGGCGGCTAGACCAAAGGAGTTGGACCGTCAAACCTGGTCAAACTATCCGTTGGGATTTCCAAAAGTAACTACGGCGCAATTACCGTGAGTAACGGCTATCCCGATTTTGGCGAGTGGCGTTTCCCATATAAGGGGAGTGATGGCTCAGCTCCGCATTCCTTCTTCGCATTCTTCATTCTTCCTCATTTGTTCTTCCTTCCTGCGTCCTCCCGACTTGTTCTTCCCGCGTCGTGCGATTCCACATCTTACTCGATGGCGCCTCCCAAGGGCTCATAGGGGAAATCCAAGTGCACCATGGCCCAACTTAGATCTTTCGAGGATGCCGGGGTTCTTCGCAAGGGGAATTGGCGGGTTCCCCCCTCCTCCGAGACCGAGCCGAAGCCATGACCCGGCGAGTTCATCTGCTTCCCCAGTCATCTTGAGAGGGGTTTGGGGTTCCCCACCTTACTCTTCTTCCACCGCTTTTGCGCGTATTACGCGATCAAGCCATCAGATCTTGGTCCACACAGCATCGAGCAGCTGGAGATCTTTGTCGCCTTCTGCAATTGCTACCTTAGCTGCAGGCCATATTTCCCGCTATGGCTGGAGCTCTTCCACGGCCGCATCGAGCGCGAGGCGTCCATCGGCTTGATGCTGGCCGCAGGCGGGGTCACCTTTCAACTGAAGCCGAAGGCCAACTTCGTCAAGCTCCTCCTGCCGAAGAAGGCCGCCAGCGAGTGGAAGAAGAGCTGGTTGTACGTCAAGGAAGCCACTCCCTCCGGCGAGGTGTCTCTACCCCAGTTCATCGCCGAGAGGAGCGAGCCCCGTTGGTTTGCGCCGAAGAAGCTTCCCGAAGATCAGTGGATGGCCGTCGCAGAAATGATCGATCAGATCTAGAAACTGAAGGACCAGGGGTTGATTCCGATCAACCTCTACAACTACTGGCTCGGGCGGCGCCTGGTTCCGCTGGCGGCTTGACCGCACTGGATGTACGAATACAGCGGGAAGCATGACCCATCTCGAACCAGCAAGGAGTCATGGGAGGCCGAAGACTACAAGGCCGCCCTGAAGTAGATCACCGACGCAGAGTTCACCGGCGTGGCGGTCGGGGTCGCCCCATACACTCCTGTGAAGAACGAAGCCCCCATAATAAGTTCTCTTTCTAATCGCTACGTCCATATCTCAATTTCAGTCTTCTCGCTTGGTGTTTTTTGACTCGTGGTGGTTCTCATCTTTTTTAGGTATTGGAGGGCTAGCTCCCTCCGCTTTATGAAGAGGTTCCCTAGGAATTGGAGGAAGACTCCGAGGGGGATCCTTTCGACAGCGATGGGGAGAAAGAAGAGGTCCCTCCCCCAGCGCTTGTGGCTCGCAAGACCCGGATGTAGAGAAAACGAGAAGTCGAAACGATCCGTAGCCTAGACGAGCTCGAAGAAGGCGACGGGGTCGCCTAGGAGCAAACGTCCCGGCGCATCGCTACGACGTCGAAGCCCCCTCACCGGCCAAAATCGCCAGCAAAAAGGCCTGCTACACCGGCCAGGTCGTCGGTGGTGTTCGAGTCGGATGATGATTCCGACGACGAAGGATCTCCCGAAGTCTCACACAAGGCCCCAAGGGTCACAGTCTCGATGAAGGGGCTAGTGGGCTAGGACACGGAGGTGGTGGTAGAGGTTCCCCTGGCGGCGATTGCGCCGACGACCTCGGGGGTTCCAAGCCAAGAAGCAGCTGAGGCGATGGCGTCCAAGTCGCCATAGCCGTCAAAGGCGGCCGCATCGGGGCCGGAGATCCCGATGACTGCAACTTCATCATCAAGGAAGCCCTTGGTTTTGTGGGCTTCAGACGTCTTCGAGAGGGGGCTCAGCCGCAAGCTGGGTCCTGAGTTGGACAAGCCTACCCATATTAGCACCGGGCTTCGCATCCTTCCAGTCGCTAAGTAATTAGCGCTTCCTCTTCCCAATTCGCCTTGCTCCTTTTGTGTTGTTGTTGTGTTGATTGAAGGGGCTCGTGCAGGTCGGGGGCTAAAAAGATTGGTCGCCCTTCGGTGGCTAAGATTCCACCGGCCACCGACATGGGAGAGGGCGACCTACCTAAGAAGAGGAAGGCCTCCGAAGATGTGGCGACCGCCGAGATCGCGAAGAAGCAGAAGGGGGGCGCCGACGATGCTGCGACCAAGGGAAGCGTCGCGGAGCCAGCTGCTGCGCCAGTCGCCGAAGAGGTGGCGGCGGCGCGATCGGAGCCAATCTTGGCTGCATCCGTGCTAGGGATCTAGCTGCTGCGCCAGTCACCGAAGAGGTGGCGGCGGCGCAATCGGAGCCAACCTTGGCTGCATCCGTGCCGGGGGCACCGGTCACGACAACCAGCGCCCCCGCCAGGGCGTCGGCGATGTTCCCTCGTTTTATGGCGAAGGGGTTTCCAGGTGTGGCGGACACGCAATATCCGCAGAGTCCGGAAATCGTGGGTGCGGACATTGGGTCCTGCTGCGGGCGCACCTCCTTCACGATCCCGTCGACTGACGTCGGGGAACTTCACAAGATGCTCGGTGCTGCTATTCAGGTATGTCCAGTCCCCGAATTCCTAGTCGCTGAATTTCAGTGGATAGGAATTGGTTTTCTTTTTCTTCCTTCTCCAGTCCCCGAGTTCCTAGTCGCTGAATTTCAGCGGCTGGGAACTGGGTTTTGCTCCTTTCCAGTCCCCGAATTTCTAGTAGCTGAATTTCAGCGGATAGGAATTGGTTTCTTTTTCTTCCTTCTCCAGTCCCCGAGTTCCTAGTCGTTGATTTCAGCGGCTGGGAACTGGGTTTTGGTCCTTGCCAGTCCCCGAATTCCTAGTCGCTGAATTTCAGCGGATAGGAATTGGTTTTCTTTTTCTTCCTTCTCTAGTCCCCGAGTTCCTAGTCGCTAAATTTCAATGGCTAGGAACTGGGTTTTGTTTTGTCAAATGCTTAGGTGAGTTCTTTGTTTGCAGGGATTACTAAGGGAGTCGACTGATCGGCAGGATGCGAGAGAGCGCTTGGAGCATGACTTGCGCGAAGCGCAGGAGGTGAACAGGCGGCTTCAGGAAACTATTGGTGAGTATCTGTTTCGTCTTTGTTCTCTTCTTTCGGGTGTGAGCTCGTTGTGTATAGCATTGTGATGTATTCTCGTGCATATGCTTTCCCGGTTGAGATCTCCAAGGCCTGTGAGGGGTATGTTCCGGTCGGCGAGCTGGACGTGGCGAATGGGCGAGTAGCCTCTTTGGTCAGGGATTTGGAGGAGGTGAGAGCAGCCTCGATTTCTTCGGAGGAGCGAGCGAAGGCTGCCGTTGCCACAGCTGTGGAAGAACGCAAAGCCACGAATTCCATCATCGTGGGGCTGCACAACGAGCAAACTGCCTTGGAGAAGCACGTCAAGGAGAACTGCCGCAAACTCCTTGGTGAGTCTTTGTCTTTGATTGACCCATTCGTCTAGTCCCTGTTTTGGGGATTTCATAGTTTCACAGACGCCAGACTTTGCAGCTGTGGTAGGACAAAGTGACCCGGTTGTGCAGACTTACAACGCCTCACAGTGCGTGACTGCCATGGTGACTGCAGCCACGGCCTCGGTGTTGTGCGTCCAAGCGGCTCTCCAGGGCATGTCTCCCACCGAAGTTATCCCTAGGGGGCTAACGACGGTGTGGCGCTATCATGTTGTCCCAAGGTGGGTTGTTGTTGGGGTCCTCCCTTGGACGTCTCGCCTTCTCAATCTCTTTGAGAGAGTGGCAATCGGCGGTGGTGTGGGTGGCGGGTTTTCCCTCCCTGCTATGGTAGATGCAGGGCTGATTGAGCAGGGCGGCAGGGTCGAATTTCGTCCTCGTCGCGTTGTTTGCGTGGTAGTTCCTGCTGTCTTGGTAGTTTCCTCCGTCGCGACGGTAGTTCTTGGAGTCAAGCTAGCCGTAGCCGGCGTTGGCGATGAAATCGACTCGCCCTTCCGTGCGGCGCTTGCCGGTGATGCGGGTGTTGCTGTAGCGCATGTCGCATAGGCGCCCACTGTCGTGGATGCTAGTGCGACGTCTTCCTCCCGACTCGTCGTCGGAGTCTTGGTTAGGGTCCTCCTCCGTGTAGCGCTTGGCGATCTCGAGGAGGTCGGGGATGTTATCGAGCATCCGGTAGACCCTCTTGATCTTGGCGACCAGGGGTTCGTACCGGCACGCGTTCTTGAAGCAGTGTATCGCCATGTCTGGGTGGATGCCGGAGGCGTTTATCCACAGTTCTTTCCACCTTTGGATCCATCGGCGGGTCGACTTGCGTTGTCCCTGGATGCATCGCTCCAGGTCCTCTATGGTGGTGGCGCGGGTGTAGGAGCCCTCGAAGTGCGACGAAGGCGTCCCACATTTCTTCCCAGGAATCAATGCTGTCGGCGGGGAGCATGTTGATCCACTGCCGGGTCGCACCCTCCATCATCAGGGGGAGGTAGCGAGCGGCGAGCAGGTCGGTGTGGCCTACAATCCCCATTTCCATGAGGTATGTGTCCAACTAGACAGCGGGGTCGTACGTTGGGTCGTACTTCTCGATCTCCTTAGGGGCCTTGAAGTTGGCGGGGTATTTTTCCCCGCGAATCATTGGTCCAAAACATTGCGGCCCAACTCGGCTGAGCGAGCCTCTTGGCTCCAGTTCGCCGCGGTTGGTGAGGGTGTGCCGCAGGTCATAGGGCTGGCGCGACCACCACGTCTGATTGTTGATGATGTTCGTTCGGGCCTCGAGGGGCTGCCCGTTGGTAGTGACCGTGTTGTTCGCCGGTCGCGGATCGTTGGTTGACAACGCAGGATTGGCGGCCTGTGGTTGGTTTGCCAGGGGCTGGGGTGGTGGGCAAACTAATGCGTTTGCCATGGTGGGGTGGCCACTTGATGCCGCCCTGCTTGCTGAAGAGCGGGAGTACATCCGCCCCCGCGGGTCGACTCCCGCGGCTTGTTGCTCGACGGCCCTAAAAAGTAGGGCCTTGCCGTACTGGATCTGTAGCGCGTCGTCACCTTGGACATCGAGGTCGGCGATCGTGGCATCGGCCGCGACGACATTGTCCATCGGGGTGGAGTAAAGTGGTAGCCCGTTGGCGTCACAGGCTGGAGGCGAGATGATGATATGCGGTTGGTCTAGTGGGGGCGCACGGCCCATGGGTGGTGGAGGGGCCCCAGTCGCTGGCGCCCCAGGTGGTGGTCTTGCGGGGTTGCTCCCACCTAGCGGCATGTTCTCGCAGTATTCGCGCTCGGCGGCGCGTGTGGGGTTGCCCTCGTCGTTGAAATTCAGGACACGGCCCTGAACGTTGGGGTTCAGGCGGGTCCTGATGCGGTGCTGGTGATAGAGTGACAGCTCCCGCGCCGTCTCTCGCTCGAGGCGGTATTTCTCTCGCTCGGCGAGTTCGTTGCGTTGCACCTCCGCGAGCCGCAGGTGGGCTTGCTCCACCTCCGTGGCTGTCTTGGTCGGCGGGATCGGCGTGGAGAACGGATCTGGCGAGGCGGCGGTGCTACCCGCCATGTAGATCGCGTTGAAGCGATTGGATCTGGCGCCAAAATCCTCGGGGGATTCCGAGCCGGAATTGGAGTCGAAGATCCCTAGGATGGAGGGGTCCTCGAAGTCCTCGGGGTTGGAGACTCGCGTGATGGAGTCCTCCCGTGACGCGGCAGTGATAGATCCGCCGACCGATGCAAGGGTCGCGGAGTCGGCGTCGTCGTTGGTGGCGGCGTTATTCTCGACTGCGTCGCTGGCGGCCGAGTCGTACTCGGTGAGGTTGATCTTGCCGTATCTGATCAAGTCATAGAAAATCTAAAACATGAACTTCAAGTGAAGATGGGGGAGAATAGTAGATTCATGTGGGTAGTTTTAGTAGTTGTCATCCACGTCCTAGCAGTTATATTATGCGGTTGTGGTGAAGGGTGGCACATGTAATGATTAGTTGAATATATAGCTAATTTAGAGAGTAGAATTATTATTCAATAGATGGTTGTGAGTTCCTGCTAATTTAGTCACTTTGCGGTCCCAAAGTTGTCAAGAGAATGCATTACGGTGCCCGAGTTGCTTGCCATTGGATCTAGTGGTCCCAAAGTGGTCGAGAGAATGCATTGCGGTACCCGAGTTGCTTGCCATTAGATCTAGTGGTCCCAAAGTTGTCGAGAGAATGCATTGCGGGGCCCGAGTTTCTTGCCATTGGATCTAGCTGCCCATAGTTGGCGTGATTAATGCCTAGAGGGTCAAGTTGGGGCCTATCAGCTTTGACTATTCTATCGCTTCCATCGTGGCTGCCATGTAGAGTTCCAGCATTAGCAGCTGCATCCATTCCCCATTCCAAATTAGTGGCTAAGATTGTCAATCCAAGTTAGTTGACTCAAATTCCTCAAGATTGAATCGAATCTAGAAAAATCTAAATCAACTAATTTGGGTCGGATGGAGTACTACTTATGAATAAGCTTTAGAGCATATCCACCGTCCTTGCAGCTCAAATGCATATCAATTTTGATTCAAATCATACATATTTCTATCAAGTGTATACAAGTCCACCAGAGATTGCCAAAGCAAGTACTACTACTTATGAATCAGTTTTAGAGCATATCCACCGGTCTCACGACTCAAATACATGTCAAATTTATTCAAGCAGGTTTTTCTATGAGTCTTAAGGCGCTACAAACCGTTCAGGATAACAATGAGTTCATCAAAGAACAAGTGAAAGTGCTGGAGAGGAATAATCTTTTCTACAAGCTGCATGTTAAATAATTAGAAGCAGTCAATCAATCCCTATGTCTCAGGCTAGCCCGTGAAAAGAAGATACCACGCGCCATTGCACCACAATGATCTACAAAAATCACGGTATCAAATAATCGCAAGGGATTATTTGATCCCGCCTGGCTTGATTCCAAGCTTGGGAGATCTTTAAGACCTTGTAATATATCTTATAAGTTTTTATTACTATTTTTGCATTAGTTCAAACTAAAGTTTGCATCATTAGAATTCCCTTCAGGAATAGTCGATCATTTTTATGAAATTCGAGTTTATTATATATGGAGTGATTTTGAGTTTGTGTTTTTCTTATTGGATATATGAATGGCTTGAGTACAATTTTACTTGCACTTGATGATAGTAATAGGAGTCTTCCACACCATTGGTATTAATGGAAAATACAAAGATAATTTGGTCAATATGTTGTAATTACATGGTTTGATTTACAAAGAAAGAAAAATTATCTAACATGTTGAGTTCAAAAAGAAAACCTTGAACAAAGGAAAAATAAAGAGTGCTATCAAAAATAGATTGAGAACAAGTCGAGGTAGAATATTCAAGTCACAAAGATGCTTCATATACAATTGGAATTTGATAATTCGGATCGTTAAACTTTGAATTCCTACATGAAGTGGAATGTATGGCTAGCTCCTTTGCACAACACTTAAACAAAAGTGTGAGCATATATAAAAGAGAAAGAGAAGAAGAAAAAGAGTGATTGTGCAAAGAGCAAATATGCATACACCACTATATTGTAGTATGACAAAGAGACACTTTTGAGATTTTGAATCCCAAGTGAATATCTTAATCCTAAAACACTTGGGACTACCTCGCTAAATCATTCGGTTGAACCGGATACTCTTACATTATGTTGAGATTCATCTTTCGTGAAATATGTATCACTAAGGTGTGGAAGCCTGCTAATACTATTCAGATGGTTCGAGTAAGGTACTATTCATAAACTTATTCCGATGTATCATATAAGATATACACATGCTGCAACCGCCTCATTTATTTTATTGACTCAGCTTCGTGAATAAGAGGATCACATCCATTAAGCTAAACTTTCTCGGGACGAGCAAGAGTCTAAGCTTGGGGAAGTTGATGAGTGCATATTTGCATCATATTTTATATTGTTATTTTGCATTGTAGATGTAGGATATTGGTATTTTACGGCGCTCCCGCGCACATTTTATGTTTATTTTCACCAGGATCAGGACAGATGATGGATATAATGGACACAATTCTTGAAGCAGTTGTACTAAGGAGAAAAGGAGTCAAAACTATGCAAATCGCTTATTTGGGAAATATTAATAATACCAGAAGAAAACCCGAAGCAATCAAGGGAGACAGACAGTTTAACGACCAACTATACGGCGGGAATAAATTTTTCGGCCATATAGTTCCTGCCGTATAATTGGCGCCACCACCGCCTCCTCAAATAGTTTCACCCCGTGCTACTGGATTAGAGAGATGACATACAAAACACCTAGAAATTGCAGAAACCTCACCTCCAGAAGGCATCTGGAGGGGGAACTCGTCCACCGAGGATCCATCTTTTCCCTGCACAGACCCGGGAGGCTAAGGCATCGATCTTCATCATCCACCGCTACATCACCACAATCTCCATCCATCCCATCTACATCTTGTCTAGATCTTATTGTAATTTCCATAATCATTGTGGATTTATACAAGTACTATTCATCTATGATAGATTCCATTGTTATTACCATGATGTTGATTGCCTCCATGTCTGAGTAGATCATTAGTTCTTGGGGAGATGGAGAAACCCTAGTATGAGATTGAAATAAGATAAAGTTTATTATGATATTCATCATTGTGACCATGTGTTAGATTGTCTTTATCTTGATGTTGAGAGAAGTCGACCTCTCAATATTTGCCTCTCATGGGGACTTGATGGAGGGAACTACTTGTTGGTAGATGGAGATGTGCTAGCACTTACAGTGACTATAAAGTTGTTGGGACTCCTTACATATCACCTTGGGAAACTGAGGAAACTCACGGAACACTATCCATGCCATGGTATACATCCTACGGGATTACGTCCCTTAATAGCGTAGTAATTCGATCGATGTCGCTTGCTGACTGCTTTGGTTATAAGGATGATGTGAGAAGCGTTTGCTGCCTATTTGTCCAAATACGGAGTTCCTCCCACACATACATAGTTGAGAATGTTCATGATAATAATCTTTACCTTAGCTCCTTATAATTCTAGTGGTGAATCCGCTATTCCCTGAGAACGCCATTTTCCCTATTGCAGTTCCAATCTCTCTTACATACGTGATACTTACTTTCTGTATTCAGCTATTTTACTTTACTTATTATTGCTCTTATACCAAAAAACCCAAACACCTTTTTACGCAATACTCGCATTTTATCTTGTCGCTTAGAACTTTATTTAGCATTACTAGTGTAATATTTATCTCAAGAGTTATTAGACTTCAGACTCCTGCTCCGTGTGTGATCAATATATTTATTTCGAAACTAGCTACAAACGATCTATGCACTTGCAGTCATCACCTGCCTCCCACAACTTCGGTTCACGAGGGCTTGATCTACACCATCGTAGTGATGTTGCGGATGATGGCTTCAATCGTCTTCACACTGATGGCCACTGTCAGCACCACAACCGTAGATGTTGTGGATGATGGCTTCCATCGGTGTCTTTCATAGATGACCGCTGTCGGCACCACCACTAGCGCACTGATGTTGCAGATGATGGTTTCCATCAGTGTCTTTCATCAGCAACGGATCTGAGGATGTGAACGGAAGTGAGACAGACAGAGATAGAAATTTCAGACCGTTAGATCCTCACCGCCGCACGCTGTTCTAGCAACCACGCTTAGATCCGTGCCACCACATGCTGTTTCGACCCCCACGCGTAGGTCCGCGCCGCCGCACACCGTTCCGACCGCCACACTTAGGTCCGTGCCTTCGCTCGCCGTTCGGACCGCCATGCTTAGATCCACGCAGCTGCACGCTGTTCAGACTGACGCACCGCCGTACGTCAATAGGAGGGTGTAACACCCCAACACTAGGATCCAACGAAGGGTAGAAATAGGAATCTAAGATTGTGCATGCATGCATCTACAAAAAAATCAGGGTAAATTTTTCGCCAAACAAAAACCTAAAGAGATTAGAGTTTCTTTCACTAACTAGAGGTAGGAATAGCTCTTTATAGTGACTATTATGAATTTTTACATGACCTTTAGGAATTATTGAGTCTTCAGGGAAGTTATTTTGAATTCAAGTTTGAAATTTAAATCAATTTGAAAGTATTTCAAAATTAGAAGTTAGTAATATTAAATTGTTTTCCAAAATAGTTTATTAACATTGTTTGATTATATTATAGATATATTAAACAACAATAAGGATTTAAGACAAGGAAAATTAAATAAGAAATGAATTCTTATTTCTTTATTCCATAATAATATTACAAATGGTGATAAATACACCAAAAACAGAATATTACCGAGAATAGAAGCTAATGAAATAAACTTTTATTAACCTATAATAATATCTTTACAAGATTCTTTACAAAAAGAATAAAAAGAAGGTTATAACTAAAATCTATACTACCTATCTATTCCTATAATAAATCTTGAGTACCCAGATCTTGTTCCTGCAAATAAGATAAACAACTAATAAGAAAATAAAGGGTTAGTTAGTTAGTTTTACTCTTAGTGGTGAATAGTGAAGTGCACTGTTCATATTACATCATAGAGTAATTAAAAGAGTGGCAAGTTTCACCAGGGCAGTAACTAGTAAAAGGGTAACGGATGAAGATTATTTCACTTGATCTGATCCACAACCAGGCCACACAACTAGACCACACAGCTAGACAACTTAGTCACCTAAATGCATGGGACGTGCTATCAAAACAGCAGCAGCAGTACAAGCACTCAAACATAGCACCCAGTCAAAGCACAGTTACAGGGAACTCACTTCACCTTCTCAAGCATACACTCAAAGCTCATAGATCTTGCAAAAGCCTTAACAAATCCACCAGCCAGTTTACCAAATCAACCACTAGTTCACCACAAGATGGTGACATAAGGAGGGGGTGGTGCAGGAGGATAGCAAGGGAAAGTTCAAGATCAGAGGAGACTAGGAGGAGAAGGAGCAACACTAGGAGGTGCAGGCTAAGATCAAGACAGCAGCCACAAGCAACACCATCAACAGCACCAGCAAGCAACATGTGTGGTGAGTTATACAAAACCATCACATGCTAAATCTCAGATGAGCATGTGTTGTTTCATATAAGATCTTCCCAGAAAATCACCCAAGTGGGGTATATCCATCACATAAGAGATCAATAAAGCAAAACTACCTGTCTTAGCAAACCAGTCCAAGATGTCAGTCTGAGCATCATTGATCTGGGAGAATAAAACATGCTTTTACATCCACATATACACCAATTTTAACTAAATGTTTCTAGACACATCCAATGGATGGCAGCACCTCAGAAATTAGTTAATCTTAAAGCCCTATAATACATAGCATGGATTATCAAATCATTTTATTAAAGTCTATAAGAATCATTGTCTTAAACTGATTACCAAAGCACACTTGAGAGGGAAACATTAGATGATAACCTTAGTTTCTAATTAGCATTGCCTCAGACCAGCATCATAGGCTTTAGGAAATTCTGGAGTATCACAGGCTAATTTATCCTATAGAATGTTCTGCAACTCTTAGACACTATAGAACACAAATAGAAAACAGCCCAGTATCTGCATGAAGCATGTGTACCATTCAAATGAAGTTGTCACAAGGGCCCATCCTAACCAAGCAATCTTTACCAGGGATTCTATAATCCAATGCTTTCAAAAAAACACTTAATCATTTTCCTAACATAACAATTAGGAATCATATTTGACATCTGTACATTCTATTATCAGCAATTATCCAAGAGTAATTGGATTAGATATCCAACTCCAATTCTTTCATACCAAAGTATATCAACAAGAACCAGAGAACTAATCTCAATCTAGATCATAGCCATGATGTCACTAATCCGATACAGGACCGTAAGTACAAGTTCAACTAATAGCTCACTGACAGGAATTACGGTCAACACCAAGAACCATAGTATAGCAGTGAACCCTACACCAATAGATTTACTAGGAAACCACCTCAGATGAACATGGTACCAAGGGATGAACCCTAGCACAGAGGGATGAACCCTAGTGCCATGGATAGACATAATTAGGGTTCATACATTGCAAGCACTCAGAGGGTAGCAAGGTAAGCCAAAGAATAAGAGAGGGAGAGAGAGAGGAACTCACCCATGGTCCTCGCTGAAGTTAGGAGAGGAACCAGAATCACGGGCGAGCGTATACGACAACACAGGGAGCACCCGACGGTGCTGCAACCCGCGCCAAGCATGGCACGGCGGCCACAGCCACGCGGGCAGTAGCGGCGGCACCACAGGACCACCAGAAGCTCAGCACATTACCACCGGGGCGGCAGAACTCCACATTGACGGTAACCCCCAAACCCTAGTGTTCGGGGTGGACTCAGCCTGGACGGGAGACGGGCTTACAGACGAATCGAACAGGACCAGATGGCAGAGTAGCGTCGGCTATCTCGCCACAGACCACGGCGGCGGCCGAGGAGGCCCAGGGAGGCCAAAATCAAGCAACGATAGTGTCGGCATCACGGCGTCTCTTTGGGGATGAGACAGTAGAGGAACGAGAGAGATAAGGGGAGAAACCGAGTGCCACTGGGCCGCTCATGGCAGAGGGGTATGACCAGCCCAGGTGGGCCAAGTCAGGGCTGGGCCAGCCCAATGGGCTAGGTCCAGTTTTAACGGGAAATGCCTAACTAAATTGTCACATGACCAAAATTCCCCTACGACTTAAATGGTTCTAAGAAATAAAATAAAAATCCTAAAAATATAAATAATCAATGGACTCATAGAAATGTCTCTATTCAAGACAAATAACAAATGGTATTTTAGGTAATTAAATTAAAATTATTATTATTAAGGTATATATTCCTTTGGAATTTCATAAAAATATACCAAACAAATAAAATTCATTTTTACGATTCTAAAAGGGAGTGTTATTATAGAAAAATGCTAGTTTGTATTTTTGAAAAGTAAATTAAGTGTGATAAAAATAAAGTCTTATTTAAAAGAGTTAAAAACTAAATAAATTCATTTTTAAACTCTTAAAATAATACTAGTCATTATAAAAATACTATATATAATGTTTATGAAAATTTCAAAGACTTTAAGTAATACTTTTCTTTTATTAAATTTTAAGAAAATAGCAAACTTTTCCTAAGAGGGTAAAACACGCAAATAAGTAGATAATAAACCATTGCATGACGTTACTATGCATTGCTTATTGCTTCTTTAAATATTTTCCTTACTTGGCAATAATGGTTCTCTGTAGAAACCGGAGCTCAAGGTTAGGTGGAAGCATCTGACTTCACTACCTTGTAGTCACAAGGAAAGTTCATCACTTGCTCATGTCCTTTTAAGAGTCTTTATTAAAGATATTGCAAATGGTGTGTTATCATCTATGATCTGGAGAAAGAAAATATTATCTTCTCAAATAAATAAGATGTGGTTATCATCCTAAGTGTTGATAAATATAAGATCGGTAATCGAACTTAGGTTTCCAATTGCGCGAGTCACCATAGGATTAACAACCCATGACATCAGTGATTCTAGCGCCGTATATTACGCGTTAACCATGAGATTTCAAATGGGACGGAGAAGTCAGCTGGATCTCCTTCCTTTCATATATAGGCAGGATGACCTTAACTTGACGCTGTGATTCCTTGTGCAGATCCAGCATATGGGTGGGCAACCTTAGGCCCCACGATTTTGGTATCTAGATTATCTATGAGCGGTTGCCGGAGGTATAGTCAGAACTTTATAGATCTTGCCAAGGGCATAGCCGGCTCATAGAGTCTTCGGAACTCATCAGGGTTGTAGCTTTCCCAAAAGGGGGCTTAACGGAGATGTAGCTCGGTCCGAAGGATCGGGCAGACATATGGGGTCTCGGAGAGGGGAAGTGATTGCCTTGGATCACCTACTGGGCCCGACATCACGAAATTTTGGACGGGAAAGTACGCCCGGTTGTGCAACAAGGAGTTGATCTCTCATGGGTAAAGCAACACACCTCTGTAGAGTGTAATAAGTGTAACTTGTTACTCCCTGTTCCGGGAAGGAACTGCGAACGTGGCAGGAAATGAACTCCATGAACTTCTGGTCATCTTGTGAAGGTTGATGGGCATAGTTTTTGTTAATAAAAACAATCTTTGAAGAAACGTTTATGAAAACTGCATAGTGCCAAGGACTGATACTCTGAGGTGGTAGATAGAGCATCAAACTTCCCACTTTGCATATAATGAACTTGTTAGGTAACGCTGTTACTCACCCTTTCCTTTGATCCCCTTCTTAGACTCTGAGGAGCCAGAAGACACTTCGATGTACGCGGCTGAAGGGCAAGAGGATGTCTACTATGAGGAGCCATACCTGTCAGGAGGAGTAGAAGGGGTGGACTATGAAATACGCTATGGAGTGGAGGGCAACGAGTCCGAGTAGTTTCCTTATGTATTAGTAAACCAATTGAGCCGAGTAGCCTAAACCTTATATAATAAGTTGTTGAGCCCAATTCGGAGTACGAGTTTGAACTTTGTATCTTCCGCTGAAACTACTTAAGTTTGGTTGTAATTTTGTATCACTTAAAGTTTGGAACTTTTGGTTTTGTAATAATAATGAAGTGTGTATGTTTGTAATGCGGATCCGCAATGTTTCTGTTGTATCACTCTGAGGGATATGATATTTAGAGAACGGTGTTCTCTGGATGTCATGTCAATGACTATAGTGTGCTAGACATGCAGTGGTATGCTGGGTCACCGCAGAGGGGAGGAAGATGCGGCTGGTATACGTGCGACCGGGAAAGGGAGGGAGATACATCCAGCCCGCCAGGCTCTCCTCTCCATAGCCCAACGAGAGAGAGATACCTCCAGCCCATTGGATCATGATGTATCCAACAGTGGTTGGCCAATATCCGTGTGACATACATCTCGATCAATCTGAGTGCAGCCAAACTGAGTGCTAGTTAATGTGGCTGGTATACATGCGTCAGGGGAAGGGAGGGAGAGACATCCAGTCTATCGGGCTCTCCTCACCGTACAAGGTTAGGTGCGCCCATCGGGAGAGAGAGACCTCTAGCCTGTTGAATCATGATGTATCCAACGGTGGTTGGCCAAGATCCATGTGATATACATCTCGACCAATCAGAGCGCAGCCACACTAAGACATGAGAGAGGGAAAGTGAGGAAAACTTTAGCGGGAGGGGAAAACTGAGGAAAACTTTAGTGGGAGGGGAAAACGGAGGAAAATCTTTGTAGGAGGGGAAAACATAGTAGATCTAAGGAAAACAAGGGCGCTCAGATAAAAAATGCCTAAGGGAAATTCAAGCTTTTGGCATAACAAATGAAAAATGTGTTATTTCATTAAAATAATCCATCTTGGCCAACATTATATTGTTTGCAACTCAAAGATACACAAGTGTGCCAAATTTGGCCTCATTTAGACAAAGTATGTTTTGGGATGGGTTATCTTGGAGGTTGAGTGAGTAGAAAGCCATGCATCTTCATAGCTAGTAGCTCATTCCAAGATGGATTTAAGAAGTGGTTTAGGGGATAAGTCCATTTCTCTTTATTTCCTTTTCCTTTATTATTCATGCTAGGTTGTAGGTAACATAACAAGACTCCATGCGAAGGGTGCACTATGTTTTGACTAATTTTTTGAATTAAACTAATCCTAAAATCATTTATTTGAATTTAATCACTTAGAAAAATAAAAATGTGGTTGATTACAAGTAAATCCAAAATTTCCAATTTCATATGGAAAATCAATCCAGGATACACAAGTGTGCCAAATTTTGGATCAATTGGTAAACGTTTGCTATGTTTTAAGCCATGAACTAGCAAAACCCCATGTGTTGACCACATGTCGAGGGCAAAAATGAGCAGTGCTAAGCAACTAGGTGGATGACAATAGAAACTTGCAATAACACATACATCATGGGGTTATCCAACATACAAACTTGGGAGCATCACACTAGTTCGAATTCAATACAAACATTGACAATAGTTCAAATTCATCATACAAATTCAAATTAATACTTCAAATTCATTTTTTGTTGCTCCTAGGGTTTTTCGCTGGAATATTCTCAGAGTTCACCACCTTGCTTCGGGTGATCCTGGCTGGAATATTCTCAGAGTCCACCATCATCTTCTTCCATTTGTTCCCTTTGTTCTTTTTCTCTACATCTAATGAATCAAGTGCTTCAGTCTGTTTCGTTTCATTGGTTCATACGGTTCAAAACGCATTGGCATCATTTCTTCAATATCCTCTTGTGTAATTCCTTAACTTTTGAACTCTCCTTCCAATGTATAAATTCCTTCAATCTCCCATGCATTTGGTGCAATCTCCCCTTCATTTGGTTCAATCTCCTCTCGATCCATTGGTTCAATATCCCATGCATTTGATTAATCTCCCCTGCATTTGGTTGAATCTCCTCTCGATCCATTGGTTCAATATCCCCTGCATTTGGTTCAATCTCCTCTCGATCCATTGGTTCAATCTCCCCTATATCTGTTTCAATCTCCCCTGCGTTTGGTTCAATATCCCCTGCATTTGGTTCAACCTCCTCTCGATCCGTTGGTTCAATCTGCAAGGTATCCATTGCTTCATTCTCCTCTCGTTCAGATACTTCATTCTCATCTGCATTTGCTTCTCCCGCCTGATCATCCATTCCATAAGTTGGGTCCACTGCATTTTTGCAAAGCCTAGCAATGTGCCCTAGGATCCCACAATGTTTGCACTTACATCGTCGAGGTGGTGCACCACCCTCTTCACTAGCTCCCATCCTATTCTTCCTTGGCCTACATGCTGGTCTAGTAAAAACTGGAGGGTATAGCTTGAAGCCTTGATTCATATCCATCCTTTGGTATTTTCCCAACAAGGCTGGAACATTCTAAGAATATGTTGCCGTAAATTTGGCAATGGAGAAATACTCGGACACGTACTGATCAAATTCATCCTCTTTACCTTCTAGAACACCATGAAAAACAATGCATGTATGCAGGGTTTCCCACGGATCTGCCATTGCCTGCAATGGCATGTCCTATCCACCAAACTCACTTGATACCTCCACTGCCTATCTTTACTATCAATGTATGTTACCTCAGCCACCATTCCTCTTCTAATGCATTTCATCTTCAATTGTTTTTCCCTAGCATGCAAATCCTTAATCAATGATGCGAGGATGAGATGGCCAGCATATACTTTTGATGCAATTCTTTGACACAAATCAATCTTTATCATGATCATCTTCCTAATCTTATCAAATATTAGCCACATCATAAGCCCTTTCAATGACTTGACCTTTGCATTGAAACTCTCTACAAGGTTACTTGTCACATAGTCTACCTTGCAAATTTCATTGAATTGGCTTCTTGACCACACCATTCCATGATGTGCATCCATGTAACACCCCAATTTTAGCCACCTTGGTTAGTTGTCTAGAAGGCAAAAATCAGGGGGAACAAAAACTTTTCTTGTTTAAGTGTTGTAGTGTTTGCTTCTTGTTTGAATAGGCTTAGGCATATGAGTGTGTTTTAACTAATATCCTCCTTCCCTCAATACTAGTTGACAAAAGCTATTTCACAAAACTACCTTGGCTTATTTTTTCATATTCACAAATGGTCTGGCATTTCAAAACCTAAGCCAAGATACCTTGCAAACCAAACTATTTTAGTAAGTTCTATTGACAAAACTATGGAGAGCTATATAATATAATCTCCTTATGTTTTCATGGCAGAACCCTCAACTATTCTTATCTCTAGAATTACCAAAACCTTTTTATGAATCATTTGAATTCCAATCTTGGTAGAGATACCAAGAGACCTTCATATTATTCCAAACTACAACCTTTTCAACCTACATACCTCTACATCAAGCTAGTCTTGATGGTAACCCTAGTAGTGGATTGCTTTGTTTATAGGACGAATTACCTTGATCTGCTATCTGATGATTGCCTTGATCTGTTGTTTGGTTTGTCTGCTTAGGAGATAGTATGAGCCACCCTAGGAGATCACTCTCTAGGAATCAAGCTAATCCCCATCAACAACTCCTAACCTATACTACAAGTTGGACCCAATCTCTAATCCCTAGATGATCCTCCAAATCCCCTTAAACAGATCAATTCTGAAGTGATCCCTTCCATAAGCTTCCAAGTCCTTGAAGACCAATATCAAGCATGGGTCCTTCCTACTCAGTCCACTCTTACACATCATCCACTTGATGATGCTTTGGTACCTTGCAACCAATCACAAGCATCACCACCCACATCCTAGTCAAAAACCCTAAATCTGCCAAATTTGGCTAAGTCTGGAAAACTATTTCCAATATCACCTTTTTGAATGCCTCCCTTTCTCAACCCTTGTGCCTTTTCGCAATTGCACTTGAATCATCTTGTAGACCATCAGATGGAATACAAAGGCCCACTCTTATCTTTGGTTATGCCATCCTCCCACCCACTGGTTCTTGATGGTTTTGCAGGCAACAAAAGAACTTTTCCTGCAAATCTAGTCAACAGGCCTACTTTCACAAAAGTTCACACCACCATCCTATCTTCTATGTACCAACTCTTTGCATGATAGTGATCTACTCTTATAGGTCTTCCAGTACCCACCTCACTTGTTCCAATTGGATCTTTGTGCTTCAAGAACCCACTTGGTTTTGAAGGCTACTTGATAAACTCTTTTGGCAGCCTTAATTTTATTCATAGTTCCACATCAATTCTTGGAGAAGTCAAACCTGTCCACTACCAACTCCCTGTACCATGGTGATCTACATCACTTGGTCTATCCATCCCTATATTCCCTGCCCCATGGTGAGCTCTGAGTTCCAAGATCCCACAATGTTTGGTTGGGATGAAATCAACTTTGCCCTAGATCCTTTTCTCCTTGTTTCCCACCAAAATCAACTTGGCTTCTCATCACCCAAGTTTGATTAAGCATGTACACCTTGGGTACATCATCTCCCTTGATTAAAAGGATTTATCAATATTTACCCATAATTATTATGGACCAAAATTCCTTTTTAATCTTCGCTCTAGCAGAAAATCCAAAACTCTCTATAAGGGCAAGTTTGCTTTTCTCCAAAACACTTGCTCAACTCTGAGCACCTTTGAAGTCTATCCACCATACCCCACCTTCCCATCTCAAAAATAAATTTGTTTGAGATCCCTTATTAATTCATTCTGCCATTTTTCTCAAATGGCAGAAATAAGAAATAAATCCTTAAAAATGCTTTTCCTTCTCAATTAATCTTGAGAAAATTCTCCTAAGTATGTATTCATATTTTGGATCACCTAACACCAAAATCCCACCTTGGACAATTCAAAAACCTCAAATGAACTCCATAAAATTCATTCAACGGTTTTTGAATAATTAATAAATTGGGGATCTCAAATACTCAGAAAATTCTCAAATAATTCTAGGAAGGATATATTTACCACTCCTACCTACTAGCATCATCATCCCACCTAGTAATATCAAATTTAGTAACCTTACTTCATAAGCATCAAAATGTCCCTTACCCCAACATTGATCAACACTTGATTTACTCCCCATCAAACCCTCACCAACCTGGCCAGGGAAGCTTACTCAACACACCTCACTCCCCTTTGGTCGTGCACTGTAGCACCACCCCTCCTCTCTCCTCTTTTGTCTTTAGCACTTGGACCAAGTGAGAGAGAGAGACACATGTGGGTAACCCAATTTTGCAAAGCAATGCAGCAGCAGCCATCTCACCCCTCTATGTCCCCTACATGACCCAACACCCCTCTCCATCGCCCACATTGCCCAACCACGAGCCAACTCTCTCCCCATGGCTCTCCATGAGCTTGGTCTACCCTAGACCCTCACTCTTCGGTTTATAAGGAGAAACACCACCATAACACCCTTCCTCCAGCTCATTTGCTCCCTACGACCCCCAGTTACCTCCTAGAACCCTCTCTCCCTCTCCTCTGCCCTGTTCTGCCCGAGTGAAAGAGAGAGAGGAGCTCTCGGCCTCCTCAAGATCTCGAGCATGGTGCTCTCCACCCTGCTCCACCTCGCCTGCATGTCACTCTACCGTGATCCCCTCTTCCTCCTCTATCTAACCATGTACGTATTTTGGCCCAGGACCGCCTCCTTAGACCTCACCGGCGAAGCTCCAGTGAGCTAGGTTCGGACACCATCGCGCGAGCTGCTTCCCGAAGGCAAAAGCCACCGTGCCGCCCATCCCCGAGGTCCCCGCCATCGACCGCATCGCCCTGTCGCCTCCACACCTTCCCCCGAGCCCCCAGGTGAGATCCCCATCCCGCGCGACCCTCTGCTAGGGTTTGCACCCCGCCGCCACGTCGAGAGCTGGGAGATGACGCCGCACCGTCGATCTCCCCTCTAATCTGACGGTCCCGTGCACCCATACCGATTCGCCATGTCGAGCCGCTAACGAGCGGGCCTGCTCTATCGGGTTCAAACCTGCACCGCATGCGCTCAATCTGGCGTCGCGTGCGCCGGCCAGCCTCTGCACGGCCCAGCACACCCCAGATCTAGCCCAGTTACCCTTTTCTCCTTTTTCCTTTTTTCTTTTAATTCCAGATCCAGAAATGTACCAGTTGAATTAAATCAGATCCAAATGCCAAGATCTAAAATTATGTTAGTCCTGAGATGTTCTCTTAAACATGCAGAGGTAACACTTGGTCAAAAATAATTTCTATTATTTTTTGGCAATTAATCCACAACAAGGTGTAGTTTACACTAAATAAATTCCTCAGTGACCTACACGTCTCCAAAATGGATGAAACATGGTTCCATTGAAAGTATATCCATAGGACTACCCTCTAGCATTAATCCCAGGTCAAGGTGAACTAAGGTCACCCTATAGCAAAATAACAAAAACAAAGAATATCTTCCTTAGGTAATTTATCTAGGTCAAACCGAATGTGGTATTAACCTAATTCCAACTCCCCTAGAAGTGTCCTATCAAAATATATCAAACACCAGCAGCTCATAGTTTATTGATCTGTTGTTGAATTTTAATGAATTAAACTATTATGTGTACACCTTCTTCACTAGATAAATCACTCCAGTAGTTCTAGATATCCAAATTAGATAACTCCAATTTCTACAGAAATGTAATTCCAATACCTACCATGTAAAATAGGAATCACACTAAAACCTCCTGTAAAAGAAATCTGGTGAAAAATACAAATACCTTACACAACTGCCTTTGATGATTTATTAAGGGTATTCTGGTAATTCTTTTGAAAATATTACAATTCTATGTGGTTCAGTACATCAAACACTACTTAACCACCAAAGGAAATAATTTTTGGGCCTCCATATAAATTTTAGTGAATTATTCCCTCAAACTAGAGTTTATTCCACTATAAAAAGCATAACTAAATCTAGGTAAGTGATAATCTAGTGAAACCACTTGTGTTGGTCTTGTTTTGTCAAGACCTATCTAAGGATATTATTTTTGCACATTTGTATCCTACAGACCTTAGGCTTCCACCCCAAGTCCTTGCTAAATAGACTAGACAACTATCTTCCAAGGGAAAAAACCCTATTAAGGCAACCTAAGCAATTCCATTACTAGTACCCAACTTCTCCAAAACCTACTAAATTAAGTAGGATGAATTATGTTTGTTTGCTGTATGGTTTGATGCATGTATGCCTTGTATTGATTGTGGTATCGTCTACTTTCATGTATACTCGATGAAGGCGATAGTGTGATTGTTTGATGACGAGAAGAAAGGGACTTCTTATTATAATTTATTAGGTATTCTTGGTTATCTAAGGAAGTCCAGGGACTTATCGGTGATCACAGGCAAGCCACTATTCCCGAATTCCAATACTTGTCCTACTCTTTTTATTACCTATTTGGTATCTCCTTTATAAATTGCATTATTTATCTGCATGTCTGGTTTTATAACTACCGCGCTATTGACTTGGCTCCTCCAAGTTATGACTTGGTGTCCCTCATGGCACCCACCCTGATGTAAACCTACCATTTACCTCCTTTAGATCGAGGTTATGATGATTAGCATCCTACCTTGTTGGAAACCACGGATTTTTGTTGAATAAATTGTTTTGGGATTTACCCTACTATAAATGTTTCAAAACTTCTTTGTAAAACCCTTGGGAAGAGGCATAATTCCAAGAGGAATTTTTAACTAAAGAAGTGGTGATGATGAGAAATGAGGAAATGGGCAAGAGAAAGAGAAGGGATGTTCTACGCCTTTACCGAAACAATTTATCCGTGCATCCACATTACCCCAGGTGATGGGGCTTAGCTTGTAGTTTGTCTTCTTTAGCCGATGCAGCTTGTACAATGCTTATTGGAGAAATCCTTTGAATTCCGGACAGGTGCTAACAGTTCTACAGATCCGGAGCCTGTAGCTTGCTTCGGCAAGAGTGAGCCTGTCTTCGCAGGAGTGCCGGTGCATCAATTGGGTCTCCCGTGGACGGTATGACTTAGGTAGTATGGAAGGAAGTGAAGTCACCAAGTTAAGGTATACGCCTGACAACACCCGGATTTTTAATCCCAGATGCCTGTTATGTCTTACATCGCAATCCTAGGATTACCATTTTTGCGAGACATAACAGATTGGATATCACAGTACATCATCCATTACAAACCATAAATAAGGTCTTACACAAATAAGGATCTCATGATCCAGTCTTAATACAACAAAGCAGCGGAATAAATAATAAGCATAGCGGTGGGGTCCATCTTCAGGGGCATAGGCAATGCTCATGAAGGCAGATAGTCCTAGTTATCATAGCCGTCCTACTGACTATCATATTGGTAATCTCCTTCATAGTCTGGCCATAGGAATAGCCAGGGAAAAAAGCCATGAGTACTCTTTAAGTACTCGCAAACTACCACTAACAAGTAGTAATAGTCCTAGTGGGAAAAGCTAAAGCGAAGATTTAACTAAGAAGTTAAGTTTGAAACCTAAGATGAGTTCAGAAACAAAGAAAGATAAAATAAAGTTCTAGAATCACTTAAGTTGGGAAGATAGTGTTATAGTCACAACCCTGTTGTGGTCAAGTCAAGATTCATCATTCATTTCATAAGTCATTTTGAAAACATCTGACAACGAAACAGTATGGCCACTCCAACCGTCCATAACCGCGGACGCGGCTATTCGAATAGTTTGACACTCTGCAGAGGTAGTACACTTTCACCACAAGATTCGATACATCTATCAGGGATAACCCTGAATCATCATACTTAGTATGCAGATAATCAAACATAACCTTTCCTTTACACACTCTAGTATAAGCACCTCTCCTATGAGCATGGCATCCCAACCATGACCATCTGTCATCTTGGGCACTGCATAGGTGGACCACATTGAGAGGTAGCCTCAGCTCAAACCTCTCACGCGAGGGAACTAATACTAATGCATATAAACTTCCGACTAAGCCTTACCCAATTCAGGTATTGTGGTTGTACGGTAAAATTGGAATGGTATTGCATCCGAATCGAACCATTAGTTTTTGTAAAAGGGCTAAGGCTCATGCCTCAACATTTTCATCATGATAATCCATTTGTGTTTCTCAACACATGTCAAAACATCTCAATAGAATGACTCATCATTCCAAGGTTTTCACAATTCATTTTCACCAAGTATTCCCATCTAAAGTGACTCAAGTTTTGATCTAGCTCTAAGCTACTAAGTTAAGAGTGTTCACTAAGGTGGGATGCTAAGATCAATCTCATGCCATAGAATGACATCTAAAGTTATCTAGATAGGTCAAATTTTATACTTTTCATGCTACCTTCAAAACAAGTAAGGGACTTTGGTAAAGTAGAGAAAGTAAAAGCTTGAAAGTAAACTTGGAATAGGTACTAGTCAAAGTGGTATAACCAAAGCATTCCTAATGCATCTTGCTTAGGTTATCCAAATATTCTAGCTTGCTAACAATAGCTTGCCTTGGTTGGTGCAGAGGTTGAAGTTGTCTTCCTCCTCTTGATAGCACACCTCCTCCTCGAAATCTTGGTCGGTACTATCATCTATAAATACATACGGAGTATACAATCACCAAACAATACTTAACTAGTCTACTTAGCACTCTAAGGCACACATTTGATGATCTAATATCATCACACGCATCACAAGGTTTAATTAACTAGTTTTATTCTTTTTATTTGAGAAAAGTAATTTCTACTCATTGAAAATAACTAAGATTTAATATTCTCCAATTAAAATATGGGATCATATGGACACATGTCATCACCACATATTCTAACATATGGGAATGTGATTTAAGGGTTGGATCACATTTAATTAAGTTTAAGTTTATTATTTAATGATTTAAAGTGACTAGAAATGCCTATATAGCATTATTTTGGTACTAGTCCAAAGTCACTTCATGTAAACTTTAATATTATTACATATTCAGATAGGTATGGTTAATTGTGATTTTTGAGAGTTGGAATGAACTCAAAAGCTGTTATGGTTGATTTTATAAAAATGTTTGAATGTGCAAAAGTTTTCTGTCTTGTTATTCTTACTAGGAGAGATTTCTAACTCTAAATGAATTAAATCCAACGGGAAGATCTTTTCAGTAGCTTTCTAACGGGAAGATCACTCAAATTGGTTCAGTAAATCTTCCTGAATTTATTTTTGAACTAAGGGACATAAGTGAGTTTAAACTAAAATAGAAAAACCTAAATTTGAAATCATGGGCTAGCGCGGGAAATAAAACGGGCCGGCCCAGTGGCGCTCTGCGGTGCAAATGACAACTGACAGGGGGGTCCTACAGGTCAGCGGCACATCAAACGCGAAGCGGTACGGGGCAACGTGGACCGTGCGATTAAAAAGAAGATCTACGGCTGAGGATCGTCGTCCCCGGCGAACAGGTCGCCGGCGAGAGCTAACCCTAGCGGCTCGGTGGGGGTGCAATGGGGGCATACCAGGGCCCTAGCTAGCGTGGCGATGGGGGCGATCAAACGTGTTGTCGACGACGGACTTAGGCATGGTCGCGGTGGCTCCTGGGGTGGACGAAATCGACGGCACCTCTCCTCCTCTACTGCGGCAAGCTCCGGCTAAATTCTGGCGAACGGCGGCCCACCTTGCTCCGGGGATGGGGTGGAAGGATCAATGGGGAGAGGGGAGTGAGATGGTGTGAGTAGTTTGTGTTGGGGTGGCCTCCATTTATAGGACGATGAGGGGACCGAACGACACGACGGTGAGCTCGTCGGTGACGTTGATACAGGCGGCTAGAGGCATGGGCGGCGTAGGCGGACGGTGGCCTGCCTCCTGGCGGTCATCTACGGCTTAAAGGCAACGCTAGGGGCGGTGGCGTTTGGTAAGGAGCGTCCCGTGCTCTGGGAGACAAAGGCGGTGCTCGACGCGGTGCACGGCGACTGTGGGTCGCGCCGAGGCACACGGCCGTGTCTGGCGGGGTGCTGGGGTCGAGGCGGAGCAGCGTGCACGGTATTGGGTCGAGGGGCAGTCTGTGGCGTGCTGGTGGTGAGGGTGCTCTGGCTGCGCGTAGAGAGAATGGGCGACGAGGCTGGGGAGTGATCCAGTGGCTGGCAGTGGCCGTGGGGTGGACCGTGGGTGGCGGTAGGGTGGCGCCTAGCTTCCTGGAGAGGCGGAGAGGGGCTGGCTGTCTGCTGCTCCGTTGGCAACGTTGGCCGGCGATCATGGCGTCGGGGCGGCGTTGCACTGGCGCCAGGGGCTAACACTAGGGTGGGTTTTGGTCTGGTTGTGCTCAGGGGCGACAATAGTGTTCAATGCAAACAAAATGGCTCGACAAGAATTGATCAAAACAGTATAAGTTAGGCCAGTTTGATTCTGTCTGCAAGGTGTTCGACACAATGGCCGCATGAAAGTTTTATTTGAATTTTGGGCTGAATTTTGGTGGAGTGGTTTATCACATGCTTGAGCTTCTAGGTGTGCTTGGGTTTTTAAAATGGAAGTCATTTGAGTGGTTTTTGAAATAGGGTGATCTTGATACCTACACTAGATTCAATTTCAAATGCCATTTAAAATTAGTGTTTGTAAGTTTTTGGTAGATCACAAAGTGGGCCTTGGTACATCCGTACATGTACTAGCAAGGGGTGCAAAGATCCACATTTGTTTCTGTTAAGAACTGAGTTCTAGGAATAGCCAAAGTAGGCATGGTAGTTAAAATGGCACAAATGACCATTTGGTTATTTTATTCATTTTGATTTGTTTTTCTTTGGGATTTGTTTGGGAATGATCTAGATGATGTTTATTTCACTTAAGAATCATTTTACAAGCAATGGATCACTTAATCATGGCAATTCAAATCAACTCCTAATTTAAATGCACACACATATGAATGCTTTAATATTCTTAATTTGAAAACTTCTGTTAACTCTAAATTTGATGATTTGGATCTTGATCACTTGGATTAGAGTTTTGGGATGTTACAACACCAAGCTGCGGTTTGGGTATACGTGTGTACGGAAGGCAAGACTATGGCCGGGGGCCACATACTCGTTGCCGGGGAGAACAAACCCAAAAGGAAAAGCAGCCTTTGCTAGTGTCGAAAAGAGAAAGTTTAGGTTTGATTATCCGAGGGGACCTGAGTTTAAAGTTTTGTTTTAACTAGAGGCGGTCAAAGAGGTTTAAATAGGGTTTTAATCCAAATTGTTTTTAAAAAGGTTTTCAACAAGGATATGGGGATATCCTGCATTATAAAACAGAGGCATGTTTTTCAAAAGTCTTCTTCAACAAAGATATAGAGATGCCTTAACTACTAGAGATAATCTAGGCTTTTCAAAAACAACCCTAGATAGAGCTATCTCGCCACAGCCAGATTGCATTACCTTGTTTAACTTATCTTGGTGGTTTGCGAGTACATTCAAACGTACTCATGGCATTGTCCCTTGCTATTTTCTTGGCCAGGCTTTCAGAAGCTTGATAGCAGAAGATTAAGGTGACGTCCAGCAAGCTAGGCCATCCTTCTAGTCAGTCGCCTGTAGTTGGGTCCGACTATGCCCTCCGTGTGATGAAGCTCCGCTATAAAGGTTGTGCAGCCATAAGGGCAACTATGTAAGTCTTGTACTCGTTATGTTTCGGATGCGGTATTGATACTTGTCGGTTATGTTCCACAGCTCACTGATCATGGGAACGTGGATATTTACATAACAGGGATTTTTCTCAGATGTTGAATCCCGGGGACCCCACAGACTTGGTATCAGAGCCATCCTGACTGTAGGAGACCTTAGTTAGCATGGACATTAGACAGGAAACGACAAACCTGTTTTCTAAAATACAAGGGCGAAGAGATGACTATTTGCAAAAGTGCTTATGTCTTTTCCCCTGCATCTTGAAAGCTACTTGCATTAATATGATTTTCTAATCTTAAAATCTTGCACACTTGTCACTAACCCAACCCCATCTCAAAAATTGTTGTAGATGGCCTCTTTCAGCTCGGAACGCATCATCATTGGAGACAGCTTCTGGCCTTTTGAAGAGCAGCTTCACGGCCTGTTGAAGAGAGTCAATAGGCCCTCGCCGACGATTGAAGGAACCGAACTTCCTCGCAGTAACACCAATGTGATGCAATGGGTCATCAAGGTTGTAATTCCCTCCCCCGAAGATGACACCGCGCCCACAATCTTCACCTTCCTCAATAGCAACTGGGTAGATGGCATGGTGTGATCCATACAGGAGATCATGGCGCACCTCTGCAAGATCCACGAAGATGAGTTGAAGGATACCCCCTACCACCTATTTGGAAAGCGCGATGAAGATGGACTTCCTACCGAGTCCTTCCTCACCTGCTGCATCGGGAATCAGTAAGAGAACATGGAATACCTACTCCAACGTTCCTAGGAAGATCTTGACAAGGCCAGGAGAGAGAATCTGCTTCTAAAGATGGATATCAACATACTCCGTAACCACGAAAGAATTCTGAGAGCCACCAATGCTCGCTTGGAGAAGAAGCTGACCATTGAAGTACCCCCAACCCGTGAAGACAAAAATCCCGGGACTGACAACGAACTCCCGTTCCTCAATGAGTACCACCCTATCGTACAGTCACCGGCGCTGGCCAAGCCAACATCCAACCCTGAACCTTGGGAAGGCACCACTCTCACCTTCACTGAAGCCGAGCTGAATATCCCACATACCCCAGAGGATCTGCAGTAGCTGGAAGCCCCCCTAGAGTCAGCAACAAACCACAGATGCACCCTCCGAGTAATCACACGCGTTGCTGTACTCGCCCATCTAGCAATAGGGTAGAGTCATGAATCTTCCCTGACGCGTTTTGTAATATTAGGTACTATTGACACCTCCGGGTGCAGACTGTCTTGTTATGTAATAACTTCCTTGGATTTCTATGCTTCTTTGATGTTTTCCCTCTTGCGTGTTCTACCAAAGACGTTGCATCAGACCCAACCCGGAACTACAACGCCCCAAATGAACACATCTCCTGGTTGTCTAGTATTTTTCCCGAACGCAGGATGACTGCCGGTACCTCGTTAAGTACACCTTGTGAGACCTAGACCCTCGTTGGATCTGCTTGATTAGACCAAAATCGCTCTCCTATAGTTCTATACCCCATTAATCCCTCCGAGTTGAACTCCGAAAGCTAACCGCTTAATATAGCTTACTCCCATAACCGGAACGCGTACTACCAAGAGGAACTCACTCAAGATGGCCATGAGATCCGGAAGCTCGAATAAAGCATGTAGCCATTGCGGAGAAGAAGGACATCCAGCCAGCTAGTGCTTAGGCAACTGCCCAAACTGTGGGACACCTCATTCGTCCGAAGGTTGTCCAACTCTATTTGTCACTTGTTTCCTCTGCGAATGCCAAGACCATGTCCCTACCGACTGCCCCGTATATCTCCTCATTGGCAAGGCCCGTCAACTTCCCTGTGTCATCATAGGAAGGTCGTCAAGTAAGTCAAGTCGAAAGCAAGGTACCTGTTTCTCATGTGATCAACCCGGTCACTTCAGCCGAAGATGCCCCCAGCATACACCAGCCAATGCCTCCGCAAAGGTGAAGCCCAAAGCATCATCGATCTTCAACAAGTTTCAGAAGCAACAACCCTAACAAACCAAAGCTGAGCAACCTCTTTGCTTCAAATGTGACCAACCGGGTCATTTCTACCGAGCCTGTCCACAAACAAGAGGCTCCCACCCCAACACCTTTACATAGGGAGAAACTGCAGCCATTCGAAATAGTCCTACAAAGCGGAAGACCTGCCCTAGTTATGGACAACCCGGCCATCTTCTTCAACATTGCCCCGCTAGTGGTTATATCCCAAGAAAATCAAGAGCTGCCTTGAGACACCAAGAGCGTCAGCAAGAAATCACTAGAAGTCTGTGATCTTTTTCTCGCCTAGACGCAACAAAAGCCAGAATGCACGAGTGTCCTTACCTCAAGAAAGACGGCCATCTAACCTCCCGCAACCCTGCAACTCAAGATTGAGGAATCAAACCCCTTCTCCAAACTACTACATCTCCTTGGAGTAGAATCTAGAGAGAAGCTCCTTAACGTTACCCTGGAAATCCCTGAACGTCAGCAAGTGCAACTTATAATAAACTAGTCCCTGCCCCCCCCCCCCCCCTTGAACGACACATGTAATGCTACCCTCCCTTATGTCGTTGTACGCGACCTTAAGAACTATCATTTGCCACCCTCATCTGCGTGTATTAAGGATGTCCTTGGCTTGTAACTCTCCGAGCTGCCTAGTTTAGCCCTAAGGGGGAAAGACTACGTCTTTCCTACGTGAAGAGAATTAACAGATGGACCGAAGCCTAACCCTCCCCCGGAAGCTACGCTTGAACTTCGTCAGCACCTCAGAAGATCAAGATGAAACCCCCCTAGTACGCCTCACCCTCCTTCCCTAGAGTGGACCCAAACCCTTGCACGACGCAGAACTACCCATGCATCAAACCCAGTACGGAAGCAATAATCTTGCCGTAAAATTAGTATCCCCAAGTGAACCCTGACCAAGATCAACGCCGCGACACAACTTCTCCGCCCCTATCTCTCCCGAATCTCGGGACGGGATTCTTTTAATGGGGAAAGGTCTGTAACACCCCAATTTCAGCAACCCTGATTAGTTGTCTAGAAGGCAAAAATAAGGGGGAAGAAAATTTTTTCTTGTTTAAGTGCTGCAGTGTTTGCTTGTTGTTTGAATAGGCTTAGGGATATGAGTGTGTTTTAACTAATATCCTCCTTCTCTCAACACCAATTGACAAAAGCTATTTCACAAAACTAACTTGGCTTATTTCTCCATATTCACAAATGTTCTGGCATTTGAAAACCTGAGCCAAGATACCTTGCAAACCAAACTATTTTAGTAACTTCTATTTGAAAAATCTATGGAGAGCTATATAATATAATATCCTTATGTTTTCAAGGCAGAACCCTCAACTATTCTTATCTCTGGAATTACCAAAACCTTTTTATGAATCATTTGAATTCCAATCTTGGTAGAGATACCAAGAGACCCTCATCTTACTCCAAACTACAACCTTTTAAACCTACCTACCTCTACCTCAAGCTAGGCTTGATGGTAACCCTAGTAGTGGATTGCTTTGTTTATAGGACAAATTGCTTGATCTGCTATCTGATGATTGCCTTGATCTGCTGTTTGGTTTGTCTCCTTAGGAGATAGTATGAGCCACCCTAGGAGCTCACTCTCTAGGACTCAAGCTAATACCCATAAACAACTCCTAACCTATACTACAAGTTGGACCCAATCTTTAATCCCTAGATGATCCTCCAAATCCACTTAAACAGATCAATTCTGAAGTGATCCCTTCCATAAGCTTCCAAGTCCTTGAAGACCAATATCAAGCATGGGTCCCTCCTACTCCGTACCCTATTACACATCATCCACTTGATGATTCTTTGGTACCTTGCAACCCCTCACAAGCATCACCACCCACATCCTAGTCAAAAACCCTAAATCTACCAAATTTGGCAAAGTCTGGAAAACTATTTCCAACATCACCGTCTCGAATGCCTCCCTTTCTGAAGCCTTGTGCCTTTTTGGAATTGCACTTGAACCATCTTGTAGACCATCATAAGGACTAAAAAGGACCACTCTTACCTTTGGTTATGCCATCCTCCCACCCACTGGTTCCTGATGGTTTTGTAGGCAAGAAAATAACTTTTCCTGCAAATCTAGTCAACATGCCTACTTTCACAAAAGTTCACAGCACCATCCTATCTTCTATGTACCAACTCTTTGCATGACGGTGATCAACTCTTATAGGTATACCAGTACCCACCTCACTTGTTCCAATTGGATCTTTGTGCTTCAACAACCCACTAGGTTTTGTAGGCTACTTGATAACTTCTTTTGGAAGCCTTAATTTTATTCATAGTTCCACATCAATTCTTGGAGAACTCAAACCTGTCCACTACCACCTCCCTATACCATGGTGATCTACAACACTTGGTCTTTCCATCCCTATATTCCCTGCCCCAAGGTGAGCTTTGAGTTCCAAGATCCAACAATGTTTGGCTGGTATGAAATCAACTTTGCCCTAAATCCATTTGTCCTTGTTTCCCACCAAAATCAACTTGGATTCTCATAACACAAGGTTGATTAATCTAGGTACACCTTGGGTACATCATCTCCCTTGATTAAAAGGATTTATCAATATTTACCCATAATTATTATGGACCAAAATTCCTTTTTAATCTTCCCTCTAGCAGAAAATCCAAAACTCTCAATAAGGGAAAGTTTTCTTTTCTCCAAAACACTTGCTCAACTCTAAGCACCTTTGAAGTATATCCACCATACCCCACCTTCCCATCTCAAAAATAAATTTGTTTGAGATCCCTTATTAATTCTTTTTGCCATTTTTCTCAAATGGCAGAAACAAGAAATAAATCCTTAAAAATGCTTTTCCTTCTCAATAAATCCTGAGAAAATTCTCCTAAGTATGTATTCATATTTGGGATCACCTAACACCAAAATCCCACCTTGGAAAATTCAAAAACCTCAAAGGAACTCCATAAAACCTATTCAGCAGTTTTTGAATAATTAATAAAATGTGGATCTAAACTACTCAAAAAATTCTTGGAAGGATATCTTAACCACTCCTACCTACCAGCATCATCATCCCACCTAGTAATATCAAATTTAGTAACCTTCCTTCATAAGCATCAAAATGTCCCTTACCGCAACGTTGATCAACACTTGATTTACTCCCCATCAAACCCTCACCAACCTGGCCAGGGAAGCTTACTCAACACACCTCACTCCCCTCTGGCCGTGCACTGTAGCACCAGCCCTCCTCTCTCCTCTTTTGTCTTTAGCACTTGGACCAAGTGAGATAGAGAGACACATGTGGGTAACCCAATTTTGTAAAGCAATGCAGCAACAACCATCTCACCCCTCTCTATCGCCTACACGACCCCACACCCCCTCCCCACCGCCCACATTGCCCAACCACGAGCCAACCCTCTCCCCATGGCTCTCCATGAGCTTGGTCTACCCTAGACCCTCCCTCTTCAGTTTATAAGGAGAAACACCACCCCAACACCCTTCCTCCAGCTCATTTGCTCCCTACCACCTCCACTTACCTCCTAGAACCCTCTCTCCCTCTCCTCTACCCTGTTCTGCCCGAGTGAAAGAGAGAGAGGAGCTCTCGGCCTCCTCAAGATCTCGAGCAAGGTGCTCTCCACCCTACTCTTCCTCGCCTGCATGTCACTCTACCGTGATCCCTTCTTCCTCCTCTATCTAGCCATGTGCGTATTTTGGCCCAGGACCGCCTCCTATGACCTCACCGGCGAAGCTCCAGCGAGCTAGGTTCGGGTAACGTCACGCGAGCTGCTTCAGGGAGGAAAAAGCCACCGTGCCTCCCATCCCCGAGCTCCCCGCCGTCGACCGCGTCGCTCTGTCGCCTCCACACTTTCCCTCGAGCACCCCAGGTGAGCTCCCCGTCCCGCGCGACCCTCTGCTAGGGTTTGCACCCCACCGACGCGTCGAGAGCTAGGAGACAACGCCGTGCCGTCGATCTCCCCTCTAATCCAACGGTCGCCGTGCGCCCATACCGCTTCGCCACGTCGTGCCGCTGATGAGCGGGCCCGCTCTGTCGGGTTCAAATCCGCACCGCGCGCGCTCCCTCTGGCATCGCATGGGCCGGCCTGCCTCCGGGTGGCCCAGCACACCCCAGATCTAGCCTAGTTACCCTTTTCTCCTTTTTCCTTTTTCTTTTAATTGCAGATCCATAAATGTACCAGTTGAATTAAATCATTTTGAAAATATAAATAAGATCCAAATGCCAAGATCTAAAATTATGTTAGTCCTCAGATGTTCTCTAAAACATGCAGAGGTAACACCTGGTCAAAAATAATTTCTATTATATGTTGGCAATTAATCTGCAATAAGGTGTAGTTTCCACTAAATAAATTCCTCAGTGACCTACACGTCTCCAAATTGGATGAAACCAAGTTCCGTTGAAAGTATATCTAGAGGCCTACCCTCTAGCATTTATCCCAGGTCAAGGTGAAATAAGGTCACCCTATAGAAAAATAACAAAAACCTAGAATATCTTCCTTAGGTAATTTCTCTAGGTCAAACCAAATGTGGTATTAACCTAATTCCAACTCCCCTAGACGTGTCCTATCAAAATCTATCAAACACCAGCAGCTCATATTTTATGCAGCTGTTGTTGAATTTTAATGAATTAAACTATTCTGTGTACACCTTCTCCACTAGATAAATCCCTCCAGTAGTTATGGATATCCAAAT
The DNA here is from genome assembly GCA_910589775.1 of Avena eriantha. NCBI lineage: Eukaryota > Viridiplantae > Streptophyta > Magnoliopsida > Poales > Poaceae > Avena > Avena eriantha. The sequence goes on from OU342742.1 coordinate 406,713,343, forward strand.
TAGGTAACTCCAATTTCTACAGAAAGGTAACTCCCATACCTACCATGTAAAATTGGAATCACACTAAAACCTTCTGTAAAAGAAATCTGGTGAAAAATACAAATACCTTACATAACTGCGTTTGATGATTTATTAAGGGCATTCTGGTAATTATTTTGACAAGATTCCAATTCTATGTGGTTCAGTACATCAAAAACTACTTAACCACCAAAGGAAATAATTTTTGGGCCTCCAGATAAATTCTGGTGAATTATTCCCTCAAACTAGAGTTTATTCCACTATAAAAAGCATAACTAAATCTAGGTAAGTGATAATCTAGTGAAACCACTTGTGTTGGTCTTGCTTTGTCAAGACCTATCTGAGGATATCATTGTTGCACATCAGGCTTCCACCCCAAGTCCTTGGTAAATAGACTAGACAACTATCTTCCATGGGAAAAACCCTATTAAGGCAACCTAAGCAATTCCATTACTAGTACCCAACTTCTCCAAAACCTACTAAATTAAGTAGGATACCTTATGTTTGTTTGCCATAAGGTTTGATGCATGTATGCCTTGTATTGGTTGTGGTATCATCTACTTGCATGCATACTCGATGACGGCGATAGTGTGATTGTTTGACGACGAGAAGAAATGGACTTATTATTATTATTTATTAGGTATTCTTGGTTATCTAAGGAAGTCCAGGGACTTATCGCTGATCACAGGCAAGCCACCATTCCCGAATTCCGATACTTTTCCTACTCTTTTTATTAGCTGTTTTGTATCTCCTTTATAAATTGCATTATTTATCTGCATGTCTGGTTTTATAACTACCGCGCTATTGACTTGGCTCCTCCAAGTTATGACTTGGTGTCCCTCATGGCACCCACCTCAATGTAAACCTACCATTTACCCACCTTTAGATTGAGGTTATGATGATTAGCATCCTACCTCGTTGGAAACCACGAATTTTTGTTGAATAAATTGTTTTGGGATTTACCCTACTATAAATGTTTCAGAACTGCTTTGTGAAACCCTTGGGGAGAGGCATCGTTCAAAGCGGATGTTTTAACTAAAGAAGTGGTGATGATGAGAAATGAGGAAATGGGCAAGAGAAAGAGAAGGGATGTTCTACGCCTTACCGGAACAATTTATCCGTGCAACCACATTACCCCAGGTGGTGGGCTTAGCTCTTAGTTTGTCTTCTTTAGCCGAGGCAGCTTGTACAATGATTATTGGGAGAAATCCCTTGAATTACGGACATACGCTAACAGTTCTACGGATCCAGAGCCTGTAGCTTGCTTCGGCAAGAGTGAGCCTATCTTCGCAGGAGTGCCGGTGCTACAATTGGGTCTCCCGCGGACGGTATGACTTAGGTAGTATGGAAAGAAGTGGAGTCACCAAGTTAAGTTATACGCCAAGCTGCGGTTTGGGTATACGCGTGTACGGAAGGCAGGACTATGGACGGGGGCCACATAATCGTTGCCGGGGAGAACAAACCCAAGAGGAAAAGCAGCCTTTGCTAGGGTCGACAAGAGAAAGGTTAGGTTTGATTATCCGAACCCCCGTGTACCGTGTGTAGTGGGGCGTGGTTTTATCCCGGCAGATGTATTAATTCTTGTGGGGAAGTGCGCAAACTCTGTAGAGTATAATCTATTCGAATAGCCGTGTCCACGGACAAGAACGGTTGGAAAGGCGATGGCTAGGAGTACCCAAATGGTGGTTTTTGGAAAAATGGATGAAAGTATGGAGGTTCCGAGGGGACCTGAGTTTAAAGTTTTGTTTTGACCAGAGGCGGTCAAAGAGGTTTAAATAAGGTTTTAATCCAAACTGTTTTCAAAAAGGTTTTCAACAAGGATATGGGGATATCCTGCTTTATAAAACGGAGGCATGTTTTTCAAAACTCTTCTTCAACAAAGATATAGAGATGCCTTAACTACTAGAGATAATCTAGGCTATTCAAAAACAACCCTAGATAGAGCTATCTCACCACAACGAGATTGCATTACCTTGTTTAACTTATCTTGGTGGTTTGCGAGTACATTCAAACGTACTCATGCCATTGTCCCTGGCTATTTTCTTGGCCAGGCTTTCAGAAGCTTGACAGCGGAAGATTACGGTGACGTCCAACGAGCTAGGTCGTCCTCCCAGTCAGTCGCCTGTAGTTGGGTCCAACTATGCCCTGCGTGTGACGAAGCTCCGCTGTAAAGGTTATGCAGCCATTAGGGCAACTATGTAAGTCTTGTACTCGTTATGTTTCGGATGCTGTATTGATACTTGTCTATTATGTTCCACGGCTCACTGATCGTGGGAACGTGGATATTTACATAACAAGGATTTCTCGAATGTTGAATCCGGGAGACCTCACAATCCAAGTACTCCTTCACCGTAGGTTTTTGTTTATACAACACTTACAAATGATACAAATGCTTCCTCAAACTGCATTTGTATGAAGCTGGCCATAGGTTGTCAGTATAAAGTTTACCCTTGAATTTCTTTGTAAAATTCTGCACTAAGTGTCGCATACATTCCCTATGCTCCACTCTAGAGAATACTGCTTCTACAGCTTTCTCCAAACGTTTGCAAGCGTCCGTGTGGATAGTAAGTCCTGGTGGATGACCTATAAGGTCGCACAAATTTTCCAGAAACCAAGTCACCCTTTCCTCTGACTAAATCTCCAAAACTCCAAAGGCAACAGGGAACATCCAATTGTGGCCATCAACTGTAATTGGAACTACTAGCTGTCCTTTAATTATTCCATGAAGAGTTGTTGCATCCACGGCCAAATAAGGCCTTCAACCATCAGAAACACTTGCCAGCAAGCTTTGACACAAACAAAATCCCTTCTAAAGCACTCCTTCTCCATCGTGTTCCCTCTTATTTTGTACTAAATTGTATGCATGTCTATTCGTATAACACTACCTGGACTAGCCATCTCCACTTAAACTTTAAAGTTGTAAAGCAACTGAAAACTTTCATTCCATGGACCATTGATTCTATCAAGAGCCATTTCCTTTGCATAGAAAATCCTCATGTAAGATATTGTAATATTAAACTTTTCAGATACTTTTTTTATGAGTGCTCTTTCACCAAGTGATGGGTTCGCTCTCATCCAATCCATGATTGCATCTGCCAACCACCTACTCTTTTCTAGTTTTGTTTTGTACTTTGGTTGTCCCACTTGAGGTGGACAAGAATGTTCGAACCGGTTACATTTTATCTGAAACATAATGAATATGTCAGGTACAGTTAACAAATTCTACACAATGATCTAAAATACACAACTGGTTGTAATACCTAAACCAAACTGCTCCTGAGCATAGTGGATGCATGCATCCTCCACCTACACCACTTGTATGGGCACTTCACTGTGAACCTTTCTGGCTCACTCTTAATAACAACATAATCATTATTAGTGCAGATGCAATATGTAGTAAGAGCATTACGACAGTCCCGCATCATTGAAATATGGTGCCTTTTGAAATCCTAGGATCGTTCGTGTCCCACTCAATTACTGGCAAGTCCTCACCATCGTACTCGGCTAAAACGAGACTATCATTGTTCTCCTCGTTTCTTCTTCATCAGTGTCATCAAATTTGTCATTGTGGGCCAATTCATCCATGTATTGATCCTCTAGTGCCTATTTACTGAATCTATCTAGCAATTTAGGAAACACTAACTCATCCTCCGCATCCAGTGGAGGTGCTCCCTAGGTAGGCTCTACTTCGGCCTCCACATCAGTCGCAAGAGCGATTTGGCTTACACTCGCAGTGTGAACAGATTGTACTGCTGTGAACCTACAAGGAGCGCCGGGGCGCACACTCTTAGCAGACATAGTAGACACACATGATGCCCCACCACCTGCTGATGCCTGACCACTAGATGATGCTTTAGACCTCTTTCCCATGTGTTTAAATTTAGGTTGCACATGGAGACAAATTCAACCAAAAAATTCGGAAGCATTCAAAGAGAAAAGCATTACCAGATCAGCTTCGCTAGTTAGTGGGAGCAATCTTTGCTCGCTAATGTTGAAATACTGCAAATCAACAGAATTGCCATTTCTAGGGGAATTTAGAATATATTTTATCTTTCAAATCCCTAAAAGTTTTGGAGGTTGCAACCACCGCTGGGAAGTAACATCCAGAGAGATAGCATTCACAACCACGAATTACGCTAGTATCTAGTTGAACCGCCAGCCGAAATGCCAGCGTTGGATCAATCCTATCAAAAAAAACAAGGCAGTTAGCTGAGCACCAGCGATTCGCGCTCACTTACTTCCTAAAATCAATCCACAAAGGGAAACAATACTTACCCAGATGGAATCCATGCTTTAGATCCCTCTGATTCCACCCAATCTTCTGCGTGCTCGACGGGGAGGACCGGTACACCCGCCGGTGTCGCATACTGTTCCGCAAAAGGGGTAGATCTAGCAGGGGAGGAAGCGGAGCCGGAGTGGGCTCCGCGGATAGGTGGAGGGGGTGGCTCGGGGGCCGAGGACGACATAATGTAGGAGGGGATCTTGGGTAGGAGGGCACAATAGTGGGGGAACAAAGGGGAGGTGTGGGAGCTGTTCCAGGCTCAGAGCGAGAATGGCCGGTCCGACGTGTCTCCATGCGGCCCCACCCTTCACCACGTATGCAAGGCCCATCCCAATGCGGCCCCACCCTTCACCACGTATGAAGGACCCATCCCAACATGGCCCCATCCGTCAGAACATAACGTAACGCTCAATGGAGGATCCGCCCGTACGCGGTCCCAGCTATCATCATGCAATGGTCAAGCCTTTGACCTAACGGCATCCCCCCGTCCAAGTGCATGTGAGGGTTTCGGAATGGAGGGAGGGGAAAAGTGAGGAAAAACTAAGCGCCTGGGGAAAACAGAGTACAACTAACGAACCAAGGGCACGAAAATAGAAATCCCTATTTTCGATTTATGTCCATTCAATATTATAGGTGTATATTTGGATGATGTAGTGGTACATTGCTATTTTCGTTATGTTTCGGGTGTACCCATGATCAGTGGTAAATTTGGATCTAGTCATTTGGAAAAGATTTACCATTTTATTTAGATTTAAACCTAGCAGAAGCATTGCTGGAATAATGGATCTGCTAAAAAAAGGGTGAAGTGGGCCGGATCTGGGGAGCTACTGGGCTGCAGAGGAGGATTCAGCCCACGACGGGGCAGCACGACACGCGGGAGGGGTGGTTCGAACCTGACGAGCGGGGCCCGCTGTCAGCGAGCGAGAGCGCCGAAGTGGTATAGGACGCCGTTGGCCGTTGGATCAAGTCGCAACGGACGGCTCGTGGTCGTCGTCTACGCGGGCCAGAACGCCGGCGGCCAAACCCTAAGCAGCGGTGGAACGGGGAGGCGAGAGCTCACCAGAGGGCTCGGGGACGGTCAGGGATGGTGCAGGACGACGCGGTCGACGATGACGAGTAGATCGGTGGGCAGCACGACAGCGGAGGACCACTAGAAGCAGCTCGGGCGACGGCGGCCGGAGCTCAATGCCAACGACGGAGGAGTGGGTCCTGGGCAGAAAGGAGAGCACCATTAGATGCCGGAGAGCAAGGGGAACTCAGGGGCTGACATGCAGAGAGAATGGGGGAGGGAGGAGAGAGCCTTGCTCGATTTGGAGAGGAGGCCGAAGCTCTCCTCTTCTTCTTCCTCGGACAGCACATAGCAGGGGAGAGGTAGGGCATGCTGGGGAAAGCAAGTGGGGTGGAGAGGGGGCTAATGAGGGCAGGGAAGGGCGAGCTGGGGAGGGCTGCTAGCCATATATACCAAGAGGAAGTAGTAGATGGGGTAAATTACCAATGTGGGCATACGGGAGGGCAATGCTGGTCAGTGATTGGCCCAGGGGGAGGTGGAGAGGGGTAAGATTGGTATTTGCTGGTGCTGGATCTTAGAGAGAGTGGTGGCATCAGTGGTAATTAGAGGGGGACAAATCTTGTAAGAACTTTGTTGTCTCTATCTCTTACTACTAGTACAAGGGCAAAATGGTCAAGGCTGAGGTGGAGCTACAGTGCTGGTCGACCAAGGATGTGTCATGGTGTTAAGGATCAGTACTGATCAAGAATTGATGGAAAATGGAAGTGCTTAGAGTGGTCGTTTGCTTAATGGACAAATATTGGTCTAATAGATGGTTGTGAAGGAACTCCAAATATTTTCATTGGACCCGAGGAGAAAATGGTACCGGTGAGTAGAGGAGGTCAAGGTAGACTCCTAGGATTTATTTGGGATTTTTATATGGAGCTTAAGTCCACTTAAATCCATTTACTCAAAAAGGACAGAGGTGGTCTTTAGCAGATCATTTGATAAATTTCCATTGGGCAGGGATGGGTTTTGATGTGGGAGGGTCCAAAATGTGAATACACACTTGGAGGAATTTTCCCAAGATTTATTGGGGATTAAAAGTATTTAAAACAATTATTATTCCAATTCAGCCATTTAAGAAAATGGGCAAAAAGAAATAATAAAGTTTCTCAAATATAATTATTTTTGAGGTGGCAAGTTGAGGTATGATATATGCAACTCACAAGAGTCAAAAGTTTGGGAAGTGGTTTGGTAAAAATGAAACTTTCCTTTATGGAGGGAGTTTTGGAAATTTTGACTATTTAAGAAATTAAATAGTTTTGGGCCCATAATAATTATGGATAATTATTGATAAATATTGGTGATCAATGTAGATGATATAGACAAGGTGTATCAAGAAGTTGCAACCTTGTGGACTGAAATTCCAACTTGAAATGGATGGAAAACAAGGAGTTGAGTGATCTAGGGTGGTGTTTTTTTTATACCATCAAAACATGATTACATCCTGGAGCTCAGATCTGACCTTGGTGGAAGGGATAGATGGATAGCTAGACCATGTCATATAGATGATCATGGCAGGAGGAGTTTGAATTAATTGTATTTGCAGTGATCTTGAATTGATAGCAAACTTTGTTGAAATTAAGGTTGCCATGCAAAAAGAGTCATGATGCCTTCTAGACCATGTGGGTTTAATCGGCACAGAGATCCACTTGGGGCAAGTGAAGTGGGTTATGATAGATATCAAGGAGTATAACACAACCATGCATATAGTTGGTCCATAGGGGTTTGGATGAAGGTGTGAGCTTCTAGCAAGGTAGGCATGATGACTAGTTTTGCAGGAAATGTTATTTTCTTGTCTACAAAACCATCATGGACAAGTGTGTTTGAGGAGGATCTAACCAAGGGAAAATGGGGGCCTTGGTATTCCTTAGGATGGTTACCAAGATGGGGCAAATGCATTCCAAAAATGCACATGGTTTGAGAAGAGGAGGCATTCAAAGATGTGATGCTGAAACTGCTTCCAGACTTAGCCATATTTGGCAGTTTTGAGGATTTTGACTAGAGTATGAGAGGGAATGGTCTTGGAGGAGTTGCAAGGTATTAGAGCTTTTAACAAGATGGTGATATTGAAGTGTAGAGTGAGTTAAAAGGCCCTTGCTTGACATTGGTCTTCCAGGACCTGAGAACATCTAGAATAGAAATCCTCAGAATGGATCTGGTTGAGGGTTTTAGATAATCACCTAGTGGCTAGGGATCACAACAAGGTTGGCTTCTTTCTTAGGGATTGATGATTGGGAAACATCTAGGTCCTAGTGATGAGATCCTAGAGTGGCTCATACTACTACCTAAGCAAACAAGTCAAACAGCAGATCAAAGCAACTCATCAGACATCAGATCAAGGCAACTCATCTTATAAACAAATCAACTACTCTAGGGTCACCATCAAGCCAAGCTTGAGGTAAGGTTGGGGAATTTTGAGGAGTTTAAGTTTTGAACAAGGTGATAGTCCTTGGTATCTCTACCAAGTGTAGAATTCAAATGCTTTTGGGAAGAGGTTTTGGGAAAACTAGAGGTAAGATTAGTTGAGTGTTCTATCTTGAAAACATAAGGAGGTTGTATTATATATCTCTCCATAGTTTTGTAAATAAAAGCTACCAAAATAGTTTTGGTTACATAGTCATCTTGGCTCATGTTTTGAAATCCAAGAACGTTTGAGAATATGTAAGGTAAGCCAAGATAGTTTTGGTAAATAGCTTTTGTCAACTGAGGTAGAGGTAAGGAATATCCTAAGATACACTTCATAAGCACAAGTGCAAACAAACATCAAGCAAGCACTACACAAAAGCACAAGCAAATGTTTTTGTTCCCCCTGATTTTTGCATTCTGGGCAACTAATCAGGGTTGCTGAAATTGGGATGTTACAGACCTTTCCCCCTTAAAAGAATCTCGTCCCGAGATTCCGGAGAGTAATGTTAGGGGATTTGTCTCGGAGTTAGTACCATGTGTTTCTTGCGGGCTAACTTGTCGACCTTGTCTTCGAACAGAAACATCTTGACAGCATGGTTGAACTCCAATCTTCTTGAAACTCAGGGGTCGAGTTGGCTTCCACAATGATTCCGGGGAGGGATCTTCCTTCAGTAATGGTCTACGACGCTTCACTTAAGTGAGTTGTTGAATCCAAGTCTGTGACCGGTCTGTGCTCTGAGGTCTGTGTCTTAGGGTCACATGGTCGGGCAGAGAGGTTATCTATTTTGCGGGAAAGACGCGGTCTTTCCCCCTTAGGATTTGACTTGGGTAGGTCGGGGAGTTACAGATAGGGAACTTACTTAATAGGGTGACAGAAGTGGATCTCAAGATAGCATATCACAACATAGGGAGGGTGGCATCCTAGCTGTCTTTCTAGAGGGGACATGGGCTAGTTTACTACAGGTTGCACTCGTCGACTTTGGGGAAGTCCTGGAGTGGGTGAAAGGGCTTCTCTCTATCTTTACTTCCAAGGGCCCTATCATCTAGGAAGGCGCGGGACATCTTCAGTCTTGAGCTGCGTGGCAGCGAGCGATTGGGTGACCATCTTTTAAGCGGGAGGGGACCTTGGATGTCTTCGAGCTTCTCGGTCAAGGAATTCATGGCGGATTTCCTCTCGGGGCATTCTCGCTTGAAGTGACTGGTTAGTCCACACGTGAAGCAGGGGTTCTTCTTCCGTCGTGGCTGAGTTGACGACTTATCTAGGCTGACATCGGGAGGTTGACAGGCCTTGCCAATGAGGGGATATAATGGGCATTTGATAGGGGCATGGTCTTGGCCTTCACAGAGAAACAAGTGATAAGCCGAGTTGGGCATGCTTTGGGTGGATGGGGTTCTCCACAATTGGGACAGTGGCCAGAACATCTGTTGGCTTGGTGCCCTTTGTCTCCGTAGCGGCTACATGCCTTCTTCGAGCTTCCGGTCTTCATGGCCATCCTAGGGGTGGTCTTATTGGTGGCAGACGATGCGGGCTGGGTCTGATGCAACGACTTGGGTAAAACACACAAAAAGGAACAAATCAAGCAAGCATAGCAATCAAGGAAGTCATTACAGAACCAAACAAATCCGCACTCGAGGGTGCTAATAGTACTTAGGCATTATAAAACGCGTTCAGGGACGACACATGACTCTACCCTATGCGGGTGATTACTCGGAGGGTACATCTGTGGAGTCTTGGAAAGCTTCGGGGTCTCCAACTACTGCAGATCCCCAGGGGTTTGCGGGATATTCAGCCCGTCTTCGGTGAAGGTGAGAGTGGTGCCTTCCGCTGGTGCAGGGTTGGAGGTTGACTCGGTGGGAGCAGGTGACTGGACAATGGGGTGGTACTCATTGAGGAAGGAGAGTTCATCGTCAGTTCTGGGGTTCTCGTCTTCAGGGGTGGGAGGTACTTAAGTGAGAAGCTTCCTTGCCAAGCGGGCATTGGTGGCTTGGAGACTTCTTTCGCGCTTGCGGAGTAGGTTGATGTCCATTTTTAGAAGCAGATTCTCGCGTCTGGCCTTGTCAAGATCTTCCTGGGAGCGCTGGAGTAGGTATTCCATGTTCTCCAGCTGATTTCCGATGCAGCAGGTGAGGAAACACTCAGAAGGTAGTCCATCATCATCTCGCTTTCGAAACAAGTGGTAGGGAGTATCCTTCAACTCATCTTTGTGGATCTTGCAGAGACGCGCCATGATCTCCTATATGGCTCGCACCACGCCATCTACGCAGTTGCTGTCGAGAAAGGTGAAGATTCTGGGCGCGGTGTCCTCATCGGGGGAAGGAATAACAGCCTTGATGACCCATTGCATCACATTGGTGTTACTGCGAGGAAGTTCGGTTCCTTCAATAGTTGGCGCGGGTCTCTTGACTAACTTCAGTAGGTTGTGAAGTTGCTCTTCAAAGGGCCAGAAACTGTCTCCAACGATGATGCGCTCTGAGCGGAAAGAGGCCATCTACAGCAGGTTTGTGAGATGGGGTTGGGTTAGTGACAGTGTGCAGGACTTTAGGCTTATGAAATTATATTAAGGCAAAGAGTTTTCAGAATAGAGGGGGAGAAGACATAAGAACTTTTCCAAATAGTCATGTTTTTCCCTTTCCTTTTTAGAAAATAGGTTTGTCGTTTCCTGTCTAACGTCCATGCTAACTAAGGTCTCCTACAGTCAGGATGGCTCTGATACCAGGTCTGTGGGGCTCCCCGGATTATTCATCCGAGAAACCCCTATTATGCATACATCCACGTTCCCATGATCAGTGAGCCGTGGAACATAACTGACACGTACCATAACAACATCCGAAACATAACGAAAATACAAGACTTACATAATTGCCATTATAGCTACATCATCAATAACAGCGGAAAATCGCCAAGCGCAGAGCCCAATCGTGCCTCAACCTATAGGCAGCTGACTGGGAAGACGGCCTAGCTCGCTGGATGTCACCTTAATCTCCTGAAAGTCTAGCAAAGTAAATAGCCAGGGACACAGCTGTGACTAATTTGAATGTACTCGCAAACCACCAAGATAAGTGAACAAAGGAAATGCAATTATGGTTGTGGCGAGATAGCTCTATCTGGGGTGGCTTTTGAAAAGCCTAAGCTAACTTTGAAAATCATGGCATCTCCATATCTTTGTTGAAAAAGAGTTTTGAAAACATGCTTCTGTTTATAAATCCATACATCTCCATGTCTTTGTTGAAAAAGAGTTTTGAAAACAGTTTTCGTAGTAAAAACCTTTTTTTAAACATCTTCGACCCCTCGGGTCAAAACAAATCTTTCGAACTCGGGTTCCCCCGGAACCTTTGTCCTCAAAGTACTTGTTTCCCAAACAAGCACAGTTTGGGTACTCCTAGCCAACTCCTTTACAACCGTCCTTGACCATGGACATGGCTATTCGAATAGGTTATACTCTGCAGAGTTTGCACACTTTACCCACAAGAATCAATACATCCGTCGGGATACAACCACGGCCCACTACCACTGTAGATGGGGGTCCGGATAATCAAACCTAACTTTTCGCTTGTCTACACTAGGAAAGGCATGCTTTTCCTCTTGGTTTGTTCTCCCCGGCAACGAGTATGTGGCTCCCAGCCATTGTCCTTCCTTCCGTACACTTGCATACCCAAGCCGCAACTTGGTGTATACCTTAAATCTGGAGACTGAACTTCCTTCCGTACTACCTAAGTCATATCTTCCACGGGAGACCCAATTGTTGCACCGGCCTCCTGCAAGGTCAGGCTCACTCTTGCCGAAGCAAGCAACAGGCTTCAGATCCGTGATCTGGGACACCTACCCGGTCTTCCAGGGATTTCTCCCTATAAGCATGGTAGAAGTGCCTCGGCTAATGCGGACAAACTACGGGTTAAGCCCCAGCAACCTGGGGTAATGTGGTTGCACGGTAAAAGTTGTTCCAGTAAAGGCATAGAACATGCCATCACATCTTCTTGTTTCTCCTCATCATCATTTCTTTTGTTTAAACTTCCACTGGGAACGATGCCTCTTCCCAGGGTTTTACAAAGTTGTTTTTGAAACATTTGTAGTGGGGAAAATCCCAAAACAATTTATTTTCTCACAACCAGGGTTTCCAAGGAGGTAGGATGCTAACCATCGTACTCTCAGTCTAAAGGGGATAAATGATGGGTTCATCGGGGTGGTGCCTCGAAGGACACGAAGTCATTACTTGGAGGAGCCAAGTTACTACCGCAGTATTTATTAAACAAGACATGCAGGTAGAGTATGCAATTCGTAAAGAAGATATAAAACATGTAAAAGATATTAGGACATGTAATAGAGTTCAGGAAGTGGTGGCTTTCCCGTGATCAGCAATAAGTCCCTGGACTTCTCCGGATGACCAAGAATACCCAATAATGTAATAATCAGAAAACCCGTTCTTCTTGTCGTCAGACACTCACACTATCGTCGTCATCGGGTACACATGAAAGCATACAATACCACAATCAAAACATCCAAACAAACATCAAACCATACAGAAAACACACATAAGAAATACTACTAGACTAGGGAGTTTTGGAGGGGTTGGGTATTGGTGGTGGAATTTACTAAATGGCCACTATAGTGGTTTCCATTTGGAAGATAGTTGTCTAGGGTAAATACAAGGGACTTGGGTTAGGGTTCTATGGTAAGTAGGTTACCAAAGGGAAAAAAGTGATATCCACAGATAGGTCTTGACAAGACAAAACCATCACAAGTGGTTTCACTTGATTATCACTTTTCTAGATGGAGGTATGCATTTAATAGTGAATTAAACTCTAGTTTGAGGAAATAATTCACCAGAAAAGTTCTGGAGCTCCTAAAATTATTTCCTTGAATGGTTTGGTAGTACTTGCTGTACTTAACCACCTAGAGTTGGAATCAAGTCAAAAGAATTACCAGAATGCCCTCAGGAAATTCCTAAAGACAGTTTTGTATGATTCTTCTTTTATTTACCAGATTAAATCTACAGGAGATATTGAGTTGGTTCCAAGGGCATGTGATATGCATGTCCAATACCTTTCTGCAGGAATTGGATTCACCCTTTTTGGAGTTGCCAAACTCCTGGAGTGATTTAATTAGGGAAAATACCCATCACAGAGGTATTTAAATCACTAAAATGTATCCACAGCTCAATAATTTCTGAGCTGCTAGGATTTGGTAGATATGGGTTCTGGCGTGTACTGGGAGGTAGAATTAGGTGCATACCTCACTTGGTTAGACCTAGGGAATTTACCTAATACCATTAGTTGCTAGTTTTGTAATTTTTACTAAAGGCAGAATACAGTTCTCCTTGGGATGGGACCTATGCTGGTAAGTAGGTATTTCAAGTACCTTCTAGTAGGTCTTTGTTTCAACTCAAATGGAGTTGTAAAACGCACAGAGGAAATAAATTAAGTGTACCAGATATATATTCTAGCAGAATAATTGCCAGTAATTAAAGAAATTAATTTTGGCCATAGGGTTGCTTCTGCATGTTTGAGAAAACACTAGAGAACCACCATAAATTTGGATCTAGTCATTTGGAAAATATTTACCATTTTATTTAGATTTAAACCTAGCAGAAACATTGCTGGAATAATGGATCTGCTAAAAAAAGAAAAAGGGTGAAGCGGGCCGGATCTGGGGAGCTACTGGGCTGCAGAGGAGGATCCGGCCCACGGCGGGGCAGCGCGACGCGCGGGATGGGCGGTTCGAACCTAACGAGCGGGGCCCGCTGTTAGCGAGCGAGAGCGTCGAAGCGGTATAGGACGTCGTCGGCCATTGGATCAAGTCGCAACGGACGGCTCGTTGTCGTCTTCTACGCGGGACAGAACGTCAGCAGCCAAACCCTAAGCAGCGGCGGAGCAGGGATGCGGGAGCTCACCAAAGGGCTCGGGGACGGTCGGGGATTGTGCAGGATGACGCGGTCGATGACGACGAGTAGATCGGTGGGCGGCACGACGGCGGAGGACCACTGGAAGCAGCTCGGGCGACGGCGGCCGAGAGCGACCTCGCCGGAGCTTAATGCCGAGGACAGAGGAGTGGTCCTAGGCAGAAAGGAGAGCACCATTAGATGCAGGAGAGCAAGGGGAACTCAGGGGCTGACATGCAGAGAGAATGGGGGAGGGAGGAGAGAGCCTTGATCGATTTGGATAGGAGGCCAAAGCTCTCCTCTTCTTCTTCCTCGGACAGCACAGAGCAGGGGAGAGGTGGGGCGTGCTGGGGAAAGCAAGTGGGGTGGAGAGGGGGCAAATGAGGGCAGGGCGAGCTGGGGAGGGCTGCTGGCCATATATACCAAGAGGAGGGAGTAGATGGGGTAAATTACCAATGTGGGCATGGGGGAGGGCAATGCTGGTGAGTTATTGGCCCAGGGGAAGGTGGAGAGGGGTAAGATTGGTATTTGCTGGTGCTGGAGCGCAGAGAGAGTGGTGGCATCAGTGGTAATTAGAGGGGGACAAATCTTGTAAGATCTTTGTTGTCTCTATCTCTTACTACTAGTACAAGGGCAAAATAGTCAAGGCTGAGGTGGAGCTACAGTGCTGGTCGACCAAGGACGTGTCATGGTGTTAAGGATAAGTACTGATCAAGAATTGATGGAAAATGGAAGTGCTTAGAGTGGTGGTTTGCTTAATGGACAAATATTGGTCTAATATATGGTTGTGAAGGAACTCCAAATATTTGCATTGGACCAGAGGAGAAAATGGTACTGGTGAGTAGAGGAGGTCAAGGTAGACTCCTAGGATTTATTTGGGATTTTTATATGGAGTTTAAGTCCACTTAAATCCATTTACTCAAAAAGGACAGAGGTGGTCTTTAGCAGATCATTTGATAAATTTCCATTGGGAAGGGATGGGTTTTGATGTGGGAGGGTCCCAAATGTGAATACACACTTGGAGGAATTTTCCCAATATTTATTGGGGATTAAAAGTATTTAAAACAAATATTTATTGGGGATTCCAATTCAGCCATTTAAGAAAATGGGCAAAAAGAAATAATAAAGTTTCTCAAAAATAATTATTTTTTAGGTGGCAAGTTGAGGTATGATATATGGAACTCACAAGAGTCAAAAGTTTGGGAAGTGGTTTGGTAAAAACCAAACTTTCCTATATGGAGGGAGTTTTGGAGATTTTGACTATTTAAGAAATTAAATAGTTTTGGGCCCATAATAATTATGGATAATTATTGATAAATATTGGTGATCAATGTTGATGAGATAGACAAGGTGTAGCAAGCAGTTGCAACCTTGTGGACTGAAATTCCAACTTGAAATGGATGGAAAACAAGGAGTTGAGTGATCTAGGGTGGTGTTATTTTTATACCATCAAAACATGATTGCATCCTAGATCTCAGAGCTCACCTTGGTTCAAGGGATAGATGGATAGGTAGAACATGTCATATAGATGATCACGGCAGGAGGAGTTTGAATTAATTGTATTTGAGGTGATCTTGAATTGATGGCAAACTTTGTTGAAATTAAGGCTGCCATGCAAAAAGAGTCATGATGCCTTCTAAACCATGTGGGTTTAATCATCACAGAGATCCACTTGGGGCAAGTGAAGTGGGTTCTGATAGACATCAAGGATTAGAACACGACCATGCATAGAGTTGGTCCATAGGTGTTTGGATGAAGGTGTGAGCTTCTAGCAAGGTAGGCATGATGACTAGTTTTGCAGGAAATGTTATTTTCTTGTCTGCAAAACAATCATGGACAAGTGGGTTTGAGGAGGATCTAACCAAGGGAAAATGGGGTCCTTGGTAGTCCTTAGTATGGTTAACAATATGGTGCAAATGCATTTCCAAAAATGCACATGGTTTGAGAAGAGGAGGCATTCAAAGAGGTGATGCTGAAACTGCTTCTAGACTTAGCCAGATTTGGCAGTTTTGAGGATTTTGACTAGAGTATGAGAGGGAATGGTCTCGGAGGAGTTGGAAGGTATTAGAGCTTTTAACAAGAGGGTGATATTGAAGTGCAGAGTGAGTAGAAGAGGTCCTTGCTTGACATTGGTGTTCCAGGACCTGAGAACATCTAGAATAGAAATCCTCAGAATGGATCTGGTTGAGGGTTTTAGATAATCACCTAGTGGCTAGGGATCACAACAAGGTTGGCTTCTTGCTTAGGGATTGATGATTGGGAAACATCTAGGTCCTAGTGATGAGATCCTAGAGTGGCTCATACTACTTCCTAAGCAAACAAGTCAAACAGCAGATCAAACTAACTCATCAGACAGCAGATCAAGGCAACTCATCTTATAAACAAATCAACTACTCTAGGGTCACCATCAAGACTAGCTTGAGGTAAGGTTGGGGCATTTTGAGGAGTTTAAGTTTTGAATAGGGTGAGAGTCCTTGGTATCTCTACCAAGTGTAGAATTCAAATGCTTTTGGGAAGAGGTTTTGGGAAAACTAGAGGTAAGATTAGTTGAGTGTTCTGTCTTGAAAACATAAGGAGGTTGTATTATATATCTCTCCATAGTTTTGTAAATAAAAGCTACCAAAATAGTTTTGGTTACATAGGCATCTTGGCTCATGTTTTGAAATGCCATAACGTTTGAGAATATGTAAGGTAAGCCAAGATAGTTTTGGTAAATAGCTTTTGTCAACTGAGGTTGAGGTAAGGAATATCCTAAGATACACTTCATAAGCACAAGTGCAAACAAACAACAATCAAGCACTACACCAAAGCATAAGAAAAAGTTTTTGTTCCCCCTGATTTTTGCATTCTGGACAACTAATCAGGGTTGCTGAAATTGGGATGTTACACAAGTAACAATTGTACAACCTATATTTTTATTGTACATCGCCCCAGGTTCGCTAACTCATCCCTAAAAAACATGACACCAATGTGTCTGCCTCTGTTGCGGGGCAAATTTGAACCATTGGCCATAATAAGAAATTGAAATGTAATCCTACAAAACAATATTCAGGGATATACATATTCAGGTACAAAAACAATCCTAAATATTGTAATTATAAATAAAAACCAAACATTTAGTCTTTAGGTACATGTTAAAAATACTTATGTTCAAAATCATGCATATACATATGCATCATACGAATCATTCAAATATCAGAAACAATTCAAGGATCATTTATGTAGTTCCATATGAGAATACATCAAGGGCCTCATAATTTTTCTAGAGAAGGAGGCGGTAAACCAAAGTACCAATAGCACAACCTATATTGTTTGTGTGCATTGCTGCCTTAGGTTCACCAACCAATACCTAAAAAATGACACCATCATATGTGTCTCCCCTTGCACTCTTTTGGGGAAAATTTCAATCATCGGCCTCGGTCACAAACTAAAATGTAATTCTTATACACTATGAATGCATGCAATACATAATTGAAATATCATAGTTCTATGAATGTATGATAAAGATTGTGGCCTCATAAGTTTCTTTAGGGATGGAGTAAGTGAACCAAGTAACAATTGCACAACCTATATTGTTCTTGTCAATCGCCCCAGGTTCGCTAACTCATCCTGAAAAAATCTAACACCAATGTGTCTGCCTCTCTTTTGGGGAAAATTTGAATCATTGGCCACTATAAGAAATTGAAATGTAATCCTACAAAACAATATTCAGGGATATACATATGCATCATACGACTCATTCAAAGATCAGAAAAAAATCAAAGATTATATATATAGGTTCCATATGAGAATAAATCAAGGGCCTCATTTTGTTTTTCAGAGATGGAGTTGGACAACCAAAATCCCAACAACACATCCTACATTGTTTATGTACATTTCTTCCTCAGGTTCACTAACCATCCCTAAGAAAACGACACCATCAGATGTGTCTCCCTTGCACTCTTTTGGGGCAAAATTGAGTCATTGGGCTCAGTAAGGAATATAAATGTAATGTTCTATGCATGTTGTGTATCAAAATCAACACTCAACTAGCAACCCCTAAAACCTCTAAATCAAATGTTACAGACCGATTAAATTTACAGCACAAGAAGAACCGTATGAACAACAACGAGTTAAGCAAATGTAAATTTACTAGATGGCAGATGAGCAGATTGGGGTTTTGTGACTAGACGGTTTGGGGTTTTCTGACTAGATGGCAGATGCATCAATCAACCCTTCGAAACATATACATACTACCCTACTTCAAGAGCAAAAGAATCTATACACGACTAAGTGATGGCCCAAAATATATCGAGCTCATTGGGGAACCCCAAGAGGAAGGTATGATGAGCGCAACAGCATGTTTTCCCTCAGTTATGAAACCAAGGTTTAATCGAACCAGTAGGAGCAAGGAAACACCCCAAAGGTGTTGCTAGATGAACTTTGGCAGGGCACACTACCAGTGCCAGCAGCCACGTGGAGACCTGCACAACACAACCACCGAACTCTGTCCCCAACGTGCGATGAGGTTGTCAATCTCACCGGTTTTGCTGAAAACAAAGGATTAAATGTATAGAGTGGAAGAAAGTAATAGTTTGTAGAAAGTAAACACAAAGCAGTAAACAGTTGATTGTAGATTGATAGTAAAAGAAAGGACTAGGGTCCATAGTTCACTAGAGGTGGCTCTCCTTAAGATAGATAACATGTTGGGTGAATAAATTACAGCGGGGCAATTGACAAACATCGAGAAAGCATACAAGCATATACTACTCATCTTGACTCCTTTGAGATTCGATTGGGCATTACAACATTATACATTTACCGCAATCCAACTGCATCTATGACTAATAATCCACCTTCAGATTATCATCCAAACCCCCTCTAGTATTAAGTTACAAGCAACGGATAATTGCATTACGAATTGCATGTAAAGTAAACAATACGATTTTTCTATGAACAAAAGATTGTTGTTTTCTGCCTAGTAGCAACAACAAATCTAGTACCTTAGAGATTTCTGTCACTTCCCCAGATTACCAGAGGCATGAACCCACTATCGAGCATAAATACTAACTCTTGGAGTTGCTAGCATCGAATTGGCCAAGATAGCTACTAACAACGGAAAGCATCCAAGATCACAAATAACAAAGACATGATAGAATCAATAATCAATCTGAAATAGCATCTCAATATCCATCGGATCCCTGCAAACACAACATGCAGAATTACAAATAGATGATCTTGATCATGAACAGAGCTCACAAGATCTAAACATGATAGCACAAAGGAGTAGAACCAGCCATCTAGCTACTACATGGACCCGTAGTCCAGAGATGAACTACTCACGCATCACACCGGAGGCTTGCATGATGATGAAGAAGGCCTCCAAGGTGAATTCCCCTCTCTGGCAGGGTGCCTGGAAGAGCTTCAGATCCCTCCTGATCTAGGGGTGGAGATGACAGCGGCTACAGACTCTTTCGTGGAATTTTGAACGGGTACTTAGGGTTTCGGTAATAGAGTTAACTTATAGGCGGAAGGAGAAGTCGAGGGGGTGCCTGGGGCAGCCTGTCAACCCCTTGGCATGGGCCAGGCCTGGACACGTGGCCAGGTGGTGTGGCCGGGCCCCAGCCCCTCTTTGTCTCTTGTTCTGGGTCCAGGTGTCCCTCGGTTAAAAACTAACTTTGGCTTTTGTCCTATCCAATTTCGAGAATATTCATTTTCTAACTTTCCAAGAACCAAAAACAACAGAAAATAGGCAGCTGGCACTGTGGCTCTTGTTAATAGGTTAGTCCAAGAAATCATATGAAAAGTACTCCAAAGTGTGGACAAAACACACGAAAGTAGATAAAACCAAGCATGGAACAACAAAAATTATGGATACGTTTGCAACATATCAACATCCCCAAGCTTAACTCCTGCTCGTCCTCGAGTAGGTAAGTGATAAAAAGAAAGAATAATTTGTGAGGTGACATGCACCATCATAAACTTGATCAAAGTATTTGTAAAACATTCAAAGCTGGGATCATAGTACTTCAATCATAACATGAAATACAAAGTTCTAGCAATAAGATAAAGAAACTATGTTGTAACACGAAAAGGCACAAACAAAAGATTAGTGAATTACAATGCTTTGCAAGACGTTTGTTTGTTTCACATAGAGAAAACATAGCATAGTAGCATTCAGCTTGTCCCTCATAGAGTAGCAAACATAAATGCATAGGACACCTTCAAAGTTCATAAGAGGGACTAGATACAAATAGTTTAAAACAAGCAATATCAAAGTTGTGCATCAATCAACAAGTCTTGGGACAATGCACATAAAACTAAGAATGGCCACTATGCTCTCAAAGTAGGTGCATAAAGGTAGAAGGTGGAGACTCAATATAAACGTAGAAGAAAGGCCTTCATAGAAGGAAGTAGGGATTCAAGTTTCATAAAGAGCTTCCAAAAATTATGGTACTTAATAGCTTTCATCTCTCATTGCCCCTATCATAAGCATCTTGAAGTGATTAAGGTTAAAGTGAACAAACTATGGTGTATATGCTTGACGAAGTATAAGTTATGAAGTCTCATGTCCCTTGAATACGAGGGCCACTCCTCATGCTACTCAAGTTTAGTCACCGGTAATTTCTTGTCATCGTAAGTACATGTGTATCATAGAGAACCGCCAACGGGGTACCCCTTGCCCAATGATACAGAAGAATCCCCATATCAAAATGACAAGGCAAGCAGACAATGAGCATCTCAACAATCTTCTTATTTCCTCTTTTCATAATATCTTTTTTCTTTTTCTCTTTTTTTTCTCAATGACTGACTCTTTTTTATAAGAAGAATGCTTCATAGACAGCTCATTATGGTTACGCTGCAGGTTTCCACCATGTCAACATGGATTAGACCAGCGGCCCAGGCGTTTCTCTAACACATATACATAACTACATGGACTTACAAGCTCCCCTTTCATTTCACACGGATGACATCCATAGACAAAAGAGCATGATATCAACTAGGTACAAAGTACAAGTGCAATGTTGAAAGCGTTCCCCATGACAACATGGTTCTGCTAATCCCCAACAAATAAGTGCAAGCATATACAAGATAGACGACACAATGGTTCAAGTTTATTAAGGGCAAGAAAATTAAAGTGTGCCATCAAGTTCGTGAGAGCTTTAATCACTAGTTTTCTCATAACAAGTTTAATTCGGAAGGCAGATAAAAACATGAATATACTTGGAATAGCATATGCTAGTAGGTAGGTATAGTGGACTCTTTGGAATAACTTGGTTTTTAGGAGTTGGATGCATGAGTGGAACTCATACTTGGTTACGGAGGCTAGCAAAAGACTGGGAGCGACAAACTAAGAGAGCAATAATGGCCATAATCATGTAGAGCGACAAAACATCATTGATCAAAGCATAAAGTGATACTACAAGTTGGAAACTAAAGGATCATAAAGGCTTTGGTGACTTGGTATAGTCATAACATGGTGTGAGCCAAGTCAAGCCAAATAAAACATCAAAGGAGGATACCACAATATTATGCTTTAATATGCTAAAACAACGCATGATCCTTCCAAGGCACATTAAGCAATCTCAATTGTTTATAACAAGTATTGCTACATCAAATAATACTAAGCATAAAGCCAAAACAATATCAAGCATGGCATGACAAAGCATAGGCCACAGTCAAAAACAAGCTCTCTTTACACTTAAGCATGAACTTTCCTACTCTTTTTCCAAACCAAACCAAACTATTTGAAAACCAATGTATGAAAGAGGGGGTCCAACCAATTTATTCAGCAAACTAAGAAAACAAAGCAAATGAAAAACCAAAATGAAAACTAAAAAGAAGACACTCCAAGAACAACACAACTGTGCATGAAAACAATAAAAATGAAGCGTTTGGAAGAAACCTGGAATTTTTATTGATGAAGAGGGGGATGGCTTGGGAATCCCCAAGCTTTGACGCTTGTACTTCTTGGATATTTCTTGGGGTGACACGAGTTGCATCCCCAAGCTTGAGCTTTAGTACATCCTTCATCTCATTACTCATTCCTTCCATACACCTAAAAATTTTCCTTCCTACAATACTTCAAACAATCTTTAGTAGCAACATTAGTGCACTTAAGATAATAAATCTTTAGGTTCAGTTCTAACACCAATAAAACTTCCATTAAAACACTAGCTACTGTAGCACTTCCCTCAAAAATTTCAATTCCCTAGAAGAACTCAAAAAGAAACCAACAAGAAGCAAATGCAGAAAATGGCAGAAATCTATCAAAACAGACCAGTAGGTAAAGACGAATTTTTTTCGAAGACCTTCTGTTGCTCAAATCAAAAAGTGTTGAAGTAACGAAAGTTAGATAACAACTTGGGGTAGACGCACAAAACTTCACGCCTCAAAAGGACGTACAAAGATTTTACACGAATTTTTACGGTGAAGCACAGAAATCTGTTTCAGGACAACAACTTTCCCAATCATTACTTCTCTCTCATTAGAGGTTATTCTTGGCACCAAAAGAAAATAAAAAGGATAAGGACGGTTATTACAGAGGTAATAACTTCCAAGACTCATCTAACACTTTTGGGTTATCTCCCAATAAGTACTTTTCTTTAACGCCTTTAAGTTAGGCATAAGAAGCAAGAAAAAGGATCAAGTGTTCTCCAATGAAGAAGCATTAAGAGCAAATTATGTTTTCATAGGAGAGGCAAAAGAAATATTCTCTCTCTTCTTCGGAAGTGTTCTATACCTTTCTTGAGTGGGAGTTGATATTTAATGGTGCCTTCTTTCATATCAATAATGACACCAACAGTTCTAAGAAAAGGTCTTCCCAAAGTAATAGGATAAGAAGGATTGCATCCAACATCCAAAACATAGAAATCAACGGGGACATAGGCATTGTTAACCATAATAAGAACATCATTAATACTCCCCATGAGTTTATTTTTAGCATTATCATCAAGTGGGACATTCAAATAACAATCTTCCAATGGTGGCAAATCAAGCATAACATAAATCCTTCTAGGCATAATAGAAACACTACTATCAAGATCACATAAAGCTTTGAAATAAAAATTATTCACTTTCATATTAATGATGGGTTCCCAACCATCTTCTTGTTTTATAGGAATAGAAGCTTTATGTTTCATCTTTTTTTCTTTAATCTTTATGAGAGCATCAGTAATGTGTTTCGTAAAGGCCAGATTCATAGCACTAGCATTGGGGCTTTTAGCAAGCTTTTGTAGGAACTTAATAACTTTAGAAATATTGCAACCATCAAGATCAAAATCATAATTATTATCTAAGGTAGTACAGCTCTTACTAACCTCAACACTAGTGGTAGTGATAGTAGAAACACTAATGTTTCTAGCAATTTCATGTTCTCTTTCCCACTTAGCGTGTAATTCAGCTAATAGTCTAACATTTTCATCAATTATAACTTGTATGGCATTAGTAGCTACAAAGGGGTTATCAATAGTTTCAGGTTTAGCAACCATTTTGTTCAAAGAAGATTGAGCTTTAGCTAGTGATGCTATATTTCTTTCAGCATTAGAGAGTTTTTCCTCAATAGTTTTATTGAAAGCAGTTTGTTTACTAATAAAATCTTTAAGCATAACTTCAAGTTCAGAGGGAGTACTCCTATTGTGGTTGTAGGAATTTCCATAAGCATTACCATTGTTGGGAGGACATGGCTTATAATTGTTGTTACCAAAATTATTCCTGTAGGCATTGTTGCTAAAATTGTTATTTCTTATAAAGTTCACATCAAATTGTTGTTCTCGAGCAACCAAAGAGGCTAAGGGAACATTATTTGGATCAATATGGGATTTCCCATTAACAATCATAGACATGATAACATCAATTTTATCACTCAAGGAGGAGGTTTCCTCAACAGAATTTACCTTGTTACCTTGTGTAGCTCTCTCAGTATGCCATTCAGAGTAGTTAACCATCATATTATCCAGAAGCTTTGTTGCAGCACCCAAAGTAATGGTCATAAAGGTACCTCCAGCAGCAGAATCCAATAGATTTCTTGAAGAATAGTTCAATCCTGCATAATAGGTTTGGATAATCATCCAAGCAGTCAGTCCATGAGTGGGACAATTCTTTACCAAAGATTTCATTTTTTCCCAAGCTTGAGCAACATGTTCATTATCAGATTGTTTAAACTTCATTATTTCACTTCTCATAGATATAATCTTAGCAGGAGGATAGTATTTTCCAATAAAAGCATCTTTGCATTTAGTCCAAGAATCAATAATATTCCTAGTTAGGGAATTCAACCATTCTTTAGCTTCTCCTCTCAAAGAGAAAGGAAACAATTAAAGCTTAATAATATCTCCATCTATATCCTTATGTTTTTGCATGTCACAAAGTTCAACAAAGTTATTTAGATGGGCAGGAGCATCTTCATTACCAATACTAGAAAATTGTTCTCTCATAACAAGATTGAGTAAAGAAGGTTTTATCTCAAAGAAAGTAGCTTCAGGAACAGGTGGAGCAATAGGTGTGCTCATAAAATCATTGTTGCTGGTGCTAGTGATGTCACACAACTTAGTGTTTTCAAGAGTAGTCATTTTTTGTGTTTTTAATAAAGAAAGGAAACTTGTAAAACTAATTTTTATGTGTTTTTGATAAAGAAACAAGCAAACAAAGCAAAACAAAAAATAACAAAGTAAAGAGATTGGTTATGAGGGACTCCCCTTGTGAACATGTCCTTGACTCCTCGGCAACGGTGCCAGAAAAATAGCTTGATGGCCAAAAATATATCGAGCTCATTGGGGAACTCCAAGAGGAAGGTATGATGAGCACAGCAGCAAGTTTTCCCTCAGCTATGAAACCAAGGTTTAATCGAACCAGTAGGAGCAAGGAAACACCCCAAAGGTGTTGCTAGCTAAACTTTGGCAGGGCGCACTACCGGTGCCAACAGCAACGTGCAGACCTGCACAACACAACCACAGAACTCTGTCCCCAACTTGCGATGAGGTTGTCAATCTCACCGGTTTTTATGAAAACAAAGGATTAAACGTACGAGTGGAAGAAAGTAATAGTTTGTAGAAAGTAAACACAAAGCAGTAAACAAATGATTGTAGATTGATAGTAAAAGAAAGGACCGGGGTCCATAGTTCACTAGAGGTGGCTCTCCTTAAGATAGATAACATGTTGGGTGAACAAAATACAGCGAGGCAATTGACAAACATCGAGAAAGCATACAAGCATATACTACTCATCTTGACTCCTTTGAGATTCGATTGGGCATTAGACCATTATACATAGACCGCCATCCAACTGCATCTATGACTAATAATCCACCTTCAGGTTATCATGCAAACCCCCTCCATTATTAAGTTGCAAGCAACGGATAATTGCATTACGAATTGCGTGTAAAGTAAACAATATGATTGTTCTATGAACAAAAGGTTGTTGTTTTCTCCCTAGTAGCAACAACACATCTAGTACCTTAGAGATTTATGTCACTTCCCTAGATTACCAGAGGCATGAACCCACTATCGAGCATAAATACTAACTCTTGGAGTTGCTAGCATCTACTTGGCCAAGATAGCTACTAACAACAGAAAGCATTCAAGATCACAAATAACAAAGACATGATAGAATCAATAATAAATCTGAAATAGTATCTTAATATCCATCAGATCCCCACAAACACCACATGCAGAATTACAAATAGATGATCTTGATCATGAACAGAGCTCACAAGATCTAAACATGATAGCACAAAGGAGTAGAACCAGCCACCTTAGCTACTACATGGACCCGTAGTCCAGAGATGAACTACTCACGCATCACACCGGAGGCTTGCATGATGATGAAGAAGGCCTCCAAGGTGAATTCCCGTCTCCGACAGGGTGTCGGGAAGAGCTTCAGATCCCTCCCGATCTAGGGATGGAGATGATATCGGCTATAGACTCTTTCGTGGAATTTTGATCGGGTACTTAGGGTTTTCATATCAGAGGCAACTTATAGGAGAAAGGAGAGGCCGAGGGGGTGCCTGGGGTGGCCAGACCACCCCCTGGCGCGGGTCAGGGCTGGCCGCGCGGCTAGGTGGTGTGATCGGGCCCCAACCCCTCTCTGTCTCGTATTCTGGCTCCAGGTGTGTCCCTCGGTGAAAAACTGACTTTGGCTTTTGTCTCGTCCAATTCTGAGAATATTCATTTTCTGACTTTCCTGGAACCAAAAACAGCAGAAAACAGGCAGCTGACACTGTGGCTCTTGTTAATAGGTTAGTCCAAGAGATCATATGAAAAGTGCTCCAAAGTGTGGACAAAACACAAGAAAGTACATAAAACCAAGCATGGAACAACAAAAAATATGGATACGTTTGCAACGTATCACTAAGCAAATCCTATGTATGAATAGTGAAATCTGCGGCTGCGACTAGAGAAGCTAGCAATGTAGTACCTCGGAATCCTCATCGGGGACCTCCTCCTCGAACTTGTCATTCTCTGCGATTGCATCAACAATTTCTTGGATGGTGATTTGGTCGTTGATGTACAGCACCGGATTGCCTCCGTATGCCGCCTGCCCCTCATCTAGATTTGCCGCTGGCACCACGACATTGTCGACCACCGGCTGCTCAACAGCGACGGCTACTGGCTGGACAGATGAGATCGAAGCCTCGAGGACGTGGCAACGAGCGGCATTCGTGCCTGGAGAAGACGCATCTGCCTCCAACTGGCTTCACCTCTGGCTCATCTCCACGCGTACGTTTCATGGCGCACCTAGGGAAGGCGGTGGTGCAAGCTAAGGAGCTTCGGCGCGCGCGGTAGGTGCAGATTGTGGGTTTTGGGACAAGACAGATTGGGGAAAATGACACAAACTCATGGAAGAAGAAGGCCAAGCGGGTTTATAAACAATGGACCATTGGCAGTACTCGAGTGGACAGGTGTGGTGGGCGGGGGGATGGGGCTACCACGATCTCCACTTTTTTGAAACAACCATGATCTCCACGTTATAACTCCATTGAAAACACGTGAATGGCAGACCTCGATTCCATTGCATGCGAGTGGTGCAGAACCAATTTCTAGCAACGTTAGGTCTCCTCGAGCCCCCCTGACGGGTGGACGTTACTTGGGGTACGGCCTAGTTGGAAGTGAGATTGAGAGCGCAATGCGTAAAAATGGGATGTCTTATTAAAATCAAGTGGCAATTAATTGCAGCATCATGTCAACACCCGTGCACTCAATGACCCCGTTGCCCTGGGCATATGTTGTGGTAGTAGTAGTAGGCTTTTCAGACGTGATTAAACATGACATGACCACTCGGCGACTTTTTACATGGACGGCTTCATGTTCCTTCTTGTAGAAGTCTTGCTAAGAGAGACGTCCGTGTTGTCTCATGCTGTATTGTGGAGGGGACGATGTGTGCAACGATCCGCATTGGATCACACAGGATCAACAGTTGGTGCACATGATCCTCGTGACAACTATGACAACCAATCAGGGCGTAGCAGCCAGAGGGAGCATAGGTCCAGGCTTTTATGAGAGAGATGGGGGGACTGAGTAGTATCAAATAACCAAGGGCAGAACTGAGTAGTATAAAAATGGAAAGTGAGTGTCTTATACAATGAAATACATCTTGGCATAAACCACATAGATCCACCAGATGTGTGTGTGTATCAGTGTGCATCATTGTGGTTTTAAAAAAAGAACACATGTAGTGATACCACTCCAGCATGTGGTGTCCAACCATGTCCAAGAACCCTAGCAGCATGCTGGGATCCAACTGCAGCATGCATTCTACCACCATCTTGAAAGATGCTGCATCACCACACCTAATTGGATGTGTGTGTATCAGTGTGCACCATTGTGGTTTTAGGAAAACAACACATACAGTGATGCCACCACAGCATGTGTGTTATTTTCATAAAGCACATGGATCCACTAGACTTCATTGCATGTGTGTTCTTTTCATAAACCACATGGATCCACTAGAGTTTCTTGCATGTGTGTTCTTTTCATAAACCACATGGATCCACTAGAGTTCATTGCATGCGTGTTCTTTTCATAAACCACATGGATCCACTAGAGTTCAGTTCATGAGTGTTATTTTCATAAACCACATGGATCCACTAGAGTTCATTGGATGTGTGTGTGTATTAGTGTGCATCATTGTGGTTTTAGGAAAAGAACACATGCAGTGATGCCACTCCAGCATGTGTTGTCCAACAATATCCAGGAACCCTGGAAGCACGCTGGGATCCAACTACATCATGCATTCTACCACCATCCTGAAAGATGCTGCACCACCACACTGCATTGGATGTTTGTGTGTATCAGTGTGCACCATTGTGGTTTTAGGAAAAGAACACATGCAGTGATGCCACCACAACATGTGTGTTCTTTTCATAAAGCACATGGATCCACTTGAGTTCATTGCATGTGTGTTCTTTTCATAGACCACATGGATCCACTAGGGTTCATTGCATGTGTGTTCTTTTCATAAACCACATGGATCCACTAGAGTTCATTGAATGTGTGTTATTTTCATAAACCACATGGATCCAACATATTTCATTGGATGTATGTGTGTATTAGTGTGTATCATTGTGGTTTTAAGAAAAGACCACATGCCGTGATTCCACTCCAGCATGTGGTGTCCAACCATGTCCAGGAACCCTAGCAGCATGCTGGGATCCAACTACAACATGCATTCTACCACCATCTTGAAAGATGTTGCATCACCACACCTCATTGGATGTGTCTGTGTATCAGTGTGCACCATTGTGGTTTTAGATAAAGAACACATGAAGTGATGCCACCACAGCGTGTGTGTTCTTTTCATAAAGCACATGGATCCACTAAAGTTCATTGCATGTGTGTTCTTTTCATAAACCACATGGATCGACTAGAGTTCATTACATGTGTGTTCTTTTCATAAACCACATGGATCCACTAGAGATCATTGCATGTGTGTTCTTTTCATAAACCACATGGATCCACTAGAGTTCATTTTATGTGTGTGTGTGTGTTTCAGTGTGGATCATTGTAGTTTTTAGGAAAAGAACACATGTAGTGATGCCACTCTAGAATGTGGTGTCCAACCATGTCCAGGTACCCTAGCAACATGCTGGGATCCAACTGCAGCATGCATTGTACAACCAGCTTGAAAGGTGCTGCATCACCACACCTCATTGGATGTGTGTGTGTATTAGTGTCCACCATTGTGGTTTTAGGAAAAGAACACATGAAGTGATGCCACCACAGCATGTGTGTTCTTTTCATAAAGCACACACTACTAGGAAACAGCTTATAGGTAGACAAGATATTCAGTGGCGCATATGTAAAACCATGCGCCACAGATATATATCAGTGGCACACTAGAAAAAAATGTGCCACAGAAGTTTGGCACTTCTGTGGCGCACGAAACCATATGCGCCACAGAAGTTCACATTTCTGTGGCGCATATTTTCTTGTGCGCCACAGAAAGTGATGATTCGGTGGCGCATATAGAAGTATGCGCCATACAAGGTTGATGGGACCAAGCACCAAAAAAGGGGGGATAAACTTATGTGGCGCATATGTCGATATGCGCCACAGAAAGTGATGTTTCTGTGGCGCATGTAGGTGTATGCGCCATAGAACAAGCAAAAACAGATCCCACCCCCACCCCCGTGTGGATCGCCTTTTCAGTTTTGTAAAAAATAAAAAAAATGATAGAAACTTCAGAAAAATAATTCCTTTGAGTTGTAGTTAGATTTTAGGGTATAGATCTAGACAAAATTGAAAAACATGAATTTCGATGTATTTTGCAAAAATAGGACATGGCACGGTAAAACGGCTCTAACTTTTGCATACGATGTCGGAAAAAAATCTTTAACCTATCAAAATGATCGTCTCGAAATTCCATACTCGAATTCAACGACCTATGGTCGTTCTGAATTTTTATAGAATCCCCAAATTCAAAAAGAATAAAAAGTTATTTAGGGTAGAAGATTTTTTATTGCAAAAAAGTAAAATAGGGGGAGAAACTTCTGTGGCGCATTTCCCCCATATGCGCTACAGAAGTCTTGGGCGGGATTCGAAATTTGAATCCCGCTGGCGCCCTTCTCCCTCCCTTTTTCCTTTTTCTCCCCCGCCCCACTTCTTCTCCCCTCCCCACTTCTCCTCCCCTCCACACTTCTCCCCTCCCCACTTCTCCTTCTCCTCCTCCTCCTCCACCACCACCACAAACTCTGGCGACCACCACCACCTCCTCCTCCTCCACCACCAACTCCGGCGACCACCACCTCCTCTTCCTCCTCCTCCACCAACTCCGACGACCTCCTCCTCCTCCACCACTACTTCGGCGACCTCCTTCTCCTCCTCTTCCATATCCAACTCTGGCGACCTCCTCCTCCTCCTCCTCCTCCACCACCAACTTCGGCAACCTCCTCCTCCTCCACCACCAACTCCGGCAACCTCCTCCTGCTCCTCCTCCTCCACCACCAACTCCGGAAACCTCCTCCTAGCCCTCCTCCAGCCACCACCACCACCACCAGCCACCAGCCACCACCACCACCACCAACTCCGGCCAGATCTAGATATGGCCCGGTTTATTTTTGAAATTTGAAAAAATCATATGTGGCACATATTAGCCATATGCGCCATAGAAGTTTGAGATCTAGCCCGCCTTTTTTTGAATGCTGGAAAAAACTTCTGTGGCGCATATTGGCCATATGCGCCACTGAAGTTTGAGACTTCTGTGGCGCATTTTGAACTGCACCACAGAAGATAGTTATCAGTGGCGAGGTATCAGTGGCGACTAGGAAATGCGCCACGGATAGTGAAAAAGGTGCGCCACTGATAAGATGTTTCCTAGTAGTGACATGGATCCACTATAGTTCATTGCATGTGTGTTCCTTTCATAGACCACATGGATCCACTAGAGTTCATTGCATGTGTGTTCTTTTCATAAACAACATGGATCCACTAGAGTTCATTGCATGTGTGTTCTTTTCATAAACCACATGGATCCACTAGAGTTCATTGGATGTGTGTATTACTGCGCATCATTGTGGTTTTAGGAAAATCACACATGTAGTTATGCCACTCGAACATGTGGTGTCCAACCATGTACAGGAACCCTGGCAGCATGCTGGGATCCAACTGCAACATGCATTCTACCACGATCATGAAAGATGTTGCATCACCACACCTCATTGGATGTGTGTCTGTGTGTATCAATGTGCACCATTGTGTTTTTAGGAAAAGAACACATGAAGTGATGCCACCACAACATGTGTGTTCTTTTCATTAAACACATGGATCCACTGGAGTTCATTGCATGTGTGTTCTTTTCATAAACCACATGGATCCACTAGAGTTCATAGAATGTGTGTTCTTTTCATAAACCACATGGAACCACTAGTGTTCATTGCATGTGTTTTCTTTTCATCAAACACATGGATCCACTGGAGTTCATTGGATTTGTGTGTGTGTATTAGTGTGCATCATTGTGGTTTTAGGAAAAGAACACATGCAGTGATGCCACTCCAGCATGTGGTGTCCACCCATGTCCAGCAACCCTGGCAGCATGTAGGGATCCAACTATAGCATGCAATCTACCAGTAGCTTGAAAGATGCTGCATCACCACACCTCATTGGATGTGTGTGTATCACTGTGCACCATTGTGGTTTTAGGAAAAGATCACATGTAGTGATGCCACCACAACATGTGTGTTCTTTTCATAAAGCACATGGATCCACTAGAGTTCATTGCATGTGTGTTCTTTTGATAAAGCACATGGATCCACTAGATTTCATTGCATGTGTGTTATTTTCATAAACCACATGGATCCACTAGAGTTCATTGGATGTGGGTGTGTGTGTATTAGTGTGCGTCATTGTGGTTTTAGGAAAAGAACACATGCGGTGATGCCACTCCAGCATGTGGTCTCCAACCATGTCTAGGAACCCTGGCGGCATGCTGAGATCCGACTAAAGCATGCATTCTACCACTAGCTTGAAAGATGTTGCATCATCACACCTCATTGGATGTGTGTGTGTATCAGTGTGCACCATTGTGGTGTTAGAAAAAGAACACATGAAGTGATGCCACCACAGCATGTGTATTCTTTTCATAAAGCACATGGATCCACTAGAGTTCATTGCATGTCCGTTCTTTTTTTAAACCACATGCATCCACTAGAGTTCATTGCATTTGTGTTCTTTTCATAAACCACATGGATCCACGAGAGTTCATTTCATGTGTGTTCTTTTCATAAACCACATGGATCCACTAGAGTTCATTGGATGTGTGAGTTTGTATCAGTGTGCATCATTGTGGTTTTAGGAAAAGAACACATGAAGTGAAGCCGCTCCGTCATGTGGTGTTCAACCATGTCCAGGAACCCTGGCAACATGCTAGGACCCAACGACAGCATGCATTCTACCACCATCTTGAAAGATGCTGCATCACCATACCACATTAGATGTGTGTGTGTATTAGTGTGCACCATTGTGGTTTTAGGAAAAGAACATATGTAGTGATGCCACCAGAACATGTGTGTTCTTTTCATAAAGTACATGGATCCTCTAGAGTTCATGGCATGTGTGTTCTTTTAACAAAGAACATGGATCCACTAGAGTTCATTGCATGTGTGTTCTTTTTATAAAGCACATGGATCCACTAGAATTCATTGCATGTGTGTTCTTTTCATAAACCATATGGATCCACTAGAGTTCATTGGATGTGTGTGTGTATAAGTGTGCATCATTGTGGTTTTAGGAAAAGAATACATGTAGTGATGCCACTCCATCGTGTGGTGTCCAACCATGTCCAAGAACCCTGGCAGCATGCTGGGATCCAACTGCAGCATGCATGCTACCACCATCTTGAATTATGCTACATCACCACACCTCATTGGATGTGTGTATTAGTGTGCACCACTATGGTTTTAGGAAAAAACGCATGCAGTGATGCCACCACAGCATGTGTGTTCTTTTCATAAAGCACATGGATCCACTAGAGCTCATTGCATGTGTGTTCTTTTCATAAAGTAATGGGTCTACTAGATTCCATTGAATGTGTGTTCTTTTCATAAACCACATGGATCCACTAGAATTCATTGCTTTGTGTTATTTTCATGAACGACATGGATCTACTAGAGTTCATTGGATGTGTCAGTGTGTGTATAAGTGAGCATCATTGTGGTTTTAGTTAAAGAACACATGTAGTGATGCCACTCCAGCATGTGGTGGCCAACCATGTGCACGAACCCTAGCAGCATGCTGGGATCCAACTGCAACATGAATTCTACCACCATCTTGAAAGATGTTGCATCACCACACCTCATTGGATATGTGTGTATCAGTGTGCACCATTGTGGTTTAGGAAAAGAACACATGCATTGATGACATCACAGCATGTGTGTTCTTTTCATAAAGCACAAGGATCTAGTAGAGTTCATTGCATGTGTGTTCTTTTTATAAAGCACATGGATCCACTAGAGTTCATTGCAAGTGTGTTCTTTTCATATACCACATGGATCCACTAGAGTTCATTGCATGTGCGTTCTTTTCATAAACCACTTGCATCCATTAGAGTTCATTGGATGTGTGTGTATCAGTGTGCTACATTGTGGTTTTAGGAAAAGAACACATGCGGTGATGCCACTCCAGCATGTGGTGTCCAACCATGTCCAGGAACCCTGGCAGCATGCTAGGATCTAACTGCAGCATGCATTCTACCACCAGCATGAAATATGTTGCACCACCACACCGCATTGGATGTTTGTGTGTATCAGTGTGCACCATTGTGGTTTCAGGAAAGGAACACATGCAGTGATGCCACCACAACATGTGCGTTCTTTTCATAAAGCACATGGATCCACTTGAGTTCATTGCATGTGTGTTCTTTTGATAAACCACATAGATCCACTAGAGTTCATTTAGGTGTGTTCTTTTCATAAACCACATGGATCCACTAGACTTCATTGCATGTGTGTTGTTTTCATAAACCACATGGATCCACTAGAGTTCATTGGATGTGTGAGTGTGTATCAGTGTGCATCATTGTGGTTTTAGGAAAAGAACACATGTAGTCAAGCCACTCCATCATGTGGTGTCCAACCATGTCCAGGAACCCTGGCAGCATTCTGGGATCCAACTGTAGCATGCATTCTACCACCAGCTTGAAAGCGGTTCCATCACCACACCACATTGGATGTGTGTGTGTATCACTATGCACCATTCTAGTTTTAGGAAAAGAACACATGCAGTGATGCCACCATAGCACGTGTGATATTTTCATAAAGCACATGGGTCCACTAGAGTTCATTGCTATAGTCATTGCATGTGTATTCTTTTTATAAAGCACATGGATATACTATAGTTCATTGCATGTGTGTTCTTTTCATAAACCACATGGATCCACTAGAATTCATTCCTCTGTGTTCTTTCCATAAACAACATGGATCCACTAGAGTTCATTGGATGTGTGAGTGTGTGTATAAGTGTGCATCATTGTGGTTTTAGTAAAAGAACACATGCAGTGATGCCACTCTAGCATGTGGTGCCCAACCATGTCCACGAACCCTAGCAGTATGCTGGGATCAAACTACAACATGCATTCTACCACCACCTTGAAAGATGCTGCATCATTACACCTCATGGGATGTGTGTGTGTATCAGTGTGCACCTTTGTGGTTATAGGAAAAGAACACATGTAGTGATGCCACCACAACATGTGTGTTCTTTTCATAAAACACATGGATCCACTAGAGTTCATTGCATGTGTGTTCTTATCACAAAGAACATGGGTCCACTAGAGTTCATTCCGGTGTGTTATTTTCATAAACCACATGGATCCGCTAGAGTTCATTGCATGTCTGTTCTTTTAATAAACCACATGGATCCACTATAGTTCATTGTATGTGTGAGTGTGTACCAGTGTGCATCATTGTGCTTTTAGGAAAAGAACACATGCAGTGAAGCCACTCCATCATGTAATTTCCAACCATGTCGAGGAACTATGACAGCATGCTGGGATCCAACTGTAGCATGCATTCTACCACCAGCTTGAAAGAGGCTCCATCACCACACCACATTGGATGTGTGTGTGTATCAGTGTGCACCATTGTGGATTTAGGAAAAGAACACATGTACTGATGCCACCACAACATGTGTGTTCTTTTCATAAAACACATGGATCCACTAGAGTTCATTGCATGTGTGTTCTTTTCACAAAGAACATGGGTCCACTAGAGTTCATTGCATGTGTGTTCTTTTCATAAAGCACATGTATCCACTAGAATTCATTGCATGTGTGTTCTTTTCATAAACCACATGGATCCACTAGAGTTCATTTGATGTGTCTCTGTCTCAGCGTGCATCATTGTAGTTCTAGGGAAAGAACACACGCAGCGCTCCCACTCCATCATGTGGTGTCAAACTATGTCCAGGAACCCTAGCAGCATGCGGGGATCCAACTGCAGCATGCATTCTACCACCAGCTTGAAAGATGCTGCATCACCAGACCTCATTGGTTGTGTGCATCAGTGTGCACCATTGTTGTTTTAGGAAAAGAACACATGCAGTGATGCCACCACAGCATGTGTGATCTTTTCATAAAGCACATGGGTCCACTAGAGTTCATTGCATGTGTATTCTTTTTATAAAGCACATGGATCTACTATAGTTCATTGCATGTGTGTTCTTTTCATAAACCACATGGATACACTAGAGTTCATTGCTTTGTGTTCTTTCCATAAACAACCTGGATCCACTAGAGTTCATTGGATGTGTGAGTGTGTGTAAAAGAGTGCATCATTGTGGTTTTAGTAAAAGAACACATGCAGTGATGCCACTCCAGCATGTGGTGGCCAACCATGTCCATGAACCCTAGCAGCATGCTGGGATCAAACTACAACATGCATTCTACCACCACCTTGAAAGGTGCTGCATCATTACATGTCATTAGATGTGTGTGTGTATCAGTGTGCACCATTGTGGATTTAGGAAAAGATCACATGTAGTGATGCCACCACAACATGTGTGTTCTTTTCATAAAGCACATGGATCCACTAGAGCTCACTACATGTGTGTTCTTTTTATAAACCACATGGATCCACTAGAGTTTATTCAGGTGTATTATTTTCATAAACCACATGGATCCACTAGAGTTCATTGCATGTGTGTTCTTTTGATAAACCACATGGATCCACTACAGTTCATTGTATGTGTGAGTGTGTACTAGTGTGCATCATTGTGGTTTTAGGAAAAGAACACATGTAGTGAAGCCACTCCATCATGTGGTTTCAAACCATGTCGAGGAACCCTGGCAGCATGCTGGGATCCAACTGTAGCATGCATTCTACCACCATCTTGAAAGAGGCTCCATCACCACACCACATTGGATGTGTGTGTATCAGTGTGCACCATTGTGGATTTAGGAAAAGAATACATGTAGTGATGCCACCACAAGATGTGTGTTCTTTTCATAAAGCACATGGATCCACTAGAGTTCATTGCATGTGTGTTCTTTTCACAAAGAACATGGGTCCACTAGATTTCATTGCATTTGTGTTCTTTTCATAAAGCACATGGATCCACTAGAATTCATTCCATGTGTGTTCTTTTCATAAACCACATGGATCCAATAGAGTTCGTAGGATGTGTCTGTGTATCAGCGTGCATCATTGTAGTTTTAGGAAAAGAACACACGCAGCGATGCCACTCCATCATGTGGTGTCAAACTATGTCCAGGAACCCTGGCAGCATGCGGGGATCCAACTATAGCATATATTCTACCACCAGCTGGAAATATGCAGCATCACCACACCTCATTGGTTATGTGTATCAGTGCGCACCATTGTGTTTTTAGGAAAAGAACACATGCAGTGATGCCACCAGAGCATGTGTGATCTTTTCATAAAGCACATGGGTCCATTAGAGTTCATTGCATGTGTATTCTTTTTATAAAGCACATGGATCTACTATAGTTCATTGCATGTGTGTTCTTTTCATAAACCACATGGATCCACTAGAATTCATTGCTTTGTGTTCTTTCCATAAACAACATGGATCCACTAGAGTTCATTGGATGTGTGAGTGTGTGTATCAGTGTGCATCATTGTGGTTTTAGGAAAAGATCACATGCAGTGATGCCACTCTAGCATGTGGTGTCCAACCATGTCCAGGAACCCCGGCAGCATGATGGGATCCAATTGCAGCATGCATTCTACCACCACCTTGAAAGGTGCTGCATCATTACACCTCATTAGATGTGTGTGTGTGTATCAGTGTGCACCATTGTGGTTTTAGGAAAAGAACACATGTAGTGATGCCACCACAACATGTGTGTTCTTTTCATAAAGCACATGGATCCAGTTGAGTTCATTGCATGTGTCTTCTTTTCATAAACCACATGGATCCACTAGAGTTCATTGCATGTGTGTTCTCTTCATAAAACACATGGATCCACAAAAGTTCATTGCATGTGCGTTCTTTTCATAAACCACATGTATCCACTAGAGTTCATTGGTTGTGTGTGTATCAGCGAGCATCATTGTGGTTTTAGGAAAAGAACACATGCGGTGATGCCACTCTAGCATGTGGTGTCCAACCATGTCCTGGAACCCCAGTAGCATGTTGGGATCCAACTTCAGCATGCATTCTTCCACCATCTTGAAAGATCTTGCATCACCACACCTCAATTGATGTGTGTGTGTGTATTAGTGTGCACCATTGTGGTTTTAGAAAAAGAACACTTGCAGTGATGCCACCACAGCATGTGTGTTCCTTTCATAAAGTACATGGATCCACTAGAGGTCATTCCATGTGCGTTCTTTTTATGAACCACATGCATGCACTAGACTTCATTGCATGTGTGTTCTTTTCATAAACCACATGGATCCACTAGAGTTCATTTCATGTGTGTTCTTTTCATAAACCACATGGATCCACTAGAGTTCATTGGATTTGTGAGTGTGTATTAGTGTGCATCATTGTGGTTTTAGGAAAAGAACACATGAAGTTAATCCACTCCATCATGTGGTGTTCAACCATGTCTAGGAACCCTGGCGGCATGCTGGGACCCAACGGCAGCATGCATTCTACCACCAGCTTGAAAGATGCTGCATCACCACACCACATTGGATGTGTGTGTTTATTCGTGTGCACCATTGTGGTTTTAGGAAAAGAACATATGTAGTGATGCCACCAGAACATGTGTGTTCTTTTCATAAAGTACATGGATCCTCTAGAGTTCATTGCATGTGTGTTAGTTTCACAAAGAACATGGATCCACTAGAGTTCATTGCATGTGTGTTCTATTTATAAAGCACATGGATCCACTAGAATTCATTACATGTGTGTTCTTTTCATAAACTAGATGGATCCATTAGAGTTCATTGGATGTGTGTGTGTATCAGTGTGCATCATTGTGGTTTTAGAAAAAGAATACATGAAGTGATGCCACTCCATCATGTGGTGTACCACCATGTCTGGGAACCCTCGCAGCATGCTAGGATCCAACTACAGCATGCATGCTACCACCAGCTTGAAATATGCTGCATCACCACACCTCATTGGATGTGTGTATCATTGTGCACCACTGTGGTTTTAGGAAAATAACACATGCAGTGATGCCACCACAGGATGTGTGTTCTTTTCATAAAGCACATGAATCCACTAGAGTTCATTGCATGTGTGTTCTTTTCATAAAGTAATGGGTCTACTAGATACCATTGAATGTGTGTTCTTTTCATTAACCACATCGATCCACTAGAATTCATTGCTTTGTGTTATTTTCATAAACAACATGGATCTAGTAGAGTTCAGTGGATGTGTCAGTGTGTGTATAAGTGTGCATCATTCTGGTTTTAGTTAAAGAACACATGTAGTGATATCACTCCAGCATGTGGTGGCCAACCATGTCCACGAACCCTAGCAGCATGCTGGGATCCTACTACAACAT
Source organism: Avena eriantha (assembly GCA_910589775.1). Lineage (NCBI taxonomy): Eukaryota > Viridiplantae > Streptophyta > Magnoliopsida > Poales > Poaceae > Avena > Avena eriantha. The sequence continues at coordinate 406,751,867 of OU342742.1, forward strand.
GAATTCTACCACCAGCTTGAAAGATGTTGCATCACCACACCTCATTGGATGTGTGTGTATCGGTGTGCACCATTGTGGTTTAGGAAAGGAACACACTCATTGATGCCACCAGAACATGTGTGTTCTTTTCATAAAGGAGAAGGATCCACTAGAGTTCATTGCATGTGTGTTCTTCTCATAAACCACTTGGATCCATTAGAGTTCATTGAATGTGTGTGTATCAGTGTGCAACATTGTGGTTTTAGGAAAAGAAGACATGCGGTGATGCCACTCCAGCATGTGGTGTCCAACAATGTCCAGGGACCCTGGCAGCATGCGGGGATCCAACTGCAGCATGCATTCTACCACCAACTTGAAAGATGTTACATCACCACACCTCATTGGATGTGTGTGTATCAGTGTGCACCATTGAGGTTTTAGGAAAAGAACACATGTAGTGATGCCACCACAACATGTGTGTTCTTTTCATAAAGCACATGGATCTACTAGAGTTCATTACATGTGTGTTCTATTTATAAACCACATGGATCCACTAGGGTTCATTCAGGTGTGTTCTTTTCATAAACCACATGGATCCACTAGAGTTCATTGCATGTGTGTTCTTTTCATAAACCACATGGATCCACTAGAGTTCATTGGATTTGTGAGTGTGTATCAGTGTGCAACATTGTGGTTTTAGCAAAAGAACACATGCAGTGAAGCCACTCAATCATGTGGTGTCCAACCATGTCCAGGAACCCTAGCAACATGGTAGGATCCAACTGTAGCATGCATTCTACCACCAGCTTGAAAGAGGCTCCATCACCAAACCACATTGGATGTGTGTGTGTATCAGTGTGCACCATTATGGATTTAGGAAAAGAACACATGTAGTGATGCCACCACAACATGTGTGTTATTTTCATAAAGCACATGGATCCACTAGAGTTCACTACATGTGTGTTCTTTTTATAAACCACATGGATCCACTAGAGTTTATTCAGGTGTGTTGTTTTCATAAACCACATGGATCCACTAGAGTTCTTTGCATTTGTGTTCTTTTCATAAACCACATGGATCCACTAGAGTTCATTAGATGTGTGAGCGTGTACCATTCTGCGTCATTGTGGTTTGAGGAAAAGAACACATGCAGTAAAGCCAATCCATCATGTGGTTTCCAACCATGTCGAGGAACCCTGGCAGCATGCTGGGATCCAACTGTAGCATGCATTCTACCACCATCTTGAAAGAGGCTCCATCACCACACCACATTGAATGTGTGTGTGTATCAGTGTGCACCATTGTGGATTTAGGAAAAGAACACATGTAGTGATGCCACCACAACATGTGTGTTCTTTTCATAAAGCACATGTATCCAATAGAGTTCATTGCATGTGTGTTCTTTTCACAAAGAACATGGGTCCACTAGAGTTCATTGCATGTGTGTTCTTTTCATAAAGCACATGGATCCACTAGAATTAATTGCATGTGTGTTCTTTTCATAAACCACATGGATCCACTAAAGTTCATTGGATGTGTGTGTATCAGCGTGCATCATTGTAGTTTTAGGAAAAGAGCACACGCAGCGATGCCACTCCACCATGTGGTGTCCAACTATGTCCAGGAACCCTGGCAGCATGTAGGGATCCAACTACAGCATGCATTCTACCACCAGCTTGAAACATGTTGCATCACCACACTCATTGGTTGTGTGTATCAGTGTTCACCATTGTGGTTTTAGGAAAAGAACACATGTAGTGATGCCACCACAGCATGTGTGATCTTTTCATAATGCACATGGGTCCACTAGAGTTCATTGCATGTGTGTTCTTTTTATAAAGCACATGGATCTACTATAGTTCATTGCATGTGTGTTCTTTTCATAAACCACGTGGATGCACCAGAATTCATTGCTTTGTGTTCTTTCCACAAACAACATGGATCACTAGAGTTCATTGGATGTGTGAGTATGTGTATAAGTGTGCATCATTGTGGTTTTAGTTAAAGAACAGATGCAGTGATGCCACTCCAGCATGTGGTGGCCAACCATTTCCACGAACCCTAGCAGCATGCTGGGATCAAACTACAACATGCATTCTACCACCACCTTGAAAGGTTCTGCATCATTACACCTCATTGGATGTGTGTGTATCAGTGTGCACCTTTGTGGTTTTAGGAAAAGAACATATGTAGTGATGCCACCACAACATGTGTGTTCTTTTCATAAAACACATGGATCCACTAGAGTTCATTGCATTTGTGTTCTTTTCATAAACCATATGGATCCACTAGAGTTCATTGCATGTGTGTTCTTTTCATAAACTACATGGATCCACAAAAGTTCATTGCATGTGCGTTCTTTTCATAAACCACATGGATCCACTAGGGTTCATTGGATGTGTGTGTATCAGTGAGCACCATTGTGGTTTTAGGAAAAGAAGACATGCGGTGATGCCACTCCAGCATGTGGTGTCCAACCATGTCCAGGAACCCTGGTAGCATGCTGGGATCCAACTTCAACATGTATTCTACCACCAGCTTGAAAGATCTTGCATCACCACACCTCAATTGATGTGTGTGTGTATTAGTGTGCACCATTGTGGTTTTAGGAAAAGAACACATGCACTGATGCCACCATAGCATGTGTGTTCTTTTCATAAAGCACATGGCTCCACTAGAGTTCATTACATGTATGTTCTTTTCATAAAGCACATGGATCCACTGGAGTTTATTGCATGTGTGTTGTTTTCATAAACCACATGGATCCACTAGAGTTAATTGCATGTGTGTTCTTTTCATAAGGCACATGGATCCACTAGAGTTCATTGGATGTGTGAGTGTGTATCGGTGTGCAATGTTGAAAGCGTTCCCCATGATACATGGTTCTGTTAATTTCAACTTATAAAGCGCAAGCATATACGCAACAAAGATGGACACAATGGTTCAAGTTTATTAAGTGCAAGAAAGTAAAGTGTGCCATCAAGTTCGTGAGAGCTTTAATCACTAATTTTCACATAACAAGTTTAATTCGGAAGGTAGATAAAATGAATATACTTGGAATAGTAAATGTAATAGGTAGCTATGGTGGAATCTTTGGAATAACTTGGTTTTAGGAGTTCGATGCATGAGTGGAACTCATACTTGATTACAGAGGCTAGCAAATGGCTGGGAGCGACCAACTAAGAGAGCAATAATGGCTATAATCATGCAGAGCGACAAAACATCATTGATTAAAACATAAAGTGATATTACAAGTCGAAAACAAAAGGATAATCAACGCTATGGTGACTTGGGATAGTCATAACATGGTGTGAGCATGCGCCCAGTCAACCCAAATAAAACATCAAAGGAGAATACCACAATACTATGCCTTAATATGCTAAAACAACGCATGATTCTTTCAAGGCACATTAAGCAATCTCAATTGTTTATAAGATATCATGCTATAGAAAAACTCACTAAGAATAAAACCAAAACAATATCAAGCATGACATGACAAAGCATAGGCCACAGTCAAAAACAAGCTCCTTTTTACCACTTAAACATGAACTTTTCTACTCTTTTCGAATCCAAACCAACTTATTTGAAAGAACTCACAAAGATAATAATAAATAAAGATCAGTGAGCTTGTCTCACAAATCCAAAAGGAAGAACTAAAAAATTATAAGCTGAAAGCACAAGAAAACTAAGGCTAAACCCAGTGCTAGCAAAAGAGAACACTCACAAAACAATAAGAATGAAAACTAGAGTGTTCTAAACAATGAATAACGGGGTATGTCTCTCTCCAAAAGAAGTGTGTTGGGATCCAACCAACTTATTTAAGAAAACCAAACAAAATAAAACTAAAAACTAAAACAAAGACTCTCCAAGAACAACACAATTATGCATGAAACAATAAAAATGAAGAGTTTGGAAGAAACCTGAGATTTTTATTGATAAAGAAGGGGATGCCTTGGGCATCCCCAAGCTTTGATGCTTGTACTTCTTGAATATTTCTTGGGGTGACACGGGTGGCATCCCCTAGCTTGAGCTTTAGTCCATTCTTCATCTCGTTACACCATTCCTTCCATACACCTGAAATTTTTCCTTCATACAAAACTTCACATAATCTTTATTAGCAACATTAGTGTAGTCAAGATAATAAGTCTTTAGGTTCAGTTTCAACACCAATAAAACTTCCATTAAAATAAAAGCTATTGTACCACTTCCCTTGAAAAGCTCAATTCCCCAAAGAGAACCCAAAAAGGAACCAACGAGAAGCAAATGCAAATAATGGTAGAAATCTGTCAAAATAGACCAGCAGATAAAAACCAATTTTTTCGAAGACCTTCTGTTGCTCCAATCTAAAAGTGTTGAACTAACGAAAGTTGGATAACAATCTGGGGCTGAAGCACAAAAATTCACGCCTCAAAATGACGTACATAGATTTTCAACAATTTTTTACGGTGAAGAACAAAAATCTGTTTTAGGACAACAACTTTCCCAAGCATTACTTCTCTCTCATTAGAGGTTACTCTTGGCACAAAAAGCAAATAAAAAGGACCAGGAGCGGTTATTACAGATGTAATAACTTCCAAGACTCATCTAAAACTTTTGGGTTATCTCCCAATAAGTACTTTTCCTTAACGCCTTTAGGTTAGGCATGATAGTTCGAGAAAATTCTCACATAGGAAATATGAATTGAAGTAAAAGAGAGCATCAAGAAGCAAATTCAAAACACATTTAAGTCTAACCCACTTCCTATGCACAGGAATCTTGTAAAGAAACAAGTCATGAAAACACAAAGCAACAAGCATAAGAAATGAAAACAAGTGCAACTTCAAGACTTTCAACATAAAGAGGGGAAACTTAATATTATTGAGATGCATAAAACCATGTTTCCCTCTCTCATAATAACTTTAAGTAGCATCATAACTAAAATTAACAATATTACTATCACATAAAACATTCTTATCATGAGCCACATGCATAAAATAATTATTACTCTCCCTATAAGCATAGTCATTCTTATTAATCATAGTGGGAGTAAATTCAACAAAATAGCTATCATTATTATCCTCATCACCATAATCATCAAATATAGGAGGCATATTGTAGTCATAATTAATTGCCTCCTCGGTAGTAGGTGGACTGAAAATATCATGTTCATCATTGTAATCATCATATATTGGAGGTTTGGTATCATCATAAGCAATAGAATATCTATCTTCCGAAGTCGGGAAACTAAAAAGATCTTTTTCATAAAAACTAGCTTCCCCAAGCTTAGAATTTTTCATCGCATTAGCAATAATGGTGTCCAAAGAATTCATACTAACAATATTGCTATTAGCATGCAAATAAAGTTCCATAGGTTTTTTAATTTTCTCTTCAAACACTTCATGTCCTAACTCAAGATAAATACTATAGAGCTCTCTAATTTTGTTGTTGTTTTCCATTAAGCCTAACTACTGAAAATAAAAACAAGAAACAAAAAGATATAATTGCAGAATCTACAAGAAATAACTTCGAGCAGTCACACCGGAGGATGTGAGTACCTTTTACCTTACCTCCCTAGCAACGGCGCCAGAAAATATGCTTGATGTTTACGCACTTCTATTATTGTAGACAGTTGTTGGGCCTCCAAGTGCAGAGGTTTGTAGAATAGCAGCAAGTTTCCCCTTAAGTGGATTACCCAAGGTTTATCGAACTCAGGGAGGAAGTGCTCAAAGGTATCCCTCTCAAGCAACCCTGCAATCAAGATACAAGAAGTCTCTTGTGTCTCCAACACACCCAATACACTTGTCAGGTGTATAGGTGCACTAGTTCGACGAAGAGATAGTAAAATACAAGTGGTATGGATATAAGACAACGGTGACAGAAAATAGCTTTATGGCGTGGAAGAGACTAAAAGCAAACTGAAATAAAGATGGAAGCAAGCAAACATGTACCATATCTAGTTGCAAAGGGTGTTTCAATGCTTAGAAACAAGGCCTAGGGATCATACTTTCGCTAATGAATACTCTCGTATAAATATCTTCTCTTCATGATACAACTCTGAACTACTCTCCGGTTGGACACTCTAATCCATGGTAGGGCTATAACAGCACACCTCAAAGTTCTCTTTCCGCACCTAGATAACCCCACAGTGTCACCTTGAGCACTAGATGGTTCGAACAAACACCTCAATTTCATAGAGACATCCAACTCAAAATAGAACTCATAACAAGTATTTGTAATCTCTAGCCTAAGTGCCACTATGGTGTGCGCGTTGTCACTTTCACACACATGGGGACAGCAGAGATCTAATAAAGCACTTCAGTAGCAAGGTAGATCTACTTAATTACAAAGCTCATGATCACCATATGATCATCCATAGAGATAGATGAACACATAGCTATCGGTAGAACCCTTAGCCTTGAGGAAGATCTACTCCCTCATCATCATGGGAATTAGCAATGGCGATGGAGATGGTGGTGGAGATCGATGGAGATGGCTCCGAGGGCACTTCCCCGTCCCGGCAGGGTGCCGGAACAGAGGCTCTCTATCCCTCGAATCTCCCTTTCGGTGGCGGCGGTGCTGCGGAACTTTTCGTGGCTAGAGGCTGGACGACTTAGGGTTTTTGCATCGGGAGGCTTCTTATAGGCGAAGAGGCGAGGTCGGTGGCTGGCCAGGGGGCCCAAACCACCTAGTGGCGCGACCAGGGTTAGCCCGCACCACCATATGGTGTGCCCACCCTGGTACCCTACTCCGTCTCTACTTCATGTTTTCGTGTTGCTCATGGAAAAATAGGCATATTGGCTTTTGTCCCGTCCAATTCCAGGAATATTGATTTTCTGCCTTTTCTGGAACCAAAAACAAAAGAAAACAAGCAACTGGCACTGTGGCATCTTGTTAATAGGTTAGTCCCAGAAAACATATAAAAATATCTCAAAGTTTTGACAAAGCAAAGAAAAGTAGATACTAAACAAGCATGGGACATCAAAAATTATAGATATGTTTGCAACGTATCAATCCACAAGAGTTCATTGCATGTGTCTTCTTTTCATAAACCAGATGGATCCACTAGAGTTCATTGGATGTGTATGTGTATCAGTGTGCATCATTGTGGTTTTAGGAAAAGAACACATGCGGTGATGCCACTCCAGCATGTGGTGTCCAACCATTTCCAGGAACCCTAGTAGCATGAGGGGATCCAACTGCAGCATGCATTCTACCACCATCTTGAAAGATCTTGCATCACCACACCTCATTGTATGTGTGTGTGTATCAGTCTGCAAAACTATGGTTTTAGTAAAAGAACACATGTAGTGATGCCACCACATCATGTGTGTTCTTTTCATAAAGCACATGGATCCACTAGAGTTCATTACATGTGTGTTCTTTTTTATAAACCACATGGATCCACTAGAGTTCATTGCATGTGTGTTCTTTTCATAAACCACATGGATCCACTAGAGTTCATTTCATGTGTGTTCTTTTCATAAACCACGTGGATCCACTAGAGTTCATTGGATGTGTGAGTGTGTATTAGTGTGCATCATTGTGGTTTTCGGAGAAGAACACATGTAGTGAAGCCACTCCATCATGTGGTGTCAAACTATGTCCAGGAACCCTGGCAGAATGCTGGGATCCAACTGCAGCATGCATTCTATCACTAGCTTGAAAGATGCTGCATCACTACAGCACATTTGATGTGTGTGCGTATCAGAGTGCACCATTGTGGTTTTAGGAAAAGAACATATGTAGTGATTCCACCACAACATGTATGTTCATGCCATAAAGCACATGGATCCACTAGAGTTCATTGCATGTGTGTTCTTTTCACAAAGAACATGGATCCACTAGAGTTCATTGCACGTGTGTTCTTTTCATAAAGCACATGTATCAACTATAGTTTATTGCATGTGTGTTCCTTTCATTAACCACATGGATCCAATAGAGTTCATTGGATGTGTGTGTGTATTAGTGTGCATCATTGTTGTTTTCGGAAAAGAACACATGCAGTGACGCCACTCCGTCATGTGGTGTGAAACCATGTCCAAGAACCCTGGCAGCATGCTGGGATCCAACTGCAACATGGCTTCAACTACCAGCTTGAAAGATGGTGCATCACCACACCTCATTAGATGTGTGTATCAGTGTGCACCATTGTGGTTCTATGAAAAGAACACATGAAGTGATGCCACCACAACCTTTGTGTTCTTTTCGTAAAGCACATGGATCCACTAGAGTTTGTTGCATGTGTGTTCGTTTCATAAACCACATGGATGCACTAGAGTTCCTTGCATGTGTGTTCTTTTCATAAACCACATGGATCCACTATAGTTCATTGCATGTGTGTTCTTTTCATAAACCACATGGATGCACTAGAGTTCATTAGATGTGTGTTTGTGTGTATCAGTGTGCATCATTGTGGTTTTAGGAAAAGATCACATACAGTGATGCCACTCCAGCATGTGGTGTCCAACCATGTCCAGGAATCCCGGCAGCATAATGGGATCCAATTGCAGCATGCATTCTACCACTAGCTTGAAAGATGCTGCATCACCACACCTCATTGGATGTGTGTGTGTGTGTGTCAGTGTGCACCATTGTGATTTTACGAAAAGAACACATGCAGTGATGCCACCACATCATGTGTGTTCTTTTCACAAAGCACATGGATCCAATAGAGTTCCTTGCATGTGTGTTCATTTCATAAACCACATGGATCCACTAGAGTTCATTGAATATGATCTTTTCATAAACCCAATGGATCCACTAGAGCTCATTGCATGCGTGTTCTTTTCGTAAACCACATGGATCCACTAATGTACATTGGATGTTTGTGTCTGTATCAGTGTGCTTCATTGTAGTTGTAGGAAAAGATCACAATGAGTGATCCCACTCCAGCATGTGGTGTCCAACCATGTCTAGGAACCCTCGCAGCATGCTGGGATCCAACGGCAGCATGCATTCTACCACCAGCTTGAAAGTTTCCGCATCACCACACCTCATTGGTTGTGTATGTGTATTAGTGTGCACCATTGTTGTTTAAGGAAAAGAACACATTCAGCGATGCCACCACAGCATGTGTGTTCTTTTCATAAAGCACATAGATCAACTAGAGTTCATTGGATGTGTGTTCTTTTCATAAACCACATGGATCCACTAGAGTTCATTGCATGTGTGTTATTTTCATAAACCACGTGGATCCACTAGAGTTCATTGCATATGTGCTATTTTCATAAACCACATGGATCCACTAGAGATCATTGCATGTGTGTTCCTTTCATTAACCACATGGATCCACTAGAGTCCATTGGATGTGTGTGTATTAGCGTGCATTATTGTGGTTTTGGGAAAAGAACACATGCAGTGATGCCACTCCAGGATGTGGTGTCCAACCATGTCCAGGAACCCTGGTAGCATGCTGGGATCCAACTACAGTATGCATTCTACCACCAGCTTGAAAGATGCTGCATCACCACAGCTCGTTGGATGTGTGTGTATCAGTGTGCACCATTGTGGTTTTAGGAAAATAACACATTCAGTGATACCACCACACCATGTGGGTTATTTTCATAAAGAACATGGATCGACTAGAGTTCATTGCATGTGTGATGTTTTCAAAAACCAGATGGATCCACTAGAGTCATTGCATGTGTGTTCTTTTCATAAACCACAGGGATCCACTAGAGTTCATTTCATGTGTGTTCTTTTCATAAACCACATGGATCCACTAGAGTTCATTAGATGTGTGTGTGTATTAGTGAGCATCATTGTGGTTTTACGAAAAGAACACATGCAGTGATGTCACTCTAGCATGTGATGTCCAACCATGTCCAGGAACCCTGACAGCATGGTGGGATCCAACTGCAGCATGCATTCTACCACTAGATTGAATGATACTGCATCACCACACCTCATTGGATGTGTGTGTATCAGCGTGCACCATTGTGGTTTTAGGAAAAGAACAATTGAAATGTTGCCACGACAGCATGTGTGTTCTTTTCATAAAGCACATGGATCCACTAGAGTTTATTGCATGTGTGTTCTTTTCATAAACCACATGGATCCACTAGAGTTCATTGTATGTGTGTGTGTGTATTAGTGTGCATCATTATGGTTTTAGGAAAAGAACACATGTAGTGATGACACTCCAGCATGTGGTGTCCAACCATGTCCAGGAACCCTAGCAGCATGATGGGATCCAACTACAACATGCCTTCTACCACCAACTTGAAAGATGATGCATCTACACACCTCATTGGATGTGTGTGTGTATCTGTGTGCACCATTGTGGTTTTAGGAAAAGAACACATGTAGTGATGCCACCATAGCATGTGTGTTTTCATAAAGCACATGGATCCACTAGAGTTCATTGCATGTGTGTTGTTTTCATAACCGACATGGATTTACTAGAGTTCATTGAATGTGATCTTTTCATAAACCACATGGATCCACTAGAGTTCATTGCATGAGTGTTCTTTTCATAAACAACTTTCCCAAGCATTACTTCTCTCTCATTAGAGGTTACTCTTGGCACAAAAAGCAAATAAAAAGGATTAAGAGCGGTTATTATAGAGGTAATAACTTCCAAGACTCATCTAAAACTTTTGGGTTATCTCCCAATAAGTACTTTTCCTTAACGCCTTTAGGTTAGGCATGATAGTTCGAGAAAATTCTCACATAGGAAATATGAATTGAAGTAAAAGAGAGCATCAAGAAGCAAATTCAAAACACATTTAAGTCTAACCCACTTACTATGCACAGGAATCTTGTAAAGAAACAAGTCATGAAAACACAAACCAACAAGCATAAGAAATGAAATCAAGTTAACTTCAAGACTTTCAACATAAAGAGGGGAAACTTAATATTATTGAGATGCATAAAACCATGTTTCCCTCTCTCATAATAACTTTAAGTAGCATCATAAATAAAATTAACAATATTACTATCACATAAAACATTCTTATCATGAGCAACATGCATAAAATAATTATTACTCTCCCTATAAGCATAGTCATTCTTATTAATCATAGTGGGAGTAAATTCAACAAAATAGCTATCATTATTATCCTCATCACCATAATCATCAAATATAGGAGGCATATTGTAGTCATATTTAATTGCCTCCTCAGTAGTAGGTGGACTGAAAATATCATGTTCATCATTGTAATCATCATATCTCGGAGGTTTGGTATCATCATAAGCAATAGAATAGCTATCTTCCAAAGTCGGGGAACTAAAAAGATCATTTTCATAAAAACTAGCTTCCCCAAGCTTAGAATTTTTCATCGCATTAGCAATAATGGTGTCCAAAGAATTCATACTAACAATATTGCTATTAGCATGAAAATAAAGTTCCATAGGTTTTTTAATTTTCTCTTCAAACAGTTCATGTCCTAACTCAAGATAAATACTATAAAGCTCTCTAATTTTGTTGTTGTTTTCCATTAAGCCTAACTACTGAAAATAAAAACAAGAAACAAAAAGATATAATTGCAGAATCTAAAGGAAATAACTTCGAGCAGTCACACCGGAGGATGTGAGTACCTTTTACCTTACCTCCCTGGCAACGGCGCTAGAAAATATGCTTGATGTCTACGCACTTCTATTCTTGTAGACAGTTGTTGGGCCTCCAATTGCAGAGGTTTGTAGAATAGCAGCAAGTTTCCCCTTAAGTGGATTACCCAAGGTTTATCGAACTCAGGGAGGAAGTGGTCAAAGGTATCCCTCTCAAGCAACCCTGCAATCAAGATATAAGGAGTCTCTTGTGTCTCCAACACACCCAATACACTTGTCAGGTGTATAGGTGCACTAGTTCGGCGAAGAGATAGTAAAATACAAGTGGTATGGATATAAGACAACGGTGAAAGAAAATAGCTTTATGGCGTGGAAGAGACTAAAGGCAAACTGAAATAAAGATGGAAGCAAGCAAACATGTACCATATCTAGTTGCAAACGGTGTTTCAATGCTTAGAAACAAGGCCTAGGGATCATACTTTTGCTAATGAATACTCTCGTATAAATATCTTCTCTTCATGATACAACTCTGAACTACTCTCCGGTTGGACACTCTAATCCATGGTAGGGCTATAACAGCACACCTCAAAGTTCTCTTTCCGCACCTAGATAACCCCACAGTGTCACCTTGAGCACTAGATGGTTCGAACAAACACCACAATTTAATAGAGACATCCAACTCAAAATAGAACTCATAACAAGTATTTGTAATCTCTAGCCTAAGTGCCACTATGGTGTGCGCGTTGTCACTTTCACACACATGGGGAGAGCAGAGATCTAATAAAGCACTTCAGTAGCAAGGTAGATCTACTTAATTACAAAGCTCATGATCACCATATGATCATCCATAGAGACAGATGAACACATAGCTACCGGTAGAACCCTTAGCCTTGAGGAAGATCTACTCCCTCATCATCATGGGAATTAGCAACGGCGATGGAGATGGTGGTGGAGATCGATGGGGATGGCTCCGAGGGCACTTCCCCGTCCCAGCAGGGTGCCGGAACAGAGGCTTTCTATCCCTCGAATCTCCCTTTCGGTGGCGGCGGCGCTGCGGAACTTTTCGTGGCTAGAGGCTGGACGACTTAGAGTTTTTGCATCGCGAGGCTTCTTATAGGCGAAGAGGCGAGGTCGGTGGCTGGCCAGGGGGCCCACACCACCTAGTGGTGTGAATAGGGTTAGCCTGCACCACCATATGGTGTGCCCACCCTGGTGCCCTACTCTGTCTCTACTTCATGTTTTCGTGTTGCTCATGGAAAAATAGGCATATTGGCTTTTGTCCCGTCCAATTCCGAGAATATTGATTTTATGCCTTTTCTGGAACCAAAAACAGAAGAAAACAAGCAACTGGCACTGTGGCATCTTGTTAATAGGTTAGTCCCAGAAAACATATAAAAATATCTCAAAGTTTTGACAAAGCAAAGCAAAGTAGATACTAAACAAGCATGGGACATCAAAAATTATAGATATGTTTGCAACGTATCAATCCACAAGAGTTCATTGCATGTGTCTTCTTTACATAAACCAGATGGATCCACTAGAGTTCATTGGATGTGTATGTGTATCAGTGTGCATCATTGTGGTTTTAGGAGAAGAACACATGCGGTGATGCCACTCTAGCATGTGGTGTCCAACCATTTCCAGGAACCCTTGTAGCATGATGGTATCCAACTACAGCATGCATTCTACCACCATCTTGAAAGATCTTGCATCACCACACCTCATTGTATGTGTGTGTGTATCAGTCTGCACCACTATGGTTTTAGTAAAAGAACACATGCAGTGACGCCACCACATCATGTGTGTTCTTTTCATAAAGCACATGGATCCCCTAGAGTTCATTACATGTGTGTTCTTTTTTATAAACCACATGGATCCACTAGAGTTCATTGCATGTGTGTTCTTTTCATAAAGCACATGGATCCACTAGAGTTCATTGCATGTGTGTTATTTTCATAAACGACATGGATCCACTAGAGTTCATTGGATGTGTGAGTGTGTATCAGTGTGCATCATTGTGGTTTTAGGAAAAGAACACATGTAGTGAAGCCACTCCATCATGTGGTGTCAAACCATGTCTAGGAACCCTGGCAGCATGCTGGGATCGAACTGAAGCATGCATTCTATCACTAGCTTGAAAGATGCTGCATCACTACAGCACATTGGATGTGTCTGCGTATCAGTGTGCACCATTGTGGTTTTAGGAAAAGAACATATGTAGTGATTCCACCACAACATGTGTGTTCATGCCATAAAGCGCATGGATCCACTAGAGTTCATTGCATGTGTGTTCTTTTCACAAAGAACATGGATCCACTAGAGTTCATTGCACGTGTGTTCTTTTCATAAAGCACATGTATCAACTATAGTTCATTGCATGTATTTTTTTCATGAACCACATGGATCCACTAGATTTCATTGGATGTGTGTGTATCAGTGTGCATCATTGTGGTTTTAGGAAAAGAACACATGCAGTGACGCGACTCCATCATGTGGTGTGAAACCATGTCCAGGAACCCTGGTAGCATGCTGGGATCCAACTGCAACATGCATTCCACTACCAGCTTGAAAGATGGTTCATCACCACACCTCATTAGATCTGTGTATCAGTGTGCACCATCGTGGTTTTATGAAAAGAACACATGAAGTGATGCCACCACATCATGTGTGTTCTTTTCATAAAGTACATGGATCCACGAGAGTTCATTGCATGTGTGTTGTTTTCATAAACCACATGGATCCACTAGAGTTCATTACATGTGTGTCCTTTTCATAAACCACATGGATTCACTAGAGTTCATTGCATGTGTGTTCTTTTCATATACCACATGGATCCACTAGAGTCCATTGGATGTGTGTGTGTGTGTGTATGAGTGTGCATCATTGTGCTTTTAGGAAAAGATCACATGCAGTGATGCCACTACAGCATGTGGTGTCCAACCATGTCCAGGAACCCCGGCAGCATGATGGGATCAAATTGCAGCATGCATTCTACCGCTAGATTGAAAGATGCTGCATCACCACACCTCATTGGATGTGTGTGTGTGTTAGTGTGCACCATTGTGATTTTTCAAAAAGAACACATGCAGTGATGCCACCACATTATGTGTGTTCTTTTCACAAAGAACATGGATCCACTAGAGTTCCTTGCATGTGTGTTCTTTTCATAAACCACATGGATCCACTAGAGTTCATTGAATGTGATCTTTTCATAAACCCAATGGATCCACTAGAGCTCATTGCATGTGTGTTCTTTTCATAAACCACATGGATCCACTAATGTTCATTGGATGTTTATGTCTGTATCAGTGTGCGTCATTGTAGTTGTAGGAAAAGAACACATGTAGTGATGCCACTCCAGCATGTGGTGTCCAACCATGTCCAGGGACCCTCGCAGCATGCTGGGATCCAACTGCAGCATGCATTCTACCACAAGCTTGAAAGTTGCCGCATCACCACACCTCATTGGTTGTGTATGTGTATTAGTGTGCAAAATTGTTGTTTTAGGAAAAGAACACATTCAGTGATACCACCACAGCACGTGTGCTCTTTTCATAAAGCACATGGATCCACTAGAGTTCATTGCATGTGTGTTCTTTTCATAAACCACATGGATCCACTAGAGTTCATTGCATGTGTGTTCTTTTCATAAACCACATGCATCCACTAGAGTTCATTGCATCTGTGTTATTTTCATAAACCACATGGATCCACTAGAGTTCATTGCATGTGTGTTCCTTTCATTAACCACATGGATCCACTAGAGTTCATTGGATGTGTGTGTGTATCAGTGTGCATCATTGTGGTTTTCGGAAAAGAACACATGCAGTGACGCCACTCCATCATGTGGTGTGAAACCATGTCCAGGAACCCTGGCAGCATGCTGGGATCCAACTGTAGCATGCATTCCACAACCAGCTTGAAAGATGGTGCGTCACCACACCTCATTAGATGTGTGTATCAGTGTGCACCATTGTGGTTTTACGAAAGGAACACATGAAGTGATGCCACCACATCATGTGTGTTCTTTTCATAAAGTACATGGATCCACGAGAGTTCATTGCATGTGTGTTCTTTTCATAAACCACATGGATCCACTAGAGTTCATTGCATGTGTGTTCTTTTCATAAACCACATGGATTCACTAGAGTTCATTGCATGTGTGTTCTTTTCATATACAACATGGATCCACTAGAGTTCATTGGATGTGTGTGTGTATCAGTGTGCATCATTGTGGTTTTAGCAAAAGAACACATGCAGTGAAGCCACTCTACCATGTGGTATCCAACCATTTCTAGGGACCCTGGCAGCATGCTGGGATCCAACTGTAGCATGCATTCTACCACCATGTTGAAAGATGCGGCATCACCACACCTTATTGGGTGTGTGTGTGTGTGTATTAGTGTGCACCATTGTGGTTTTAGGAAAAGAACGCATTAAGTGATACCACCACAACCTTTGTGTTCTTTTCATAAAGCACATGGATCCACTAGAGTTTATTGCATGTGTGTTCTTTTCATAAACCACATGGATGCACTAGAGTTCATTGCATGTGTGTTCTTTTCAAAAACAATATGGATCCACTAGAGTTCATTGCATGTGTGTTCTTTTTATAAACCACATGGATACACTAGAGTTCATTAGATGTGTGTGTGTATCAGTGTGCATCATTGTGGTTTTAGGAAAAGATCACATGCAGTGATGCCACTCTAGCATGTGGTGTCCAACCATGTCCAGGAACCCCGGTAGCATGATGGGATCCAATTGCAGCATGCATTCTACCACTAGCTTGAAAGATGCTGCATCACCACACCTCATTGGATGTGTGTGTGTGTGTGTGTCAGTGTGCACCATTGTGATTTTACGAAAAGAACACATGCAGTGATGCCACCACATCATGTGTGTTCTTTTCACAAAGCACATGGATCCACTAGAGTTCCTTGGATTTCTTTTCTTTTCATAAACCACATGGATCCACTAGAGTTCATTGAATGTGATCTTTTCATAAACCCAATGGATCCACTAGAGCTCATTGCATGTGTGTTCTTTTCGTAAACCACATGGATCCACTAATGTTCATTGGATGTTTGTGTCTGTATCAGTGTGCGTCATTGTAGTTGTAGGAAAAGAACACATGCAGTGATTCCACTCCAGCATGTGGTGTCCAACCATGTCCAGGTACCCTCGCAGCATGCTGGGATCCAACTGGAGTATGCATTCTACCACCAGCTTGAAAGATGCTGCATCACCACACCTTGTTGGATGTGTGTGTATCAGTGTGCACCATTGTGGTTTTAGGAAAATAACACATTCAGTGATACCACCACACCATGTGTGTTATTTTCATAAAGCACATGGATCGACTAGAGTTCATTCCATGTGTGATCTTTTCATAAACTAGATGGATCCACTAGAGTCATTGCATGTGTGTTCTTTTCATCAACCACAGGGATCCACTAGAGTTCATTTCATGTGTGTTCTTTTCATCAACCACATGGATCCACTAGAGTTCATTAGATGTGTGTGTGTATCGGTGAGCATCATTGTGGTTTTACGAAAAGAACACATGCAGTGATGTCACTCTAGCATGTGATGTCCAACTATGTCCAGGAACCCTGATAGCATGGTGGGATCCAACTGCAGCATGCATTCTACCACCAGATATAATGATACTGCATCACCACACCTCATTGGATGTGTGTGTATCAGCGTGCACCATTGTTGCTTTAGGAAAAGAACACATGAAATGTTGCCACGATAGCATGTGTGTTCTTTTCATAAAGCACATGGATCCACTAGAGTTTATTGCATGTGTGTTCTTTTCATAAACCACGTGGATCCACTAGAGTTCATTGGATGTGTGTGTGTGTATAAGTGTGCATCATTATGGTTTTAGGAAAAGAACACATGTAGTGATGACACTCCAGCATGTGGTGTCCAACCATGTCCAGGAACCCTGGCAGCATGCTGGGATCCAACTACAACATGCATTCCACTACCAGCTTGAAAGATGGTGCATCACCACACCTCATTAGATGTGTGTATCAGTGTGCACCATTGTGGTTTTATGAAAGGAACATATGAAGTGATGCCACCACATCATGTGTGTTCTTTTCATAAAGTACATGGAGCCACGATAGTTCATTGCATGTGTGTTCTTTTCATAAACCACATGGATCCACTAGAGTTCATTGCATGTGTGTTGTTTTCATAAACCACATGGATCCACTTGAGTTCATTGGATGTGTCTATGTGTATCAGTGTGCATCATTGTGGTATTAGGAAAACAACACATGAAGTGATGCCACTCCAGCATGTGGTGTCCAATCATGTCCAGGAGCCCTAGAAGCATGCTGGTATCCAACAACAGCATGCATTCTACCACTATATTGAAAGATGTTGCATCACCACACCTCATTGGCTGTGTGTGTGTGTATAAATGTGCACCATTGAGCTTTTAGGAAAAGATAGCATTTAGTGATGCCACCAAAACATGTGTGTTCTTCTCACAAAGCACATGGATCCACTAGAGCTCATTGCATGTGTGTTCTTTTCATAAACCACATGGATCCACTAGAGTTCATGGAATCTGTGTTATTTTCATAAACCACGTGGATCCACTAGAGTTTATTGCATGTGTGTTCTTTTCATAAACCACATGGATCCACTAGAGTTCATTGGATGTGTGTGTGTATAAGTCTCCATCATTGTGGTTTTAGGAAAAGAACACATGAAGTGATGCCACTCCAGCACGTGGTGTCCAACCATGTCCAGGAACCCTGGCAGCATGCTTATATCCAACTGCAGGATGCATTTTCCACCATATTGAAAGATACTGGATCACCACACCTCATTGGATGTGTGTGTGTATAAGTGTGCACCATTGTGGTTTTAGGAAAAGAACACATGAAGTGATGCCACCATAGCATGTGTGTTCTTTTCATAAAGTACATGGATCCACTAGAGTTCATTGCATGTGTGTTCTTTTCATAAAGCACATGGATTTGCTAGAGTTCATTGCATGTGTGTTCTTTTCATAAACCACATGGATCCACTAGAGTTAATTGCATGTGTGTCTATCAATGTGAATCATTGTGGTTTTAGGAAAATAATATATGTAGTGATGACACTCTAGCATGTGGTGTCCAACCATGTCCAGGAACACTGGCAGCATGCTGGGATCCAGCTGCAGCATGCATTCTATCACTAGCTTGAAAGATGCTACATCACCACACCTCATTGGATATGTGTGTGTATCAGTGTGCACTATTGTGGTTTTAGAAAAAGAACACATGAAGTGATGCCACCGCAGCGTGGGTGTTCTTTTCATAAAGCACATGGATCCACTAGAGTTCATTGCATGTGTGTTCTTTTCATAAACCACATGGATCCGGTAGAGTTCATTCCATGTGTGTTATTTTCATAAACCACATGGATCCACTAGGGTTCATTGCATGTGTGTTCTTTTCATAAACCACATGGATCCACTAGAGTTCATTGGATGTATGTGTGTTTGTATCACTGTGCATTTTTGTGGTTTTAAGAAAAGAACACATGTAGTGATGCCCCTCCAGCATGTGGTGTCCAACCATGTAATATAACATCCCAAATTTTACGATTTGCGGATGTTACTAGAAGCATGCATCATATCTTATGCATCATGGCATCACGCAATAAAAGCTGCATCAGATACTTTTCCAAACCCTATTGTCATATAAAGACAAAAAGGGGTTATACCAAAACTAACCTTCTAAACCCTTGCAAAAGTGTTATCTTATAACCCTATACTAATCTCCTTCTTTTTACAAAATTTTACAGACCAATTTCAGTTAATTTGGAGTCTGTTTGCAAAAGATATAAGACAAATAGTGAAATAGAAAAATAAAAGAATAAATACAAAAAAAGAGGATCTAGCCTAACCGGGCCAGCCGAGTCGGCCCACCCCTATCTACCGCACGCCAGTCAGAGGCAGAGCGCAGCAGCAGCAGCCGCACATGCCGACCCAGCAAGCGCCGCCAGCCATTCGGCCCGCTACCCGCATCGCGCCACTGACACCGCGGCCCCACCTGTCATCCCCTCCCCTCACCGTGTCTAGGACGAACACGACAGCGCCGCCGGGATAGGTCCGATCTTCCAGGCCAAATCGGAACAGATTACGCAGCCCTCGCGCCAAGCTAGGCCGCCTACTTATACCTCTCGGCACGCCTCCCAAAAACCCTAACCTTTTTTCGATGTTTGCCACCGGGCTGCCGCCATAGAGCTCGAAGAAAATCTCGCGTAAGAGCGCCGCCGCCAAGCTCGGCGGACGGGGTTCGAGGCTACCTCTCCACCTATTCCCTCCCTCTCTGTCTTCCCCATACAGTACCACATCGATTCACCTCTTTTTCCCTTGAACAGAGCCCCGTGCCGCTCCTAATTGGTCGCCGGAGCCTCGCTAGAGATGGAGGAGATCAGCGGAGCTTCACCGTGAGCTGAGGGAGCGAGAGCCGTCGTCCTCCGTGTTGGAAGGATCGCGAGGAGGAGCTGCACCTCGTCGTCCATACCACCGCCTCGGGGGACCACCAGACAACCGCCGAGCGTTGCCATCCGACGTGCCGCCGCCGTTCATCGTTGTCGACGAGTCACCACCGCCACAGGTTAGTCTCTTTCGTTCCTGCCTGTTAGATCGGAATCCGACGGTGTAGATTAGATCATCCTAGCGAATCGGCACCGCCCTATCGCATCGCGCCACATGGCAGTGCCGCGTCAGCGCGCTGAGTCAGCGCCGCGTCGGCCGGCCGACCCAATCCCGAGCCGCCACTTGTCGCCACGTAGTTGGCCGCCGTTCTGTTTTTTTAAATAGGGAGAATCGATTTACTCTTGTTTAATTCATAGTAAATCAAGTTTTTGTCCAAAAATTGCGTATAATATACCATTGGATTCGTAAAATTAAGTATAACACAGATCTGAAATAATATTACTGGTTTACTAAAGTAATCTTGTGGTAGCATTTAAAGTCTAGATTGGACTATTTCAATTCTAGAAAAATATCCGTAACTCCGTTTTAGTTGATTCTTGTTGCGTTGGCTTTGTATCTATGAGATCTTCTGTGGAAAATTTAGATATCATGCTTAGAGTGTTTAGATCTGTTTCAAGATAGATTGGAAATGTAGATCTATTTATGAGCCTATTTAATTAAGTATTAATCGAAAATACTTAAAATCTGTGGGAAATCGATACTAATGACATCCCCAATTCAAGAAGACCCCTGAATACAACCCTTGGTCCAAATCGAACCCATCCTTGCATATTACCATGTTGCATGCATGCATAATTATCTTTGTGGCATTGTTTTGTGCAAATTGTCCTTGGATCTATGTTTGTGTTTCGTTAGATTGTTCGGAGTGCGCTGAGGAGTGCTGTTGTGTAGGGTTCTTCCCGGATCAAGGCAAGTTACACCACTTGTACATATTTTGTCCTAGTTTTTGACTATGCATGTTTTACTCTTCAAATCTTGTAGTATGCATGTGTAGGTCTTCAGTAGATTTTCTTATTACTATTTTTGCAAGTGCGATTTTGTAGTATGCCATGAGTATCTTTATACTTAGGAATTTCCGTCCTATTAGGTTTCCCTTTTTTTGCTAATTATTGCTTGCTATGCTATATATATACTAAGTACAGTTGGGGGGTTCGAAAGACTCAAAAAATTTCTAAGTATCAGAGCTATCTCGAGCGAACTTTTCTTCTCAAAACCCCTTAAAAATAAAACTAAGTTTTCTTCTGGGCGGAATGGTTGTTAGGACAACAAGTGGAATTTTGGTGGAGGACGGCCGCCCAGGAATCAAAGAAGTCTGTCATGTTTCAGAATTCAGAAGCCTCTAGTGCAACCACAATACATATGGGCTCTGTCTTGGCTTAGTACTTAGTGGGAAACCTCACCGGGTACCAACATTTGGAGGTTCTTGGCACGGTTGGATCCAGCTGGTAGAGGGGCTACTAAGGGAAGGCTTTGCCATGGTCTTGTTTGTAAAAGGACTTGAGCCTGGATTGTGGGGAAAGTGCACAAACTCTTGAGAGTATTGAAATCTGATCGATCAGCCGAGTTCACGGAAAAGAACACTTTGAGCATCTGAAGGATGGAGCCTCTGAAAGTTCTTCCTCTCTCTTTTCCAAACTTAAAGTTTTACAAACCCCAAGGCGTGAGTAATATCGCCATTGGGTGGGATTTTGGGGACTTGGTGCGAAAGATCCAAGTGCTAGCTTGATTGGACACTTGGTGAGTAATATCCACGTGTTCCACTCGACCCTATACTACTTATCAATGTTTACAAAGTAGGGTAAACTCTTCTTCTTTTCTTCTTACTTAGGGAAATTTGGACATATGCAAAAGAACCCCAAAGCCTACACTTAGCCTTGCATGTAGAGATAGTCTTATTCTTTTCTTGGTGTAATTTTCCAATACATTCAAAGTATTGACCCAACTTGTTGGCTGCATGTCTTATGTGCAGAATCTGAAGACTGGAAGCTGCGTAGGGATCGCGGGTCTTCACGCAACTAGCCTGAGGCGTTGATGGACTCAAGTTTTACTTAGTTTTCCGCTGTTTTATTTGAGCTAGCTATAAGCTATGCAAGTTGTAATAAATATACTCTGGATTATTCGTGTAATATGAATTGTGTTTTACATGGTATTCATCGACTGTGAAGTTCTAGCTATTGATCCAGGGACTATCATTTTAATCACAGGGACTTAGGATCTTTAACGATCCGAGGTCACACAGATGGTATCAGAGCACAAAGGTGCCTGTAGGACGTGACCCCTAGGATTGTAAACCACCTTTACTATTGTGTGTTTTTGCTTTCTATATTCTTCTAAGTTATTTATGCTCTTCTAGTAATTCTCATCCTTATCACTTTGTGTCTAATATTCTCCATCCTAACTTAAAGATGACGAGTTTCTACTATGACACCGCCGAAGACTTCAAGTACCTACGCTTTGGGGAATGCCTTCTAGACATCATCAAGACGTTGGGGATGCCCATGCCATCAATCAAGGGAAGCGAGTTGAGGAAGATGCACAAGGAAGGATGCTGGGCGATTGAAGCCATCCAACCGGGGCGAAGCGAGACTGAACCGAAGACGGAGGCCATTGTACTCAACATCACCAGTGACTCCAAGGAGAAATGACTTAGCACCAGCATGCAGGAGCTCATTGGACGCCTATGTGGACGCCACCATGAAGAGGTTCAAGGCCACTACATCAACCTCTTTGGAAGGCGTGACGAGAAAGGAGTTCCAATCGAGTTAACCTCAGAGGAAAGGGTGACATCCAAGTGTCGAAGGATCCAATACCAAGAATTGGAGTGCCACATCAATGAACTTGAGGAGGGAAGCTATTTTGAGATCATAAGGAATGATGAGTTATGCGCTCTAGTCAAGGAGAAGGACGAGAAGATCGAAGATCTAGAAGAGAAGATCAAGTCCTTAGGAGGAAAGCTCACAGCCCAAGACAAGATGTTCGCTAATCAATAGAAGAGGGTGTAGGATAAGAACAAGAGGATTAGAGAACAAAGTCTTATACTCGCAAAGAACGAGATGGAGTTCACAAACTTTGCTCTCATGTTGAAGGACCTGCGAGCTGCCAAGAGGATATTGGAGGAGATGATCGCGCCCATGGCTAAGGAGTCAAGCTTGATCAAGGAGCTGCAGGAGGAGAAGAAGGAACTCCAAGAGAAGATCGAAGCTACTACCCAGGAGCTGCAAGAGATGAAGGAACTTCAAGAGAAGCTCAAAGCTGCTACCCAGGAGCCGCATGAGGTGAAGGAACTTCAAGAGAAGCTTGAAGCCACAACAACGGACATGGAGTTATACAAGTCAATGCTGGAGAAGGAAGGCTTCACGATTGAGGATGAGGAAGTGGATGATGAGTAGAGTAGATAGTTGGACCACCTTTATTTCTATAGTCAAACGTTATTAGCGATTGTAATAAGTACCAAAACTATATTGGTTTAGTTAAACTTGGATGAGTTGAGTTAAACTTTGTGCTATGTGTGCCTTTTGTGTTTCTCGTGTGTTTTTTCTCGTGTTTACATAAGGGTAGGAGTTTATTCCTTAGGCTTTCTATCTATTTCTTAACTTGTTTCCCCAACCCCACAGATGGCAAGATGTGGGCACAACAATATGCCCCCAAAGATAGCACAACTTCTGAACTCCTAGAATCAGCTGATCCAACTCCTCACTCAGAACATGCAAAACAACAACAACAACCTGCCGCCTCCACCACCTCCATCGCCTCAACATGATCGCCTAACTCGGTTCTTGAGGTTGAACCCTCCTACATTCTCAAGTAGTTCTGAGCCAATTGTGGCAGATGACTGGCTCCGCACCACCAATAAGAAGTTAGACACCGTCTAAGTTGTTGGAGCTGACAGGGTGCGCTTTGCCGCGCACCAACTTGAGGGACCTGCTGCTGAATGGTGGGATAACTACCAAGTCACCCACCCTGATATTGATGCTATCACTTGGAACCAGTTTGAGGTGGCTTTTCATACTCATCACGTGGCTGCTGTTGTCATGTCACTAAAGAGAAGTGAGTTCCGCGACTTGAAGCAACTGCACCGCTCTGTCTCTGAGTATGGGGACCTTTTCGACAAGCTGCCACGTTATGCACCTGATGATGTTTCCACTGATGCCAAGAGGCAGGAGGAGTTCCTAAGGGGACTTAATGATGAGATATCCATTCAGCTTGTGGCTCTGAAGTTTGATAACTATCAGGAACTTCTGGACAGGGCAGTTGTGGTTGAAGTAAAGCAAAGGAGTATAGAGAACCGCAAGAGAAAGTCCACCTCACACAAAGCACAACTCAGCCCCATATCAGAAGCAACGTACTTCGTAACCCCGCCCCAAAACCACAATGGCCAGAACTACAATGGTCATCGTCATGGAGGACATAACCACAATGGCCATAAACACCGCAATGGAAATGGCAATGGGAAGGATCTGAGTTAAGTGACATGCTTTAAGTGTAACAAGACAGGGCATGACACAACTACTTGCCCTGAAAAGATAAAGAATCAGAATGGCAATGGTAACGGCAACAGACACAACCATGGTAATGGAAATGGGAAGAAGCCGAATCCATTCGTCAAAGCCACGATGAATCATGTCTCCATGGAGGATGCTCGTGAGGCACCTGACTCCGTGATTGGTAAGTTCAAGCTTAACCATCCCCGAAGTGGTTCTTTTTGATACCGGTGCATCGCATTCATTCATATCAAGGGTATTTGTGGATAGAGGCAAGATACCTACAGAGACTATTAGTACTCCCCTAAGGGTAAGTTCTCCTGGGGGAGAAATAGTGGCAAACTCTAGATGCCGTGGGTTAGAACTAAGGATTGGGGCACACATCTTTCCCACAAGTCTAGTTGTTCTGGAGTCACAAGGCTTAGACATAATTTTGGGCATGAATTGGATGACGGAATATGAGGGAGTCATAGATTGTGCCAAAAGGACTATCGCACTCAGAACTCCGAATAAGAAAAGGATCCGCTTTAAGTCAGCTTTTGCACTCAAAGGAAGTATGGTGAACTCACTTAAGGGGGTTAGCTTGGAGGAGCCAATTGTGAAGGAGTATCAAGATGTATTCCCAAAAGAATTGCCAGGTATGCCTCCTACCCGAGACATCGAGTTTCTCATTAACTTGATGCCTGGGACTGGACCGATAGCAAAGAGACCGTACAAGATGGACGTTGATGAGTTGAAGCAACTTAAGAAACAACTTAGAGAGAAATTGGACAAAGGCTTCATTCAACCAAGTGCGACGTCATTGGGAGCGCCTGTCTTATCCATGGATAAGAAGGATAAAACCAAGAGGCTAGTCATGGACTACCGATCGTTGAATGAAGTGACAATTAAGAACAAGTATCCTCTACCCAATATCAACGACATGTTCGATCAATTAAAGGGAGCTAGTGTGTTCTCTAAGATTGATCTGCGATCAAGTTATTTCCAGTTAAAGATCTGAGAGCAGGATGTACCCAAGACAGCCTTCACCACAAGATACAGATTGTATGAGTACACCGTGATGTCTTTTGGCCTAACCAATGCCCCAGCATACTTCATGACTATGATGAACAAGGTGTTCATGGAGTACTTGGATAAGTTTATTGTGGTATTCATTGATGACATACTCATATATTCCAAGGACGAGAAGGATCATGAGAGGCATTTGCGCCTAATTATGGAAAAGTTAAGGG
The DNA here is from genome assembly GCA_910589775.1 of Avena eriantha. NCBI lineage: Eukaryota > Viridiplantae > Streptophyta > Magnoliopsida > Poales > Poaceae > Avena > Avena eriantha. The sequence continues at coordinate 406,777,564 of OU342742.1, forward strand.
AACACAAGTTGTATGCTAAGTTTAGAAAATGTGAGTTCTGGTTAAAAGAAGTGGGATTCCTTGGTCATATTGTGTCAGCTGAAGGAGTTGTCGTGGACCCAAGCAAGGTAGCTTCCGTGACAGAATGGGAGTCACCTAAGAATGTGGGTGATATCAGGAGTTTCTTGGGCCTTGCAGGATATTACCGAAGGTTCATTGAAAACTTTTCCAAGATAGCAAAGCCTATGACAGAATTGTTGAAGAAAGAAAAGAAGTTCCAATGGACTGAGGCATGTGAAGCAAATTTTCAAGAATTGAAGAAGCGCCTAGTAACAGCACCAGTTTTGTGTCTCCCTGACATCCAAAAAGATTTCCAAGTCTATTGCGACGCTTCTCGACAAGGACTTGGTAGTGTACTGATGCAAGATGGAAAAGTAGTGTCATACGCCTCTCGGCAACTTAAGAACCATGAGAATAACTACCCCACACATGATTTGGAACTAGCATCAGGTGTGAATGCGCTCAAGGTATGGAGACATTACCTCATGGGCAAATATTGTCATGTGTTCACGGATCACAAGATTCTTAAATATATATTCACCCAAAAGGAGTTAAATATGAGTCAAAGGAGATGGCTAGAACTCATCAAGGACTATGACTTGAACCTGTAGTACCATCCTGGAAAGGCCAATATTGTGGCTGATGCCTTAAGCCGGAAAGTTTATGTAAATGGACTTACCGTGGGAGAACTTCCAAAGGATTTGTGTGAACAGTTCAAGGATCTTAGGTTGGAAATAGTTCTGAAAGGATACTTAGCAACTATGGAGATAGTGCCAACGCTTCTGGACCAAATCAAAGAGGCCCAGAAGGGGGAAAAAGAGTTGGAAGAAATAAAAGCTAATATAAGAAAGGGTAAAGCAAAAGGGTTTCATACGGATGAACAAGGGACACTTTGGTATGAGAAGCGTTTGTGCGTTCCCGATGATCCCGATATCAGGAAGTTAATTCTGCAGGAAGCTCACTATTCGGCTTACTCAATTCATCCTGGTAATACAAAGATGTACATGCATGTGAAGGATAGATTCTGGTGGAATAACTTGAAAACAGAAATTGCTGAATACATCTCCTTGTGTGACGTGTATAAAAGAGTCAAGGCTGAACATTAAAAACCAGCAGGGCTGCTGCAGCCATTACCTGTGCCCGATTGGAAGTGGGACAAGGTAGGCATGGATTTTATCACAAGACTACCCCGGACTCGTTCTGGGTATGATTCTATCTGGGTAGTGGTCGATCACTTCACAAAGGTGGCCCACTTTATTCCCGTAAAGACCACCTATATAAGTGCTAAACTTGCCAAGATGTATATGTCAAGGATCATAAGTCTTCGTGGTGTACCCAAGGGGATTGTCTCTGATAGAGGTACCCGATTCACCTCGAAGTTTTGGCGACAACTACATGAGTCTCTAGGGACACGACTGGAGTTTAGTACAGCTTTCCACCCGCAAACAGATGGACAAACGGAAAGAGTTAATCAGCTCTTGGAGGACATGTTAAGAGCCTGTGCAGTAGACTATGGGTCTAGTTGGGATGATAACTTGCCATATGCGGAATTCTCATACAATAACAGTTACCAAACTAGTATCAAGATGGCTCCATTTGAAGTTCTATATGGAAGAAAGTGTAGAACTCCGCTGCTATGGAATGGGGTTGGAGAACGTAGTTTGTTTGGACCTGAGCTGATCAAGGATGCTGAAGAAAAAGTAAGACAGATTCAAGACAGGTTAAAAGTAGCCCAATCTAGGCAAAAGAGTTATGCTAATTCCAAGCGCAGGGATGTAACTTATGAAGTGGGAGACCGTGCGTATCTCCGAGTTTCACCACTACGAGGAGTTAAGAGATTTGGAATCAAGGGTAAGTTAGCACCCTGATTCATAGGGCCCTATAAGATTTTGGGTCATAGAGGGAAGGTTGCCTATTAGTTGGAATTGCCCGAAGTGTTGACTGTTCATGATGTATTCCATGTGTCACAACTAAAGAAGTGTCCCCTGGAAATGGCTGAAACACCGCTAAAGGATACGGTTCCTTTGGATGAGGTTCAACTGGAAAACGATCTCACCTATGAGGAAAAGCCCACCAGGATTCTGGAAACAACTCAGAGGATTACTCATACCAAGACTATTAGGTTTTGCAAAGTTCAATGGAACAACCATTCCGAGGAAGAGGCCACGTGCGAACATGAAGAAGATCTGAAAACAGAACACCCACACCTATTTGCTAACCAACCTAAATCTCGGGGACGAGATTCTTCTTAAGGGGGGTAGGTTTGTAACATCCCAAATTTTACGATTGCAGATGTTACTAGAAGCATGCATCATATCTTATGCATCATGGCATCACGCAATAAAAGCTGCATCAGATACTTTTCCAAACACTATTGTCATATAAAGACAAAAAGGGGTTATACAAAAACTAACCTTCTAAACCCTTGCAAAACTGTTATCTTATAACCCCATACTAATCTCCTTCTTTTTTACAAAATTTTAGAGACCAATTTCACTTAATTTGGAGTCCGTTTGCAAAAGATATAAGACAAATAATGAAACAGAAAAATAAAAAGAATAAATACAAAAAAAAGAGGATCTAGCCGAACCGGGCCAGCCAAGCCAGCCCACCCCTATCTACCGCACGCCAGGCGGAGGCAGAGCGCAGCAGCAGCAGCCGCACAGGCCGGCCCAGCAAGCGCCGCCAGCCATTCAGCCTGCTACCCACATCGCGCCACTAACACCGTGGCCCCACCTGTCATCCCCCTCCCCTCACCGTGTCCAGGACGAACACAACAGCGCCACCTGGACAGGTCCGATCTTCCCGGTTGAATCAGAACCAATTCCGCAGCCCCCGCACCAAGCCAGGCCGCCTACTTATACCTCTCGGCATGCCTCCCAAAAACCCTAACCTTTTTTCGTTGTTTGCCACCGAGCTACCGCCATAGAGCTCGAAGCAAATCTCGCCAGAGAGCGCCGCTGCCAAGCTCGATGGACGGGGTTCGAGGCTACCTCGCCACCTATTTCCTCCCTCTTTGTCTTCCCCATATAGTACCACACCGATTAACCTCTTTTCCCCCTTGAATAGAGCCCCGTGCCGCTCCTAATTGGTCACCGGAGCCTCGCCGGAGACGGAGGAGATCAGCGGAGCTTCACCGCGAGCCAAGGGAGCGAGAGTCGTCGCCGTCCGTGTTGGAAGGATCACGAGGAGGAGCTGCACCTCGTCGTCCACACCACCGCCTCGGGGGACCACTGGACCACCGCCGTGCGTCGCCACCCGACGTGCCGCCACTGTTCATCGTCATCGACGAGTCACCACCGCCGCAGGTGAGTCTCTTTCGTTCCTGCCCGTTAGATCGGAATCCGACGGTGTAGATTAGATCATCCTACCGAATCGGTACCACCCTATCGCATCGTGCCGCGTGGTAGTGCCGCGTCAGCGTCCTGAGTCAGCGCCGTGTCAGCCGGCCGACCCAATCCCGAGCCGCCACTTGTCGCCGTGTAGCTTTCCGCCGTTATATTTTTTTAAATCGGCAGAATCGATTTAATCGCGTTTAATTCATAGTAAATCAAGTTTTTGTCCAAAAATTGCGTATAATATACGTTGGATTCGTAAAATTGAGTGAAACACAGATCTGAAAAAATATTACTGGTTTACTGTAGTAATCTTGTGGTAGCATTTAATGTCTAGATTGGACTATTTTAATTCTAGAAAAATATCCGTAACTCCATTTTAGTTGATTCTTGTTGCATTGGCTTTGTATCTACGAGATCTTCTGTGGAAAATTGAGATATCATGCTTAGAGTGTTTAGATCTGTTTCGAGATAGATTGGAAGTGTAGATCTGTTTATGAGCCTATTTAATTAAGTATTAATCCAAAATACTTAAAATCTATGGGAAATCGATACTAATGACATCCACAACTCATGAAAACCCCTGAATAAAACTCTTGGTAGAAATCGAACCCATCCTTGCATATTACCATGTTACATGCATGCATAATTATCTTCGTGGCATTGTTTTGTGCAAATTGTGATTGGATCTATGTTTGTGTTTTGTTAGATTGTTCGGAGTGCGCTGAGGAGTATTGTTGTGTAGAGTGCTGCTCGGATCAAGGCAAGTTACACCACTTGTACATACTATGTCCCAGTTTTTGACTATGCATGTTTGACTTTTCAAATCTTGTAGTATGCATGTGTAGGTCTTTAGTAGATTTTCTTATTACTATTTTTGCAAGTGCGGTTTTGTAGTATGCCATGAGTAGCTTTATACTTAGGAATTTCCGTCCTATTAGGTTTCCCTTTTTTTGCTAATTATTGCTTGCTATGCTATATATACTAAGTACAGTTGGGGGGTTCGAAAGACTCAAAAAATTTCTAAGTATGAGAGCTATCTCGAGCGAGCTTTTCTTCTCAAAACCCCCCTTAAAAATAAAACTAAGTTTTCTTCTGGGCGGAATGGTTGTCAGGACAACAAGTGGAATTTTGGTGGAGGACGGCCGCCCAGGAATCAAAGAAGTCTGTCATGTTTCATAATTCAGAAGCTTCCAGTGCAACCACAATACATATGGGCTCTGTATTTGCTTAGTACTTTGTGGGAAACCTCACCGGGGTACCAATATTTGGAGGTTCTTGGCACGGTTGGATCCAGCTGGTAGAGGGGCTACTAAGGGAAGGCTTTGCCATGGTCTTGTTTGTAAAAGGACTTGAGCGTGGATTGCGGGGAAAGTGCACAAACTCTCGAGAGTATTGCAATCTGATCGATCAACCGAGTTCACAGAAAAGAACACTTTGAGCATCTGAAGGATGGAGCCTCTGAAAGTTCTTCCTCTCTGTTTTCCAAACTTAAAGTTTTACAAACCCCACTGCGTGAGTAATATCGCCATTGGGTGGGATTTTGGGGACTTGGTGCGTAATATCCAAGTGCTAGGTTAATTGGACACTTGGTGAGTAATATCCACGTGTTCCACTCGACCCTATACTACTTATCAATGTTTACAAAGTAGGGTAAACTCTTCTTATTTTCTTCTTACTTAGAGAAAATTGGCCTTATGCAAAAGAACCGCAAAGCCTACACTTAGCCTTGCATGTAGAGATAGTCTTATTCTTTTCTTGGTGTAATTTGCCAATACATTCAAAGTATTAACCCAACTTGTTGGTTGCACGTCTTATGTGTAGAATCCGAAGACTGAAAGGTGCGTAGGGATTGCGGGTCTTCATGCAACTAGCCTGAGGCGTTGATGGACTCAAGTTTTACTTAGTTTCTGCTGTTTTATTTGAGATAGCTATAAGCTATGCAAGTTGTAATAAATATACTCTTGATTATTCGTGTAATATGACTTGTGTTTTACATGGTATTCATCGACTGTGAAGTGCTAGCTATTTATCCATGGACTAGCATGTTAATCACAGGGACTTAGGATCTTTAACGATCCGAGGACACAAAAAACCATGTTCAAGAACCCTGGCAGCATGCTGGGATCCAACTGCAGCATGCATTCTACCACTAGCTTGAAAGATATTGCATCACCACACCTCATCGGATGTATGTGTGTCTATTAGTATGCAGTTATGCCACCACAGCATGTGTGTTCTTTTCATAAAGCACATGGGTCCACTAAAGTTCATTGCTTGTGTATTCTTTTCATAAAGCACATGGATCCACTAGAGTTCATTGCATGTGTATTCTTTTCATAAACCATGTGGATCCACTAGAGTTTATTGCATGTGTGTTCTTTTTGATGGGTTCGTAGCGTGGAAAACAAAAAAATTCTACCGCAAGAACGAACAAAACCCAGATCTAATCTAGATAAAAGCCAAGATCTAATCTATTAGACATGTGCAACGAGATAGATAGGAACTAACCCTCGTAGATCCGAAAGCGTTAACGAGATTAGATCTCGTGGTTGATGTAGTCGATCACTTGCCGATCTCAAGATCGTGTGGACGATCCTTCCGGCGTCGCGTTCTGGCAGCGCTTCCGCAGTCGGTCAAGTGGACGATCCTTCCGGTGTCGCGTTTTGGCAGCGCTTCCGCAGTCGGTCACACGTGCGGAGTCGAAGCAGACCTTCCTCTCCTCGTTCCAGCGAGCAGCGGAGGTAGTAGATCTTCTCTACGGAGACTCCAAGAAACCTTCCAGAACCTTCCGGAACATTCTGAAACCTTCTAGAACCCTCATACAAATACTCCGGAACATTTCCTAACTCAGAAAATGATCCCCAATATATGAATCTTATTCTCCGGACCATTCCGGATCTCCTCGTGATGTCCCGAATCCAATCCGAGACTCCGAACAACATTCTGTCTCCAACGCATATTCCATATTTACTTAAAACAACTTCGAACCTTAAGTGTGTCACCCTACGGTTCGTGAATATGCAGACATGACAGAGACACATCTCCTATCAATAACCATCAGCAGGACCTGGAGATCCATAATGGCTCCTACATACTGAACGATGACTTCGTGATCGATTGAACCATTTACATACGAAACCAATTCCCTTTGTCACGCGATACTATACTTATCCGAGGTTTGATCGTCGGTATCTCCATACCTAGTTCTACCTCGTTACTGATAAGTACTCTTTACTCGTTCCGTGATATGTCATCCCTTGTGACCCAGTCACATGCTTGCAAGCTAACTAGATGACATTCCACCGAGAGGGCCCAGAGCATATCTACCCGTGTTATGGATGGACAAATCCCAATCTTGGTCCATGCGCTTCAACACATACTTTCAGAATATCCGATGATGGTGATTAACACAACCTCATGGTCGAAGGATTAGGTTACTATGCATTTAAAAGCTTACAGCAATACGAACTTAATGACTTGATCTTATGCTACGCTTACTATGGGTGTGTGTCCATTACATCATTCTCCTAATTATATAACCTTGTTATTAATCACATCCAATGTCCATGATCGGGAAACCACGATCATCAATTAATCAACAAGCTAGTTCGACAAGAGGCTTACTAGGGACTCTCTTATGTTTACAGAACACACAAGTATTAGTGTTTCCTAATAATACAATTATAGCATGGGATGTAAACATTCATCATAAATACAAAGATATAATAATAACTACTTTTATTATTGCCTCTTGGGCATATCTCCAACAGTCTCCCACTTGCACTAGAGTCAATAATCCACATTACATGGTAATATACCGAACACCCATGGCGTTCTGGTCTTGGTCATGCTTTGCCCTAGGGAGAGGTTTAGTCAACGGATCTGCCACATTCAAATCAGTGTGTACTTTGCAAATCTTTATGTCACCATCTCGGACATACTCGCGAATAGTGTGGAAACGTAGCTTGATGTGCTTCAGCTTGCTATGTGACCTTAGCTCCTGTGCATTAGCTATGGCACCTGTGTTGTCATAGTAGATGGCCATCGGGTCCAACACACTGGGAACCACGCCAAGTTCAGTAATGAATTCCTTCATCCAAACTGCTTCTTGTGCAGCCTCCGAAGCAGCTATGTATTCCGATTCAGTTGAAGATTTCGCCACAACGCTTTGCTTCGCACTCCTCTAGCTCACTGCAGCACCATTCAAAATAAATACGTATCCCGACTGTGACTTCGAGTCATCCGGATCGGTGTTCCAACTAGCATCGGTGTAACCGTTTACAACAAGCTGTTCATCACCTCCATAAGAAAGAACCATATCCTTAGTCCTATTTGGGTACTTTAGGATATTCTTGACCGCTGTCCAGTGCTCCATTCCAGGATCACTTTGATATTTGCTAGTCAAACTAATAGCATGTGCTATAACCGGTCTTGTACACAGCATGGCATACATGATAGAACCTATGGCTGAGGCATAGGGAATATTATTCATTTTCTCTCTATCTTCTGCCGTAGCTGGACTTTGAGTTTTACTCAAGGTCTTACCTGACAACATGGGCACGAACCCTTTCTTGCTATCTTCCATTCTAAACTTCTTTAGAACTTCGTCCATGTATGTACTTTGTGAAAGCGCTATTAGGCGTCTTAATCTATCTCTATAAATCTTGATGCCTAGAATGCATGCCGCTTCGCCAAGATCCTTCATTGAAAAACTATTATTCAAATAGGTTTTGACGCTATTAAGAAGTTCTATATCATTCCCAATCAACAATATGTCATCTACATATAGTACTAGGAATGCTACAGAGCTCCCACTCACTTTCTTGTAAATACAAGCTTCTCCATAAGTTTGTATAAATCCAAAGTTTTTGATTACTTTATCAAAACGTTGATTCCAACTCCGGGATGCTTGCTTCAGTCCATAAATGGAGCGCTGAAGCTTGCATACCTTGTCGGCATCTTTAGGATCGACAAAACCCTTGGGTTGTACCATATACAACTCTTCCTCAATGTCACCGTTAAGGAACGCCGTTTTGACATCCATCTGCCAAATCTCATAATCGAAATGTGCAGCAATTGCGAACAAAATCCTCACAGACTTTAGCTTCGCTACTGGTGAGAAAGTCTCATCATAGTCAACTCCTTGAATTTTTCGGAACCCTTTCGCGACAAGTCGAGCTTTATAGACGGTAACATTACCATCAGCATCTGTTTTTCTCTTGAAAATCCATTTGTTCTCGACAGCCTTACGGCCATCCGGTAAGTCCACCAAAGTCCACACTTGGTTTTCGTACATGGATCCCATTTCGGATTTCATGGCTTCTAGCCATTTGTCGGAATCTGGGCTCACCATAGCTTCTTCATACGTCGCAGGGTCATCAGCGTTGTCCACCAACATGACATTCAAGGCAGAGTCATACCAATCAGGAGTGGTACGAACTCTCGTTGACCTGCGAGGTTCACTAGTAACTTTGTTTGAAGTTTCATGATCATTATCATTAGCTTCCTCTTCAATTGGTGCAGGTGGCACAAAAACATCTTCCGGTGCTTTGCTACTCTCAAATCCGAGAGAAGGTTCAATAACCTCATCGAGTTCTACTTTCCTTCCAGTCACCTCCTTCGAGAGAAACTCCTTCTCAAGAAAGGATCTATTCTTGGCAACGAAAACTTTGCCTTCGGATCTATGATAGAAGGTATACCCAATTGTTTCTTTAGGGTATCCTATGAAGACGCATTTCTCCGCTTTGGGTTCTAGCTTATCAGGTTGTAACTTCTTTACATATGCTTCGCAACCCCAAACTTTAAGGAACGACAACTTAGGTTTCTTACCAAACCACAATTCGTACGGTGTCGTTTCAACGGATTTAGATGGTGCCCTATTTAAATTGAATGCGGCTGTCTCTAATGCATAGCCCCAAAATGATAACGGTAAATCTGTAAAGAGACATCATAGACCGAACCATATCTAAGAGAGTTCGATTACGACATTCGGACACACCATTACGCTATGGTGTTCCTGGCGGTGTCAACGGCGAAAGTATTCCACATTTCTTTAAATGCATGCCAAACTCATAACTCAGATATTCACCTCCGCGGTCAGAATGCAGAAACTTAATCTTCTTGTTACGATGATTTTCCACTTCACTTTGAAATTCCTTAAACTTCTCGAAAGTTTCGGACTTATGTTTCATAAAATAGACATACCCATATCTACTAAAGTCATCCGTGAAAGTGAGAACATAACGATATCCACCACGTGATGCTACACTCATTGGACCACACACATCGGTATGTATTATTTCCAATAAGTCTGTAGCTCGCTCCATTATTCCAGAGAATGGAGTCTTAGTCATTTTTCCCATTAGACATACTTCGCATCTTTCAAGTGATTCAAAATCAAGTGGTTCAAGAAGTCCATCAGAATGGGGTTTCTTTATATGCTTCACTCCAATGTGACCAAGACGACAGTGCCACATGTATGTAGAATTATCATTCAATTTTATTCGTTTAGCATCTATGTTGTGAACATGTGTATCACTACTATCGAGATTCAGTAAGAATAAACTATTCATCTCAGGTGCATTACCATAAGAGATATTACTCATATAAATCGAACAACCTTTATTCTTGGACTTAAAAGAGTAACCATCTTGCAATAAACAGGATCCAGATATAATGTTCATGCTTAACGCAGGCACCAAATAACAATTATTTAAATTTAAAACTAATCCCGAAGGTAGATGTAGAGGGAGCGTGCCGACGGCGATCACATCAACCTTGGAGCCATTTCCAACGCGCATCGTCACCTCGTCTCTTGCCAGTCTTCGTTTATTCCGCAGCTCCTGTTTCGAGTTAAAAATATGAGCCGCCGAACCAGTATCAAATACCCAGGCACTACTACGATTACTAGTAAGAGACACATCTATAACACATATATCAAATATACCTTTCTTCTTGATGTTGCCGTTCTTCAGATCCGCCAGGTACTTGGGGCAGTTATGCTTCCAGTGACCAGCACCCTTGCAGTAGAAGCACTCAGTCTCAGGATTAGGACCAGCCTTGGGCTTCTTAGCAGGTGCGGCAGCTTTCTTGCCGTCCTTCTTGAAGTTGCCCTTGTTCTTAGGCTTGCCCTGTCTCTTGAAATTTGTGGTCTTATTGACCATCAACACTTGGTGCTCCTTCTTGATCTCCACTTCAGCAGTTTTCAGCATGGACGACAGTTCAGGCAACGTCTTGTTCATGCAGTGCATGTTGTAGTTCATCACAAAGTTCTTGTAACTTGGTGGCAATGATTGGAGGAGACGGTGAATCCCCAACTCATTAGGAATCGATATTCCCAACTCTTGGAGCTTGTTTGCGTACCCAGACATGGTGAGCACGTGCTCGCTAACGGAGCTTCCCTCTTCCATTTTACAGTTAAAGAACTTTTCGGAGGACTCATAGCTCTCCATGGCCGCGCGAGTCTCAAAAATTAGCCTGAGCTTCTTAATGATCTCGAACGGGTCGTGGTGCTCAAAACGCTTTTGGAGCTCCGCTTCTAAACCATACAGGATGGCACACTGAACTGTGGAGTAATGATTTTTCCGAGTGGCGTAAACATTCTTTTCGTCATCGGTGGCATTATCTGCAGGTGGGTCACCTAGCGGTGCTTCGAGCACATAGGTCAACTGACCAGCCCTGAGGACGATCTTCAGTCCATGGAACCAGTCCGTGAAATTGCTTCCATTGTTCTTAAGCTTTTCTTTCTCTAGGAACGCATTGAAATTGATGGAGGGGGTCGCCATAATCTACAACAATTTGCAAGTAGTTTAGACTAAGTTTATGACAAATTGAGTTCAAATTTAATTCTTAAACTAACTAGGTGAACTCCCACTCAAAACAACATCCCTCACATTGTCTTAGTGATTACACGAACCAAGTCCACTACACCAAGTCCGATCTTCACGAGAGAAGATGTAGTTTCATCGGCGAACAATCTTCATGTTCATCATATCATTTATATGACTCATGCTCTACCTTTCGGTATTCCGTGTTCCGAGACCATGTCTGTACATGCTAGGCTCGTCAAGACAACCTTAGTTTCTGCATGTGCAAATCTGGCTTGCACCCGTTGTATGCACACGTAGAATCTATCACATCCGATCATCACGAGATGCTTCGAAACGACGAGTCTTAACAACGGTGCCAACTAAGGGTGAACACTTTATTACTTGATATTTAGTGAGAGGGATCATCTTATAATGCTACCGTCGCGATCTAAGCAATACAAGATGCATAAAGGATTAACATCACAGGCAATTCATAATTAGTGTGATATGATATGGCCCTTTCTTCTTGCGCCTTTGATCTCCATCTCCAAAGCACGAACATGATCTCCATCATCACCAGCATTGCGTCAAGGTCAGTGGCGCCGCTTCATGGTTGTCCATCATCACCAGCAACTATTACAACTACTTGGAATAAAGCTATTACAAGATGAATAGACACGCAGGTCTTAACAGAATTAAAGACAACCATTAGGCTCCTGCCGGTTGCCATATTACAACAAGGATCATTGCATACATCAAATACAATCACAATCACATGATGGCCATATCACATCACAAAACCCCTGCAAAAACAAGTTAGACGCCTCTAATTTTCTTTGCATGTTTTACGTGGTTTGGGGCTTTCGCATAAGACCGATCTTACCTACGAACAAGGACCACAACGTTGATACAAGTGTTGTCAGATGCTCATTGTAAATTGAATCTTAACTATGGTGGGAGAGACAGACACCCGCAAAGCCACTTGTGCAAAGCAAGTTGCATGTCAAGCGTGGAACAAGTCTCATGTGCGATGACATGTAATGTTAGCCCGAGCCGCTTCATCCCACCATGCCGCAAGATGCAAAGTACACGCTAAGACACCGACAACAAAAGCATCAACGCCCACAAAAACATTGTGTTCTACTCGTGCAACAGATCTACGCATAGATACGGCTCTGATACCACTGATGGGTTCGTACCATGGAAAACAAAAAAATTCTACCGCAAGAACGAACAAAACCTAGATCTAATCTAGATAAAAGCCAAGATCAAATCTATTAGACATGTGCAACGAGATAGATAGGAACTAACCCTCGTAGATCCGAAAGCGTTAACGAAATTAGATCTCGTGGTTGATGTAGTCGATCACTTGCCGATCTCAAGATCGTGTGGACGATCCTTCCGGCGTCGCGTTCCGGCAGCGCTTCCGCAGTCGGTCAAGTGGACGATCCTTCCGGCGCCGCGTTTCGGCAGCGCTTCCGTAGTCGGTCACACGTGCGGAGTCGAAGCAGACCTTCCTCTCCTCGTTCCAGCGAGCAGCGGAGGTAGTAGATCTTCTCTACGGAATCCCAGCAGCACGACGGCTTGGTGGTGGTGGTGGAGTAGAGAATTCTGCAGGGCTTCACCTATGCCTGTGCAGAAGAAAGGAGGAGAGAGGCGGCAGAGATTGGGAGTTGTGGAGCAGGGCTTGGATGGGGTGCCCCTGCCCCTCTATTTAAAGGGGGTGAGGCGCCATGGGAGGGGGATTCCTTGTAGGACTCCCCTCCCTCTAGGGCCGGCGGATTGGGGAGGGGGGAGGAGTCCTCCTCCCCCACGACTCCTAGTCTTGACCCACCAGGACTCCTTGATCCCTTCCTTGGTTTTCAAGCAAACTCCAAGAAACCTTCCAGAACCTTCCGGAACATTCCGAAACCTTCTAGAACCCTCATACAAATACTCCGGAACATTTCCTAACTCAGAAAATGATCCCCAATATAATCTTATTCTCCGGACCATTCCAGATCTCCTCGTGATGTCCCGAATCCAATCCGAGACTCCGAACAACATTCGGTCTCCAACGCATATTCCATATCTACTGAAAACAACTTCGAACCTTAAGTGTGTCACCCTACGGTTCGTGAATATGCAGACATGACAGAGACACATCTCCTATCAATAACCATCAGCGGGACCTGGAGATCCATAATGGCTCCTACATACTCAACGATGACTTCGTGACCGATTGAACCATTTACATACGAAACCAATTCCCTTTGTCACGCGATACTATACTTATCCGAGGTTTGATCGTCGGTATCTCCATACCTAGTTCTACCTCGTTACTGATAAGTACTCTTTACTCATTCCGTGATATGTCATCCCTTGTGACCCAGTCACATGCTTGCAAGCTAACTAGATGACATTCCACCGAGAGGGCCCAGAGCATATCTATCCGTCATATGGATGGACAAATCCCAATCTTGGTCCCTGCGCGGTTTGATGTCATCATAGTACCCATCCGGTGATGGTGATTAACACAACCTCATGGTCGAAGGATTAGGTTACTATGCATTTAAAAGATTATAGCAATACGAACTTAATGACTTGATCTTATGCTACGCTTACTATGGGTGTGTGTCCATTACATCTCTCTCCTAATGATATAACCTTGTTATTAATCACATCCAATGTCCATGATCAGGAAACCACGATCATCAATTAATCAACAAGCTAGTTCAACAAGAGGCTTACTAGGGACTCTCTTATGTTTACAAAACACACAAGTATTAGTGTTTCCTAATAATACAATTATAGCATGGGATGTAAACATTCATCATAAACACAAAGATATAATAATAACCACTTTTATTATTGCCTCTTGGGCATATCTCCAACAGTTTTCATAAATTACATGGATCCACTAGAGTTCATTGGATGTGTGTTCTTTTCATAAACCACATGGATCCACTAGAGTTCATTGGATGTGTGTGTGTATCAGTGTGCATCATTGTGGTTTTAGGAAAAGAACACATGCAGTGATTCCACTCCAGCATGTGGTGTCCAGGAACCCCTGCAGCATTCTGGGATCCAAGTGCAGCATGCATTCTACCACCTAGCTTGAAAGGTGTTGCATCACCACACCTCACTAGATGTATGTGGGTATCAGTGTGCACTATTGTGGTTTTAGGAAAAGAACACATGTAGTGATCCCACCACAACATGTTTGTTCTTTTCATAAAGCACATGGCACCACTAGAGTTCATTGCATGTGTATTCTTTTCATAAAGCACATGGATCCACTAGAGTTCATTGCATGTGTGTTCTTTTCATAAACCACGTGGATCCACTAGATTTCATTGCATGTGTGTTCTTTTCATAAATCGCATGGATCCACTAGAGTTCATTGCATGTGTGTTCTTTTCATAAACCACATGGATCCACTAGAGTTCATTGGATGTGTGTTCTTTTCATAAACCACATGTCCACTAGAGTTCATTGCATGTGTGTTCTTTTCATAAACCACATGGATCCACTAATGGTGGCTGTTAGATCGAGTCTTCTAGAAGGCATGCCCCAACACACTTGTTCTGCATGACGATTGTTACATACCGTTCGATCGGGGCGCTTGGACGATTGGGATGGCTCTTCGTAAGAGCGATCCACGAGTAGGCTGTTCCGCGTGATGATTGGCCACGCTCAGTTTCCGCTTCCTCCGGACAAACTAGCAACACCGCGTGCTCCCCTTTTGCTAGTGTCACGTGTTCCGTGGGCCACCTGCTAGTGTCACATCCCCTCTACCACTCTTGCTCCCCATACTTCTCTTCCTTTCCCTCGAAGCCACTTTCCCCACTTCTCTCCCATCCTGCGGCAAGCCGACGACGCCTCCAGCGATCTCTCCCGTAGCCACCCTAGTCCCCCACCCCCTTTTGCAATGGGTTCAAGGGGAGACGATAAGGAAACGTGTCGTGACGACATGGACGGTGATTTCTATGTGAGTCGTCTCATCTCTAACATTTGTGGCCATTTATATATTTTG
The DNA here is from genome assembly GCA_910589775.1 of Avena eriantha. NCBI lineage: Eukaryota > Viridiplantae > Streptophyta > Magnoliopsida > Poales > Poaceae > Avena > Avena eriantha. Next base: position 406,792,764 of record OU342742.1, read on the forward strand.
AGCTAGATCTACTCTGATTACTCATGCACGTATGATGTGTTAGGCCAACCAAACAATGTACGACTCCGACTATCACGGTTCAGTGGAGGAAGGCAGTCGTCCGCTATGTCAACATGGATATGTTCTCGCTAAATTTGTAGCGTTCGAAGGACAAAACATAGGAAGGAGGTTTTTAGGGTGTCAAGGACATGGTGCAATGTTGCCATGCAGAATTTGCGGTGTTGTCAAATGGGTAGATCCAGAGTGGCCCAAATCGATGCAGAAAACGTTGGACAAACTATGGAATATGACTGTCGAGTTGAAAGAATCCATTGTCCTCTCACTTCTTCAGAGTGCTGAGATGAAGTTATTTGACCATGTTGACACAACCAGGCTTAACCGAGATCTCAGGAGGGTGCAAGACAGGTTAGCAAAGTCGAGAAGGGGAGGGATGTGGCATTGGCCCTGAATGCTAAAGCAGAGCAAAAGCTGACTCAAGAAAGGAATGAACTTCACCAGGCCAAAGTCTTGCAGTTCACAACTACGGGTATTGACAAGTGCATGAGGATAAATGCAGAGAAACAATTGAAGTTGTACAAGGAAGATGCTAAAAGGACGGAGCAGACGATTCGATCATTGCTCTCGCAGGATGATGTGTATCGGGATAATATTAGGAAGATCAAGAATATGTGTGATAACTAATTATATTTAGCTTGAGCTCCAAGCTTTTTTAAGTTGTAATAGTAGTACTTGTTGACCTAGCGGCCTGAACTAGTGGTCTCAGAGTCGTGGGAGAAAAAATTGGTCGCTTGTTAATCTATTTTAGCCCTCCATTACTTCCTTCTGTCTAATGATGGTGGTATTATGACTTTTGTGGTTTGTTTAAATGTAATCTGCGTGGATTGTGCCGCATGAAAATGGCACGTCCACAATTTATAAAGTGGAAGCACATACACCCTGTTACTGGATATCCAGGAGCTTCACCAGACGGGCTCAAGATTAGGCCAAAAAGTGGTGCCGATTTCCTCATTATCTAGGAATTATCGGTTGCCATTGCTATTTATGTTGCCATGTCATTGTGAAGTAGCTGAAATAAGTTTGCTGCTTCGTGGAGTGTGGCAGCTTGAATAATTTATTTCTGTGCCACTAACATTCCATCAAATTTGGAGACATCCTGTCCCTCAGCAATCGTGGAACCGGTGCTGCGTGTTTTCAGATAGTAGTGGCACAATCACAATTTCAGATTCAACTAGTGACTCGACCGTTTCCAAACCTCAAGTCGCGGTACATTTTACCCCGAGAACGTGTGTAGATTTTTTCGACCGACAAGTTCCACGCACAGAGCTCCAGAATTTAACCGAATTACATATATTGGTTCAAGTTCAACACATTATTATGCATCTTCATTGCCATCAGCCTTCTTCCCCTGCCTGGGTGCCAAGCCTTCATGTCCACTGGCTTCTTCTTTTCCTACCTTCTTCCTCTTCCTTTGTGCCAATTTTCTTAGCTTCACATACTCTGCATCGTCGGGACAATCAGCACCAGAATCGTGTCCAGCATCATCACTCCACTCGTTTTTATTTTATTCTAGTGGCAAAATGACTGACACGATAGTCATGTTTCTAACCTTGCAGTGCTTCCTTCCAAAGAAACTGGACTATTGCATAACTGCCTAATATCTACAGAGTAAACAAAACAAAAATTACAATTCAGCACAAATATGCAAACCCCCAAGAGACTTTTTCTTACCAGGAGCTAATTGGGTTCGAGCGAGCACCTTGTCTAAGAATAGCAGGGCGACTCCTAGTTGCAGCAGCTTCCACATCCATTACATCACAATTCAACATAAACATGCAAGCTGAAGCATACCTTTTCATCAACCCAATTAGCTGACTATCACACGTTAGAGGAACCATGATGCCTCGTTCGTCCATGAAGCTGAACTTTGCGGACTGCTTCAGCCCTATTTCAGCATGTTTACACAGAGCATCAACCATACCAAGGATAGTGCAGATCCGTGCAGGCGCTTCTTCCATTGTGAAATAATGGTGTCCCGACCACTTGCCCTTCACCCCTTCTGATTTAAAGTCGTAGCTGAAGAGGGCTACCGTAACCAGGTAAGGGTGGTCCACGGAGATCCCACTTGACAGAAAACTATGGACAAAAAATGTTTGTCAATGTTGGTCTAGCTAAACATATCTAGGTTCAATAGCCAGCTTAGTAGTTATAGTTAGTGCGAATAGCAAAGAGAAGAGTAGATCACCTGCATGTAGCCAGAAATTCTTCCTCCTTGGTCGTAGGATCTGCCATCCTCCATGCTGCTCAGCTCGTTGATGGCAGAGGCGGGCTAGAGGATCGCAACGGCGGCGGAGGCGTGTGGCATTGGAGCTCGGGATCAACGAATGGGCGCAACAACTTGGCGCCGGAAGTAAAATTTCCGAAGGGATCGTTCTGCTTGGAGGGTCGATTTCGATGCCACCGGTGCTAGGGGAAATGACGGAGTGGATTTTTTAAATTGGTCAACGCACCAATCCACTTAGTTCCTCGATTTTCCTAAGAGGTTGCCACGTTGGCGCTTAAATCACGGATAGATGACCAACATGTGGGTCCCAACCATCTACTTCAGAGAGTAGTTTAACGGAATGTTTGAATTTGGTAGGGGTGAGATGAGTTTGCCTCGAATTGGCCCCTCTTGGTAGTAGGCAGCCCAACTTTGCGAAACACGGCAATTACGGGCAACTTGGTTACCGTGATGCACTCGCCCGGGAACTTTCGGGACGCAAAGGAACATGACCCCCAATAGGACCATGTGGCTAGGGAATGTGGGAGGGAAAACCCTAACTTGGGACGGGGGTTCCTCCCTTCACCACCGCCCCCTTTTTGGAGGAGGGGTAAGGGGGTCCTACCACCCCACCATGATCGCACCACCCTTGACTCTCAGAGCTGCCTCTCCTCTACGTATCTTCCATATAAGCTCTTGTTCATCTATTTCATGTTAGGCGAAGCCCTGCAAATTTCTTCATCCACCATAGTAGTGCTGCCGGATTCTCGCGATATATTCTCTCTCTATTGTAGGATCAAGAAGAGGGAGGGATTACCGCAGCGGAACATGTGGATATCACGGAGGTGCCGTATGTTTAGTACGAGGATCTAGAAGGTCAAAATCTACATCGGTTTGAACCGACGCAAGTGAACGACTACATCGCCCACATTCTATTGATCGTTCAACACTCGTGTTCTTCAAGGGTAAGTAAATTAGATATATTCTACTTTTTACTTGCATCTAGTAGATTAGATGTTGTGGGGTTTCCTCTTGCTATTCCGTAGGATTTTATCTCCATGCAACATACCCATCAGTGGTACCAGAGCTAGATCTATGCATAGATGTATGGTACGAGTAAAAGACTATGATGTAGTGGTGTTGATGAGAATGTTACTATGGTGTACTATTGGATGTGTTGAGGGATAGTTAGATGAAGCGGCCCAGACCGACTTTACTCGTACACTTACGTGAGAAGCATACATGAGACGGGTTCCACGACTAACATGCAACTTGTATTGCATAAGTGGCTGACGGGTTTTTTTCTCTCTTTCTATAGTTAACATCTCTTTTCCAACGAAGAGCCTAAAAGGGTATAGTAGAGATAGTATATTCATCACTGTTATGGTTTATGCATAGAAAGAACGGTTCTTCTTCCTAATAAAAGCCCCAAACCATGTAAAACATGCAACAATAAAGTAGAGGCGTCTAACTTCTTTTTGTAGGGGCATGTGATGTGATACGGACAAAAGTCGATGATATTTTATATGAGATGTGATCATGTTTGTAGTAGTATCATGACTTGCACGTCGATGTGTTTGGCAACCGACATGAGCCTAGATGGTTGTCTTTATTTATTGTAAGGCCTGCATGCTAATGTTTAAACGCCATGTAAATTGCTTTACTTTATCGCTAGTATAGCAATAGTAGTACACGCAACAATATGGTGGAAGCAACCATGTTCTTGGTACCATTCTTGTGATGATGGTGATCACACTTTTCTTTGGAGATGGAGATCAAAGGGACGAGAAGAAAGGGAATGCCATGTCACATATTAAATTACATGAGATTTTGATTAAGATCATAATGGTAGCATTATAATATGAATCCTCACACTAAAATATCAAGATTAATGTGTTCATCCATCAGTTAGCACCATTGCGAAAGTTTGCGCTTAAAAGCACCATGTGATGATCGGGTGTGATAGATTCTACGCTCACGTACAACGGGTGTAAGCCATGTTGCACATGTAGAAAACTTGGCTTGCTTGATGATCCTAGAATGTATAGACATTGCTCGGAACACATCAAACGAAAATGTTAAACATGAGTCATATGAATGATATGATCGACAGGTTGATGTTAACAATTGAAACTGCTCCAACTCACGTGATGATCGTACTTGAGTTAGTGAATTTGGATCATGTTCCACTAAGCAACTTGAGGAATGTTGAGTTTATGGAAGTTCACTTAATAATTGATTTACTTGAACTAATTATCATGGAAATAGTCTAAACTAAGTACTTGCAAATATTTGATGTGGATGTCTAAGTCACAAGCTTCGTTCAACTTGAATGTGTTCCATCTAACTTCACCAACTGCACTAAAAGCAAAGTCGCCATCCGCAACGGATTGGTCTGTCGAGCATGATAGAAGGTGCACCTTCCGCCACAACTTCGTTATTTTTACCAGGGTAGATGGAAATACTTTTTTCTGTTATCGAGGCACCCTACTACCATGGAATCATTATAAATACTTTTTTATTTCGATCACGATGGTTGTTTTGGCCTTGGCAACATTGCTCGATGCGGTAGCCATGTATGGTCTTTGGTAGCTGGGTTCCCAATCCCAGCATATTTGTACAAGAAATGTCTCCTCCCTTGGACCCTTTTTCGAGTCACGTTAGTTTTTTCAACCTCGCCATCGTTGCTTGATGCAGCAGTGCATGGTCTGCCTGTTGGGTCCCCATGTCAGGCTCTATGTACAAGTTGTTGCAAAATTTGTTACGCGTGAATAGTAAATTTTATTTTCGAAACCGCCAATTAAACTTGACCTTGTTCAGGTTGAGAGGCACTGCAGTTATGTGGGTCAATAATGTCAGCCTCATTGTACAAAAATAGTGCTACAAGAAAAATGTAATCTACATAGTATACATACACGCCTAGGATCTGAGTTTCAGACTTTTAGCACAGGTGAACTGGCTACCTTGCCACTAGGCGAAGAACAATATTCTCTAGTTAGTGGTTGTCAACACCCGGATTTTTAAGTCTAGATGCCTGTTATGACGTACATTGCAATCCCAGGATTACCATTTTTGCGAGACATAATAGAAGTGGTACCACAATAAATTATCCATTACAAACCATAATAAAGGTCTTACAAATAAAGGATCTCATGATCCAGTCTTAATATAATCAAAGCAGTGGAAAGTAAACGTAGTAGGCTCCATCTTCATGATCACAAGCAATGCTGACGATGGGAGATGATCCTAGTTGTCATAGACCTCTTGCTGTCCATCTTCCGGGTAATCCTCCTCATAGTCTGGCCATGGGAATACCCAGGGAAAAAGCCATGAGTACTCTTTAAGTACTCACAAACTATCACTAACATAAGTAAGGTAAAACTAGTACGAGTTATAAGATCTAGGTTTGTTTGCAAAAAAAGGAAGGTTTATTTCATAAAGCCTTAAGAGTAAAGACCTAAGTTTAGTTCTCTACATTACTTAAGTGGGAACTTAGATTTCATATCCGCAACTCTGTTGTGGTCAAGTCAAAGTGATCATTCAAGTCACAAATCATTTTAACATCTGACAAGGGAACAGTATGGCCACTCCAACTGTCGATAACCGTGGACGCGGCTATTTGAATAGTTTGACACTCTACAGAGGTGGTTGATGTCTACGCACTTCTATTCTTATAGACAGTTGTTGGGCCTCCAAGTGCAGAGGTTTGTAGAACAGCAGCATGTTTTCCCTTAAGTGGATCACCCAAGGTTTATCGAACTCAGGGAGGAAGTGGTCAAAGGTATCCCCTCTCAAGAAACCCTGCAATCAAGACACAAGAAGTCTCTTGTGTCCCCAACACACCCAATACACTTGTCAGGTGTATAGGTGCACTAGTTCGACGAAGAGATAGGGAAATACAAGTGGTATGGATAATTATAAGTGGTAACAGTGATAGAAAATAGCTTGATGGCGTGGAAAAGACCAAAGTAAAACTGAAACAAAGATGGAAGCAAGCAAACATGTAACAGATCTAATAGCAAACGGTGTTTCAGTGCTTAGAAACAAGTCCTAGGGATCATACTTTCACTAGTGAGCACTCTCATATAAATATCTTCTCTTCATGATACTACTTTGAACTACTCTCCGGTTGGACACTCTAATCCATGGTAGGGCTATAACAGCACACCTCAAAGTAAGTCTTTCCCATCTAGAAAACCCCACACTGTCACCTTGAGCACTAGATGGTTCCAACAAACACCACAATTTCATAAAGACATCCAACTCCAAATATAACTCATAACAAGTATTTGTAATCTCTAGCCTAAGTGCCACCATCGTGTGCACGCTGTCACTTTCACACACATGGGGAGAACAGAGATCTATTAAAGCACTTGAGTAGCAAGGTAGATCTATAGATTACAAGCTCATGATCTCAATAAGATCATGCATAGAGAGAGAGATGAACACATAGCTACCGGTTGAACCCTTAGCCTCGAGAGAGAAGTACTCCCTCCTCATCATGGGAATCAGCAATGGTGATGGAGATTGTGGTGGAGATCGATGGAGATGACTCCGGGGGCACTTCCCTGTCCCGGCAGGGTGCGGGAACAGAGACTTTCTGTCCCCCGAATCTCCCCTACGGTGGGGGCGGCGCTGCAGAACTTTTCGTGGATTTCTGATTGACAATTTAGGGTTTTAGTATTGGGAGGCTCTTATAGGCGAAGGAGGCAAGGTTGGTGGCCGGCCAGAGGGCCCACACCATGCACTGGCGCAGCTTGGGCTGGCCCGCGCCAAGGGGTGGTGTGGCCACCCTGTGGCCCCTCTCTGTCTCGTATTCTGGCTCCACGAGTCTTCCGATAAAATATCAACTTTGGCTTTTGTCCCGTCCAATTCTAAGAATATTCATTTTCTGACTTCCTGGAACCAAAAACAGCAAAGTGCGGACAAAACATAAGAAATTAGATAAAAACCAAGCATGGAACATCAAAAATTATAGATACGTTAGCAACGTATCAACATCCCCAAGCTTAACTCCTACTCGTCCTCGAGTAGGTAAGTGATAAAAAGAAAGAATAATTTTTGAGGTGACATGCACCATCATAAACTTGATCAAAGTATTTGTAAAACTTTGATAACTGGGATCATACTACTTCAACATAGCATGAAAGATATAGTTCTAACAATAAGACATATCAAGTATGATGTAGCATGAAAAGGCACAAACAAAAGATTCATGAATAACAATACTTTGAAAGACATTTGTTTGTTTCACATAAAGAAAACATAGTATAGTAGCATTCAGCTTGTCACTCATAGAGTAGCAAACATAAATGCATCGAACACCTTCAAAGTTTTTAAGAGTGACTAGATACAAATAGTTTAAAACAAGCAATATCAAGTTATGCATCAATCAGCTAGTCTTGGGACAATGCACATAGAACTGATAATGGCCACTATGCTCTCAAAGTAGGTGCATAAAGATAGAAGGTGGAGATACAATATAATGGTGGAAGAAAGGCCTTTTTATAAAATAAAGTAGGGATTCAAGTCTCATAAAGAGCTTCCCAAAATTATGGTACTTATAGCTTTTAGCTCTCATTGCCCCTATCATAAGCATCTTGAAGTGATTAAGGTTAATGTGAACAAACTATGGTGTACATGCTTGACGAAGTATAAGTTAGAAATCTCATGTCCCTTGTATACGAGGGTCGCTCCTCATGCTGCTCAAGTTTAGTCACCGGTAAGTTCTTGTCATTGTAAGTACATGTGTATCATAGAGAACCGCCAACAGGGTACCCCTTTCCCGATGATACGGAAGAATCCCCCTATCAAAATGACAAGGCAAGCAGACAACGAGCATCTCAGCAATCTTCTTATTTACCATGGGAATATGGTGCTTTTTTCTCTCTTTCCTCTTTTCATAATCTCTTTTTTTTCTTTTCTCTTTTTTTCTCAATATAGGACTCTTATTTTATAAGAACAATGCTTCATACACAGCTCATTATGGTTACACTGTAGGTTTCCACCATGTCAGCATGGATTAGACTAGAGGCCCAGGCATTTCTCTAACACATATACATAACTCCATGGACTTACAACCTCCCCTTTCATTTCACACCAACAACATCCATATACAAAAGAGCATGATATCAACTAGGTACAAGTACCAAGTGCAATGTTGAAAGCGTTCCCCATGACAGCATGGTTCTGCTAATTCCCAACAAATAAGTGCAAGCATATACAACATAGACGACACAATGGTTCAAGTTTATTAAGGGCAAGAAAAGTAAAGTGTGCCATCAAGTTCGTGAGAGCTTTAATCACTAGTTTTCTCATAACAAGTTTAATTTGGAAGGTAAACAAAAGAATGAATATACTTGGAATAGCATATGCTAGTAGGTAGGTATGGTGGACTCTTTGGAATAACTTGCTTTAGGGAGTTGGATGCATGAGTGGAACGCATACTTGGTTATGGAGGCTAGCAAAAGACTGGGAGCGACAAACTAAGAGAGCAATAATGGCCATAATCATGCAGAGCGACAAAACATCATTGATAAAAGCATAAAGTGATACTACAAGTTGAAAACTAAAGGATCATAAAGGCTATGCTGACTTGAGATAGTCATAACATGGTGTGAGCATGCGCTAAGTCAACCCAAATAAAGCATCAAAGGAGAATACCACAATACTATACTTTAATATGCTCAAACAACGAATGATTCTTGAAAGGCACATTAAGATATCTCAATTGCTTATAACAAGTCATGCTACAGCAAATAGTACTAAGCATAAAGCCAAAACAATATCAAGCATGGCATGACAAAGCATGGGCCACAGTCAAAAACAAGCTCTCTTTACCACTTAAGCATGGACTTTCCTACTCTTTTCCAATCCAAACCAAACTATTTGAAAACCAATGTATGAAAGAGGAAGTCCAACCAATTTATTCAGAAAACTAAGCAAACAAAGCAAAAGAAAAACCAAAAGGAAAACAAAAAAGAAGACGCTCCAAGAACAACACAACTGTGCATGAAACAATAAAAATGAAGCGTTTGGAAGAAACCTGGGATTTTTATTGATGAAGAAGGGGATGCACTAGGCATCCCCAAGCTTTGACGCTTGTACTTCTTGGATATTTCTTGGGGTGACACGCGTGGCATCCCCATGCTTGAGCTTTAGTCCATCTTTGATCTCATTACTCATCCCTTCCATACACCTGAAATTTTTCCTTCATACAAAACTTCACACAATCTTTATTAGCAACATTAGTGCAGTGAAGATAAATAAATATTAAGGTTCAGTTCTAACACCAAATAAACTTCCATTAGAACACTATCTACTGTAGCACTTCCCTCAAAAAGCTCAATTCCCCAAAAGAACTCAAAAAGGAACCAACAAGAAGCAAATGCAGAAAATGGCAGAAATCTGTCAAAACAGACCAGCAGAGAAATACGAATTTTTTCGAAGACCTTTTGTTGCTCAAATCAAAAAGTGTTGAACTAACGAAAGTTAGATAAGAACATAGGGCAGAACAAACAAAAATTCAAGCCTCAAAAGGACGTACAGAGATTTTACACGAATTTTTATGGTGAAGCACAGAAATCTGTTTTGGGACAGCAAGTTTCCCAATCATTACTTCTCTCTCATTAGAGGTTACTCTTGGCAAAAAAATCAAATAAAAAGGATAAGGAGAGGTTATTACTGAAGTAATAACTTCCAAGACTCATCTAAGACTTTTGGGTTATCTCCCAATAAGTACTTTTCTTTAACGCCTTTAAGTTAGGCATGATAGTTTGAGAAGAGGCTCAAATAAGAAATATGAATTGAAGTAAAAGAGAGCATCAAGAAGCAAATTGAAAACACATTTAAGTATAAATCGCTTCCTATGCATAGGAATCTTATAAAGAAACAAGTCATGAAAGCAAAACAAGTGCAACTTCAAGACATTCAATATCAAGAGGGGAAACTTAATATTGTTGAGACACATAAAACCATGTTTCCCTCTCTCATAATAACTTTCAGTAGTATCATGAATAAAAGTAAAAATATAACTATCACAAGAAACATTCTTATCATGATCCATATGCATAAAAGAATTAATACTCCCCACTTAAACATAGTCATTCTTATTAATTGTGGTGAGAGCAAATTCAACAAAATAGCTATCATTATTATTCTCATCACCATAATCATCAAATATAGGAGGCATATTGTAATCATAATTAATTTCCTCCTCAACAGTAGGTGGACTGAAAATATATTATTCATCATTGAAATCATCATATATTGGAGTTTTAGTATCATCAAAGTAAATTCTCCTCCATGCTTGGGGGACTAAAAATATCATGCTCATCAAAACCAACTTCCCCAAGCTTAGACTTTTCCATAGCATTAGCAATAATGGTGTTCAAAGAATTCATACTAATAACATTGATATTAGCATACAAATAAAGTTCCATAGGTTTTTTAATTTTCTCTTCAAACACTTCATGTCCTAACTCAAGATAAATACTATAAAGCTCTCTAATTTTTTTTGTTTTCCATTAAGCCTAACTAGTGAAAACAAGAAACAAAAAGACAAAATTGCAGAATCTAATGGAAATAACTTCGAGGACTCACACTGAAGGATGTGAGTACCTTTTACCTTACCTCCCCGGCAACGCCGCCAGAAAATAGGCATTTGCCGTGGGAGGTTCTTCTTCTTTAATCCTCCGGTGTGAATACCTTTTACCTTACCTCCCCGGCAACAGCGCCAGAAAATAGCTTGATGTCTACGCACTTCTATTCTTGTAGACAGTTGTTGGGCCTCCAAGTGTAGAGGTTTGTAGAACAGCAACAAGTTTTCCCTTAAGTGGATCACCCAAGGTTTATCGAACTCAGGGAGGAAGTGGTCAAAAGTATCCCCTCTCAAGCAACCCTGCAATCAAGATACAAGAAGTCTCTTGTGTCCCCAACACACCCAATACACTTGTCAAGTGTATAGGTGTACTAGTTCAGCGAAGAGATAGTGAAATACAAGTGCTATCGATAATTATAAGTGGTAACAGTGATAGAAATAGCTTGATGGTGTGGAAAAGACTAAAGTAAAACTTAAACAAATATGGAAGCAAGCAAACATGTAACATATCTAATAGGAAACGGTGTTTCAGTGCTTAGAAACAAGGCCTAGGGATCATACTTTCACTAGTGAACACTCTCATATAAATATCTTCTCTTCATGATACTACTCTGAACTACTCTCCGGTTGGACACTCTAATCCATGGTAGGGCTATAACAGCACACCTCAAAGTAAGTCTTTCCCATCTAGAAAAACCCACACTATCACCTTGAGCACTAGATGGTTCCAACAAACACCACAATTTCATAAAGACATCCAACTCCAAATATAACTCATAACAAGTATTTGTAATCTCTAGCCTAAGTGCCACCATGGTATGAACGCTGTCACTTTCACACACATGGGGAGAACCGAGATCTATTAAAGCACTTGAGTAGCAAGGTTGATCAATAGATTACAAGCTCATGATCTCAATAAGATCATTCATAGAGAGAGAGATGAACACATAGCTACTGGAAGAACCCTTAGCCTCGAGAGAGAACTACTCCCTCCTCATCATGGGAATCAGCAATGGTGATGGAGATGGTGGTGGAGATCGATGGAGTTGGCTCCGGGGCACTTCCCCGTCCCGGCAGGGTGCCGGAACAGAGACTTTCTGTCCCCCGAATCTCCCCTTCGGTGGCGGCGGAACTTTTCATGGATTTCTGATTGACAATTTAGGGTTTTGGTATCGGGAGGCTCTTTGAGGCGAAGGAGGCAAGGTCAGTGGCCGGCCAGGAGGCCCACACCATGCCCTGGCGCGGCCTGGGCTGGCCCGTGCCAAGGGCTGGTGTGGCCACCCTGTGGCCCCTCTCCGTCTCGTATTCTAGCTCCATGAGTCTTCCGATAAAATATCAACTTTGGCTTTTGTCCCATCCAATTCCGAGAATATTCATTTTCTGACTTTCTAGAACCAAAAACAGCAAAAAACAGGCAACTAGCACTGTAGCTCTTGTTAATAGGTTAGTCCAAGAAATCATATGAAAAGTACTCCAAAGTGTGGACAAAACACAAGAAAGTAGATAAAACGAAGCATGGAACATCAAAAATTATAGATACATTTGCAATGTATCAATGGTACACTTTCACCACAAAATTCGATACATCTGTTAGAGATAAACCTGAATCATCGTACTTGGTATGCGGATAATCAATACTAACTTTTCAATTACACACCCTAGTATAGGCACCTCCCCTATGAGCTTGTCCTCCCAGCCATGACCATCTGTCATCCTGGGCACTTCATAGGTGGACATATATCACGAGGTAGCCTCAGCTTAACCTCTTCCACAAGGGAACCCATACTAAGACATATAAACTTCCAGTCAAGCCCTACCCGACTCAGGTATTGTGGTTGTACCGTAAAATTGGAATGGCATCGCATACGAACCCAACCATCAGTTTTTATTAAAGTCAAGGCTCGTGCCTCAACATTTTCATCACCAAACCATTCTGTATCATAACACATGTCAAAACATTTCAATAGAATGAATCCTCATCCAAGGTTTTCATAATCATTTTCACCAAGTATTCCCATCTAAAGTAATCAAGTTTAGTTTTAGCACTAGCCACTAGTATTGAGGGCGTCACTATTGGGGTGTTAATCAACTATAAGTATCCCAGACTAGTTCTATAATCCTGAGGTATCCATCCTACTTTTCCACTAATCACAATTCATTAACTATGTAAGAACTTTAGTAAAAGGAAAAGTAAAACTTGGAGTTAAAACTGGGAATGGTATAATCAAAGTTGCATGACCAGGCATGCCTAGTGTTGGGTCTGCAGCATAGAAAACAAAAAAGTTCCTACGATGAGAACTATACGCCAAGATCTATCTACTAGATACAGAGCAACGGGTGGACATACATCCATGGAGAATTTACCCTCGAAGACAACGAGTTTTCTTAACGAGTAGGAACTCGTGGTTGATGTAGTCGTACGCTTGCCGATCTCAAGATCGTGTGGAAGTCCGAGCGCTGCAAATCAGCAGTGCATCCATCCTCGCACACACGTTCAAGCCACCGGACAACCTCCACCTCCTCGCTCCAGCGAATCACCGGAAGCAGCAACTCCTTCCAGACGCAAGGCCACCAGGAACATGTATCTCGCTAATCCGAGAGCATGGGGGAATATCTAGAGGGGGAGAGAGATCCTTCACGAGGAGGTGTGAGGATGAAGGAGGGAATGGGTGGCCTTTTAAAACATTTCCTACGCTTTGCAAACCTTTTGTCTGGAACATATGTGCTCCTAAATGGTGTCCGGCAACCCTTAAGTGTGTCACCCTACAGTTCGCGAATAATGCAGACATGATTGAGACTCCTCTCAGATCAATAATCAGAAGTGGGACCTGGAGATCCATACTGACTCCTGTATATTCAACGATGACTTCTGTGATCGTGAGAACCTTTAACGTCAGCAATTTAATCCCTTTGTCTCATGATATAATACATGTCCGAGATTTGATCATCGGTATCCAAATACCTAGTTTGATCTCGTTACCGACATGCACTCTTTTGTTGTTCCCGTGATACAACATTCTAGTGATCACATCAATTGCTTGCAAGCTATCTTAATGTGATATCATCGAGAGGGCCCAGAGTATATCTATCCGTCATCTGGATTGCCAAATTCCACTCTTGATCCATGAGCCTCAACATAACACCTTCGTAGTACTGAACCCAACTTTATAGTTACCCTGTTATGGTGTGACGTTTGATGTTATCAAGATACTCTTCCGGTGTTAGCAATTAACATGATCTCATGGTCTAAGGACTAAGACTACTTTGTATGATGTTATAGCAATATAAACATAATGACTTGATCGTAATGCTATACTTCGGATGAATGTTCATCACATCATTTCACAAATGCTGTGACCTTGTTATTAACAGCATCCAATGTTCATGATCAGGAAACTTTGATCATCTTGTTAATCAACAAGCTAGTCTATAAGAGAGGCATAACTAGGAACCCTTTTTGTTTATGAAACACACATGTATTGATGTTTCCTATCAATACAATTATAGCATGCAAAATAAACATCTATCATATACAAGAAATATATATAATAACAACTTTATTATTGCCTCTCAAGGCATATTTCCTTCACCTAGTGCATCTGGTATAAGGGATTGCACATATAACATGCATAATTCTAGCTTGAACTGATAGCTTGCCTTGAGTAGTGCAGTCGTTGAAGTTCTCTTCTTCTTCCTCGAAGTACTCCTCCTCATTGTAGCCCGGGTCGGTACTAGCGTCTATAAATGCACACAAGGTACACAATCACCAAAAAACACTTCACTACTCTATTTAGCACACAAGGGATCATACTAGATGATCTAGTATCATCTCAATCATCATGTGGAATATTACCATTTTCTTATTCTTCTTATTTTAGAAAAGTAATTTCTACTCATTTTAAATCCTTAAGATTTGATATCCTCCAATTAAAATAGTGGATCATGTTGACACATGTCATCACCATCTATTCCAATACTAGGGAATGTGATTTAAAATGGTGATCATATATTACAAGATTTAATATTACTATTTAATAATATTAAAGTGACTAGAAATGCCTATATAGCACTCTTTTAATACTAAGCCATTTACATATTTCTAAAACCAAATCTTTTTACTTATTCAAGTAGAGCATGGAAAATGTGATTTTTGAGAGTTGGAATCAACTCAAAAGCATTTATAGTTTATTTTCTAAAAATAAACTATCAAAAACCTCCGTCTTGTTATTTTTGGTATAGGTGATCTATAGTTTCAATTGATTTGAATCCAACAGGAGTGACAAGATATTTTCAATTCCTTTCTGGCAAAATTGGAATAATGCATTTTGGATTAGTACATCTTTTTGAATTGAATTTTGAATCTACTGACAAAATATGGTTTTCACTAAATTGGCAAAATTCTATTTGAACTGCTAGGCTCTGCACGGGAAACTAAATGGGCCGGCCCAACTACACAGCGTTGTCGCAGTGGGCTCCTGAAAGAACGGTCCCATGCATCAGCGACTAATTCTAACAAAAACGATATCTAGCAATCCTAGCCCTACGATTAAATAGGATCCTACGGCTGAGGTTCATCGTCTATGTCGAATAGCTCCGACGAGATTATAAACCTAACGCGGTGGTGGGGGTCGTTGGGACTCACCGAGGCTCCAGCTAGGGTCGGCAATGGGGGCAAATGGGCTTGTCGTCGATGGCGGTTCGAGGGGCGGTCACGGTGGCTCCTGGTGTGGCTCCAGTCAATGGCTTCCTTCCTCGACTGCAGCGGCGGACGTCGGCCAAATTCCGGCGTTGTGGTGCTCGCCTTGCTCGGGGGAAGGGTCGGCGAGGTTCCTGGGTGAGTGGGGTTTGGAATGGTGTGCAGAATGAGATCTGGGTGGCCTCTATTTATACCCCAGTGGTGGAGGCAGGGCGGTATTGTCGGGATTCTCTGGCGACATTGCTACAGGTCGCGCTAAGCATGGCGGAGGGCATGGGTCGATGCGGGGTACTACGACAATTGTCACGCGCGTGACTGCACGACAAGGGGCGGTCTTAGTCGGTCGGGCAACATCGGTGTTCTCTTCAGGTACGCAGGTGTTCGTCACTCAGTACGGTGGTCACGGGGCGCGCGGCGGTAAATGATCATGTCTGGGAGGTCATTGGTTCCATGGCGACTGCGGGTACAAGCAGAGAGAGCGATGCGTGGCGTGTGTGTGCGAGGCGGCTACGGCGCTCCGTCGTGCGCTCGACATGGCAGAGCCTTAAATGGGCGCGGCGATTCCAGCGTCTCCACTCTTCGTTATTGGTCAAGGGGTGGACAGGGGGTGGTGGTGAGGTCATGGCTATTGTGTAGGTGTCATGGTAGAGGGCGGAGTGACACGCAGCGACTGGTTCATGGTCGACCGGCATGGCTGGATCGGTACGGGCATGTCACTAGTGCAACAGTGGAGATGAGCTCCTCCTCTGCATGGCCAAGGACTAGGAATGATCATGGACAGGTAGTGGAGTAGAATTGACTACATTTGATGATCAATTAATAGATCAAAACAATGTATAGTGGTGAAGGTTGTACGTTGTCTGCCAGGTGCTCGACCAAATGGCCGCATGAAATATACTTTCAAATTTTTGAATGATTTTTGGTGAGTGATCTGAGTTCTTGCTTAGTAGTCTATGGTTGATGGGATTTGTCCAATGTGAGTGGTTTGTATGGTTTTTGAAAAGTGATGATCTAGGCATATAAACTTGATTCAATTTTGAATTGCCTCTTAAATAGATTTGAAAATAGTTTCTTCCATTTTGTAAAGTTTTCTTGTATTCACTTTTACTTGGTCTAGCAAGGGGTGAAAATAATTGAAAAAATTTCAGTTAGAAATCTTTTACTAGAGACACCTAAAGTGGTCTAGTGGTTAATAATGGCAAAAGTGACCATAGGGTCATATGCCTTATTTTCGATTAATCTTTTATTGGATTTTTGCTTGTAAATAATCTAGATGATGTAGTAATCCTTTTAAACTTATCCTTAGCATTGGTAGCACTCAAACATGGCATTTACAAGTATTCATGCAATAATGGAATTCACACAAGCATTCATATCAAGTTTAATAATAAAAGTTTTTGTTAACCCTAAACATGGGTGATTAGATCTTGATAAGCTTGTTTAATATTTTTGAGGTGTTACAAACCTTCCCTCCTTAAGTAGAATCTCGTCCCGAGATTCAGGAAAAAACTAGGAACTAAAGAGATTGGGAAACTCAGTCCTAATATAGTCTTCTCGTTCCCAGGTGGCTTCTTCTTCAGTATGGTTACTCCACTAGATCTTGAGAAACTTGATACTTTGAGTCCGGGTGGTTCTGAAGGCTTCTTTCCAAATACAGATGGGCACTTCATCATAAGTTAAATCCTTGTCGATATCTATGGCTCTGTGATCGATGTTCTTGAAAACTTCGGTCTTCTCCGGAACTTCTAGGCATTTCCTAAGTAACGAGATATGGAACACGTTATGCACTGCTGACATCTCCTCAAGCAGCTCCAGTTGATAGGATACTTCTCCTTGGTGATTCAAAATCTTGAGCGGTCCAATATATCCAGGAGCTTGCTTTCCTTTCAAACGAAAACGTTGCATTCCCTTCAAGGGTGATACTTTGAGATACACAAAATCTCCGACATTGAAGGTCAGGTCTCGATGTCTTTTGTTAGCATAACTCTTTTGTCTGGATTGAGCGGTCTTGCAGTGCTCACGGACTTTGTGAACCTTCTCTTCGGCTTCTCGTAGAATGTCTGGTCAGAAGATCTGACTCTCTCCTACTTGCGACCAGTTCAATGGGGTACGAAACTTCCATCCATATAAGAACTGGGCCATTTGCAAACTGGCTTGATAACTATTGTTGTATGAGAATTCCGCGAAAGGAAGACAATCTTCCCATTTAGATCCATATTCTAACACACGAGCGTTCAACATATCTTCTAAGATCTGGTTGACTCTTTCTATTTGTTCGTCGGTTTGCGGGTGATAAGCTGTGCCAAAATCTTGAGGTAAACTGGGTTCCTCGATCCGATACTATGGTCTTGGGGGTTCCATGCAAACTGACTATTCTAGCGATATACAACTCCGCTAGCTTTGAACTTTGGTAGGTAGTCTTGATGGGTATGAAATGGGCTACCTTGGACAGTCTATCTAGTATGACCCAAATAGAGTCATATCCCCTACTAGATGTAGGCAAACCTGTGATAAAGTCCATTCCGACAGAATCCCATTTCCATTCCAGAATCTGCAATGGTTGCAAAAGTCCTGCGGGTCGCTGATGTTTCGCCTTGACTCTCTGATAGATATCACACTTGGCTATGTAGCTTCCGACTTCTATCTTTATTTTGTGCCACCAAAATTGCTCCTTCAGATCTTGATACATCTTGGTTCCTCCCGTTTTGCTAGAATAAAGGGTATCATTGGCTTCCTGCATAATGACTTGTTTCAACTCCGAATTTGCGGGCACACAGATACGTCCTTATACCACATAACTCCTTCTTCATCTTCAGTAAATCTGGCTACCTTCCTTGTTCCGATACGACGCTTGATTCCTTCAATCCTTGCGTTTCCCTTCTGGGCCTCCTTTATCTAACTAATCAAAGTGGGTTGAAGTTCTATGCTAGCTAGAAATCCTTCGCTAACTAGCTCCACTCTGAAACTCTCCATCTCCTCATCCAGACTTAGCTGGGCTTGCTTAATCATGGTGTTTAACCTAAACGCCAACCAACTAAGAGAATCCGCTACCACATTGGCTTTGCCGGGGTGATAGTGAATGTCAAGGTCATAATCTTTGATTAACTCTATCCACCTCCTTTGCCTCATATTCAGCACCTTCTGGGTGAAAATATACTAAAGAATTTTGTGATCCGAATAATCTCACTGCGATTACCCATAAGGTAATGACACCATGTCTTCAAAGATAACACTACGGCTGCCAGTTCTAGGTCATGGGTGGGGTAGTTCTGTTGATGTTGCTTCAGTTGTACTGACATATAGGATATAACTTTGCCTTCTTGCATCAACACACATCCGAGACCAATCTTGGATGCGTCACAATACACATCAAAAGGCTTCTTGATATCGGGTATTATCAAAATTGGGGTTGAAACCAATCTCTTCTTGAGATCTTGAAAACTTGCTTCACATTTGTCCGTCCATTCAAACTTCTTATCTTTCTTCAACAATTGGGTCATCGGTCATGCGATGCTCGAAAATCCTTCAATGAACTTGCGGTAATATCCGGCTAATCCAAGAAATGCGCGGACTTTGGTTTGGGTTGTTGGGGATATACTTTCCGGGTATCCTCACAGTTCCTCATGGACCAGGGTGGCCCACTTCGGGTTAGAGCTTTGCTTCACGGGCGGCCCAGTCAAGGAGAAAGACGGAGTCCAATCCGGCTACAGGAAGGCCCAGAAGACTTACCGACTTAGGCCCATAATGATACTTGTAGTTCAAGATATACTCTGTAACCGACTCTTAGTCGTAGCCGGATAGATCTCTCCTGTAAACCCTAGCTCGGATATCTATATAAGCCGGCCTAGGGCGAGCCTTTAGGAAACAACCCAATACTTTAGACCCTCAACTCGCACAGGCGAAACCCTTGTAACCCATATTCCGGCTCTGCCGTATTACTGGATTGCTAGTAGGAGTAGGATCCGTCCAAAGCTGGCGGATTCGAACCTGGGTAAACTTGTGTGCTGACCGTCCCGGAACACCGTACGTCTCACACCCCTCTCTTCCGCACGCCTCGAAGACCCCCTCATGGCGTACTTGTCCTCAATCCGACGACAGTTGGCGCCCACCGTGGGGCAAGTGAGCTTCAGATCTGCGTTCCGAGCGGAATCTGCAAGAATCGGAATCGGTGAGACTATCGCCGTCGGTCGCATCCTTTACGCCAGCGACATCCCTCTCATCGTTCTCGACGAGACTTGGATTCCGGCTAGGGAGGCCGTGACTGGTTACACAATCATGTCTTTTGGCGAGATCAATGTTTACATCGGTTTCGCTGAACATGCCCAACCCACCCCAGCGGTGATGATAGAGGCAGAAGAGTCTACTGGGTCCCCTTTGTCTGCGGAGGTGGCAGAGTTCCGAATGGGGCTTTTCTAGAACACCTCAAAGTTCCCTCAATAAAGGGAGTAGATGAGGAATATCAGACAAAATCCGACTCACCTTTGATAGCAGTTCTGGGTGTAATTCCCAACTGGACTCAACCCTATCTCGATTATCTGGTAGATGGCAAATTGCCCGAAGACGAGGTGCTGAGCCGGCAGATTATCCGACGAGCAAAAGCCTATACTATTGTTAAAGGTGAGCTCCATAAAAGGAGTGTTTCTGGGGTTTTTCAGCGCTGTGTATCTCCGGAAGAAGGAGTGGAAATCCTAAGAGAAATCCACGAAGGCAAGTGTGGTCACCATGCTGCAGCCAAATCTTTAGTGGCAAAAGCTTTTAGACACGGATTTTTCTGGCTTACAGCTCAGGCAGATGCCGAACAATTAGTCAAGACGTGCAAAGGCTACCAAAAGTACGCCAAGCAAGCTCATGTTCCGGCTGATCAGCTGCGGACAATACCTATAACATGGCCCTTTGCGGTCTGGGGGCTTGATATGGTAGGACCATTTAAACGAGCTCCAAGTGGATTTACTCACCTCCTAGTGATGGTGGATAAATTCACCAAATGGATTGAGGCTAAACCTGTCACTAGTTGTGATGGAGCAACAGCCAAAAGATTTGTCGAGGATGTTATAATCCGGTATGGTTATCTGCATAGCATTATCACGGACAACGGGAGTAACTTCTCCATGGGAGAATTGGCTGAATTTTGCAACGAGCAAAATATCCTGCTTGACATTGCGTCAGTCGCACATCCACAGGCTAACGGACAAGTCGAAAGAGCAAATGGTTTAATCCTACAAGCACTAAAACCGAGACTCGAAGCACCACTACGACGTGTTACAAGGGCTTGGGCAGAGAACTACCCTCCATAATTTGGAGTTTACAAACAACTCCAAACAGGTCAACAGGATACAAACCTTTCTTCTTGGTCTATGGCACAGAAGCAGTTCTTCCTAGTGATTTGATTCATACTTCTCCTAGAGTGGCCGCGTATATCGAAGAGGACGCCGAGATTTCTCGACAAAATGATCTCGACTTAGTCGAAGAAGTTCGCGTCGTTGCTGAAATGAGATCTACAGCCTATCAGCAGAAGTTACGCAAGTATCATAGCCAGAGAGTCCGAAATAGATCTTTCAATAAAGGTGATTTGGTTCTCCGGCTTTTGCAACAAAGAAACCACAAACTTTCCCTAGTATGGGAAGGGCCCTTTTTAGTTAGTCGAGTATTGCACAATGGATCAAACTACTTAACTGACATGAGGATAGTCAAAGAAAGACCTGCTACTAAGAAGAGAAAGAGAGCTAGAGGCAGTACAAATCCGGATGAGTTAGACAGACCATGGAATATTGCTCAGCTACGTCCCTTTTATTCTTAGTTTATCCTTCTTTGTAATCATAAATATGTACATGTTCTCTGAGAAATAAAAGTTTTGGTTGCCTCAAGTTTTTCTGAGAAGTTTTTACCATCTTATTTCCAAATGATCATGTCATAGTCGAAAATCCCAGAATGCTTGAAAGTACTTTATGCTCATGTCTGTTCTGGTTTAGATTTTTGATTCTAAAATTGCTACCTTCGGGTATAACTCTAAAATTTCTAGTCTTTACTTTGGTTATTTGTCTGATTGCTGGATGCGGGCATTTTCCGAGTAGTGAATTGTTGGTACTGGAAGCCGGCTTTGTTTCCAAGTTTAAACTGGTTTAGCAATTGGGCTCCGTTGCTCGGCAAAGTTTTCGGCGGAAGGTTTAGCCGGCTCACGAAAGGGACGAGGCGGAAAGCCAAATAAACAGTAAGTGTAGACGAAAAAATACAAGTGCTTATGTAAACATTTGAGGCACACAAAAAAAATCAAAGCCGAAAGTGCTGAATAGATCAAAATCTTAGCACTAGCAAAATAATAGTACTTCATATTTACAAACGTATCATGTTTTTCTGGGATAATACAAAAATTTCTGATCTATGATGTAGGAGAAGATGAAGGAGCTGCCGGCTCGCTGGTTACGCCGCCTTGGTACCGTTCCGAGATGTCCGCATCCTAGATGGTGCGTTCATCGTCGGAAACTTCCGCGGATTCTTCTGGAGGAGGAGGCGGAGTATCCACGCAGGTGAAGAAAGGGGTCTCTTAGCTGGTCAAATCAGCCACGTGACACCCATATCCGGCACAGGAGTTAATGATGGCTTGAAGGTCCTGCTCCTAGTCGTCCTCATCTACTTTGAAGTACCCTCTGGTCACTTTCCATATCTCCATGTTTCCATGGTGGCTCATGACCATGGTGAGAGCGTTCTGCACCGTAGTCCACGCGTAGGACATGTTCCAGTCCCGAACAAGTTGTGGCATCTCCTTTTCCTTGTCCTGCACCTGAAAATCCGACATGTTGTGCATGTCCGGATTCTTGAGAGATTCATCGATATCCTCAAGGGATTGGCAAAAGTCATGAAGCATGTCACCAACTTGGGTAAGCCGGTGGGTGCGGGGCTCGGTGGAGGAAGAGTCCGTCAAGTTCAGAGGACGTATAAACAAAACAAGTTAAGAAAATCCGACATTGATAGAAGTCGAAGAAAAAAGATAAGTCAGACAGATGGAACGTACCAAAAATGACGTCGTCAATTTTGGTCTTCTCCTCCTGGAGACTCTGGAGTTCAGCCCAGAGCGCATGGGAAAGATCCCTCTCTCTGCTAAGATCACTCTTGAGGTCTGAGATTATTTTATCTTGAGTAGGGATCTTGCGATCACGATCTTCAGTAGACATGGAGGAGGATTCAAGGACTTGAGCTATGCTCTTTTCATGGTCTTCCTTGAGCTGGTTCAGCTCTTGGCGAAGCTCCTTGTTCTCCACCACCATGGTCTTGAGGTTCTCGGCCTCTTCAATCATGGCGCAGGATTGTTTCACCAGCGTTGTAAGCCAAAAAGAACAACAGTTCAGAAAAATTCGACATTGAAATACAAAGGCAAGGTTTGAATCTCGGAATGTTTACCATCGGCTTCATCCTTGACTACTTTAAGTTCAGCATTTTTAAGTCGGAGAGCTTTGATCTCTCTCCGCTTATCGCAAACATTTTTCATTAAATCCTGGTTATAGGAACATACTTTCTGTAAGTCAGAATACCCAAAGTCAGAAAGCTACTTAAGACTCGGGCTAATATTTTTGCTAAATATTAGCACGAGCCTTGGGGGCTACACTAGTTCGTTCTTTGGCATCCTAATGAAGCATAAACTAGGATTATATATCCTACTTCATGCTTGGGGGCTAGAGGATATGATATAAAATAATGGAAAAAACAGGAGTTGGAATTCCGACTTACATATTGTTCGCGGGTGAGTTTATCCAAACCCATGTTCACTTCAGCAGCCACCTTTTCGGCGAGAGTCAGAGGAATCACTGGGGCTGTTGGAAGCTCAGCAGTCCTAATCCTCTCGTCGCAAAGGCGCACTTGGGCGAGAAGGTCGGAGAACTTGACGTCCTCTGCTTCTTGCGCTTCTTCTTCGGCATATAAGTTTCTTTTCTCCAGGCATTGCCTGGCGAGCCGCTGGATTTCTTCAACAGATTTCCGGGACAGGCCAAACTTGGCAAGACCCAGATTGCTGATAAGGTTTTCGGTGAAGGTTTCTGCCGAGGGATCATACCCAAAGAGGGTTCACCCTTATCTAAATCTGAATCACCCATGGTGACGTTCGTTTGCGACTCAAGGTTCACAGGCTCCGATGAAGGAGCCGGATCTTCTATGGCGTCTAGGGAAATCACCGGTGTTGTGGAAGGTTGAGGGGCAGGAGTCGGAGGAGCCACAGCAGGAGAAGCTATGGTAAGCTTCGTCTGCCGCAATGGCTTCGAAGGAATCCCTTTACCTTTTCCCTTGACGAGCGGTTTTTCTCTGAGAATGTAATAAAGTTGGAAGCATTACATCTCGGAAAGAAATTGGAGTAAGGTACAAAGGCGAAAATTGTGATTGAAAGTTACCTCTTCAGCACAGGCACCTCCTTTGTGTTAACAGCCACTGTCGGAGCTTTGCGCTTCTTGAGCGCAAGGTCTGGCAATGGGACCACCTCTGTCTCCGGAGAAAACTCAGGAGGATATCCTTCGAGCGGAGCAAATTCCGACTCGGGAGGTCAGCAAGCTGAAAAGAAGAAAACATATCAGTATTGCAGTATAACTCAAAGATTGAAACACATAAAAAAGTGTACTGATGGAAGCTTACCGGCACTACGGGGTTTTCCGCCGTGTGCATATCCAGAGAAACCTCCGGGATTCTCCTCTCGATCCGCTCCTTGATCAGCCACTTAATCTGGCTTATATATCCCTGTGTGGTGTAGGCTTTGGAGCTGATGCGGAGGGAATCTTTCTAGGATGACGTGATGAAGTGCATCAGTCGATCCCCGTGGTACTGAAGGGGCTGGATCCGGCGTGAGACCCAGCATTGGACCAAGTCGGATCCCTTCAGACCTTTCTGTTTGATCAAGTATTCGATCCGCCTCTTAGCGAGGATCAAATCGTCGGTGAGAGCCGGAGCAGCCTCGTCCCAAGAAGGTTGGGCCGTGGCAGCTCCGTCAATAAAAGCCGGCAAAGCAGTGGCTTTGACGGGAGCCAGAATATCCTTATGATAGAAAAACGTGGCTGGCCATTGTTTGACCAAGTCACTAGTTAGAATTTTGGGATACGCACGGTCACGTCTAAGCGAAAAACTAATAGTGCCGGTGATGTAAGGAACACCGGCGGTAATGGAGTTTCTCCGGACATGAAAATAGTATTGGAAAAGAGTTAAACTCGGCCTAATGCCAAGAAAGCCCTCACACAACGAAGCGTAAGCGCTCATCTCTAGGAGAGAGTTGGCAGGAAGATTATGGAGTTGAACTCCGTAATAATCAATCACCTCAGAGAAGAACTCCGAGGGAGGAAAGGACAAACCTCTGTTGAGGTGGGTGCCGAAGTGGACCCGCTCGCTGTCGTCCAGCTTGGGAACGGTCTCCTCGAAGCCGCTCCGCCAGTTGCCGGCGGCGAGAAGCCCCTCCTTCTCCATGTTTTTGAGGCCCACCTCATTGAGTGCGCAGGGAATCTAGAGCCCGCGAAATCTCTCTTTCTCCGCCAATGCTTCCGCCGCCGCCACCGCCGCTGCTGCCAAGCCGGAGGAAGAAGATGAAGCCATTTCTCCGGCGAGTGGTTGACCTAAAAGGGGCGGCGCTGGGAGTTTTGTGGGGGAGGAACAGGGAGCTCTGTGCGCGCAGCGAGATGGGGAGGAGAGGAAAAGGAAAAGGACTGGTGGAAGGAGAAGGAGAAAATCCTAACCCCTTATATCCACCTTACTACGCCAAGATTCGTACAAATGCTACAGTGTAACTTCCACGCATCGTGGAAGGAACAGGGAAGGATCCACGCGATGATTGCGTCGCCTCGATCTCCATGCACACATTGAAACGGCGCCTCCGTTCCGCGAACTGCGGACCCACCAACGGTCGTGCTGACGGCATGCCTGTCAGATGACGTGACTTGACCATGACTTGTGTCAGGTGGCGTTAGAAACCAAGTTCCGGCTTAGTTTGAAATCAAGCTGGAAACCCGAGTAACCTGTTGATAGGTCCGACTTATTTTTAAGACCCGGATCGTATTTTTTATTGTGAAGTTTTAGGAACCCTTCAAGATTCTGCAAGCCGAAGATCAAGCTAGGCGATGATGAATCCGACTTTGGATCTTGGAGGCCTCCGGGGGCTGCTGTTGGGGATATACTTTCCGGGTATCCTCACAGTTCCTCACTGACCAGGGTGGCCCACTTCGGGTTAGAGCTTTGCTTCACGTGCGGCCTAGTCAGGGAGAAAGACGGACTCCAACCCGGCTACAGGAAGGCCCAGAAGACTTACCGACTTAGGCCCATAATGATACTTGTAGTTCAAGATATACTCTGTAACCGGCTCTTAGTCTTAGCCGGATAGATCTCTCCTGTAAACCCTAGGCCGGATATCTATATAAGCCAGCCTAGGGAGAGCCTTTAGAAAACAACCCAATACTTTAGACCCTCAACTCGCATAGGCGAAACCCTTGTAACCCATATTTCGGCTCTGCCGTATTACTGGATTGCTAGCAGGAGTAGGATCCGTCCAAAGCCGGCGGATTCAAACCTGGGTAAACTTGTGTGCTCACCGTCCCGGAACACCGTACGTCTCACACCCTCTCTTCTGCACGCCTCAAGGACCCCCTCATGGCGTACTTGTCCTCAATCCGACGACATGGGTGGTTGGGGCTTTCCATTCTTAAACATCCTTAATCTGGGCGAGATCGACAACAACTCCTCCTGCCGACAAGATATGGCCTAGGAATCCTACTTCCTTTAACCAGAATTCACATTTGCTAAACTTGGCATACATCTAATGCTCCCTAAGGGCTTCAAGGATGGTTCTCAGATGTTGCTCATGGTCCTCTTCTGATTTCGAGTAGATCAGAATGTCATCTATAAACTCAACGAAAAACGTATCCAAAAAGTTCATAAAAATCTTATTCATGAGGTTCATAAAATAAGCGGGGCATTTGTTAATCCAAAAGACATGACATTATACTCATACAATCCATATCTGGTGGTGAAGGCAGTCTTTGGGATATCTGTCACACGGATTTTCAATTGATGATAACCAGTTCTAAGATCAATCTTAGAAAACACTCTGGCACTAGTCAGTTGATCAAACAGATCTTCTATCTTCGGCAACAGGTACTTGTTCTATAGGGTGACGTCATTCAACTTCCGATAATCCGTACACAAATGGTTGGCACAATCCTTCTTATCAACAAACAGAACAGGTGATCTCCATGGCCATGCACTTGGTTGTATCAAACCTTTTCCTAGTATATCATCAAGTTGCTTCTTCAGCTCCACTAGTTCAGATGGGTTCATACTATAAGGTCCCTGAGCTATGGGTCCGGTTCCAGGAATTAGTTCAATGATAAACTCGATATACCGATCTAGGGTATACCGGGCAATTCATCTAGGAACACATCGGGGTATTCACAAACTACTCTGACTTGGTCAATGGTGGCTTTGGCAAAACTCTTGTTGCACTTGAATTGACCGAGCAATGTCTCGGATACATGTTCTACTAATACTCCGATGCTACTGGTCATGGTTATGGCTTTCTTGGCACAATCGATTAATCATTGATGTTTCGAATCCATCCCTAAAACTACTTCCAAACCTTTGGTTCCAAGTACTATTATATTGGCATAAAAATCTATCCCATGGATTCTGATAGGTACGGCTTTGCAAACTTTTCTAGCTTTGGTAGTTGAACCAGGTATTTGAACTATCATGACATGCTTCAAATTTGTTGGTTGAATATTACTAGTGCACGCAAATTGTTCGATAACGAACGAGTGCGATGCTCCAGAATCAAACAACATTTTTGCTAAAACTGAGTTAATAGAAAACATACCTAACACGACATCTGGCGCTTAATGGGATTCCTCAGCGTTCATGTGGAATGGACGGCCATTACGGTTGTGCGGGTTTCCTAGGGCAAATCTCTTTCCAGGCTAGACACGGCGCTACTGTTGGGCAGGTGCAGTCACATTAGTTGCTGCGGCAAGCTTCTTGGGGCACTCGTTGGAGTAGTGACCTGTGACTCCGCATTCAAAACAAGTTATCATTGACTTATCTTTCCCTGTGATAGGCACAACATTGCTTCTAGTCCTTGGGGCAGCATTGTTGTTGTTGTTGTTATTGGACTTTGGCGATGCACGGTTGAAGTTATTGGAGTTGCCAGGGTTGTTGTTATGATTTCCTCCGGACCTTGGGTTTCCTCCGCCATGGTAGGGGTACTTCGGACGGTTCATTGGTGGCCTGCTGTTTCTAGGTGCATATCTTGTAGACGGGTTGGGGTGATACTTCGGGGTATGGTGGGGTCCTGGTTGGTGCATCATTCGACGCTTGCGGTTCTCACTGGCTTTGTTGATCTTTCCCTCCATCTAAATTGTAGAATCCACTAAGGCTTCGAGGTCATCAAAAGGAATATTGACTAGCACTGTCTGCATCTCATTATGCAGACCATTCAATAATCTCTCCTTCTTCTTGGATTCATTGTCAATCTCATCAGGGGCATACGTAGCTAGTGACAGAAATTTGTCACAGTACTCAACCACAGTTATCCTTCCTTGTTTCAGATCTCTGAACTCATCCATCATCCTCTTGATCAAACCCGAGGGCACATGGGTCCTGCTGAAGTTGAGTTTGAACTCCTCCCAAGTCATCATCTGACCTCCGTTCATCGTACAGGTAATATTCCACCAAGATCTGGCGTAGATGGACAGATAGTGGGTCGCAAACATCACCTTCTCATTAGCATCCACTCCTGCAATTTCTAGATTGTTTTCCATGGTCTGCAGCCACTCATCAACATCTCGGGGATCCTGAGACTTGCTAAACACAGGGGGATTGGAATTCTGGAAGTTTTTGAGCTTGGATCCATGGTGATCTTGGTTTCCATGGCCTTGATTATTGTGGGTCATTTGGGCTATCTGCTGAAGAGTGGCTAGGTTGGCTTGACGTTTAGCTCTACTAGCTTCACGATCAGACACTAACATTTGCAGAATCTGTAGCATTGGGTCCTGAGATGAACTGCTTCCTTCGGGGTTTCCGCGAGTCATCTGAAGATTGAGATAGATAGTGAGACAAGAGGGAAATTTCTATGGTTCATGGGTTTGTTTTCAAAAGCTTTAAACTTTGAGTTTGACTTAAGTTTTGAAAGCTAACAACTTCTTCTTATTCATTCATTTCAAACACACAGCACAAGAAGAAAATAGATGGTTTTAAGAACTCACAACTATGATAGTGCTCAGGTGCGACTATTCATCATCGGGGGTATCGGGCTCCTCATCGTCAATGAAGTCAGCATCATCCTCCTCAGTGTTGTCTTCTATGGCGACGTCCTCCAGATAGTCATTGTCATCACTGAGGTAAGAGTGAATATCACCATGGATATCTTCCCCTTCCTCATCCTTCTTCCAGCTGGATCTCTTGGTTGTGGATGGTCTCCTCTAGAGTAGCTATCTTCTGATGAAGATGGGTGTTGGTACGATCCTTTTTGTCTCGCTGGCTGCAAAGTGACTTTCTTTCCTTGGCGAGAATGGTGATGGTTTGTTTCCTCTCAATATCTTCGGCATGGTTCTAATTGGCGTAAGCACGTGCATTGTCTAAGTATTTCTGCATCTCATGCAGCATGAAGGCCATGTGGTCCATGTGATGCTTCAACTCTGGATGTGCCAGCATTGCCAAAGGCTGTCCCGTAGAGTCAAGTCCTGCATAGTGCGGAAAATGGGTTCCGATGATCTGGTTGATGTTTTGTGCACACAGTCATGCAAGAGCTTCTTGCATTGCCCTAGCTAATTCGTCTAGACAGTTGTTCTCCCTTACGCTGTACTGAATCTTGTCAGAAAGAGGTGGCTCCATCTTGCCTCTTAGGTCGGCAACAATCAGCCACTGCAGCTCCCCTCCAGATTGGTCGTTGAGCTGTCCTCTGAAGAACTCTGTGTGAGGGCGTCCAAGATACTCCGAAAGCTAGTTCAGATCCCTCTCA
Organism: Avena eriantha; assembly: GCA_910589775.1. Classification (NCBI taxonomy): domain Eukaryota; kingdom Viridiplantae; phylum Streptophyta; class Magnoliopsida; order Poales; family Poaceae; genus Avena; species Avena eriantha. The sequence goes on from OU342742.1 coordinate 406,822,285, forward strand.
AAGATAAGATGTCCTCCATTGCCCAACTGGTAAGACTTGCTATATTTTACCTCCATCTATAAGCAATTAAGATGAGTAAGTTAGTGGAGTGATCAAGTGTGTCAAATTTTATGTAGAATAGTAAGAGTTTTGAGTAGCAATTGATCTCGTTTCAAAAGAATCTCAAGGATAAGAATGAGAATAGGTTTTTGTAAACACTCAATTTCTTTGTTTTGAAGCTAGGTTTTTCACGCCTCCATTCTAACTAGGGTCTCCTATGGTCAGAATGGCTCTGATACCAACTTGTCAACACCCAGATTTTTAAGACCAGATGCCTGTTATGTCGTACATCGCAATCCGAGGATTACCATTTTTGCGAGACATAACAGAAGTGGTACCACAGTACATCATCCATTATAAACCATAATAAAGTTCTTACAAATAAAGGATCTCATGATCCAGTATTAATACAATCACAGAAGCGGAAAGTAAACATAGTAGGCTCCATCTTCATGATCACAGGCAATGCTGATGATGTGTGATGATCCTAGTTGTCATAGACCTCCTGCTGTCCATCTTCCGGGTAATCCTCCTCATAGTCTGGCCATGGGAATAGCCAGGGACAAAGCCATGAGTACTATATAAGTACTCGCAAACTATCACTAACATAAGTAAGGTAAAACTAGTAGGATTTATAAACTATAGGTTTGTTTGCAAAAAGCCAGGTTTATTTCATAAAGCCTTAAGAGTAAAGACCTAAGTTTAGTTCTCTACATTACTTAAGTGGGAACTCAAATTTCATATCGGCAACTCTATTGTGGTCAAGTCAAAGTCATCATTCAAGTCACAAATCATTTTGAAAACATCTGACAACTGAATAGTATGGCCACTCCAACTATCCATTACCGCGGACGTGGATATTCGAATAGTTTGACACTCTACAGAGGTGGTACACTTTCACCACAAAATTCGATACATCCGTCAGAGATAAACCTGAATCATCATACTTGGTATGCGGATAATCAATCCTAACCTTTCAATTACACACCCTAGTATTGGCACCTCCCCTATGAGCTTGCCCTCCCCCAGCCATGACCATCTGTCATCCTGGGCACTTCGTAGGTGGACATTCATCACGAGGTAGCCTGAGCTCAACCTATTCTGCAAGGGAACCCATACTAAGACATATAAACTTCCAGTCAAGCCCTAACCAACTTAGGTATTATGGTTGTACGGTAAAATTGGAATGGTATCGCATCCCAACCCAACCATCAGTTTTTATTAAAGTCAAGGCTCATGCCTCAATATTTTCATCACCAAACCATTGTGTATCATAACACATGTCAAAACATCTCAATAGAATGAATCCTTATTCCAAGGTTTTCATAATCATTTTCACCAAGTATTCCCATCTAAAGTAATCATGTTTAGTTTTAGCACTAGCCACTAGTATTGAGGGTGTCACTACTATGGTGCTAATCAACTATAAGTATCCCATACTAGTTCTATAATCCTGAGGTATCCATCCTAGTTTTTCACTAATCACAATTCATTAACTAAGTAAGAACTTCAGTAAAAGGAAAAGTAAAGCTTGGAGTTAAAACTAGGAATGGTATAATCAAAGTTGCATGACCAGGCATGCCTAGTGCATCTGGTATAAGGGCTTGCACATATAACATGCATAGTTCTAGCTTGCCTTGAGCAGTGTAGTCGTTGAAGTTCTCTTCTTCTTCCTCGCAGTACTCCTCCTCATCGTAGCCCGAGTCGATACTAGCGTCTATAAATGCTCACAATATACACAATCACCAAACTACACTTCACTACTTCTATTTAGCTCACGAGGGCTCATACTAGATGATCTAGTATCTTCTCAATCACCATGTGGAATATTACCATTTTCTTATTCTTCTTATTTTAGAAAAGTAATTTCTACTCATTTTAAATCCTTAAGATTTAATATCCTCATATTATAATAGTGGATCATGTTGACACATGTCATCACCATCTATTCCAATACTGGGCACACAAGGGCTCATACTAAAATGGGGATCTTATATTATAAGATTTAATATTACTATTTAATAATATTAAAGTGACTAGAAATGCCTATATAGAACTCTTTTAATACTAAGCCATGTTTATATTTGTAAAACCAAATCTTTTTACATATTCAAGTAGAGCATGGAAAATGTGATTTTTGAGATTTGGAATCAACTCAAAATCATTTATAGTATATTTTCTAAAAATGTTTGAAGTGGCAAAAGCCTTTGTCTTGTTATTTTTGGTATAGGTGATCTATAGTTTCAATTTATTTGAATCCAACCGGAGTGACTAGATATTTTCAATTCCTTTCTAGAAAAATTGGAATAATGCATTCAGGATCAGTACATTTTTTGAATTGAATTTTTAATCTACCGACTTAATAGGGTTTTCACTAAATTGGCAAAATTCTATTTGAACTGCTGGGCTCTGCACAGAAAAATAAATGGGCTGACCCTACTGCACAGCACTGGCGCAGCGGGCTGCTGACACAAGGGTCCCATGCGTCAGCGACTAATTCTAATAGAAACGGTATCTAGTAATCTTAGCCCTACGATTAGAACATGATCCTATGGCTGAGGTTCATCGTCTATGTCGAACGGCTCCGGCGAGATTCTAAACCTAACGCGGCGGTGGGGGTCACTAGGGACTCAGGGGGCTCCAGCTAGGGTGGGTGATGGGGGCGAACGGGCTTGTCGTCGAGGGCGGTTTGAGGGGAAGTCACGGCGGCTCCTGGGTGGCTCCAATCGATGGCTTCCTTCCTCGCCTGCAGTGGCGGACTCTGGCCAAATTCCCGCGTCGTGGTGCTCGCCTTGCTCTGAGGAAGGGTCGGTGAGGTTCCTGGGTGAGTGGGGAGTGGAATGGTGTGCAGAATGAAGTCTGGGGTGGCTTCTATTTATACCCAAGTGGTGGAGGCAGGGCGGCATGGTCGGACTTCTCCGGCGACGCTTCTACAGGTCGCGCTAAGCATGGCGGAGGGCATGGGTCGATGCGGGATGCTACAGCGATCGTCACACGCGTGATGGCATGACAAGGGGTGGTCTTAGTCGGTCGGGCGATGTCGGCATTCTGTTCAGGTACGCAGGTGTTCGTCACTCAGTACGGTGGTCACGGGGTGCGCGGCGGTGAATGATCATGTCTAGGAGGTCACTCGTGCCACGGCGACTGCGGGTACAAGCAGAGAGAGCGAGGCACGGCGTGTGCGTGCGAGGTGGCTGCAGCGCTCCATCGTGCGCTCGGCATGGCAGAGGCTTAAATGGGAACGGCGATTCCATCGTCTCCACTCTTCGTTGTTGGTCAAGGGGCGGACATGGGGTGGCGGTGAGGTCACGGCTATCGTCTAGGTGTCATGGGAGAGGGCGGCCCGGCGCGCAGCGACTGGTTCGTGGTCGACCGAAATGGCTGGCTCGGTACGGGCATGTCACTCAACGCAACGGTGGAGATGAGCGCCTCCTCTGCACGGCCAATACTATGAATGATCATGGGCAGGTAGTGGAGTTGAATTGAGTACATTTGATGATCAATTAATAGATCAAAGCAGTGTATAGTGGTTGAGGTTGTACTGTGTCTGCCAGGTGCTCGACCAAATGGCCGCAGGAAATTTACTTTCAAATTTTTGAATGATTTTTGGCGAGTGATCTGAGTATTTGCTTAGTAGTCTATGGTTGCTGGGATTTGTCTAGTGGGACTGGTTTGAATGGTTTTTGAAAAGTGGTGATCTAGGCATATGAACTTGATTCAATTTTGAATTACCTCTTAAATAGATTTGAAAAATGTTTCTGTCATTTTCTAAAGTTTGCTTGTATACACTTTTACTTGGTATAGCAAGGGGTGAAAAGAATTGGAAATTTTTCTGTTAGAAATCTTTTACTAGAGACATCTAAAGTGGTATAGTGGTTAATAATGGCAAAAGTGACCATAGGGTCATATGCCTTATTTTTGATTTTTCTTTTATTGGATTTTTTCTTGTAAATGATCTAGATGATGTAGTAATCCTTTTTAAACTAATCCTTAGCATTGGTAGCACTCAAACATGGCATTGACAAGTATTTATGCAATAATGGAATTCACACGAGCATTCAAATCAAGTTTAATAATAAAAGTTTTTGTTGACCCTAAACTTGGGTGATTAGATCTTGATAAGCTTGTTTAATATTTTTGAGGTTTTATAGTGGTAACAAAATTATACAAACTATTGCTTAAATATTTTATTTCCTTGCAAAACATGCGCGTAAATACTTATAAATTCAAAAGGGAAAAAACGCTTACAACAGAGTCGCAATAAAGAAACTGCTACATAATGTAGTGTACATTATATGGGTAGGTAGAATTTTTTAGAGATTGGGGCAATGTGCCTGAATGGCCAAATTAAGAAGGATTTTTTGCCAATTGGGTGGGGAAATGGGCTATTTCTCACGGGCTCTATATAGAAAAAACAATGTTTTGGAAAACATAGACCCTTGACTCGGAAGGTCAAATTTAGAATGTTTTGGACCCAAATAGTGGAGGAAAGAGGATATCTCCATGGTCTCCCGAGTAAAAAATTGATGAGGTGCTAAAAAAGTAATTTGATGTAAATCTATAAAAATGAAAATTCGATGTGCTATGGGTCGGCGGACGCCCTGACCTTTTTTGTTTTTGTTTTGATATTCCCTAACCTGGCTTTAGGTTGTAGTGTTGCCAGATTCGAAACAAATACCTTTCAACAAGAAAGAAAAAATCATGCACTAAAAACTAGAAATACAAAAAGATAAATAAAAGGGTGAATAATTGGCAGAACACACACTCACGTAGAAGAAGGACGGAATGTGGCCTGTTATACTCAACATGTATGATGAACCTATTCTAAAATCATGTCTTGAGTTCATTCTGCTAATTCCCCAGAAAACTGCGGCCAAAATACAAATTAAGATGAATACAATCATTATCATAATAGTTTATTATATATATACATATAAACACATACCCTACAACTAGTCATATCTCCAATAAAAGGTTGTCATGGTTTTACCACCCATATATAATCAATGGAGATAACACAACTACATAATTAATTACAATAGCATGGGACCAAAGAACTAGATAACTTAGAACTTCATTACCAACATGCGGTATTAAGGGCAACGAGATAAATCGACATTGGCCACTGTTCCAATGGCAAAGATTGAACTTCCCCGAACGTGCTATATATAAAATGAACCATATAGACGAAATTTTATTGGATTTTAGATGTATATAATTCCTTAATTATATGAGAACAAAAATAAGAAATGACAGGAGGGTTCTATATAGATAGAGAAATAAGAATAAAATTACAATGTGGAAAGGAAGACAGGAATTGTGTACAATGGCATTGTATAACAATTTGAAAAAGGGATGTAGCGCAGCTTGGTAGCGCATTTGTTTTGGGTACAAAATGTCACAAGTTCAAATCCTGTCATCCCTACCTATTACTTTTTTATTCTTTTTGGACAGTAGCACGCTCTAAATCACAAGTCAGTATAACCCAAAAGTGGATGAAGGATGTACTACCGTGGAGGCCGAAGGCCGCTAACAAGTAGGCCCGCCAAAACGAAGAAGGGCACAATACCATCTAACCATCGCACCCACTTTCATGGTTATAGATTCATCTGCGAGAAACGTGACCGGCTAGTCTACGATAACATACACAAATGAGTCTGTATGCCAGAGACATACAATATTACATCAGAGAAATTCCATCTAAAAGAAATAGAAATATGTTGCAACAACATTAGAGGAAGAACCAAATATATATAGATAATAGTAATAATATTTTAGGATTATATCCTCATACAGCACTCATCAAAACATCAAGCGGAAGCATAAAACATAGACCCGACTACGGATTAAGAGTCAAATTGGCATAAGATGCCGTGGAAATAAGCACATTCAAGCCCATAGATCTCAGAGATCTCTATCCCTGGAATCTCTATGTGGGGCCCCTAGATTAATCACCCGAGAATTCCTATCATGCATATCTCTACGATCCCATGATCAGTCTGTCGTGGCACATACTGACATGTATCAAAGTAAACATTCAATAGTTAAATGGATACAAGGCATACCTTAATTCCATTATGGCTACATCGATCATCATCATCAGAACTTTAGTACAACGTCGAGCCTGAGCCAAGCCTTAACCCTACAGGCAGCTGACTGGGAGAACAACCTAGCTCGCATAGTTGTCGATGTCACCTTCTTCTTCAATCACTTCTCGAATCTGACCAAGTTAATAGCCAGCGATAATTCTAGTGAGTACTTTGATTGTACTCACAAACCACCATAAGATGACAGTAATAAAAGGATACACAGTATGGTTGTGGTAGTAGGAGGGCTTCATAAGAGGTTCTTTTCTAAAATAGTTTCTCTTATAGATATAGCATCTCTATATCTTTGTTGAAAACTCTTGTCACACATTCTTGAAAACATTTGGAAAGTTAGGAAACCACTAGGATTGGGTCACCCAATATCATCTCCTAGTCCTCACTAGACCGGGCTTATCCTCTTAAGTGATCCTTCGGGATCACCTCACTCCTAGACCACCATGTTATAAAAACTCTTTCTTTCTCGAAAACCTTTTTAGAAATTAAAACTAGCACCGCTCTACAGTAACCTTCCTAACCATCCATGACTACAAACATGGCTATTCGAATAGATTTACACTCTGCAGAGGTTGTACACTTTACCCACACCACCCATACGAATCGTGGGTCGACTAACCAATCAAGACCCTCAACATGACACTCTAGCATAGTCCCTACCATGTGAGTTGTTCCTCTCAACACCAGGACGTTCGGATCCACGGATCATTCGGAGTGCATTTTGACTCATAGAATCTTCCACCCGCCTACAAGGATGGTTTAGACCTCCCTCGGGTCATTGGTTCGACTGATGAACCTTAAGGAACGACCACATTCGAGAGATGTGATCCCTTATAATTAGTTATGAGGCATCCCATACTAGAGTGAACAACCTTCAAGTCAGGCCCTGTCCCATTCCAGGGTAATGTGGTTGAACGGGTTAATTCTTCTAGCAAACTACAAAGAACCGTGTGTGTTTTTGTAAACATTGTCCTGCTTCTCCACTTCGGTATCACTTGTAAAACCAAAACCTTTTTCTTGCTCAAATTACTCATGGTAGGGCAAACCATACAAAGGTTTTACCATAAATAATTTCTTTAACTTTTCTGGGTATTCCCAACCTATAGTTTTGCTTTGGCTAAAACGGGGTCTCCAAAGGGGTATGGTGTTATACACCACTTACAATACTAGGGGCAAGTAGGTTTCATCAAAGGTAGTTGTACTTAGTAGTACAATTATGTAATGGTTTGGAGGAGACAAGCCACTACCAGATATAAATCATCATAAAGTAAAAGATGCAGTTTTCCATAAACAAGTAGATAAAACATGCATAAGTAAATAGTAGGACAAGGCTTATGAGCAAGTAGGTGGCTTGCCTATTACCAACAGCATGGCAATATGTCCCTAGGCTTCTTCTTAGAATACCATAATAACCAATATCTCCCCCGTCTTGACCTTGATACAAAATGCAACTATCATCGTCAAGGATCACACATGCAAACACAAAAAATCCACAATAAACACAAGGCATACAAACACCAGTTCAAGACAACAAGTAATTAACCAAATCATCAACATACTTCAGTAGGTTTTGATACTTGAGTTTGTAGCACTGGGAATTAGTTTATTTGCACTTGTGGAACTTATTTTATGATTTAATTCTCAAATACCAATTAATGAATGGATTTTGCACTAAGGCTTGGGTCTGTATGATATTAATGTAAAAAATGATATCATCAGGTAGGTATTGAAAAAACAAGGCCACCAAAAGTGGTTTCATTATTTTATCAAGTATCATTAATTAGTTATGAATTTTATAGTGAAATAATCACTAGTTTTAGGGAATAAATCACTAGAAAATATATGTAGCTAAAAAAACGTCCTCGGTGGTTTTGTTAGATCTTGGAGTTTATGATTTTGGAGAGTTGTATTCACTAAAAAGTAATTAACATAATGCCCTTGTGAAAATCCCAAAGTCAGTTATGCAAGGAATCTGTGTATTTCACTAGATTAATTCTACATACTCGTTTGATATGAATCCAAATACACATGGTAGGTATTCCAAATACCTTTCTTTAGAAATTTTATTCACCAATTTTGGAATTGTATAATTATATGGGTGATTTATTTAGTAAAACAGCCACCAGTAGAAGTATTTAATTTACTAAATTATAGGTTTTTCAATAAATCAAGATCCCCTAGGGTTTGGAAGGCATTTTAGTACCACATCACATAGAGTTGGAAACAACTCAAAACAAGTTATGTATTTACTTCGAGAATTTGTCCAAATCAGATATGTGGTCATTTTGTTATTTTTTACTACTCTAGATCCACAGCTTAATTTGATATGATGCAAAGGTTTGGGGATTGATACCTCCATTATCTACCAGCGAAAATTCAAACCACACCATTTGGATATGGGGAACTCTCTAAGGGATTGGTATAGTAGAAAATACATGTTTTTGTAGATGAATTTCTAGAAAATGTGCAAGTAAGATATTGTCTAGGTTTTGGATCTGCATGTTGGAAAAAATATAGTAGTATAAGGTAATATTTTAATTTGTGTGATATCACCCCTTTTCATTTTTAACAGCATTTAAACTGAGTATGGTATTTTAGATCCATTTTTTGAAATGGAAAGGGGATAAAAGGGTTGGTTCTGCGCCAGAAATGTGCCGCTCTAGACGAAGCAGGCCTAACTGAGCGATGCCAGTGCACGAGATCCCGTGCTTTTGAAAGGCCAGGCGGGTCCCATCCATCAGCGGCGATGGGCACCAAAGGGGTACCGGAAGCAGGGGGCGTGAGATCAAGTTACGATCGATGCCCCTAGTCATATTCCTTCTTCGACCAGGAACATAGGGAAGGAAACCCTAGGGGTGGCTGAGAGACACAGGGAGGCTCACCGGCGGCTCGTCGGCCGTCAGGGAACGATGGAGGAGAGGCTGCGGTTAACGGCGATTCCAGAGATGGGCAATGATGGTGGTTTCTGTGCCGGGGAGAGCTTTGCGTGCTAATACCTGAGGAGAACGTCGCGGGCTCATCGGAGGCGCTATTTGGCATGTCCCTAGGTCAACGAAAATGGCGTGTTAAATAGATCTTAGAGAAATAAGAACATGCAAGCAGTTAGCTGAGTTGGGGAGTGGCGGGAAGGATGCATGGAAGCTTGCAGCACCTCGGCCATTCTCTCTTTTCTCCTAATCAGCAGGGAGGAAGAGGGATCTATGGTGTGTGGTGGAGGAGAGGGGGGAGGTAAAGGAAGGAAAGGAGACAAGGGGAAGTGGCTAGGTTGGTATGTTCCTTATAATCACGAAGCTTCAGTTCATGGTGAACACGGTCTATACATGGGCAGGGGAGGGGTGGTGATCGTTGATTGGGCCTCAGGGCTGGTGAGAGGCATGCTCTAGAGTTGCAGGGGATAGAGGAGGGACATGAGGAATTTATTGTTGAAAGGCTTGGTGCCTATGTGTTTACTCGTCCATTTGAGCATATGGGAGAGAAAGAGATATAGTGGTGGCTAGGGTAGCTGCATTGGTGTGTACAGAGGTGGTGTGGGGTATGGTTCTTGACTAGAGGAGTGAGAGGAGGGTGGTGCTACTGACAAGTATGGCACACGAATATTACACAAGATTGCATGTCCCTCTCTACTACTCTCTTCCAAGGACAAGGAGACAAAAGAGAGGTGGTGGGTACTATAGATCTACAGTGCCATGACCAGGAGAATATCATTTTGCGGCCCGAAAGTTGGGGTGTCCAGGCAACGCGGTACCCAAGTTCCCTAAAATCATCCGTGATGACTATAGTTGGTGTGCCAAATACTCAGAGGGTGTTTTTTGGCACGAATTCAACTTTACGTTTCAATACAAAAAATCAGGCTAACAGCCATCAAGTTGGGCCCCTCCTGTCAGTTCTCGCCGTTATGTCGCTCCTGTCGCTCCCGTCGCTTAGGTGTCAATAAGGCTTGCAGTGCTGGCGCCTGCATCCATTACGCGTCTTCTTCTTTCCTGGAGCGGCAATCTATGGGGCGTCGCAGCCATGGCGAGGAGCTAGGACGTGGACGAACCTGCTCGGCCCAACTCTCCTTTCTGTAGGCTTGGAGTGTTGGCGCCTGCATCCATTACGCGTCTTCTTCCCCGGAGTGGCAATCTGTGGTCGCGGCCATGGCACAGAGCTAGGAAGTGACGAAGCTGCTCGGCCCCGCTCTCCTCCCCATCCCGAGTCAGAGCTCGTCCTCACCGTGGACTCACCCATGGCACGGTCGGGGACGAGAATTGATTCCCGGTGAGATCTATCACCTTGTCGACCATGCTCGGTTCTGTTTTCCTCCTCTAGAATCCGAGCTCGCCGTCGTCGTGGTTGCACCGGCACCAATTCTGCCACCTCTGCCGAGGTCTCTGTGGTAGCTCAAGTTCTGGGGCTCTCCAAGTTCTACCATGTTGGGCCTGTAAGTGTTGTTGTATGTTAAACTAGCAAATCTCTTTTGTTCAAATCTCTTGGGCTGTACCAACTTCATTGTGTTTAATTATGAAAGACAAAATATAAATGACTTCTCTCAATTTCTCGCATAGAAAAATGCACAGATAATTTCATATTCTTGCAGGAACTAGCCCCACTTGTTGAACCGGCGGCACTGCCACGATCTCCACGTAACCACGGTGAGTTCTCGAACCGAAAGTTGCAGTTACCACGTTTCTTCTGCAGTCATTATCTTCCTCAGTCATTCCTTTGCAGTTTTTCCTGGGCGCTTCTTCTTCCTCTGTTCTGGAACGGTCGGTTCATCTTCTTCTTCCTCTCGTAGGCAGTTCCTTGCAGGCAGTTCCTTTCACCCATTTCCTTGCAGGCATGGATGATGGGAAACGAACAACAGAGACCCACTTGGTCCCTGCCCATGGCACCACGACTTGAAAGTGGTGTACACAACTGATGAAGCGACTGTGGAGACAACTCTCGCTAGGTTTGAGCAATTGCTTGAGAAAGAGAAGCACAAGTTTGTGGGGCTAGACTTGGAGTACACCCGTGCAAATAAGCGAAAAAATCCTCCACAAGAGATCGCTGTCGTGCAAATCGCCATACATGAGGAGGTCCTCGTTTACCACTTCTGCGGGTATGTGAAATTTAAATTTGAGATCACCACTTCTGCATCCCTTGTTCCCTTACATCCCTAGAACCATCTAAGTGCAGGAGTAAACCAACTGAGATGCGTTGTCCGGCTCTGGTCGAGTTCGTGTGTAGGAAAGGGATAACTTTCACTAGCATGGATATCATAAATGACACAATTATGCTTTCTCGTGCGTTAATAAAAATCCCAGAGGGGCACCACATCGACATCCAAAATCTATACAAGATCAAATCATACCCAGTGAAGGATGGCATGGGTGATCTGGCAGAGGAAATCATCGACAAATCCTAAGAAAAACTGAAGAAATTGAAGAGACTCGATCACGACTACTGGGAGTGGAAGCCGATGAGCCAGGTGCGCCTTGAGTATGGTAAATATAATTGAACACTAGAAACTTTAAGGCACTCCATATAAAGGAGTAGATTAATATATAAGGTTCACCGGAGACACCACGGATATATTGTCTTACATGCCACACACAGGTAAAAATTAACTAGAACAAAATAGAAGCAGGGGCTGCAGCAGGAGGCCGGGACACGGAGACGCCTAGTAGGGCAGGGGTTTATCAGCAGGAGAAAGCGACAGCCTAGTCGATGGGATACAGGCCAGCCCTGACATACTCCTAGAGGAATTTTCCGTAGGCTACGTGCCGCACCAAGGTAATCGGCCTATAGCTTCTGCCCCTGCCTCTGCCAATGCCCTCCGCGTGCTGGATCATGCTGTTGAGGTCCACATTGATTGCTCTTCCACATAATGGGCAAAACAGTCCCCCCTACAGTGGAAATGGATTAGCCCACACCATAACCGCCTCCGCACGTAGCGGCTCTTATTGTCCCTGGATACCTTGCTATCGTCCACTTCATCATCATCCTCTTGTTGATCTTTAAGAACATAACTTAGAACTCGTACATATGATTGAATTGTATTACAACTCAAGAATTGACAACATGTATATGTAAGACAATATATCCATGGATATCTAAGATAAAGCATCTCAACAATAGTTTGATCGGTTCATATATCATTTCATCTCAACACAATGACAAATAATTGCATCAGAGTGAATGTAGGATAAAGATTGCGGCCTCATAAGTTTATTCAGGGATGGCGTGAGTGAACCAAGTAACCATTGCACAACCTGTAATGTTGTTGTATATCGCCCCGGGTTCACTAACTCGTCCCTGAAAAAATCTAACACCAATATGTCTGCCTCTCTTTTGGGGCAATTTTGAATCATTGGCCACAATACGAAATTGAAATGTAATCGTACAAAACATTATTCAGGGATATACATAGTCAGGTACAAAAACAAGCCTAAATATTGTAATTATAAATAAAAAACCAAACAATTAATCTTCAGGTGCATGTTAAAAATACTTGTGATCAAACCATTCATATACATATGCATCATACCAATCATTAAAAGATCAGAAACAATTAAAGGATCATATATGTAGTTCCATATGAGAATAAATCTAGGGCCTCCTAATTTGTTTTAGAGATGGAGTTGGAGAACCAAATACCAATAGCATAACCTATATTGTTTGTGTGCATTGCTGCCTCAGGTTCACCAACCCATCCCTAAAACATGAGACCGCCATACGTGTCTCCCCTTGAACTCTATTGGGGAAAATTTCAATCATCGGCCTTGGTGACAAACTAAAATGTAATTCTTATACACTGAATTCATGTAATAGGTAATTCAAATATCATAGTTCTATGAATGTAGAATAAAGATTAAGGCCTCATAAGTTTATTCAGGGACGGCGTGAGTGAACCAAGTAACAATTGCACAGCCTATATTGTTGTTGTACATTGCCCCAGGTTCACTAACTCGTCCCTGAAAAAATCTGACACCAATGTGTCTGCCTCTCTTTTGGGGCAAATTTGAATCATTGGCCATAATAAGAAATTGAAATGTAATCATACAAAACATTATTGAGGGATATACATAGTCAGGTACAAAAACAAGCCTAAATATTGTACATATAAATAAAAAACCAAACAATTAATCTTCATGTGCATGTTAAAAATACTTATGATCAAAACCATTCATATACATATGCATCATACCAATCATTAAAACATCATAAACAATTCAAGGATCATATATGTAGTTCCATATGAGAATAAATCAAGGGCCTCATAATTTGTTTCAGAGATGGAGTTGGGGAACCAAAGTACCAACATCACAACCTATTTGTTTATGTGCATTGCTGCCTCGGGTTCACCAACCCATCCCTAAAACACGACACCGTCATACGTGTCTCCCCTTGAACTCTTTTGGGGAAAATTTCAATCATCGGCCTCGGTGAAAAACTAAAATGTAATTCTTATACACTATGGATGCATGGAATAGGTAATTCGAATATCATAGTTCTATGAATGTAGAATAAAGATTGCAGCCTCATAAGTTTCTACAGGGATGGCGTAAGAGAACCAAGTAACAATTGTACAGCTTATATTGATCTTGTACATGGCCCCAGGTTCGCTCACTCATCCCTGTAAAAATTTGACACCAATGTGTCTGCCTCTCTTCGGGGCAAATTTGAATAATTGGCCACAATAAGAAATTGAAATGTAATCGTAAAAAACAATATTCATGGATATACAAACGCATCATACAACGCATTCATAGATCAAAAACAATACAAGTATTATATATTTAGGTTCCATATGAGAGAAAAAATTAGGGCCTCATTTTTTTCAGCGATGGAGTCGGAGAACCAAAATACCAACAGCACAACCTATATTGTTTATGTGCATTGCTGCCTCAGGGCCACTAACCATCCCTAAGAAAACGAGACCATCAGATGTCCTTGCACTATTTTGGGGAAAAATTGAATCATTGGGCTCAGTAAGGAATAGAAATGTAATGTTATAAGCCTGCTGTGTATCAAAATCAACACTCAACTAGCAAACTCAACTAGATGGCAGATGAGCAGATTGGGGTTTTGTGACTAGACGGATTGGGGTTTTGTGACTAGATGGCAGATGCATCAATCAACCGATCGAATCATATATATACTACCCTACTTCAAGAGCAAAAGAATATGTACACGATTGAGCAAATCCTATGTATGAACAGTGAAAACTATGGCTGCGACTAGAGAAGCTAGCAATGTAGTACCTCAGACTCCTCATCAGGGACCTCCTCCTCGAACTCATCATTCTCCACGACTCCGTCGAAGATTTCTTGAACGGCGATGGGGTCATCAATGTAGATCACCGGATTGCCTCCGCCTACCGCCTGAACCCCATCCAGATCTGCCGCTGGCACCACGACGTTGTCGGCCACCTGCTACTCGGCAGCGACGGCTACTACCTGCTGATCGACGGTGATGGCTACCTCCTGCTGCTCGGCGGCGACGGCTACCAACTGCTGCTCGGCAGCAACGGCTACCACCTGCTACTCGTCGGCGACGGCTACTGGCTGGACGGATGAGTTCGCACCCTCGACGGCACAGCGACGAGCGGCGTTCGTGCCCGGAGAACACGCCTCTGCCTGCTTGGCATCGACCGAGCCATCTGCTGCTACGCCTTCAACTGGCTTCACCTCCGGATCGTCTCCACGCGTACGCTTCATGGCGCACCAAGGGAAGGAGGTAGTGCAAACGAGGGAGCTTTGGCGCGCGCGGCAGGTGTAGATTGGGGTCTTGGGACTAGACAAACTGGGGGGAATGACAAGAGCTCATGGAAGAAGAAGGTCGAGGGGGGTTATAAACACCGGACCGTTCGTAGTCCTCGAGTGGACACGTGTGGTGGGCGGGGGAGCGGGGGGCTACCACGATCTCCACCCTTTTTTTCGGTTCCCTTTTTTTTGAAACAGCCACGGTCTCCACTTTAGAGCTGCATTTAAAACACGCTCATGGCAGACCTCGATTCCACTGCATGCAAGTGGCGTGAAACTAATTTATAGCAACGTTAGATCTACTCGAGGGGGGCCCTTGACTCATGGAATTTACTAGCGGTAGGGCCCAGTTGGAAGTGAGATTGAGAGCGCTGCGTAAAAATGGGATATGTCTGATTAAAATCAAGTGGCAATAAATTGCAGCGTCCCATTGACAACCGTGCACTCGATGACCCCGTTGCCCTGTGCATGAGTTGTAGTAGGAGTAGTAGGCTTTTCAGACTTGATTAAACTTGACATGACCGCTCGATGAATTTTTCCATGGACGGCATCGTGTTCCTTCCTGTAGAAGTCTCACGGAAGGAGACGTCTGTGCTGTCTCACGCTGTACTGTGAAGGGCACGACGTGTGCAAGGATCATGGTTGGATCGCAAAGAATCAACGGTTGGTGCGCACGATCCGCGTGACAACTGTGACAACCAATCAGGGAGTAGCATACAGGGTGAGCACAGGTTTGGGCTTCTACGAAAGATAGAGAGGGGCAAATCTAAGTTGTACCAAATAAAACCAAGGGCAAAACTGAGTAGTATAAAAATGGAAAGTGTCTTGTACAATGAAATACATCGTGGAATACATCAAATTATGCCAAGATAGATCCACTAGAGTTCATTGGATGTGTGTTCTTCTCATAAACCACACATGGATCCACCAGTGTCATTGCATGTGTGTTCTTCTCAACAAACCACATAAGGATCCACCAGTGTCATTGCATGTCTGTTCTTTTCATGAACCACACCCAGTGTCAGTGCATGTATGTTCTTTCCATGAACCACACCCACAGGTTGTGGGCTGCTATGATGGTCAAGGTGTGAGTTGATGAAGGTTGGGTGGAAGGTTTAGCTTATGTTTTTTTACTACTCTAATTGGCAAAGTTTGATGATGATGAGTTAGTTCTTGAAATGTGACATTGGAAAGATGATGTGAGGATGCTGGTAGATGGGTGTGGCCAAGATACTTTTCCTGTATTCATTTGAGATTTTTCAGATGATTTTTTACCCCTATTATATCAATTATTCAAAAAGTGCTGAAATTGTTTTAAGGATTTGATTTTAGATTTTTGAAATGGACAAGGTGTGGTTTTGGTGTGAGATGGTCCTAATTACAATTTCACACATTGGATACATTTCCCGTGCTTTATTGAGGCAGAAAAGTAATTAAAACATTTATTTTTCCATTTTTGCCATTTAAAGAAATAGACAAAAATAAATCATAAAACTATTCAAAAATATTTATTTTTGAAGTGGGAAGATGGGGTATAATATATAAGCCTTAATTGTGCCTAAAGTTGGAAAAGTGTTTTGGAGAAAAACAAACTTTCTTTTATGGAAGGAGTTTTGAAGTTTTTGTAAATGAAAAGAATTAAATAGTTTTGGACCAAAATTATTATGGAAAACATTTTCTAAACTTTTATCTCCAAGGTAGATGATGTCAACATATTGTATCTATCATTTTCAACCTTGGGTCTTGAAAACAAGAAATATAGTTGTGTAAGGGATCTTGGGTGTTAATATTTTCATACCATCAACACCTTGCTTGATAAAGGAGCTGAAAGCTACTCTTTGATCATGGGATGGATGTATCTATAGACCAAGTTATGTAGATCATCATGTTACCAAGAGTTGAGCTTGATCATGTTTGAGAGCTTCTAGAGTTGATACCAACATTTGCTAAAAATAAGGGTGTCAAAGCAGATTGTTCTTAGCCTCCAAAAACCATGTGGATTTTAGAAGCAGAAGGCTCCAATCAAAACAAGTGAACTATGGATGGATATACATTCATGAGTAGGGTACAATAATTCAAATATTTGGTCAAGATAAGATAACATGGAGATGTGAGCTTCTGCCAAAGTAGGCATGTCGGTAAGGTTTGCAGAAAAGGTTATTTTCCTGCCTACAAAACCATCAATAACAAGTGGGTCAAGGGATGATTTAGTAAAGCGAAAGAGTGGGATTTTAAATTCCTTACGATTTTCTACATGATGTTTCAAGTGCATTTCCAAAAGTGCACAAGGGTTGATAAAGAGAGAGACTCAAAGATGTGATGTTGATAATAGTTCCAGACTTAGTCATTTTGGAAGATTTGGTGTTTTTGACTAGGATACAAGAGGGGATGATTTTGGGAAGAGGCAATGTTCCAATCTCATCATCAAGTGGGTGATGTGTTGGGTTCGCAGCATAGAAAACAAAATCTTTCCTACGATGGGAACTACTAAGCACCAAGATCTATCTACTAGATACAAGCAATCGGTGGATATAAATCCATAGAGAACATAACCTTGTAGAGCGACAAAGTGTAATGAGGTTGAACTTGTGGATGATGTAGTCGAATGCTTGCCAATCTCAGGATCGAGAAGAAGTCTAGCGCCACAACTCAGCAGCGCATCCGTGACCGCACACATGTTCAGGTCACCGAACAACCTCCGCCTTCTCGCTCCAGCGATGCATCAGAAGCAACAACTCCTTCCAGACGAAATGCCACGGGGAACATGTATCTCGTTGATCCGAGACCACGGGGGATAATTCTAGAGGGGGAGAGAGATCCTTCATGAGGAGGTGTGATTTGTGAGGAGGATAGGGAGGGGCATCCCCTCCCACGGCCGGTGGCCAAGGAGGAGCCCCTCCACCACCCTATAGTTCCCACTCACATAAAAATCCTCCACTCAAAAATACCACTCACATGAATTAAATTTCCACCAAGTTTAATGCAACTCTAATTTAATAAAACTTTATTATTTATTTTATTCAGAATTTTTTTAATTACTTTAATTAACAAACATTCACATGAAACCCCCTACAACATTTCAATATCACATGGCAAACCAATTTCATCAATTTCACCCAAAACAATTTCTGTGTCCATTGAAATAATTCAAGTGCTTTGCAATTCTTTTGTCTGGAACATATTTTCTGAAAATGGTGTTGGTATTCCTTAAGTGTGTCAACCTATAGTTCCCGAATAATTCAGACATGATCGAGACCATTCTCTGATCAATAATCAGAAGCAGGACGTGGAGATCCGTACTGACTCCAACACATTCAATGATGACTTTAGTGATCGTGAGAACCTTCAACGCTAGTAACTAAATCCCTTTGTCTTGCGATATATTACATGTCCGATATTCGATCATAGGTATCTCCATACCTAGTTTTATCTCGTTGCCGACATGCACTCTTTTCTCGTTCCCGTGATATAACATTCTAGTGATCACATCACTTGCTTGCAAGCTATCTTAATGTGATATCCCCGAGAGGGCCCAGAGTACATCTATTCGTCATCAGGATGGACAGATCCCACTCTTGATCCATGAGCATCTACATAAAACCTTCGCACCACTGAACCCACCTTTATTGCCACCCTATCATGGTGTACCGTTTGATGTTATCAAGATATTCTTCCAGTGTTTGATTGACATGATCTCATGGTCTAGGGACTAGGATTACTTTGTATGATGTTATAGAAATATAAACATAATGACTTTGATCGTAATGCTATGCTTCGTATGAATGTTCATCACACCATTCCACCAATGTTGTGACCTCGTTATTAACAACATCCAATGTCCATGATCAAGAAACCTTGATCATCTTGTTAATCAATGAGCTAGTTTATAAGAGAGGCTGATACGTTGCTAACGTATCCACAATTTTTTATGTTCCATGCTTGGTTTTATCTACTTTCTTATGTTTTTTCCACACTTTGGAGTACTTTTCATATGATTTGTTGGACTAACCTATTAACAAGAGCCACAGTGCCAGGCGCCTGTTTTCTGCTGTTTTTGGTTCCAGGAAAGTCAGAAAATGAATATTCTCAGAATTGGACGGGACAATACCCAAAGTCAGTTTTCACCGAGGGACACCCGGAGCCAGTATACGAGATGGAGAGGGTCCAGAGGGCGGCCACACCACCTGGTCGCGCGGCTAGGCCTGGCCCGTGCCAGGGGGTGGTGTGGCCATCCCAGGCACCCCCTTGGCCTCTCCTTCCGCTTATAAGATGCCTTTGATACAGAAAACCTAAGTACCCGATCAAAATTCCACCAAATAGTATGTAGCCGCCGTCCTCTCCATACCCAGATCGGGAGGGATCTGAAGCTCTTCCCAGCGCCCTGTCGGAGAGGGTAATTTACCCTGGAGGCCTTCTTCATCATCATGCAAGCCTTCGGTGTGATGCGTGAGTAGTTCATCTTTGGACTACGGGTCCATGTAGTAGCTAGATGGCCGGTTCTCCTCCTTTGTGCTATCATGTTTAGATCTTGTGAGCTCCGTTCATGATCAAGATAATCTATTTCTAATCATACATGTTGTGTTTGTGGGGATCCGATGGATATTGAGATGCTATTTCAGATTGATTATTGATTCTATCATGTCTTTGTTATTTGTGATCTTGCATGCTTTCCGTTGTTAGTAGCTATCTTGTCCAAGTAGATGCTAGCAACTCCAAGAGTTAGTATTTATGCTCGATAGTGGGTTCATGCCTCTAGTAATCTGGGGAAGTGACATAAATCTATAAGGTACTAGATGTGCTGTTGCTACTAGGGAGAAAACAACAATCCTTTGTTTACTTTACACGCAATTCGTAATGCTATTATCCGTTGCTTGCAACTTAATACTGGAGGGGGTTCGGATGATAACCTGAAGGTGGATTATTAGTCATAGATGCAGTTGGATGGCGGTCTATGTATAATGATGTAATGCCCAATCGAATCTCAAAGGAGTCAAGATGAGTAGTATATGCTTGTATGCTTTCTCGATGTTTGTCAATTTCCCCGCTGTATTTTCTTCACCCAACATGTCATCTATCTTAAGGAGAGCCACCACTAGTGATCTATGGAACCCGGTCTTTTCTTTTACCATCAATCTAGAATCAACTATTTACTGCTTTATGTTTACTTTCTGCAAACTATTACTTTCTTCCACTCGATACATTTAATCCTTTGTTTTCAGCAAAACCGGTGAGATAGACAACCTCATCGCAAGTTGGGGGCAGAGTTCTGTGGTTGTGTTGTGCAGGTCTCCACGTTGCTGCTGATGCTGGTAGTGCGCCCTGCCATAGTCCAGCTAGCTACACATTTGGGGTGTTTCCTTGATCCTACTGCATTGATAACCTTGGTTTCATAACTGAGGGAAAACTTGTTGCTATGCTCATCATACCTTCCTCTTGGGGTTCCCCGACAAGCTCGATATATTTTGGGCCATCAAGCTCTTTTTCTGGCGCCGTTGCCGGGGAGTCAAGGACATCTTCACAAGGGGAGTCCCTCATAACCAATCTCTTTACTTTGTTATTTTTTTGCTTAGTTTACATTTGCTTTGTTTGTTTGTTTCTTTCTATCAAAAACACAAAAAAATAGTTCCTACTATAGTTGTTATTTCTGTTGGTCTGTTATTATATCATGCTTTCTATCAATGGTTGGTTTCTTTGAAACTAGATCTTATTTGCAAGGTGGGTTCATAGAAGAACAAAAATATTATTATAAGGAACACCGCTTGTCACAAAAAGGGAAACACTTATGGGAACAAATTGATAAATTGTATACCATTGCTACAAACGTGTGCTCTACTTATAATGTTACTTATTGCTTTGATAAATCTTGTTGTTGTAAGGGGTATAAACACCTCCCTTTTCAATGTGAGTATAATGATGATGTTACCATATCTTCTTATGTTAAGGGGAATTATGACTTTTTGATGTGGAACAAATTGAAGAATTTATTTCTTGGAAGGGTGCATTCGAACTTGCTTATTTTCTTGAAAATACTGATGATGCACCTAATAAATATGAGGTTTATGATATACTTAAACTTTTCTTTGATAATTACAAGGAAAAAAATGGCTATATTCTTGAATATCTTAATAGATCCTCTCCACCAATGGAAGAGACTAATGCCTTGCAGTAGCCTATGGAATAAGAAATTGCTGAACTTGAAAGCTCATTAGATGAAAAAGAGGAGGAGAGTTATGAACAAAAGGAGGAAGAATGGATCTACCCATGCCTACCTTCTAATGAGTGTAACTCTGTACCCCTTACATTATTTGATTGTCCCCCATGCTTACCAAAGCAGGATGAATGTTATGTTCCTATGGATTCTTTTGAAAATGTTTATAATTAAGCTCTAGATGATGGTCCTACATTGGTTGATAATATTAATTTTACTACTATTGAAAATGAGATTGATCAGTCATCTTGTGATAAAAT
Source organism: Avena eriantha (assembly GCA_910589775.1). NCBI lineage: Eukaryota > Viridiplantae > Streptophyta > Magnoliopsida > Poales > Poaceae > Avena > Avena eriantha. The sequence goes on from OU342742.1 coordinate 406,843,619, forward strand.
TGTTAAAAGTGGGTATGAAGGTTTTAATCCCACCATTTTTTAGCTTGATAAAAATTATGCATTTGTAGATCATGAAAATCATACTTTATGTCATAGTTATATTGTGGAGTTTATTCATGAGGCTACTGAAAATTATTATGAGAGAGGAAAATATGGTTGTAGAAGTTTTCATGGTACTAAAACACCTCTCTATTTGCTGAAAGTTTTGAAGTTACTCTCGTTTGATCTTCCTATTCCTGTCACTTTGTTCTTTGTGAATTTATTTGCATATAAGATTCCTATGCATAGAAAGCGAGTTAGACTTAAATGTGTTTTGAATTTGCTTCTTGATGCTCTCTTTTACTTCAATTCATATTTCTTATGTGAGCATCATCGAAATTATTATGCCTAACTTAACGGCGTTAAAGAAAAGTACTTATTGGGAGATAATCCAAAAGTTTTAGATGAGTCTTGAAAGTTATTACCTCTGTAATAACCGCTCCTTATCCTTTTTATTTGCTTTTTGTGCCAAGAGTAACCTCTAATGAGAGAGAAGTAATGATTGGGAAAGTTGCTGTCCCGAAACAGATTTCTGTACTTCACCGTAAAAATTCGTGTAAAATCTCTGTATGTCCTGTTAAGGCCTGATTTTTTGTGCTTCTACCCCAGGTTGTTATCTAAATTTCTTTAGCTCAACACTTTTCGATTTGAGCAACAGAAGATCTTCGAAAAAATTCGTCTTTACCTCCTGGTCTGTTTTGACAGATTTCTGCCACTATTTGCATTTGCTTCTTGTCGGTTCCTTTTTGAGTTCTCTTTGGGGAATTGAGATTTTTGAGGGAAGTGCTACAGTAGCTTGTGTTTTAATGAAAGTTTTATTGGTGTTGAACTGAACCTAAAGACTTATTATCTTGAGTGCACTAATGTTGCTAATAAAGATTGTGTGAAGTTTTGTATGAAGAAAAAAATGCAGGTGTATGGAAGGAATGAGTAATGAGATGAAGAATGGACTAAAGCTCAAGCTTGGGGATACCATGCGTGTCACCCCAACAAATATCCAAGAAGTACAAGCATCAAAGCTTGGGGATGCCCAAGGCATCCCCTTCTTCATCAATAAAAATTCCCAGGTTTCTTCCAAACGCTTCATTTTTATTGTTTCAAGCACAGTTGTGTTGTTCTTGGAGCGTCTTCATTTTCGTTTTTGTTTTGGTTTTTCGTTTCCTTTGTTTGCTTAGTTTTCTATATAAATTGGTTGGACCCCCTCTTTCATACGTTGGTTTTCAAATAGTTTGGTTTGGATTGGAAAAGAGTAGGATAGTTCATGCTTAAGTGGTACAGAGAGTTTGTTTTTGACTGTGGCCTATGCTTTGTCATCCCATGCTTGATATTGTTTTGGCTTTATGCTTAGTATTCTTTGCTGTAGCATGACTTGTTATAAACAATTCAGATTGCTTAATGTGCCTTTGAAGAATCGTGCGTTGTTTTAGCATATTAAAGCATAGTATTGTGGTATTCTCCTTTGATGCATTATTTGGGTTGACTTGGCGCATGCTCACACCATGTTATGACTATCCCAAATCACCATAAGCCTTTATGATCCTTTAGTTTTCAACTTGTAGTATCACTTTATGCTTTGATTAATGATGTTTTGTCGCTCTGCATGATTATGGCCATTATTGCTCTCTTAGTTGGTCGCTCCCAGTCTTTTGCTAGCCTCCATAACCAAGTATGAGTTCCACTCATGCATCCAGCTCCTAAAACCAAGTTATTCCAAAGAGTCCACCATAGCTACCTATTAGAAATTTCTATTCCAAGTTATTCATGTTTTTTCTAACTTCAGAATTAAACTTGTTATGATAAAACTAGTGATTAAAGCTCTCACGAACTTGATGGCACACTTTACTTTCTTGCACTTAATAAACTAGAACCATTGCGTCGATCTTTGTTGCGTATATGCTTGCGCTTTATAAGTTGAAGTTAGCAGAACCATGTATCATGGGGAATGCTTTCAACATTGCACTTCTACTTTGTACCCCGTTGATATCATGTTCTTTTGCTTATGGATCCCGGCGGTGTGAAATAAAAGTGGAACTTCTAAGATAATGGAGTTTTTATGTGTGTTAGAGAAACGCATGGGCCACTAGGTTAAGCCATGTCTAATCATGGTAGAAACTTGGAGCATCACCATAATGAGCACTCTATGAAGCATCCTCAATAAAAACCTATGCAAATAGCAAATAAAAAGATCGCTGAGATGCTCATTGTCTGCTTGCCTTGTCATTTTATTATGGGATAGCTCCTGTATCATGTGCAAGGGGTGCCCCGTTGGTGGTTCTTTATGATACATATGTACTTACAATGACAAGAGCTTACTTGTGACTAAAGTTGAGTATCATGAGGTTCGGTCTTCGTAAGTAAGGGGCATGAGATTTCGGCATATAACTTGTCAAGCATATCCTCTTAGCTGTGTCACTTTAACCTTAATCATCTTCAAGATGCTTATGATAGGGGCAATGAGAGATGAAAGCTAATAAGTACCATAATTTTTGGAAGCTCTTTATGAGACTTGAATCCCTACTTCCTTCTATGAAGGCCTTTCTTTTACTTTTATGTTGAATCTCCACCTTCTATCTTTATGCACCTACTTTGAGAGCATAGTGGCCATTATTAGTTCTATGTGCATTGTCCCAAGACTTGTTGATTGATGCATAACTTTGATATTGCTTGTTTTAAACTATTTGTATCTAGTCACTCTTATGAACTTTGAAGGTGTCCTATGCATTTATGTTTGCTACTCTATGAGGGACAAGTTGAATGCCTCTATGCTATGTTTTTTTATGTGAAACAAACAAACGTCTTGCAAAGCATTGTTATTCATGAATCTTTTGTTTGTGCCTTTTCATGTTGCAATATAGTTTCTTTGTCTTATTGCTAGAACTTTGTCTTTCATGTTATGAGTGAAGTACTATGATCCCAGCTCTCAATTTAAAAATACTTTGATCAAGTTTATGATGGTGCATGATCAAGCTTGGAACTTTCTTTTTATCACTTACCTACTCGAGGACGAGAAGGTGTTAAGCTTGGGATGTTGATACGTTGCTAACGTATCCATAATTTTTGATGTTCCAAGCTTGGTTTTATCTACTTTCTTATGTTTTGTCCACATTTTGGAGTACTTTTCATATGATTTCTTGGACTAACCTATAACAAGAGCGATAGTGCCAGCTGCCTATTTTCTGCTGTTTTTGGTTCCAGGAAAGTCAGAAAATGAATATTCTCGGAATTGGACGGGACAAAAGCCAAAGTCAGTTTTTCACCGAGGGACACCCGGAGCCAAAATACGAGACGGAGAGGGGCCAGAGGGCGGCCACACCACCTGGCCGCGCGGGCAAGCCTGGCCTGCGCCAGGGGGTGGTGTGGCCAGCCCAGGCACCCCCTCGGCCTCTCCTTCCGCCTATAAGATGCCTCCGATACGGAAACCCTAAGTACCTGATCAAAATTCCAGGAAAGAGCCTGTAGCCACCGTCGTCTCCATCCCTAGATCGGGAGGGATATGAAGCTCTTCCCGGCACCCTGCTGGAGAGGGGAATTCACCCTGGAGGCCTTCTTCATCATCATGCAAGCCTCTAGTGTGATGCGTGAGTAGTTCATCTCTAGACTACGGGTCCATGTAGTAGCTAGATGGCTTGTTCTCCTCCTGTGTGCTATCATGTTTAGATCTTGTGAGCTCCGTTCATGATCAAGATCATCTATTTGTAATCATACATGTTGTGTTTATAGGGATTCGATGGATATTGAGATGCTATTTCAGATTGATTATTGATTCTACCATGTCTTTGTTATTTGTGATCTTGCATTCTTTTCATTGTTAGTAGCTATCTTGGCCAAGTAGATGCTAGCAACTCCAAGAGTTAGTATTTATGCTCGATAGTGGGTTCATGCCTCTAGTAATCTAGGGAAGTGACAGAAATCTCTAAGGTACTAGATGTGCTGTTGCAACTAGGGAGAAAAAATCCTTTGTTCATAGAACAATCGTATTGTTTAATTTACACGCAATTCATAATGCAATTATCCGTTTCTTGCAACTTAATACTAGAGGTGGTTCGGATGATAACCTGAAGGTGGATTATTAGTCATAGATGCAGTTGGATGGCAGTCTATTGCCCCGTTGTAATTTGCCAATCGAATATCAAAGGAGTCAAGATGATTAGTATATGCTTGTATGCTTTCTCGATGTTTGTCAATTGCCCCGTTGTAATTTGTTCACCCAACATGCCATCTATCTTAAGGAGAGCCACCACTAGTGAACTATGGGCCTCGGTCCTTTCTTTTACCATCAATCTACAATCAACTGTTTACTGCTTTTTGTTTCCTTTCTGCAAACTATTACTTTTTTCCACTCGATACGTTTAATCCTTTGTTTTCAGCAAAACCGGTGAGATTGAAAACCTCACGCAAGTTGGGGGCAGAGTTCTGTGGTTGTGTTGTTGCTGACGCCGGTAGTGCGCCCTGCCATAGGCCAGCTAGCTACACCTCTGGGGTGTTTCCTTGCTCCTACTGGATTGATAACCTTGGTTTCATAACTGAGGGAAAACTTGCTGCTGTGCTCATCATACCTTCCTCTTGGGGTTCCCCAATGAGCTTGATATATTTTGGGCCATTAGAGGCATAACTAGGAACCTTCTATTTGTTTATTAAACACACATGTATTAATGTTTCCAAATTAATACAAATATAGCATGCAAAATAAACATCTATCATATATTTGGAATACATATAATAACAACTTTATAGTGACCTCTTGGGAATATTCCCTTCATGATGTTGATGTGTCGATTGAGTAGAAGGGATCCATGCTTATAGTTCGTCTTCATGGACTTGGAAACTATTAGAAATAATTAACTCTAAAGTGATCTGGTTAACAGATTAGGTGGTCACTTTAGTGATTACATTTTACCTCAGGATTGGGAAACTTGCTTAGGGTTGGTCTTCTTAGATTAGTTAGATACTATAGGATGAGCTCCTAGGGTAGCTCATACTAATTCCTAGGAAGCAATTCACACAACAGATTAAGGAAATTCATCTTACAAGCAAAACAAATTACTACAGGGTTACCATCAAGCCTAGCTTGAGGTAAGGAGGAGTGTTTTGAAGAGGTTGGAGTTTTGAACAAGGTAGGGACCTTGGTACTTCTACCAAGAGTAGATTTCAAAATGGTTAATAAAATGTTTTGGAAAACCTAGAGGTAAGAGTAGTTGGAAGTTCTGTCTTGAAAACATAAGGAGCTTATATCATATAGATCTCCATGATTTTGTTAATGGAAACTAGGAAAATAATTGTTGTTGCAAGGGCATCTTGGCACAAGTTTTGAAATACTAGAACATTTGAGAATATGTAAAATAAGCCAAGATAGTTTTGTGAAGTAAGGGGAAGGTGAAGGAGTATAACATCTACTACACATTCATATGCATAAGCATAAACAAACAAGCAAGAAAACACTCCGTCATTAAACAAGACACAGGTTTTTGTATTCTTGACAACTAATCAGGGTCGCTGAAAGTACGGTGTTACACTCTACGCAAGAGGGCTGTTTCCTCCATTATCGGCCTCATGAACATATTAGCCTCCATATGGATGTACCTGACAATCTAATCAATAGAGTGTAAGACCCTAGGGCCACACTCAGCAAGTCTTTATGCAACTAAAGGAATAACCTTGGTTGATGCAGTGGAAGCTAAAGATAAAGTATTTAATAGTTATATAGAGACACGCTACAACATCTGCCTAACCAAAGATATACGGATGCTTGTTAATTATATACCAACAGTTATATGAGCAACATAAAGTAAATATATCCCATCCTCCTTCTCGCTTACTAAACGAGTAGGCGAATGAATACCCCATCCGTTGGCAATTTTATTAACCATTTCATGACTATTGGACTAATTACTAGTCATGTTTAGTCAAGTTAAACATGGTACATTAGTTATACATAGTTATGATCGAGAAACTATGCTCCAAGTCTTCAATAACTGTGGACACAGCTTTCAAAAAGATTTACCCTATAGGGGTGCACAAATACCAACACACACATGATCAACCCCAGGAAAAACCTAATGAAAAGCATTGAGGCATCACGACAAGGTATTTTCAAGATTCAAAAATGATTTGACCACCCCTCTAAGATACCCGCAACACTGTTTGTCAGGCTCCTAGACGGACCCAAGGCTTGTGTCGACGACTGTAAACGACTTAGGAACCTAAAGTGTTACTGGGCTTGTTGATACAACAAACACATAGCACAATCCAAAAGAGTACATGTAAATGCTCTTCGAGCAACAATAGTAAATAAAGAAATAAATCATGGCATAAGTACATGATAGTAGTAAAGCCCCTAACTAATTGTGGCCCTAAGAAATAAGATGTGAATCATGCGCATACCAAGGAGTTCCATCGGATCACATGTGGATATTGCGATAGTCAAGGAACATGCATCAAGTACTCGGGTCCTATGCAACACAAATGAGCGAATAAAAGACAAATCTCAGATATTTCCACCAGTGTCTTTTTCTTTAGTTATCCCATTACTACAGAATTTAGTTTTTTAGGTACATCGGTATCCACATCTGACTCGCACAAACCCTACACATGCAATTCTATGACTCACATGGCTCAAACAATTCATGTAGTAAAGTCTTATAGGATGGAGGGTACAAGCTTTAGTGGGGTTTAAAATTAAAGGTTGTGTAGTACTTGGGATTGCAGTTTAATTTGAATCATGACACAATGATACAAGAATAAAGATAGAGTCATATGTTCTATATATAAATGCAAGCATGGGGAAATGCTTGCCTGTTAGCTCAGCAGTGGAACAACTAGGGCCTGGGTAATACACCTTTTCCTCCTGACTTCCTTGCTCGACGTCTATCTGGAATGCCAAATAAACAAGGACTATAATAAATAAAGTGCACAAACATAGCAATCATATGCAACAAGAAAAATATGGTATGCCATGATGAAATGATGCACAATTGCATGGTACAACGTAAAATGGCATGGGTGAGGTGCTAGAACAAGAATAAAGCATTTTCATAATTTATTATGCAAGTTTTAGTTGCATAAACAGTTCTGAATATTTAATATTTATATGATGTATTCAATTCATATCATGAAATGCACGGTTGGAAAGGGCTCGTCCGCTGATCCGTTTAGACATATCATTTGTCCAATTTGGAATTATGGTTTAATAGTTATGAATTTATTAATAAAATTGCATTTAATAACATTAAACAATTTTGAAATTTTTATTTGCCCAGAAATTATTTTGGATGTAAAATTAGTAATGTTTGCATTTTTATGATCCAGAAACATATATCAAACACTTTATTTGGATAAACCAATAAAAAGATATGATTGATTCATTATAAAAGATTTTCTGGTAAATAGGAAAAGACGTTGAGAGTTTTGTCACATGTAGTGTTCTAGCCAACCTCGATGACACGCGGGCCAGTGTGGATGACTGGGCAAGGTATGGTGAGGTGGCGAGTAGGAGTGATTTACTAGGTACATCTATCGATCGGTTCGAACACTTGACCTACAGGTCATGGCGACAGATAGAGGCCCCAACCACTAGGTTATGCTGAAGGTTGTGCACAGAAAAGGGCCTAGATGTTTTTAACATGGGGTCCTAGAGTTTTTTGTTTGAATAATACATGAGCGGTAACTGAAGAAAACTGCTACACGTTAGTGAACAGTGAGAAACATTGATGTTACTAATGAGCAATGAGAAACGGTTATGTTGAGACAATGACAAGGACGATGGCAGCTTAGGGCGCGGATGTGAGCGTGGTTAGAGGTGTTAGTTAGAGGAGACCACCGACTACATACATATGTGTAGATATGCTAGAGGTAGGCCGTGTTAGGCGTATGAACATGGCAAACTAAGGCGACGCTGGTTGTTCTGTCGAACTTTGATAGTTAGTAGCGAAACGACGTTTGACAAGGGGTTAACTCGTCAATGCCCATCGTTGATGGTCTTGATTTACAGGAATTGGGTAGCGCTGGAGGCATTGATCGACTAGCAAACAAGCACATCAAGGACATGTAGTTTACCCATGTTTAGGCCCTCGGAAGGGACCCTACTGCTGCTTGTTTGCTCTTGGATTATCGAGGAGTCAAAAGTTACAGGGGGTGCGCAGATGTAATCTAGCGATGTGTAAACTAGGGTTGCGGATATCCTTCTCGCTGCTCCCTCCTGTACTTTGTATAGGGAGGCCGGGTCTAGGGATAACAGACCTAGTCGGTTACATATTAAGGTTTTCCCTTTAAATTTCTATCTATTCCTTGCCATGTTCTTCAAGGAGTTTGCTTCGGCCTGGGTCACCCGAATCCTTGTTGGGCTTCAATTGTCCCGTGGGCTCATCCTAGGACAAACCGTATAAGCTAATCCAGGGTACCCATGGGGCATACCCATGTCAGTAGCCCCCCGAGTGTTCGTTCGAATCATAGATTCAGATGGAGACTATTAAGTCCTTCGAGTGCCCATCCGAACATTCTACCGGCTTCCTTCTTATGTCATAGGGATAGTAAATATGCGTGCCTGATTCATCCAACGGAACGGGACTAGTTAACTATCTTAGGGCAAAACAACGCTATCTACTCAAACTCGAGTCCCCGAACTCAAATTTGTAAAATTGTTGGCGTAACTCGACTCATGTTGCGGAGGTCTTACCGAGTAAAATCCCAGAGTTTATTGTGTTAACTTGACGCGTCCATCAGGACTTTTTCATCGTGCCTATAGGCACGGTATACTTCTCGTAGAGCACAACATGTGCGTTGTCAGGCCATTGGATTACATCCGCAGGTCTTAGCTTCATGTTGTAAACATGGAATTCGAAGTTTTATCACTACAGAGGTATTTGAGGTGGCCCAGGAGACATTGTACCTTTGTCAGGCAATTTAGTGTTTGATTGGAGACGAGGTCATCAAAAGATTCGAATGCTCATGGTGTAGATGTGGTCAATGCTTTTTTGCCATGAATAACTATTTTTTTCTTTTCATTGGGTGCATGACTAGCGCTTTCTATGGGAGTAGCCCCGAGTACCTATTCGAGTCGTAGACTCGTGTAGGGACTTTGATTTCTTGCAACAACTGTAATTGGGCATAGCTTGTCGATTGAGCTTTCAGCGCTCCCTATGGGAGTAGCCCCCGAGTCCATGGTCGAATCGTTGATTCAAAGGAGGGGTCATGGCATTTCTGCCATGGACTTTGTATTTTGGCCGGTAGGTTCGTTGGACCCGGAAGACCTTCGGGTGCGTGACAGTGCTCCTGTTAGGATTAGCCCCCGAGTATTTGGTCAAGTCGTGGAGTCGAGCTAAAACTGAATTAGTTGAAGAAAAATTATTATTGCACATTTTCCCCTAAACTACTGCTGGTGCAAGTGCTACTGACGTCATTGCTGACGATTGGATGAGCTCATCTACCAGCGTGATCTCTGTTGAAGGGACGTGATGGCAGTGGGCCCCACTATCTGACTAGGATTTGACTAGTCACTCGTAATTTTGGGTTTTAACTGTGTTTCCTCGAATTTCGCGCTAAGTGGGGATCGTGCCACGGCGGTTCAGTGAAAGTGCTACCACGCATCATTACCGATGTGTGTCACGCGTTTGAGTAGATAAATATTAGCCGCTGGATGACCTTTCATTGTCGCTTAAGTAACGAGTTGAGGCAGTAATTTCCACACTTTGCATCTTCGTCTTCCTCGCGCTGCTGCCATTGTCCCTCTCCTCTTGTCCATTGCTCCCCACTACCTCATTGCACTGGACATCCATAGAGCCTTTCCCAGTTATTTTCTCCGGTCTCTTTGACGAAGAAGAGTGGGGGAGAAGAAGGGCGCCGCTATTGCGGGATCTAGCGGCACCGCCACCACGACGAAGAAGAGGCCCGCCACTGCCATTGGTTCCAACACTCGTGTCGCGGCCGCGAAGAAGAAGGGTGTTGGGACCCACATGAACAACATGTCCCGGCGACGATCCATGTTGAAGCACCATGAGCGTCATCTACATCGTTTGGCCGGTCTTATTCCGGCCTACGAAGATGACTGCCGCATTCCTGAGCTAGAGGTAATTCCCGATCCCCCGTCGGGTTCCCCGTAATGTTTGTTGCTTTTCTTCTTCGGGGTCGCTCGCTTCCACTCCATGACTTTGTTCGTGGGTTGCTCTATTTTTACGGGATTCAGCTGCATCAGCTGACTCCCAATTCCATCTTTCACATTGCATTCTTGATCACCCACTACGAGTGCTGGCTCGAGATGGAGCCACACTTCGGTCTCTTCAGGAAAACTGTTCAGTTTGAAGAGACAGTCAGGGTTGTGCTCTGTAGTATATGATCTTGGCGGGTGTGGTATATTCATAGACTCCAACGTCCAGTACTTCACCCTCAGCATGATCGACTCTACTCAAGGATGGAGGGACAAGTGGTTCTACACCCGGGACCAACAAGCAGAGGCCTAGAGATTCGGCCTCGCTCTGTTTGACCCTAAGGCGGAGCTGAAGAAGAAGAGGTCATGGAAGAATGTAGTGATGCTCGGAGAGAAGGATGATGTGTTGGTCTTGTACCAGCGAGTGTAGGATCTTCAGCTTATTCGGGCCAAGTTGGTCACTAGCGTGCACCTCATTCGAATGTGGCTGCGACGTCGAGTGCAGCCACGTCAAGCTAGGGCCTATGCGATGTAGCAATGGACAAGCGTGATGGATCCGACACACGTCTGTGCGGAGGATCTGACTGCGGTGGAGCTCAAGAAGAAGATCAGGTCGTTGGCCAAGATCACTTTGAAGGAGAAGCTTCCTATAGAGTCGAGCGTGGATCATTGTTGTGCTACTCACCGTCCTCCGGAGGTGAGCAGCTGTTGAGTATTTCCCTTGTGTTCGTGGGACAATGTTAATGATGGACTGACTATATGATCCCTTTGTTGTAGTAGTGGAACTTCCACCCTCTATGCCTCCTCAAGCAGAAGGCGTCATCCCTCCTGAAGCGATAGAGGCAGACGATTCGGATTTGACTGTGCCTGTTGCTGAGACGCTGGAAGCCCACGATTCTAGTGGATCGGAGTCGCAAAAGAGGGAGCGGAGCGAGGAGTCGAATGCCTCCACGCCTGGGACACTAAAGGACCATGCTCGTGAAGAAAGCACCGCGGAGCCGATTCCAGCTGTGCCTGTCTGCAGCGTGCGTCCTCCTCCGCTGAAGAAGCAAAAGTTGGACGAACCTTTTGATTTTGACCATTTTGACGTGTAAGGCTTCACATTTTTCTCTGGCCATGTTTCTTCTGTTGACTCTTCTCACTGTTTTCCTTGTGCTTATTTTTGTCTTAGTTGTACTGAAGTGTCACAGCGTCATGCTTGTCAGACACCATCCGTGAGCTAGAAGACAAGGGAGTCATGGACTCCAGGGGAAAATTGCGGGTCAACCCGCGGCTTCCTCGAAGACAGCGGCCACCTCCGGCGAGAGCTCCTCAAGTTACTCCCATTCGGGGGAACATAGGGTTCTCACCCGGATGACCACAAAAGAACCTTCAGAGTCTTCGGGAGGCCACATAAGTGTTTGCTTAGTCCTTCTAGGGAGCCTAGAGTACTTTTGCTGCTCATCTGACACGAATTTTGTTGCAGCCCTTTCTGCAAAATCTGATTCGCCTTGGTAATGACTATGTGCGGCTGGACGCTGACCATCAGCATCTGTAGAGTAATGTATTTTTTCTTCAAGTGGTTGTTGTCGGAGTCATTGCCAATATTCTGACTAAAACATGCCTTTGTGTTGGAAGAGGAGAACAATGAAAGTCTTCATCAGTTGAGCTCCCTTGAGAAGGAAATATAAATTTGCGGCCCGAAAGTTGAGGTGCCAATGCATAGCGGTACCCAAGTTGCTTGTAATCGGACGGGTTGCCCACATTTGTCTTGCCAATTGCTCACATGGTCTTTTTTGCACGAATTCAAGGTAATGTTTGAATACAAAATATCAGGCTAACGCCCATCAAGTTGGGCCCCCTGTCAGTTTTGGCTGTTATGTCGCTGCCGTCGTGGCTGCCGTGTAGGTTTGCAGCGCTGGCGCCTGCATTCCTCATTACACGTCTTCTTCTTCCCCAGAGCGAAGATCTGTGGTCGCGGCTATGGTGCGGACCTCGGACGCCATTTCGTTCGGTGGTGAGATCCGGGACATGGACGAACCTGCTCGGCCCTGCTTTCCTCCCCATCCCGAATCGGAGCTCGCCCTCACCATGGCCACACCCATGGCATGATGCGGGGCTGAGAATCCATTCCCGGGTGAGATCTCCAACCATACCGACCATGCTCGGTCCTGTTGTCCCCCTCTAGAATCCGAGCTCACCGTCGTCGTGGTCGCACCTACACCAGCCACGACGCCTTCCTCTCTAAACCCCAAGGCCACATCCACTATGTTCGGCACAACGCCAATAATGTGAAATTCCATCCAGGTCTCTTCTTGTGATTGTGGTAAAAGAACATGTACCAATATGTTGTTTAATAGATTTTCATATGAAATTAGTAGCTCCATGATGAAGAAGCAGAGAGAACCTAAATGCAATGATGATGAAGACCATGGTATTTACTTTGCATTGCATCAACAAGTGCTCCTTAACGAAGCATGTTACCAAGAGAGTGGAGTTCATCTGCCATTGCCAAAAATATAGGAAAAAATCCATGAGCGATTTAATGCAAATATGCGAAGACTACCTAGATCCATGTCATCAATCACCAATAAGTGGCACATTCTACTGATGCGATCAAATAACACATGCAATGACACTAGTGGATTAGTGTGGTTTTAGGAAAAGAACACATGCAATAACACTAGTGGATCAATGTAGTTTTAGGAAAATAACACACGCACTGACTCTAGTGGACCCATGTGTCAAACCGTGGTCACAAAAACCAAAAACACATAGGAAAGAAGCTTCAACATTGCATGTTGCACCAATGTGGCCGAAGTTGCATCACAGAACACTCGAGTGTGTATGGTCATGTGGATCAATGTAGTTTAGGAAAAGAACACATGCATTATGTGGTCATGTGGATCAATGACACTAGTGGATCAATGTGGTTTTAGGAAAAGAACACACATGCAATGTGGTCATGTGGATAAATGAAACTATTTGATCAATGTGGTTTTAGGAAATGAACACATGCAATATGTGGTCATGTTGATCAATGACAATAGTGAATCAATGTGGTTTAGGAAAAGAACAAACATGCAATGACACTAGTGGATCAATGTGGTTTTAGGAAAAGAACACATGCAATGTCACTAGTGGAGAAATATGGTTTTAGGAAAAGAACACATGCAATATGTGGTCATGTGGATCAATGACACTAGTGGATCAATGTGGTTTTAGGAAAATAACAGATGCAATATGTTGTCCTGTGGATCAATGCGTTTAGGAAAAGAACACACATGCAATAACACTAGTGGATCAATGTGGTTGTAGGAAAATAACACATGCAATGACACTAGTGGATAAATGTGGTTTTAGGATAAGAGAGCACATGCAATGAGTCTAGCGGATCCATGTGTCAGACCATGGTCACAAAGATAAAAAACACATAGGAAAGTAGCTTCAACGTTGCATGTTGCACCAGCGTGGAAGAAGTTGCATCATATAATCCACTAGAGTGTGTGTGGTCATGTGGATCAATATGGTTTTAGGAAAAGAACACATGCAATATGTCATCATGTGGAACAATGAAACTAGTGGATCAACGTGGTTTTAGGAAAATAAGACATGCAATTCCTCTAGTGGATTTATGTGTCAAACCATGGTCATAGAGACAAAAAACACACAGGAAAGCAGCTTCAACATTGCCTATTGCACCAGTGTGGCAAAAGTTGCATCACATAATCCACTAGAGTCTGTGTGGTCATGTGGATCAATTTTGTTTTAGAAAAATATCACATGCCATGTGGTCATGTGGATCAATGACACTAGTGCATCAATGGGTTTAGGAAAAGGACACACATGCAACGACACTAGTGGATCAGTGTGGTTTTAGGAAAAGAACACATGCAATAACAATAGTGGATCAATGTAGTTTTAGGAAAATAACACATGCAATGACTCTGGTGGATCCATGTGTCAAACCATGGTCACAAACACCAAAAACACATAGGAGAGCAGTTTCAACATTGCATGTTGCACCAATGTGGCAGAAGTTGCATCACAGAACACTCGAGAGTGTGTGGTCATGTGGATCAATGTGGTTTCCGAAAAGAACAAATGCTTTATGTGGTCAAGTGGACCAATGCCACTAGTGGATCAATGTGGTTTTAGGAAAAGAACACACATGCAATATGGTCATGTGGATCAATGTAGTTTTAGGAAAAGAACACATGAAATATGTTGTCATGTAGAACAATGACACTAGTGGATCAATGTGGTTTTAGGAAAAGAACACACATGCAATGTGGTCATATTTGTCAATGAAACTAGTGGATCAATGTGGTTTAGGAAAAGAACAAACAAGTAATGACACTAGTGGATCAATGTGGTTTTAGGAAAAGAACACATGCAATGTCACAAGTGGGTCAATCTGGTTATAGGAAAATAACACATGCAATGACACTAGTGGATCAATGTGGTTTTAGGATAAAAGAACACTTGCAATGACTCTAGTGGATCCATGTGTCAAACCATGGTCACAGAGACCAAAAAGACATAGGAAATCATCTTCCACATTGCATGTTGCACTAGTGTGGCAGAAGTTGCATCACATAATCCACTATAGTGTGTGTGGTCATGTGGATCAATGTGGTTTTAGGAAAAGAACACATGCAATATGTGGTCATGTTGATCAATGACACTAGTGGATCAATATGGTTTTGGGAAAATAACAGATGCAATATGTGGTCATGTGGATCAATGAAACTAGTGGATCAATGCATTTAGGAAAAGAACACACATGCAATGACACTAGTGTATCAATGTGGTTGTAGGAAAATAACACATGCAATGACACTAGTGGATAAATGTGGTTTTAGGATAAGAGAGCACATGCAATGACTCTAGCGGATCCATGTGTCAGACCATGGTCACAAAGATAAAAAACACATAGGAAAGTAGCTTCAACGTTGCATGTTGCACCAGCGTGGAAGAAGTTGCATCATATAATCCACTAGAGTGTGTGTGGTCATGTGGATTAATGTGGTTTAGGAAAAGAAGAGATACAATATGTGGTCATGTGGATCAATATGGTTTTAGGAAAAGAACACATGCAATATGTCATCATGTGGAACAATGAAACTAGTGGATCAACGTGGTTTTAGGAAAATAAGACATGCAATTCCTCTAGTGGATTTATGTGTCAAACCATGGTCATAGAGACAAAAAACACACAGGAAAGCAGCTTCAACATTGCCTATTGCACCAGTGTGGCAAAAGTTGCATCACATAATCCACTAGAGTCTGTGTGGTCATGTGGATCAATTTTGTTTTAGAAAAATATCACATGCCATGTGGTCATGTGGATCAATGACACTAGTGCATCAATGGGTTTAGGAAAAGGACACACATGCAACGACACTAGTGGATCAGTGTGGTTTTAGGAAAAGAACACATGCAATAACAATAGTGGATCAATGTAGTTTTAGGAAAATAACACATGCAATGACTCTGGTGGATCCATGTGTCAAACCATGGTCACAAACACCAAAAACACATAGGAGAGCAGTTTCAACATTGCATGTTGCACCAATGTGGCAGAAGTTGCATCACAGAACACTCGAGAGTGTGTGGTCATGTGGATCAATGTGGTTTCCGAAAAGAACAAATGCTTTATGTGGTCAAGTGGACCAATGCCACTAGTGGATCAATGTGGTTTTAGGAAAAGAACACACATGCAATATGGTCATGTGGATCAATGTAGTTTTAGGAAAAGAACACATGAAATATGTTGTCATGTAGAACAATGACACTAGTGGATCAATGTGGTTTTAGGAAAAGAACACACATGCAATGTGGTCATATTTGTCAATGAAACTAGTGGATCAATGTGGTTTAGGAAAAGAACAAACAGGTAATGACACTAGTGGATCAATGTGGTTTTAGGAAAAGAACACATGCAATGTCACAAGTGGGTCAATCTGGTTATAGGAAAATAACACATGCAATGACACTAGTGGATCAATGTGGTTTTAGGATAAAAGAACACTTGCAATGACTCTAGTGGATCCATGTGTCAAACCATGGTCACAGAGACCAAAAATACATAGGAAATCATCTTCCACATTGCATGTTGCACTAGTGTGGCAGAAGTTGCATCACATAATCCACTATAGTGTGTGTGGTCATGTGGATCAATGTGGTTTTAGGAAAAGAACACATGCAATATGTGGTCATGTTGATCAATGACACTAGTGGATCAATATGGTTTTGGGAAAATAACAGATGCAATATGTGGTCATGTGGATCAATGAAACTAGTGGATCAATGCATTTAGGAAAAGAACACACATGCAATGACACTAGTGTATCAATGTGGTTGTAGGAAAATAACACATGCAATGACACTAGTGGATAAATGTGGTTTTAGGATAAGAGAACACAGGCAATGACTCTAGTGGATCCATGTGTCAGACCATGGTCACAAAGACCAAAAACACATAGGAAAGCAGCTTAGACATTGCATGTTGCACCAGTGTGGTAGAAGTTGCATCATAGAATCCACAGAAGTGTGTGTGGTCATGTGGATCAATGTGGTTTAGGAAAAGAACACATACAATATGTGGTCATGTGGATCAATATGGTTTTAGGAAAATAACACATGGAATATGTGGTCATGTGGAACAATGACACTAGTGGATCAACGTGGTTTTAGGAAATTAACACATGCAATTCCTCTAGTGGATTTATGTGTCAAACCATGGTCATAGAGACAAAAAACACACAGGAAAGCATCTTGAACATTGCATCTTGCACCAGTGTGGCAGAAGATGCATCACATAATCCACTATAATGTGTGTGGTCATGTGGATCAATTTTGTTTTAGAAAAAGAACACATGCAATTTGGTCATGTGGATCAATGACACTAGTGCATCAATGTGGTTTAGGAAAAGAACACACATGCAATGCCACTAGTTGATCAATGTGGTTTTAGGAAAAGAACACATGAAATAACACTAGTGGATCAATGTAGTTTTAGGAAAATAACACATGCAATGACTCTAGTGGATCCATGTGTCAAACCATGGTCACAAAGCCCAAAAACACATAGGAAAGCAGCTTCAACATTGCATGTTGCACCAATGTGGCAGAAGTTGCATCACAAAACACTCGAGTGTGTGTGGTCATGTGGATCAATGTGGTTTAGGAATATAACACATGCATTATGTGGTCATGTGGATAAATGTGGTTTTACGAAAAGAAGACACATGCAATGTGGTCATTTGGATCAATAAAACTAATGGATCGATGTGGTTTTAGGAAAAGAACACATGCTATATGTGGTCATGTGGAACAATGACACTAGTGGATCAATGTGGTCTTAGGAAAAGAACACACATGCAATGTGGTCATGTTGATCAATTAAACTAGTGGATCAATATGGTTTAGGAAAAGAACAAACAGGCAATGACACTAGTGGATCAATGTGGTTTTAGGAAAATAACACATTCAATGACACTAGTGGATCAATGTGGTTTTAGCATAAAAGAACACATGCGATGACTCTAGTGGATCCATGTGTCAAACCATGGTCACAAAGACCAAAAACACTTAGGAAAGTAGCTTCCACATTGCATATTTCACTAGTGTGGTAGAAGTTGCATCACAAAATCCACTGTAGTGTGTGTGGTCATGTGGATTAATGTGTTTTTAGGAAAAGAAAACATGCAATATGTGGTCATGTGGATAAATGACACTAGTGGATCAATGCAGTTTAGGAAAAGAACACACATGCAACGACACTAGTGGATCAATGTGGTTGTAGGAAAAGAACACATGCAATGACACTAGTGGATCACTGTGGTTTTAGGATAAGAGAAAACATGAAACACCTCTATTGGATCCATGTGTTAAACCATGGCCATAGAGACCAAAGACACAGAGGAAACCAGCTTGAACAATGCATGTTGCACCAGTGTGGCAGAATTTGCATCACAGAATCCACAGGAGTGTGTGTGGTCATGTGGATCAATGTGTTTTAGGAAAAGAACACTTGCAATATGTGGTCATTTGGACCAATATGGTTTTAGGAAAAGAACACATGCAATATATGGTCATGTGGATCGTTGAAACTAGTGGACCAATGTGGTTTTAGGAAAAGAACACATGCAATGCCTTTAGTGGATTCATGTGTCAAACCATGGTCATAGAGACCAAAAACACACAGGAAAGAAGCTTCAACATTGAATGTTGCAGCAGTGTGGCCAAAGTTGCATCACATAATCCACTACGGTGTGTGTGGTCATGTGGATCAATGTGGTTTTAGGAAAAGAACACATGCAATGTGGTCATGTGGATGAATGACACTAGTGGATGAATGTGGTTTAGGAAAAGAACACACAAGCAATGGCACTAGTGGATCAGTGTGGTTTTAGGAAAACAACACATGCAATGACATGAGTGGATCAATGTAATTTTAGAAAAAAAAACACATGCAATGACTCTAGTGGATCCATGTGTCAAACAATGGTAACAAACACCAAAAACACATAGGAAAGCATCTTCAACATTGCATGTTGCACCAATGTGGCCGAAGTTGCATCACAGAGTCCACTAAGTGTGTGTGGTCATGTGGATAAATGGGGTTTAGGAAAATAACACATGCAATATATGGTCATGTGGATCAATGACACTAGTGATTTAATGCGGTTTTAGGAAAAGAACACACATGCATTGTGGTCATGTGGATCAATGAAACTAGTGGATCAATGTCGTTTTAGTTAAAGGACACATGCAATGACACTAGTGGATCAATTTCATTTTAGGAGAACACATGCAATGACACTAGTGGATCAATGTGGTTTTAGGAAAAGAACATAGGGAATGACACTAGTGGATCCATGTGTCAAACCATGGTCACAGAGACCAAAAACACATAGGAAAGAAGCTTCACTATTGCATGTTGCACTATTGTGGCATAAGTTGCATCATAGAATCGACTGGAGTGTGTGGTTATGTGGATCAATGTAGTTTAGTAAAAGAACACATGCAATGTGGTCATGTGGATAAATGACACTAGTGGATCAATGTTGTTTTCGGATAATAGAACACATGCAATGACTCTAGTGGATCCATGTCTCAAACCATGGTCATAGATACCAAAGCCATATAGGGAAGTAGCTTCCACATTGCATGTTGCACCAGTGTGGCAGAGGTTTTATCACATAATCCACTGGAGGTTGTGTGGTCATGTGGATCAATCTGGTTTAGGAAAAGAACACATGCAATGTGGTCATGTGGACCAATGACACTAGTGGATCAATGTTTTTTTAGGAAAAGAACAAATGCAATGTGGTCATGCAGATCAATGACACTAGTAGATCAATGTGGTTTAGGAAAACGACACACATGAAATGACACTAGTGGATCAATATGGTTTTAGGAAAACAACACATGTAATGACACTACTGGATCAATGTGGTTTTAGGATAAAAGAACACATGCAATGACACTAGTGGATCCATGTGTTAAATCATGGTCACAAAGACCAAAAACACATAGTAAAGTAGCTTCCACATTGCATGTTGCAATAGTGTGGTAGAAGTTGCATCAAAGAATCCACTAGAGTGTGTGATTTCATATGGATCAATGTGGTTTTAGGAAAAGAACACATGCAAAATGTTGTCATGTGGATCAATGACACTAGTGGATCAATGGGGTTTTAGGAAAAAAACACATGTAATATGTGGTCATGTGGATCAATGAAACTAGTGGATCAATGTGGTTTAGGAAAAGAACACACATGCAATGACACTAGTGGATCAATGTGGTTGTAGGAAAAGAACACATGAAATTACACTAGTGGATCAATGTGGTTTTAGGATAATAGAAAACACGCAATGACTCTAGTGGATCCATGTGTCAAACCATTGTCAAAGAGACCAAAAACACACATGAAAGAAGCTTAAACATTGCATGTTGCACCAGTGTGGAAGAAGTTGCTTCACCGAATCCACTAGAGTGTGTGTGGTCATGTGGATAAATGTGGTTTTAGGAAAAGAACGCATGCAACATGTGGTCATGTGGATCAATGAAACTAGTGGATCAATCTGGTTTAGGAAAATAACGCACATGCAATGATACTAGTGGATCAATGAGGTTTTAGAAAAAGAACACATGCAATGACACTAGTGGATCAATGTGGTTTTAGGAAAAGAACACTTGCAATGACTCTGGTGGATCCATGTGTGAAACCATGGTCATAGAGACCAAAAACACAAAGGAAAGAAGATTCAACATTACATGCTGTTGCACCAGTGTGGGACAAGTAGCAACATAGAATCCACTAGAGTGTATGTGGTCATGTGGATCAATGTGGTTTTAGCAAAAGAACACATGGAATATGTGGTCATGTGGATCAATGAAACTATTGGATCAATGTGGTTTAGGAAAATAACACATGCAACATGTGGTCATCTGGATCAATGACACTAGTGGATAAATGTGGTTTAGGAAAAGAACACACATGTAATGACACTAGTGGTTCAATGTGGTTTTAGGGATAGAACGCATGCAATGACACTTGTGGATCAATGTGGTTTTAGGAAAAAACACACATGCAATATGTGTTCATGTGGATCAATGACACTAGTGGATCAATGTGGTTTAGGAAAAGAACACACATGTAGTGACATTAGTGGATCTATGTGGTTTTAGGAAAAGAACACATGAAATGACACTTGTGGATCAATGTGGTTTTAGGATAAAAGAATACATGCAATGACTCTAGTGGATCCATGTCTCAAACCATGGTCATAGAGACAAAAAATACAAAGGAAAGCATGTTCAACCTTGCATGTTGCACTAGTGTGGCAGAAGTTGCATCACATAATCCACTAGAGTGTGTGGTCATGTGGATGAATGTGGTTTAGGAAAAGAACATTGATACATTGCAAACGTATCTATAATTTTTGATGTTCCATGCTTGTTTAGTATCTACTTTTCTTTGCTTTGTATATACTTTGAGGTAATTTTATGCATTTTTTAGAACTAACCTATTAACAAGATGCCATAGTGCCAGTTGCATGTTTTCTGCTGTTTTTGGTTCCAGAAAGTCAGAAAATGAATATTCTCGGAATTGGACGGGACAAAAGCCAAAGTCAATATTTCACCCAGGGGGACACGGAGCCAGAATACGAGACAGAGGAGGGCTAGGGCCTGGCCACACCATATGGTCTGGCTGCGCCACCAGGTTGTGTGGGCCCCCTGGCCGCCCACCCACCTTGCATCTTCGCCTATAAGATGCCTCCCGATGCAAAAAACTAAACCGTAAAGCCTCCAGCCACGAAAAGTTCCGGAGCGCCGCCGCCACCAAAGAGGAGATTCGGGGGACAAAAGTATCTGTTCCGGTACCCTGTCGGGACGAGGTAGTGCCCCCGTAGCCATCTCCATCGATCTCCACCACCATCTCCATCGTCGTTGCTAATTAACATGATGATGAAGGAGTAGTTATTCCTCCAGGCTAAGGGTTCTACTGGTAGCTATGTGTTGATTTATGTCTCTATGCATGATCATATTGTGATCATGAGCTTTGTAATCTATAGATCTACCTTGCTACTCAAGTGCTTTAATAGATCTCTGCTCTCCCCATGTGTGTGAAAGTGACAACATGCACACCATGGTGGCACTTAGGCTGGAGATTACAAATACTTGTTATGAGTTATATTTGGAGTTGGATGTTTCTATGAAATTGTGGTGTTTGTTTGAACCATCTAGAGATCAAGGTGATAGTGTGGGGTTACCTAGATGGGAAAGGCTTACTTTGAGGTGTGTTGTTATTCCCCTACCATGGATTAGAGTGTCCAACCGGGGAGTAGTTAAGAGTAGTATCACAAAGAGAAGATATTTATATGAGAGTGTTCACTAGTGAAAGTATGATCCCTAGGCCTTGTTTCTAAGCATTTAAATAACGTTTGCAACTAGATTTGTTACATGTTTGCTTGCTTCCATCTTTATTTCAGTTTGCCTTTAGTCTTTTCCACGCCATCAAAGCTATTTTCTGGCACCGTTACCACTTATAATTATCTATACCACTTGTATTTCACTCTCTCTTCGCCGAACTAGTGCACCTATACACCTGACAAGTGTATTGGGTGTGTTGGGGGCACAAGAGACTTCTTGTATCTTGATTGCAGGGTTGCTCGAGAGGAAATACCTTTGACCACTTCCTCCCTGAGTTCGATAAACCTTGGGTGATCCAATTAAGGGAAAACTTGCTGCTGTTCTACAAACCACTACACTTGGAGGCCCAAAAACTCTCTACAAGAATAGAAGTGCGTAGACATCAAGCTTTTTTCTGGCGCCGTTGCCGGGGATGTAAGGTAAAAGGTACTCACATCCTCCGGTGTGAGTGCTCGAAGTTATTTCCTTTAGATTTTGCAATTTTGTCTTTTTGTTTCTTATTTTCACTAGTTAGGCTTAATGGAAAACAACAACAAAATTAGAGAGCTTTTTAGTATTTTTCCTAAGGTAGAACATGAATTGTCTAAAAAGAAAATTAAAAAACCCATGGAACTTTCTTTGTATGCTAATAGCAATTTTATTAGTATGAATCTTTTGAACACCTTTGTTACTAATGCTATGGAAACGTCTAATCTTGGGGAAGTTAGTTTTTATGAAAATGATCTTCTTAGTTCCCTAGCTTTAAAGAAGAAAATTTGCTCTAATGATACTTTATCTCCCATATGTTGTGATTCTAATGATACTCGTGATATTTTAAATCCACATACTAAAAATTTCCCTTTTAAAATACCTATGGCAATTATTGAACTTGTTATGGATAACTCTTATTTTGGAGATGGAACTGTCCATCCTGGTGATCATTTACTCTTTATACACGAATTATGCGGGTTGTTCAAGTGTGCAGGTATTTTAATGAACTAAGTTAAGAGGAAGCTATTCTCTTTATCACTTAAGGGCAAGGCAAGGGAGTGGTATGAGCTACTAGATGATCCTCATCATTTGGACTAGAAGGAACATGAATCTCTCCTTTACTCTAAATTTTATCCTCCTAATGAAATTCATAAAGATAGGAATTATATTTATAATTTCCATCCTCATGATGGATAAAGTATTGCCCAAGCATGGGGGAGACTGAAGTCACTAATGCTCAAATGTCCCATTCATGAGCTCCCTAGGAATATTGTTATTAATAATTTCTATGCAAGGCTTTCAGGACATTAGAAGGACTATCTAGATACTTGTTTAGAGGGATCCTTCATGAGTAAGGAGGTCAAAGCTAGGTGGGATCTTCTTGAAACAATTCTAAGCAATACCGAATATTGGGATAACAACAAAGGTAAAGAACTAGGTATAAACTATGAGTATGATTGCATTAAGTCTTTCGCTAAAACTACTGATTTTCAAGAGCTAAGTGCTAAATATGGCCTTGATCCCCGAATTATTATTGATTGTTTTAGAGCCTTTGCTTCTCAAATTAATGCTCCTAAATAAAAATGGGACATGTATCATGAGCCTTTTAAAGACACTTGCATGGAAAATGAAATTGTTATTAATGATAGCAATAAACATGCTCAAACCTATGAAACTACTATTTCTTATAAGCATGTTAATTTTTGTGGAATACATAGACCTTGTGAGAAGAATCAAATTGAAGAAGAATATTGTATCACCCACAGGAATGAAAAAACTAGAACGTGGTATAGGGCTCTAAATGATCTTGGTAAAAAAGTTTGTGCCCTCTATCCTTTTATTTGTGAACTTTGCTTTGAAGTGGGTCATTTCAATTTTCAATGCTCAGGCCATAATAATAGTCCTTCTAATCCAGTAAGTACTGCAAGTTTGTATTGTGATGGCATGATCACTCCTAATCAGCATGATGAACTTACATTATTTTTGGGGTGTGAAGAATTATCAAGAAAAACCTCTTTGGTAGATATGGGTGCTTTTGATATGAATAGTGTCCTACATGGTTGTCATCTTTATTGTGTTGATAATTTCCACACAAATACTTACATACAAAATATTGTAGAAGATGAGATTTTACCAAAATATGACAGGACTCATATGTGTTTTGATCTTATTAATGAAAAGGAGGATTCCTCCAAAGTTTCTTCTATTTTGTCTAACAATAAACCAAAGTATATGGAGAAGTTTCCTTTCAAGCCTCTCCCTCCTAAAGAGCAGAAGAAAAAGAAGAAAACGAGGAGTAAAAGGAGAGATGAAACGGTATTTCCCCTAAGCATGTTGCTCCTATTATAGTTTTTTATGAGTCTAAACTCGATGATGTTCCTATGCCTGTTACCTATAGTACTGATCATGATTGGAAAAAGCACACTTCTTTTGATATTGAAAATCTCTTCGGTACCAATTTTGAAAATGATGATATTAATAATTGTTGTACTATTAGTGATATCCATGTTCCTTCCAATGATGATATGTTTACAAATGAACACACTTTGGAAGATAATTACTCTATTGCTTATGATGATACTACATCTCCAATATATGATAATTGCAATGATGAATATGATATTTTCAGTACACCTAATATTGAGGAGAAAATTAATTATGATTACAATATGCCTCTTATATTTGATGATTATGGTGTTGAGAATAATAATGATAGCTATTTTGTTGAATTTGCTCCCACTATAATTAATAAGAATGACTATGTTTATGTGGGGAGTATTAATTCTTTTATGCATGTGGCTCGTGATAAGAATGTTTGATGTGATAGTTATATTGTTAGTTTTATTCATGATGCTACTGAAAGTTATTATGAGAGCGGGAAACATGGTTTTATATGTCTCAACAATATTAAGTTTCCCCTGTTTATGTTCAAAGTCTTAAAATTGCACTTGTTTTGCTTTCCTATGCTTGTTGCTTTGTGCTTTCATGACTTTTTTCTTTACAATAGTCCTATGCATAGGAAGTGGGTTATACTTAAATTTTCTTTGAAATTTCTTTTTGATGCTCTCTTTTACTTCAATTCATATTTCTTATGTGAGCATCTTCTCAAACTATCATGCCTAACTTAAAGACGTTAAAGAAAAGTACTTATTGCAAGATAACCCAAAAGTTTTAGATGAGTCTTGGAAGTTATTACCTCTGTAATAACCGATCCTTATCATTTTTATTTGCTTTTTGTGCCAAGAGTAATCTCTCATGAGAGAGAAGTAATGCTTGGGAAAGTTGTTGTCCCGAAACAGATTTTTGTTCTTCACTGTAAAATTTCGTGTAAAATCTCTATATGTCGCTTTGATCTGTGATTTTTTGTGCTTCTGCCCCATATTGTTATCGAACTTTCGTTAGTTCAACACTTTTCGATTTGAGCAACATAAGGTGTTCGAAAAAATTGGTTTTTACCTGCTAGTCTGTTTTGACAAATTTCTGCCATTATTTTCATTTGCTTCTTGTGGGTTCCTTTTTGAGTTCTCTCTGGGGAATTGAGCTTTTTGAGAAAAGTGCTACAGTAGCTTGTGTTTTAATGGAAGTTTATTGGTGTTGAAACTGAACCTAAAGACTTATTATCTTGAGTGCACTAATGTTGCTAATAAAGACTGTGTGAAGTTTTGTATGAAGGAAGAATATCAGGTGTATGGAGAGAATGATGTAATGAGATGAAGAATGGACAAAACCTCAAGCTTGGGGATGCCATCCCGTGTCACCCCAAGAAATTTTCAAGAGATACAAGCGTCAAAGCTTGGGGATGCCCAAGGCATCCCCTTCTTCATCAATAAAAATATCAGGTTTCTTTCAAACACTTTATTTTTATTGTTTCATGCATAGTTGTGTTGTTCGTGGAGCATATTTTTTTTCGTTCTTAGTTTTCGTTTTCTTCTTTTGTTTGGTTTTCTTAAATAAGTTGGTTGGATGCCAGCAGACTTCTTTTGGAGAGAGACACACCCTGTTATTCATTGCCTACACACTCTACTTTTCCCTCTTATTATTCTGTGAGTGTTCTCTTTTGCTAGCATTGGGTTTAGCCTTAGTTTTCTTGTGCTTTTAGCTTATAACTTTTTAGTTCTTCCTTTTGGATTTGTGAGACAAGCTCACTGATCTTTATTTATTATTATCTTTGTGAGTTCTTTCAAGTAAGTTGGTTTGGATTGGAAAAGAGTAGGAAAGTTCATGCTTATAAGTGGTATAAAAGGAGCTTGTTTTTGACTGTGGCCTATGCTTTGTCATGTCATGCTTGATATTGTTTTGGATTTATGCTTAGTGATTTTTGCTGTAGCATGACATGTTATAAACAATTGAGATTGCTTAATGTGCCTTGAAAGAATCATGCATTGTTTTAGCATATTAAAGCATAGTATTGTGGTGTTCTCCTTTGATGCTTTATTTGGGTTGACTTGGCGCATGCTCACACCATGTTAAGACTATCCCAAGTCACCATATCCTTTATTATCCTTTAGTATTTGACTTGCAATATCACTTTATGTTTTAATTAATGATGTGTTGTCGCTTTGCATGATTATGGCCATTATTGCTCTCTTAGTTGGTCACTACCAGTCTTTTGCTAGACTCCATAACCAAGTATGAGTCCCACTCATGCATCCAATTCCATTAAACTAAGTTATTCCAAAGAGTCCACCATACCTACCTATTAGCATATGCTATTCCAAGTATATTCATGTTTTATTTACCTTCCAAATTAAACTTGTTATGTGAAAATTAGTGATTAAAGCTCTCATGAACTTGATGGCACACTTTACTTTTCTTGGCCTCAATAAACTTGAACCATTGTGTCGTCTATGTTGTATATGCTTTCACTTATATGTTGGGGACTAGCAGAACCATGTTGTCATGGGGACCGCTTTCAACATTGCACTTGTACTTTGTACCTAGTTGATATCATGCTCTTTTGTCTATGGATGTCGTCGGTGAGAAATGAAAGGGGAGCTTGTAAGTCCATGGAGTTATGTATGTGTGTTAGAGAAACGCCTGGGCCGCCGGTCTAATCAATGATGTCATGGTGGAAACCTACAGCGTAACCATAATGACCTGTCTATGAAGCATTCTTCTTATAAAAAATGAGTTAGATATTGAGAAAAAGAGAAAAAGAAAAAAAGATATGAGAAAAGAGGAAAGAGAGAAAAAGCACCATTTTCCCATGGTAAATAAGAAGATTGTTGAGATGCTCGTTTTCTGCTTGCCTTGTCATTTTGATATGGGGATTCTTCCGTATCATCGGGCAAGGGGTACCCCGTTGGCGGTTCTCTATGATTCACATGTACTTACTATGACAAGAACTTACCAGTAACTAAACTTGAGTAGCATGAGGAGCGGCCATCGTACTCAAGGGACATGTGATTTCCAACTTATACTTTCTCAAGCATATACTCCATAGTTTGTTCACTTTAACCTTAATCACTTCAAGATGCTTATGATAGGAGCAAGGAGAGGTGAAAGATAATAAGTACCATAATTTTTGGAAGCTCGTTATGAAACTTGAATCTCTGCTTCCTTCTATGAAGGCCCTTCTTTTACTTTTATGTTGAGTCTCCACCGTCTAGCTTTATGAACCTATTGAGAGAGCATAGTGGCCATTCTTAGTTCTATGTGCATTGTCCTAAGACTTGTTGATTGATGCATAACCTTGATATTCCTTGTTCTTAAACTATTTGTATCTAGTCACTCTTATGAACTTTTCTTATGCATCTACGTTTGCTACTCTATGAGGGTCAAGCTGAATGCCACTATGCTATGTTTTCTTTATGTGAAACAAACAAACGTCTTGCAAAGCATTGTTATTCATGAATCTTTTATTTGTGCATTTTCATGTTACAACATAGATCTTTCATGCTCTGTTGAAGTACTATGATCCCCGTTATCAATGTTTTAAAAATAATTTGATCAAGTTTATGATGGTGCATGTCACCTTAAAAATTATTCTTTCTTTTTATCACTTACCTACTCGAGGACGAGCAGGAGTTAAGATTGGGGATGTTGATACGTTGCAAACGTATCTATATTTTTTGATGTTCCATGCTTGTCTAGTATCTACTTTGCTTTGCTTTGTCCATACTTTGAGGTACTTTTATGCATTTTATGGAACTAACGTATTAACAAGATGCCACAGTGCCAGTTGCATGTTTTCTGCTGTTTTGGGTTCCAGATAGTCAGAAAATGAATATTCTCGGAATTGGACGGGACAAAAGCCAAGGAAAATATTTCACGGAGGGGGACACAGCACCAGAATAGGAGACGGAGGAGGGCCAGGGCCTGGCCACACCATATGGTGTTGCAGGTGACCCCTGGCCGCGCCACCAGATGGTGTGGGCCCCCTGGACGTCCACCGAACTTGCCTCTTCGCCTATAAGATGCCTCCTGATGCAAAAACCCTAAATCGTCAAGCCTCCAGCCACAAAAAGTTCAGCAGCACCGCCGCCACCAAAGAGGATATTCGGGCGACAGAAGTCTCTGTTCTGGCACCCTGCCGGGACGGGGAAGTTCCCCCGGAGCCATCTCCATTGATCTCCACCACCATCTTCATCGCCATTGCTGATTCCCATGATGATGAAGGAGTAGTTCTTCTTCCAGGCTAAGGGTTCTACTAGTATCTATGTGTTTATATCTCTCTATGCATGATCATATTGTGATCATGAGCTTTGTAATATATAGATCTACCTTGCTACTCAAGTGCTTTAATAGATCTCTGCTCTCCCCATGTGTGTGAAAGTGACAGCATGCACACCATGGTGCCACTTAGGCTAGAGATTACAAATACTTGTTATGAGTTATATTTGGAGTTGGATGTTTCTATGAAATTGTGGTGTTTGTTGGAACCATCTAGAGCTCAAGGTGACATTGTGGGGTTACCTAGATGGGAAAGGCTTACTTTGAGGTGTGTCGTTATAACCCTACCATGGATTAGAGTGTCCAACCGGAGAGTAGTTCAGAGTAGTATCATAAAGAAAGATATTTATATGAGAGTGTTCACACGTGAAAGTATGACCCCTAGGCCTTGTTTCTAAGCATTGAAACACCGTTTGCAACTAGATCTGTTACATGCTTGCTTGCTTTGATCTTTATTTCAGTTTGCCTTTAGTCTCTTCCACGCCATCAAAGCTATTTTCTAGCACCATTGCCACTTATAATTATCTATACCACTTGTATTTCACTATCTCTTCACCGAAATAATGCACCTATACACCTGACAAGTGTATTGGGTGTGTTGGGGACACAAGGGACTTCGTGTATCTTGATTGCAGGGTTGCTCGAGAGGGAACACCTTTGACCACTTCCTCCCTGAGTTCGATAAACCTTGGGTGATCCACTTAAGGGAAAACTTGCTATGAAACCTCTACACTTGGCGACCCAACAACTATCTACAAGAATATAAGTGCGTAGACATCAAACATATGCAATATGGTCATGTGGATGAATGACACTAGTGGATCAATGTTGTTTTAGGATAAGAGAAAATATGCAATGACTCTAGTGGACTCATGTGTGAGAGCATTGTCACAAAGACCAAAAAAACATAGGAAAGCAGCTTCAACATTGCATGTTGCACCAATGTGGCAGGAGTTGCATCACAGAATGAACTAGAGTGTGTGTGGTCATGTGGATCAATGTGGTTTTAGGAAAAAAACACATGCAATGTGGTCATGTGGATCAATGTGGTTTAGGAAATGAACACAGATGCAATGACACTAGTGGATCAGTGTGGTTTTAGGAAAATAATACATGCAATGACACTAGGGGATCAATGTAGTTTTAGGAAAAGAACACATGCAATGACTCTACTGGATCCATGTGTCAAACCATGGTCACAGACACCAAAAACACATAGGAAAGCAGCTTCAATATTGCATGTTGCACCAATGTGGCAGAAGTTTCATCACAAAGTTCACTGGAGTGTGTGTGGTCATGTGGATCAATGGGGTTTAGGAAAATAACACATGCAATATGTGTTCATGTGGATCAATGACACTAGTGGATCAGTGTGGTTATAGGAAAAGAACACACATGCATTATGGTCATGTGGATCAATGAAACTAGTGGATCGATGTGGTTTTAGGAAAAGAAGACATGCAATGACACTAGTAGATCAATGTCGTTTTTGGAGAACACATGGTGGATCAATGACGCTAGTGGATCAATGTGGGTTTAGGATAAGAGAACACATGCAATGACTCTAGTGGATCCATGTCTCAAACCATGGTCACAGAGACCAGAGCCACATAGGGAAGTAGCTTCCACATTGCAAGTTGCACCAGTGTGATCGAGGTTGTATCACAGAACCTACATGAGTGTGTGTGGTCATGTGGATCAATGTGGTTTAGGAAAAGAACACATGCAATGCGGTCATGTGGACGAATGACACTAGTGGATCAATGTTGTTTTAGGAAAAGAACACATGCAATGTGGTCATGCATATCAATGACACTTGTGGATCAATGTGGTTTAGGAAAAGAACACACATGCAATGACACTAGTGGATCAATGTGGTTTTAGGAAAAGAACACATGCAATGACACTACAGGATCAATGTGGTTTTAGGATAAAATAACACATGCAATGACACTAGTGGATCCATGTGTCAAACCATGGTCACAAAGACAAAAAAACACATAAGAAAGTAGCTTCCACATTGCTTGTTGCACCAGTGTGGTAGAAGTTGCATCATAAAATCCACTAGAGTGTGTGTGGTCATATGGATCAGTGTGGTTTTAGGAAAAGAACACATGCAAAATGCGGTCATGTGGATCAATGACACTAGTGGATCAATGTGGTTTTAGGAAAAGAACACATGCAATATGTGGTCATGTGCGTCGATGAAAGTTGTGGATCAATGTTGTTTAGGAAAAGAACACACATGCAATGACACTAGTGGTTGTAGGAAAAGAACACATGCAATGATACTAGTGGATCAATGTGGTTTTATGATAAGAGAAAACAAGCAATGACTCTAGTGGATTCATGTGTCAAACCATGGTCACAGAGACCAAAAACACACATGAAAGAAGCTTAAACATTGCATGTTGCACCAGTGTGGTAGTAGTTGCATCACCGAGTCCACTAGAGTGTGTGTGGTCAAGTGGATCAATGTGGTTTTAGAAAAATAACAGATGCAATGTGGTCATTCGGATCAATGACAATAGTGGATCAATGTGGTTTAGGAAAAGAACACACATGCAATGACACTGGTGGATCAATGTGGTTTTAGGGGAAGAACACATGCAATGACACTAGTGGATGAATGTGGTTTTAGGAAAAGAACACATGCAATGACTTTGGTGTTTCAATGTGTCAAGACATGGCCACAGAGAACAAAATCACACAGGAAGGCAGCTTCAACATTACATGTTGCCCTAGTGTGGCAGAAGTAGCCACATAGAATCCACGAGTGTGTGTGGTCATGTGGATCAATGTGGTTTTAGGAAAAGAACACATGTAATATGTGCTCATGTGGATCAATGACACTAGTGGATTAATGTAGTTTAGGAAAATACACATGCAATATGTGGTCATGTGGATCAATGACACTACTGGATAAATGTGGTTTAGGGAAAGAACACACATGTAATGACACTAGTGGATCAATGTGGTTTTAGGGATAGAACACATGCAATGACACTAGTGGATAAATGTGGTTTTAGTAAAAGAACACATGAAATGACTCTAGTGGATCCATGTGTGCAACTATGGTCATAGAGCCCAAAAACACACCGGAAAGTAGGTTCGACCTTGCATGTTGCACAAGTGTACCAGAAGTTGTATTACCAAATCCGCTGGAGTGTGTGGTCATTTGGATCAATGAAACTAGTGGATAAATGTGGTTTTAGGATAAGAGAGCACATGCAATGACTCTAGTGGATCCATGTGTCAGACCATGGTCAGAGAGACCAAAAACACATAGGAAAACTACTTTAACATTGCATGTTGCACCAGTGTGGCCGAAGTTGCATCACAGAATCTACTTGAGTGTGTGTGGTCATGTGGATTAACGACACTAGTGGATCAATGTGGTTTTAGGAAAAGAACACATGTGATGTGGTCATGTGGATCAATGACACTAGTGGATCAATGTGGTTTAGCAAAAAAACATACATGCAATGACATTTGTGGATCAATGTGGTTTTAGGGAAAGAACACATGCAATGACACTAGTGGATCCATGTGTCAAACCATGGTCACAAGCACCAAAAACACATAGGAAAGTATCTTCTACATTGCATGTTGCACCAGTGTGGCAGAAGTTGCATCAGAGAATCCACTGGAATGTGTATGGTCATGAGGATCAATGTGGTTTTACGAAAAGAACAAATGCAATATGTGGTCATGTGGATCAATGACACTAGTGGATCAATGTGGTTTTAGGAAAATAACACATGAAATATGTGGTCGTGTGGAGCAATGTGGTTTAGGAAAAGAACACACATGCCATGACACTAGTGGATCAATGTGGTTTTAGAAAACGAATACATGCAATGACACTAGTGGATCAATGTAGTTTTAGGAAAATAACACATGCATTGACTCTAGTGGATTCATGTGTCAAACCATTGTCACAAAGACCCAAAACACATAGGAATGTAGCTTCAACATTGCATGTTGCACGAGTGTGGCAGAATTTGCATCACGGAATCTATTGGAGTTCGTGTGGTCATGTGGATAAATGTGGTTTAGGAAAAGAACACATGCAATATGTGGTCATGTGGATCAATGAAACTAGTGGATCAATGTTGCTTTAGGAAAAGAGCACACATGCAATGTAGTCTTGTGGATCAGTGAAACTAGTGGATCAATGTGGTTTCAGGAAAAGAACACATGCGATGACACTAGTGGACCAATGTGGTTTTAGGAAAATAACACAGGCAATGACACTAGCGGATCAATGTGGTTTTAGGAATATCACACATGCAATGACACTAGTGGATCAATGTGGTTTTAATATAAAAGAACACATGAAATGACTCTAGTGGATCCATGTGTCCAACCATGGTCACATAGACAAAAAACACATAGGAAAGCAGCGACCACATTGCATGTTTCACTAGTGTGGTAGAAGTTGCATCACATAATCCACTAGAGAGTGTGTGGTCATGTGTATCAATATGGTTTTAGGAAAAGAACACATGCAACATGTGGTCATCTGGATCAATGACACTAGTGGATCAATGTGGTTTTATGAAAATAACACATGTAATATGTGGTCATGTGGATCAATGTTGTCTAGGAAAAGAACACACATCCAATGACACTAGTGGATCAATGTGGTTTAGGAAAATAACACATGCAATGACACTAGTGGATCAATGTGGTTTTATAAAAAGAACACATGAAACTATTCTAGTGGATCCATGTGCAAAACCATGGTCATAGAGAGCAAAAACACATAGGAAAGCAGCTTCAGCATTACAATGACACTTGTGGATCAATGTGGTTTTAGGGAAAGAACACATGCAATGACACTAGTGCATCCATGTGTCAAACCATGGTCAGAAGCACCAAAACACATAGGAAAGTAGCTTCCACATTGCATGTTGCACCAGTGTGGCACAACTTGCACCACAGAATCCACTGGAATGTGTATGGTCATGAGGATCAATGTGGTTTTACAAAAAGAACACATGCAATATGTGGTCATGTGGATCAATGACACTAGAGGATCAATGTGGTTTTAGCAAAATAACACATGCAATATGTGGTCGTGTGGATCAATGTGGTTTACGAAAAGAACACACATGCAATGACACTAGTGGATCAATGTGGTTTTAGAAGAATAATACATGCAATGACACTAGTGGATCAATGTAGTTTTAGGAAAATAATATATGCAATGACTCTAGTGGATTCATGTGTCAAACCATGGTCACAAAGACCAAAAACACATAGGAATGTAGCTTCAACATTGCATGTTGCATGAGTGTGGCAGCAGTTGCATCACAGAATCCACTGGTGTGTGTGGTCATGTGGATCAATGTGGTTTAGGAAAAGAACACATGCAATATGTGGTCATGTGGATCAATGACACTAGTGGATCAATGTGGTTTTAGGAAAATAACACACATGCAATGTGCTCATGTGGATCAGTGAAACT
The DNA here is from genome assembly GCA_910589775.1 of Avena eriantha. NCBI lineage: Eukaryota > Viridiplantae > Streptophyta > Magnoliopsida > Poales > Poaceae > Avena > Avena eriantha. Next base: position 406,877,836 of record OU342742.1, read on the forward strand.
AGTGGATCAATGTGGTTTTAGGAAAAGAACGCATGCAATGACACTTGTGGACCAATGTGGTTTTACGAAAAGAACAGATGCAATGACACTAGTGGATCAATGTGGTTTTAGGAAAATCACACATGCAATGACACTTGTGGATCAATGTGGTTTTAATATAAAAGAACACATGCATGACTCTAATGGATCCATGTGTCAAACCATGGTCACAGAGACCAAAAACACATAGGAAAGCAGCGTCCACATTGCATGTTTCACCAGTGTGGTAGAAGTTGCATCACAGAGTCCATTGGAGAGTGTGTGAACATGTGGATCAATATGGTTTTAGGAAAAGAACACATGAAACATGTGGTCATGTGGATCAATAACACTAGTGGATCAATGACACTGGTGGATCAATGTGGTTTTACGAAAATAACACATGTAATATGTGGTCATGTGGATCAATGTTGTCTAGGAAAAGAACACACATCCAATGACACTAGTGGATCAATGTGGTTTTAGGAAAATAACACATGCAATGACACTAGTGAATCAATGTGGTTTTAGGAAAAGAACACATGAAACTAGTCTAGTGGATCCATGTGCCAAACCATGTTCACGGAGACACATAGGGGAGCAGCTTCAGTAGTGCACGTTGCACTAGTGTGGCAGAAGTTGCATCACAGAATCCACTGGAGTGTGTGCTGTCATGTGGATCAATGTGGTTTAGGAGAGAACACATGCAATATGTGGTCATGTGGATCAATGTGGTTTTAGGAAAAGAACACGTGGAGTGACACTAGTGGATCGATGTGGTTTTTGGAAAAGAACACATGTAATGACACTAGTGGATCCATGTGGTTTTAGAAAAATAACACATGCAATGACACTAGTGGATCAATGTGGTTTTAGGATAAAAGAACACATGCAATGATTCTAGTGGATCCATGTGTTAAACCATGGTCACAGAGACCAAAAACACAAAGGAAAGTAGCTTCCATATTGCATGTTGCACCAGTGTGGCAGAAGTTGCATCATAGAATCCACTGGAATGCTTGTGGTCATGTGGTTCAATGTGGTCTTAGGAAAAGAACAGATGCAATATGTGGTCATGTGGATCAATGACACTAGTGTATCAATGTGGTTTTAGGAAAATAACACATGATACGTGGTCATGTGGATCAATGCCACTAATGGATCAATGTGGTTTAGGAAAAGAACACACATGCAATGACTATAGTGGCTCAATGTAGTTTTAAGAAAAGAACACATGCAATGACTCTAGTGTATCCATGTGCTAAACCATGGTGAAATAGACCAAAAACACACAGGAAAGAAGGTTCAACAATGCATGTTGCACCAGTGTGGCACAAGTTGCATCATAGAATCCACTAGAGTGTGTGTGGTCATGTGGATCAATGTGGTTTTAGGAAAAGAACACATGCAATATGTGGTCATGTGGATCAATGAAACTAGTAGATCAATTTGGTTTAGGAAAAAACACACATGCAATGACACTAGTGGATCAATGTGGTTTTAGGAAAAGAACACATCAAATGACACTAGTGGATCGACGTGGGTTTAGGAAAAGAACACATGCAATGTCACAAGTGGATCAATCTGGTTTTAGGAAAATAACACATCAAATGACTATAGTGGATCCTTGTGTCTAGCCATGGTCACAAAGACCAAAAACACACACGAAAGCAGCTTCAACATTGCATGTTGCACCAGTGTGGAAGAAGTTGCATCACAGAATCCACTAGGGTGTGTGTGGTCATGTGGATCAATGTGCTTTTAGGAAAATAACACATGCCATGTGGTCATGTGGATTAATTACACTAGTGGATCAATGTGGTTTTAGGATAAGAAAACACATGCAATGACTCTAGTGGATCCATGTGTTAGGCCATGGTCACAGAGACCAAAACACATAGGAAAGTAGCTTCAAGATTGCATGTTGCACTAGTGTGGCAGAAGTTGCATCACAGAATCCACTAGAGTGTGTGTGGTCATGTGTATGAATGTGGTTTTAGGAAAAGAACTCATGCAATATGTGGTCATGTGGATCAATGACACTAGTGGATTAATGTGGATTTAGGAAAAGAACGCATGCATGTGGTCATGTGGATCAATGACACTAGTGGATCAATGTGGTTTAGGAAAAGAACACACATGCAATGACACTAGTGGATCAATGAGATTTTAGGAAAAGAACACATGCGATGGCACTAGTGGATCAATGTGGTTTTACGATAAAAGAACACATGTGATGACACTAGTGGATCCATGTCTCAAGCCATAGCCATAGAGACCAAAAACATATAATAAAGCACTAGTGGATCAATGTGGTTTTAGGAAAAGAATATATGCAATATGTGGTCATTTGGATAAATGACACTAGTGGATCAATGTGGTTTAGGAAAAGGACACACATGCAATTACACTGGGGGATCAATATGGTATTAGGAAAAGAACACATGTAATGACACTAGTTTATCAATGTGGTTTTAGCAAAAGAACACATGCAATGACTCTAGAGGATCCATGTGCCAAACCATGGTCATAGATACCAAAACACATAGGAAAGCAGCTTCAACATTGGATGTTGCACTAGTGTACCAGAAGTTGCATCACAGAATCCACTAGAGTTTGTGTCGTCATGTGGATCAATGTGGTTTAGGAAAGAACACATGCAATATGTGGTCATGTAGATCAATGACACTAGTGGATCAATGTGGTTTAGGAAAAGAACACACGTGCAATGTGGTCATGTGGATCAATGAAACTAGTGGATCATTGTGGTTTTAGGAAAAGAGCACATGCAATGACACTAGTGGATCAATGTGGTTTTCGGAAAAGAACACATGCAATGACATTAGTGGATCAATGTTGTTTTAGGAAAAGAACAAATGCAATGAATCTAGTGGATCCATGAGTCAAACCATGGTCACAAAGACCAAAATCACACATGAAAGCTTCTTCAACATTGCATGTTGCACTAGTGTGGAAGAAGTTGCATCACAAAATCCACTGGAGTGTGTGCGGTCATGTGGATCTATGTGATTTTAGGAAAAAAACACATGCAATGTGGTTATGTGAATTAATGACACTACTTGATCAATGTGGTTTTATGACAAGAGAACACATGAAATGACTCTAGTGGATCCATGTGTCAGATCATGGTCACACAGACCAAAAACACACAGGAAGGCAGCTTCAACATTGCAAGTTGCACCAGTGTGGCAGAGGTTGCATCATAGAATCCACTAGAGTGTGTGTGGTCATGTGGATCAATGTGGTTTTAGGAAAAGAACACATGTAATATGTGGTGATGTGGATCAATGACACTAGTGGAACAATGTGGTTTGACGAAAAGAACACATGCAATATTTGGTGATGTGGATCAAAGACACTAGTGCATCAATGTATTTTAGGAAAAGAACACACATGCAATGCCACTAGTCGATCAATGTGGTTTTAGGAAAAGAACACATGCAATTACACTAGTTAATCAATGTGGTTTCAGGAAAAGAACACATGCAATGACTCTAGTGGATCCATGTGCCAAACCATGGTCATAAATGTGGGCTCCCCGGGATTATACATCCGAGAAATCCCTGTTATGCATAAATCCACGTTCCCATGATCAGTGAGCCATGGAACATAACCGACAGGTATCATTACAACATCCAAAACATAATGAATTACAAGACTTACATAAATGCCATTCTGGCTACAACATCCTTAGCAGCGGAATATCATCAAGCGCAGAGCCCAATCGTGCCTCAACCTACAGGTAGCTGACTGGGAAGACGGCCTAGCTCGCTGGACGTCACCTGAATCTTCTGAAGTCAGACCTCTGAAAGTTTGGACAAGTAAATAGCTAGGGAGAAAGCCGTGAGTACTTCTGAATGTACTCGCAAACCACCAAGATAAGTGAAACAAGGAAATGCAATTCTGGCTATGGCGAGATAGCTCTATCTGGGTTGCTTTTGAAAATCCTAAACTAACCTTTGAAGTTGTGGCATCTCCATATCTTTGTTGAAAAAGAGTTTTGAAAACATGCTTCTATTTTATAAATCAAGACATCTCCATATCTTTGTTGAAAAAGAGTTTCAACAACAGTTTTGGAGTAAAAACCCTTTTTAAACCTTTTCGACCACCTCGGGTCAAAGCAAAACGGCCGAACTCGGGTTCCCCCGGAACCTTCATCCTCTTTGTCCTTGTTTCCCAAACAAGCACAGTTTGGGAACTCCTAGCCAACACCTTTACAACCGTCCTTGACCGTGGACACGGCTATTCGAATAGATTATACTCTACAGAGTTTGGGCACTTTCCCCACAAGAATCAATACATCCGCAGGGATATAACCACGGCCCACTACCACTGTAGATGGGGGTCCGGATAATCAAACCTAACCTTTCGCTTGTCTACCCTACCAAAGGAAAGAAGCTTCAACATTGCATGTTGCACCAGTGTGGCAGAAGTTGCATCACATAATCCACTTGAGTGTGTGTGGTCATGTGGATCAATGTGATTTATGAAAGAACACATGCAATAAGTGGTCATGTGGATCAATGACACTAGTGGATCAATGTGGTTTTATGAAAAGTTCAAACATGCAATGTGGTCATGTGGATAAATGAAACTAGTGCATCAATGTGGTTTTCGGAAAATAACACATGAAGTGACACTAGTGGATCAATGTGGTTTTAGGAAAAGAACACATGCAATGACACTAGTGGATCAATGTGGTTTTAGGAAAAGAACACATGCAATGACACTAGTGGATTAATGTGGTTTTAGGAAAAGAACACATGCAATGTCTCTAGTGGATCCATGTGTCACACCATGGTCACAAAGACCAAAAACACACATGAAAGCAGCTTCAACATTGCATGTTGCACTAGTGTGGAAGAAGTTGCATCACAAAATCCAATGGAGTGTGTGTGCTCATGTGGATCAATGTGATTTTAGGAACATTACACATGCAATGTGATCATGTGGGCCAATGACACTAGTGGTCAATGTAGTTTTAGGATAAACGAACACATGCAATGACTCTAGTGGATCCAGGTGCCAGACCGTGGTCAAAGATACCAAAAAAACATAGGAAAGCAGCTTCAACATTCAATGTTGCACTACTATGGCAGAAGTTACATCACAGAATCCACTGGAGTGTGTGTTATTAGTGGATCAATGTGGTTTTAGGAAAAGAAGACATGCAATATGTGGTCATGTGAATCAATGACACTGGTGGATCAATGTGGTTTTAGAAAAATAACACATGCAATGTGGTCATGTGGATCAATGGCACTAGTGTATCAATGTGGTTTAGGATAATAACACACATGCAATGACACTAGTGTGTCAATGTGGTTTTACGAAAATAACACATGCAATGACACTAGTGGATCAATGTGGTTTTAGGATAAAAGAACACATGCGATGACACTAGTTGATCCATGTGTCAAACCATGGTCATATAGACCAAAACACATAATAAAGTAGCTTCCACATTGCATGTTGCACTTGAAGGGAATATGCCTTGAGAGGTAATAATAAAGTTGTTATTATATGTATTGCAAGTATATGATAGATGTTTATTTTATATGATATAATTGTGTTAATACGAAAACCTTAATACATGTGCGTTTAATAAACAAATAGAAAGTTCCTTGTTATTCCTCTCTATAAACTAGCTCGTTCATTAACAAGGTGATCAAGGTTTCCTGATCATGGACATCGAATGTTGTTAATAACGAGGTCACAACATTGGTGAATGATGTGATGAACATTCATCCGAATTATAGTATTACGATCAAAGTCATTATGTTTATATTGCTATAGCATCATACGAAGTAATATTTATCTTTAGACCATGAGATCATGTTAATTGCTAACACTAGCAGAATACTTTGATAACATCAAACGTCACACCGTGACATGGTGACTATAAAGATGGATTTGGGTATTCCAAAAGTGTTATGTTGAGGCTCATGGATCAAGATTGGAATTTTTCAATCCCGATGACGGATAGATATACTATGGGCCCTCTCGGTGAAATCACATTAAGATAGCTTGCAAGCAAGTGATGTGATCACTAGAATGTTATATCACGGGAATGAGAAAAGAGTGCATGTCGGTAACGAGATCACACTAAGTATTGAGATACTGATGATCGAATATCGGACATGTAATATATCGCAAGACAAAGGGATTTAGTTACTACCGTTAAAGGTTCTCTTGATCACAGAAGTCATCGTTGAATGTGTGGGAGTCAGTATGGATCTCTAGGTCCCGCTTCTGATTATTGATTTGAGAGGGGTTTCGATCATTTTTGCATTATTCGCGAACCGTAGGGTGACACACTTAAGGGTTGCCAAACACCATTTGGAGAAAATATGTTCTAGAAGAAAGAATTGCAAAGCGCTGGAATTATTTCAATAGACACCAAAATTGTTTCGGGTGAAATTGCTGAAATTGGTTCTGCATGTGATATTGAAATGTTGCAAGGGTTTTTATGTGAATGTTTGTTAATTAAAGTAATTAACAAAATTATTAATAAAAATAATAAAACAGTTTTATTAAATGTGAGAGCATTAATTTTGGAGAAATTCAATGCATTTAAAGTGGAGACTTTAATATAGAATGTGAAGGGGCAAATTTATGTGGAGGGGTAACCACCACATGAATGGGGGAGGCAAGGGGTCACCCCCATGGGGTGCTAGCCATGGGGAGGCATACCCCTCTCCTCCTATAAAAGGCCCCCTCTCACTCCTTCTTCCTCACACCTCCTTGTGAAGGATCTCTCTCCCCCTCTCGAATTATTCCCCCATGGTCTCGGATTAGAGAGATACATGTTCCCGGTGGAATTTCGTCTAGAATGAGTTGCTTCTTTCGCTGCATCACTAGAGCGAGGAGGTGGAGGTTGTTCGTTGGTCTGAACGTGTGTGCGAGGATGGATGCGCTGCTGATTTGCGGCACTAGGACTTCCACACGATATTGAGATCACAAGCATTCGACTACATCATCCACGAGTTCCATCTTGTTAACAAAGCTTTGTTGTTCTTGGAGGGTATATTATCTATGGATGTATATCCACCCATTGCTTGTATCTAGTAGATAGATCTTGGCATATAATAGTTCCCATCATAGGAATTTTTTTGTTTTCTGTGCTGCAAACCCAACAGTGGTATCAGAGCCTGATCTATGCGTAGATGCTTTGCACGGGTAGTACACATATGAGTATTTGGGCGATGATGATCATGTTATTGCTTCTTTCATGTATTTTGGATATTGGTGGCATAGTGGGATGAAGCGGCCCAGACTAAGTTTACATGTCCTCACACATGAGACATGTTCCATGCTTGACATGCAACTAGTTTTGCATAAGTGGCTAACGGGTTTCTGTCTCTCCTAGTATAGTCAATATCTGATTTACAACGAGTGGCTAATAATTTGATTATCATCATTGTGGTTCCATGTTAATAGGTAAGAACGGTTCTATCTTCGAAAGCCCTAAGACACGTAAAACTTGCAATTGATAAATTATAAGCAACTAGTTTAGATCGTTGCTGGGCTAGTGTCATGATATGGTAATGTTGTAAGTTGATGTATAGTTGATACTCTTGCAACACACCTAACGTGTAAGTTCCATAGACCATGGCCTTACACACAAAGGAATGATAAAGATCATACCACGATGCACATGATAGTGATCAAGTGCAAGAACCATATCATTTCACTTTACACATTTGATATTTGCATCTTATATTGCTTGTTTGGCGCTTTAGTAGCATTATAAGATGATCCCTCATTTAAATATCAAGATAAAAATTGTGTTCTTCCTTAAGTATGCACCGTTCTATGAATCGTGTTTCGAGACATCACGTGATGATCGGGTGTACTCAACTCTGCGCTTTCATTCAACGGGTGTAAGACAGTTTTGCACATGCGAGTACTAAGGTTATTACTTGGCGAGCCTAGCATGTACATACATGGCCTCGGAACACGGACTGAAAGGTTAAGAATGAGTCATATAGTTGATATGATGCCCATATAGATGCTCGCCTTTGAAGCTACACCGACTCACGTGATGATCAGACTTTGTGTAGTGGATTTGGTTCATGTAATCACCAAAAAGACACGAGGGGTGTTGTTTTTGAGTGAGAGTTCAATCATAATTAGATTAGTTGAACTCGATCTATCATAAACTTAGTCTAAACTTCACAAATTCTATTGTAGATAGCACCACCTACTTTTAATTTCAATGTGTTCATGTAGAAAGAGAAACTTGTGGCAAATGGTAGCAAATTTACCAACTGAGCCAAGAATTTGAGGATTCTCCTCACTTATGCACAAAAGCAATATGTGCTAGAAGCGCCTCTAGGCCCCCCAGCTCCTGATGCCCCTGACAAGGAAAAGAACGTCTATTTGACTCGTCAGGAGGACCACAACTTAGCTCATTCCGGCATACTGTATGGGCTAGAGCCGGAACTTCGAAAGCATTTTGAAAACGGCAATGCCACTAGTGGATCAATGTGGTTTAGGAAAAGAACACATCTGCAATGACACTAGTGGATCCATGTGGTTTTAGGAAAAGAACACATGCAATGACACTAGTGGATCAATGTGGTTTTAGGATAAAAGAACACATGCAATAAATCTAGTGGATCCATGTGTCAAACCATGGTCACAGAGACCAAAAACACAAAGGAAAGCATCTTCCACATTGCACGTTGCACTAGTGTGGAAGAAGTTGCATCATAAAATCCACTGGAATGTGTGTGGTCATGTGGATCAATGTAGTTTTAGAAAAAGAACACATGCAATATGTGGTCATGTGGATCAATGACACTAGTGGATCAATGTGGTTTTATGAAAAGAACGCATGTAATATGTGTTCATGTGGCTCAATGAGACTAGTGGATCAATGTGGTTTAGGAAAATAACACACATGTAATGACACTATTAGATCAATGTGGTTTCAAGAAAATAACACATGGACTGACACTAGTGGATCAATGTGGATTTAGTATAAGAGAACACATGCAATGACTCTAGTGGATTCATGTGTCAAATCATGGTCACATAGACCAAAACACATAGGAAAGCAAGTTCAACATTGCATGTTGCACCAGTGTGTCGGAAGTTTCATCACATAATCCACTGGAGTGTGTATGGTCATGTGGATCAATGCGGTTTAGGAAAAGAACACATGGAATATGTGGTCATGTGGATCAATGACACTAGTGGATCAATGTGGTTTTAGGAAAAGAACACATGCAATATGTGGTCATATGGATCAGTGACACTAGTGGATCAATGTTTTTTTAGCAAAAAGAACACACATGCAATGACACTAGTGCATCAATGTGGTTTTAGGAAAAAAACACATCATGCAAAGACACTAGTGGATCAATGTGGTTTTAGGAAAAAATCACACATGCAATATGTGTTCATGTGGATCAATGACACTAGTGGATCAATGTGGTTTTAGGAAAAAAACACATACAATATGTGTTCATGTGGATCAATGACACTAGTGGATCGATGTGATTTTAGGAAAAAACACATTATGCAACGACACTAGTGGATCAATCTGGTTTTAGGGAAAACACATCATGCAATGACACTAGTGGATCAATGTGGTTTTAGGAAAAGAACACATGCAATGGCACTAGTGGATCAATGTGGTTTTAGGAAAAACACACAAGCAATATGTGTTCATGTGGATCAATGACACTAGTGGATCAGCGTGGTTTAGGAAAATAACACACATGTAATGACACTATTAGATCAATGTGGTTTCAAGAAAATAACACATGGACTGACACTAGTGGATCAATTTGGTTTTAGTATAAGAGAACACATGCAATGACTCTAGTGGATTCATGTGTCAAATCATGGTCACATAGACCAAAACACATAGGAAAGCAACTTCAACATTGCATGTTGCACCAGTGTGTCAGAAGTTTCATCACATAATCCACTGGAGTGTGTATGGTCATGTGGATCAATGTGGTTTAGGAAAAGAACACATGGAATATGTGGTCATGTGGATCAATGACACTAGTGGATCAATGTGGTTTTAGGAAAAGAACACATGCAATATGTGGTCATGTGGATCAGTGACACGCGTGGATCAATGTTTTTTTAGAAAAAGAACACACATGCAATGACACTAGTGCATCAATGTGGTTTTAGGAAAAAACCACATCATGCAAAGAAACTAGTGGATCAATGTGGTTTTAGGAAAAAATCACACATGCAATATGTGTTCATGTGGATCAATGACACTAGTTGATCAATGTGGTTTTAGGGAAAAAAACACATAAAATATGTGTTCATGTGCATCAATGACACTAGTGGATCAATGTTGTTTTAGGAAAAGAACACACATGCAATGACACTAGTGGATCAATGTGGTTTTAGGAAAAAACACATTAGGCAATGACACTAGTGGATCAATGTGGTTTTAGGAAAAACACATCATGCAATGACACTAGTGGATCAATGTGGTTTTAGGAAAAGAACACATGCAATGACACTAGTGGATCAATGTGGTTTTAGGAAAAACACACAAGCAATATGTGTTCATGTGGATCAATGAAACTACTGGATCAATGTGGTTTAGGAAAAGAACACACATGGAATGACACTAGTGGATCAATGTGGTTTCAGGAAAAGAACACATGCAATGACACCAGTGGATCAATGTGGTTTTAGGAAAAGAACACACATGCAATGACACTAGTGGATCAATGTGGTTTTAGGATAAAATCACATCATCCAATGACACTAGTGGATCAATGTGGTTTTATGAAAATAACACATATAATGACTCTAGTGGATGAATGTGTCAAACCATGCTCATAGAGACCAAAAACACACAGAAAAGAAGCTTGAACATTGCATGTTGCACTGTGTGGCAGAAGTTGCATCACAGAATCCACTAGAGCGTGTGTGGTCATGTGGATCAATTTGGTTTTAGGAAAATAACACATGCAATATGTGTTCATGTGGATCAATGACACTAGTGGATCAATGTGGTTTGGAAAAGAACACATATGCAATGACACTAGTGGATCAACATGGTTTTAGGAAAAGAACACATGGAATGACACTAGTGGATCAATGTGGTTTTAGGATAAAAGAACACCTGCAATGAATATAGTGGATCCATGTGTCAAACCATGGTCACAGAGACCCAAAACACATAGGAAAGCAGCTTCCACATTGCATGTTGCACTAGTGTGGCAGAAGTTGCATCATGAAATCCACTGGAGTGTGTGTGGTCATGTGGATCAATGTGGTTTTAGAAAAAGAACACATGCAATATGTGGTCATGTGGATCAATTACACTAGTAGATCAATGTGGTTTTAGGAAGAGAACACATGTAATATGTTTTCATGTGGATCAATGACACTAGTGGATCAATGTGGTTTAGGAAAAGAACACACATGTAATGACAATATTGGATCAATGTGGTTTCAATAAAAGATCACATGGACTGACACTAGTGGATCAATGTGGTTTTAGTATAAGAGAACACATGCAATGACTCTAGTGGATCCATGTGTGAAATCATGGTCACATAGACCTAAAACACATGGAAAGCAGCTTCAACATTGCATGTTGCACTAGTGTGGCAGAAGTTTCATTACAGAATCCACTGGAGTGTGTGTTGTCATGTCGATCAATGTGGTTTAGGAAAAGAATGAAGGAATATGTTGTCATGTGGATCAATGACAGTAGTGGATCAATGTGGTTTTATGAAAAGACACATGCAATATACGGTCCTGTGGATCAATGACACTAGTGGATCAATGTTTTTTAGCAAAATAACACACATGCAATGGCACTAGTGCATCAATGTGGGTTTAGGAAAAAACACATCATGCAATGACACTAGTGGATCAATGTGGTTTTAGTAAAAAAGCACACATGCAATATGTGTTCATGTGGATCAATGTGGTTTTAGGAAAAAACACATGCAATATGTGTTCATGTGCATCAATGACACTAGTGGATCATTGTGGTTTTAGGAAAAGAACACACATGCAATGACACTAGTGGATCAATGTGGTTTTAGAAAAAACACATTATGCAATGACACTAGTGGATCAATGTGGTTTTAGGAAAAACACATCATGCAATGACACTAGTGGATCAATGTGGTTTTAGGAAAAGAACACATCCAATGATACTAGTGGATCAATGTGGTTTTAGGAAAAACACAGAAGCAATATGTGTTCATGTGGATCAATGAAACTACTGGATCAATGTGGTTTAGGAAAATAACACACATGGAATGACACTAGTGGATCAATGTGGTTTTAGGAAAAGAACACATGCAATGACACTAGTGGATCAATATGGTTTTAGGAAAAGAACACATGCAATGACACTAGTGGATCAATGTGGTTTTAGGATAAAAGAACACATGCAATGAATCTAGTGGATCCATGTGTCAAACCATGGTCACAGAGACCAAAAACACATAGGAAAGCAGCTTCCACATTGGATGTTGCACTAGTCTGGCAGAAGTTGCATCATAAAATCCACTTGAGTGTGTGTGGTCATGTGGATCAACGTGGTTTTAGAAAAAGAACACATGGAATATGTGGTCATGTGGATCAATGACACTAGTGGATCAATGTGGTTTTAGGAAAAGAACACATGTAATATGTGTTCATGTGGATCAATGACACTAGTGGATCAATGTGGTTTAGGAAAAGAACACACATGTAATGACACTAGTGGATAAATGTGGTTTCACGACAAGAACACATGGACTGACACTAGTGGATCAATGTGGTTTTAGTATAAGAGAACACATGAAATGACTCTAGCGGATCCATGTGTCAAATCATGGTCACATAGACCAAAAACACATAGAAAGCAGCTTCAACATTACATGTTGCACTAGTGTGGCAGAAGTTTCATCACAGAATCCACTAGAGTGTGTGTGGTCATGTCGAACAATGTGGTTTAGGAAAAGAATACATGCAATATGTGGTCATGTGGATCAATGACACTAGTGGATCAATGTTTTTTAGAAAAAAAACGCACATGAAATGACACTAGTGCATCAATGTGGTTTTAGGAAAAAAACACATCATGCAATGACACTAGTGGATCAATGTGGTTTTAGGAAAAAAGAACACATTCAATATGAGTTTATGTGGATCAATGACACTAGTGGATCAATGTGGTTTTAGGAAAAAACACACATGCAATATGTGTTCATGTGCATCAATGACACTAGTGGATCAATGTGGTTTTAGGAAAAGAACACACATGCAATGACACTAGTGGATGAATGTGGTTTTAGTAAAACACACATCATGCAATGACACTAGTGGATCAATGTGGTTTTAGGAAAAACACACATGCAATATGTGTTCATGTGGATCAATGTCACTACTGGATCAATGTGGTTTAGGAAAAGATCACACATGCAATGACACTAGTGGATCAATCTGGTTTCAATATTAGAGAACACATGAAATGACACTAGTGGATCCATGTGTCAAATCATGGTCACATAGACCAAAAACACATAGAAAGCAACTTCAACATTGCATGTTGCACTAGTGTGGCAGAAGTTTCATCATAGAATCCACTGGAGTGTGTGTGGTCATATTGATCAATGTGGTTTAGGAAACGAACACATGCAATATGTGGTCATGTGGATCGATGACACTAGTGGATCAATGTGGTTTTAGGAAAAGAACACATGCAATATGTGGTCATGTGGATAAATGTTTTTTTAGAAAAAGAACGCACATGCAATGACACTAATGCATCAATTTGGTTCTAGGAAAAAACACATCATTCAATGACACTAGTGGATCAATGTAGTTTTAGGAAAAAAGCACACATGCAATATGTGTTTATGTGGATCAATGACACTAGTGGATCAATGTGGTTTTAGGAAAAACACACATGCAATATGTGTTCATGTGCATCAATGACACTAGTGGATCAATGTGGTTTTAGGAAAAGAACACACATGCAATGACACTAGTGGATCAATGTGGTTTTAGAAAAACACACATCATGCAATGACACTAGTGGATCAATGTGGTTTTAGGAAAAACACACATGCGATACGTGTTCATGTGGATCAATGACACTACTGGATCAGTGTGGTTTAGGAAAAGATCACACATGCAATGACACTAGTGGATCAATGTGGTTTACCGGAAAGAACACATGCAATGGCACTAGTGGATCGATGTGGTTTTAGGATAAACGAATAAATGAAGTGACTGTAGTGTATCCATGTGTCAAACCATGGTCAGAGAGACCAAAAACAAATAGCAAAGCAGCTTCCACATTACATGTTGCACTAGTGTGGCAGAAGTTGCATCACGGAATCCACTAGAGCTTTTGTGGTAATGGGGATGAATGTGGTTTTTGGAAAAGAACACATGCAATATCGGTTCATGTGGATCAATGAAACTAGTGGATCAACATGATTTAGGAATGGAACACCCATGCAATGACACTAGTGGATCAATATGGTTTTAGGAAAAGAACACATGCAATGACACTAGTGGATCAATGTGGTTTTAGGAAAAGAACACATGCCATGAATATAGTGGATCCATGTGTCAAACCATGGTCAGTTAGACCAAAAACACATAGGAAAGCAGCGTCAACATTGCATCTTGCACTAGTGTGGCAGAAGTTTTAACACATAATCTACTGGAGTCAGTGTGGTAATGTGGATCAATATGGTTTACTAAAAGAACACATGCAATATGTGGTCATGTGGATCAATGACACTAGTGGATCAAGTTGTTTTAGGAAAAGAACACACATGCAATGTGGTCATGTGAATGAATGAAACTAGTGGATCAATGTGTTTTTAGGAAAAGAACACATGCAATGACACTAGTGGATCAATGTGGTTTTAGGAAAAAAACAAATGCAACGAAAATAGTGGATCAATGTGGTTTTTGGAAAAGAACACATGCAATGACACTAGTGGATCAATGTGGTTTTAGGAAAATAACAAATGCAATCATACTAGTTGATCAATGTGGTTTTAGGAAAAGAACACATGCAATTACACTAGTGGATCAATGTGGTTTTAGGATAAAATGACACATGAAATGACTCTAATGGATCCATGTGTCAAACCATGGTCAGAGAGACCAAAAACACATAGGAAAGGAGCTTCCACATTGCATGTTGCACTAGTGTCACAGAAGTTGCATCATGGAATCCACTGGAGTGTGTGTGATCATGTGGATCAATGTGGTTTTATGAAAATAACTCATGCAATATCTGGTCATGTGAATCAATGACACTAGTGGCTCAATGTGGTTTTAGGAAAAGAACACATGCAATATGTGTTCATGTGGATAAATGACACTAGTGGATCAATGTAGTTTAGCAAAAGAACACACATGCAATGACACTAGTGGATCAATGTGGTTTTAGAAAAAGAACACATACAAGGACACTAGTGGACATTCAATGTCTCTAGTGGATCCATGTGTTAAACCATGGTCATAGAGATCGAAAACACATAGGAAAGCAGCTTCAATATTGCATGTTGCACCAGTGTGGCAGAAGTTGGAAACAGAATCAACTAGAGTGTATGTGGTCATGTGGATCAATGTGGTTTAAGAAAAGGACACATGCAATATTTGGTCATGTGGATCAATGATACTAGTGGATCAATGTGGTTTTAGGAAAAGAACACACATGCAATATGTGTTCATGTGGATCAATGACACTATAGGATCAATGTGGTTTTAGGAAAAGAACACACATGCAATGACACTAGTGGATCAATGTGGTTTTAGGAAAAAATCACATCATGTAGTGACACTAGTGGATCAAGGTGGTTTTAGGAAAAACACACATGCAATACGTGTTCATGTGGATCAAGGACACTAGTGGATCAATATGGTTTAGGAAAATAACACACATGCAATGACACTAGTAGATCAACGTGGTTTTAGGAAAAGAACACATGCAATGGCACTAGTGGATAATTGTGGTTTTATTAGGATAAAAGAACACTTCCAATGACACTAGTGGATCAATGTGTCAAACCATGGTCACAGAGACCAAAAACACATAGGAAAGCACCTTCCCACACTGCATGTTGCACCAATGTGGCAGAAGTTGCATCACAAAATCAACTAGAGTGTGTGTGGTCCTGTGGATCAATGTGGTTTTCGGAAAAGAACATATGCAATATGTGGTCATGTGGATCAATGGCACTAGTGGATCAATGTGGTTTTAGGAAAAGAACACATGCAATACGTGGTCATGTGGATCAATGAAACTAGTGGATCAAAGTGGTTTAGGAAAATAACACACATGTAATGACCCTAGTGGATCAATGTGGTTTTTGGAAAATAACACATTGAAATGGATCATATGGGCACCTAGAGAGGGGGTGAATAGGTGCTACTTTAAATTTTAATGCTTTTCAATTTTAGGCTTGACACAAAAGGTAAATTTTCTGGATAGACTATTAGTAACAATTTCCCTATATGCAAACCTAACTACTAGTGAGTAAGAGGAGAGTGGAAATAGGAACGAGTGAACCGTAGTGAAGCACGCGGAGACACATGATTTGTTTTACTGCAGTTCCTTCCTTGTTAAGGGAAGTACATATGCGTCGAAGGGGTGGGCGGTACTAAGACCACCATGCCACAATAGGCCTCACCCTGTTCTCCGATGGGTCCCGCCACCAAATAACTGATCCACCTTTCCACTATAGGAACCCTTCGAGGCGGGAACCGGCGCCTTTACACAACTAGTGGGGAACAACTCCACAACCAAATTTGAGGTTCCCGAAATGACAACAAGCTGCCACAAGAATAAGTTATCAACAACAAAACACAAGATCTAGATATTAACAAGAATACTGGATTGGGGATTTCTCCAAATGAATGGAGAGTAGTTGATGCGCTTGATTCGTGATGTCGATGAAGATTGTCTCCTCCTTCAACTCCCCCAAAGATCAAAGCCTTCGGGTGGTTGAAGTGAGAGATCTAGAGAGAGATCTCTTGCAATGGGTCTGACACTTTTCGAATGAATCAAGAGTTTTGCCTGAAGGGATGAAGGGGCTTTTATACCCCCTTCCCCAACTGAGCCGTTGGAGCCTTTGAGGGCCGGATTATCCGGCATGGGGAAAACTCCGCCCCAGACTCGGATTATCTGGAAAATAATCCGCCTACGGACAGAAGCTTGTGCAGGCTAGCCCTTAACATCTTCTCCTCGGGACCAGATTTTCTGGCCCTAGGGGAGGGACGGATTATCCAACTGGGGAAAAATTCTGCCCCAACCATGGAATATCCAGGGGAATTTCTGCCCCCAGACAGAAGCTCGCGCAGACGCTCCCTTGGGCGATTCCCCTGGGGCTGGATTATCTGGCCCAACATGAAAGCCGGATTATCCGGTCTAGGGAGAAAATCCGCCCCAGAGTCGGATTGTCCGGGGTAAAATCTTCCCCCAGACAGAAGTACGCGCATAGCCAACCCTAACCAAGATGGCCCAGCCGGATTATCCGGCCCATGATGGGGGCAGATAATCCGGCCCCCAAAAACACTCAAAACTTTCCTACAATGCTTAGCGCACATTAGAAACTCCATGGTATTGTTATCTAACACACAAAACATAGGGAACCATGAAATGTTCTTTCAATCTCCCCCTTTTTGGTGTTAGATGACAATACTAGGATTTGCAAGAAAGTTCACAAGACCACCAACAATAAATACATGAAAGAGACTCCCCCTCAATGTGTGCATACTAAACATTTGTATTTTGAATACAAATGCACACAAATGGGTACGAGTCTATTCTATTGAAATATAAACAGCATAATAATACCACCGATATAGAGAGAGGCGTCCTTGATATAGCCACTATTACCAATGTGATAACCATTATACGCGCCTTCCTCGAGACAGATAACCAATATTAGATATGATAGATGTCCACGAGATAAATCCAGAGCCAGACAGACACAAAGTTTCATACAAACCAAACCACAAATTAAAGTTCAACGCTAAATGGGCACAAGCGAGAAAACGACGAATAGAAAAAGTGCAAATTCTTGTGCCCGACCCATGCAAATCCTCGGAGACCTAATAGAACTACTTCTCCCCCTTTGGCATCAAGACGCTAAAAAGGAAGAAGAGCGATGCTAACGCCCCAAGGTATCACTCGTAGTCCTCATCCTCGTCCTTGTCCCTAGCCTCATCCTCATCCTCAAGCTCTTTGGTGTCATCTTCCTCATCATCAGTAGTGGCCGCAGAAGGGAACAAGTGACGCTCCATCTCTCCATAGTTAATCCCATAAGAAGAGTCCCACCGAGCATATGGTGTGGGAGTAGTAGGAACAGGGGGTCGCCTGAAGCACCGGACACATGGTGAAGAATGAAATGCTGAGTGTGAGCCATCTTGTGGCGCTTCTTGTAAGCCTCATACTGACCCTTACGAGTGTCCACTCCTATGCACAGAATGTTCCTCTGGAACCAGTTCAGCTGCTTGATCTCACGAGCAACAGGAGGCACTAGGGCCTACGAGCACTGGCACGAGCATCCCTCATGAGACCCTCAGGAGCAGAGGAGGGGTGAGAGGTCTTCCTAACCTTGGTGTAGATCTTCTTTGCCTTGTGCACAACATCAATGTTAAATTCTTCAGATGGAAGCAGGTGCTTGATGAGTATCATAATGTAGGGAGCATAAGGAATGGACAGCCTGTTGAACATTGCATCAATCAATTCATGGTAAATGAGGTCCATCACATCTAGCTGGTACTGCACGGACTCATCCTCGCAAGATGTAACCTCATGTGAGAAGGCTAGGAGCTAGACCAGGTGACCACGGATGCTGTCATTGTTGCCTCCACTCGGGGTGATAGAATCACGGAAGAGACCCACCAAGGCAGCATAGATTGGAGCAAGACCAGCAAAGCTGCCCACAATACCGTTGTCCATCGTGCACGGAGAGAGTACTGCATCTTTATTAGGGTTTAGGTGGGTGATGATGCGGTGACCACTAGCCCGATCCCTGCTGCGGAAACAATACCCATACACCTCAGCAAACACACGAAAGTCAGCATGCATAGGCCTGTCACGAGTCATCCACTTCATAGTGCGGTGCTCATCGCCACAAATAACCAGGGTGGAAAAGAACTGCTTCACAACCTCATAATCATAGGAGCATTGGAGAGCCATGAGATGGTGCAACCCCATCCGCTCAGCCACATACATGGCATCAACAAGGTGAGGCTTTTCCAAGACCTCAGCAAGAATCAGAGGGTGCATAGGCCTAATCTTCATCCGAGCATACACATCTTCATAGATTCCTTTCTGTTCAGCACACCAAAAACGAGAATCACCCAGCTCAGTATCACGTACCGAGTCAGCAAACAGATCACAGTGACGAATAGAAAAATAAGTAACGAGATCTAGCGACTTGTAGTTAATCTTGGGCTCTTTGCCCTTCCTCATGGACACACCCCTCCTGGTTCTCTCCCTCTTTTCCTGCTCAGCCATGCGGTTAGCCTGTTTCTTTCTTCTTCTCAGTTGAACTTCGTCCACAGTATTACCCTCACTGTCTACGCCGAAATAGAGACCACGAGGATGACACTTGTATGTCTTGGGAGCACTGGAATCACCTGTGAAGAGAACAAGGTGGATAGCTTGGGGATAAGCATACACACAAGTCCAAGAGAGAACGTAGAAAAAGTAGGCAAATAGTTCATGGTCCAATCCTACTCAATGCACAAATCTATACGAAACTGAACCAATTTTGAGTCTGTCCGGTCGGATTATCCGGCCTGGACAGGGGCAGATAATCCGGCCCTGGCAGAAATTTTCAGAATCACCTAGACTGTATGTAAACCAGTAGATCGGGCCTACATACTACAAGACTACAATTTCTACACGAAACAACATCATTCTAGAGAACGTTCCACCCAACAAGCAACACATCTAGCCAAAGATGGGGAGAGAGGGAGTTACCCTCACTCATTGGAGGAAGAACACGTAGGAGAAGGTACCCAAAGGCGTGGATAAGAAGATCCGGGGAGGCCCGGAGAATCCGGTGGCCGGTGAGGCTCCGGGGAGGGTGGGGGACGGCAGGCGGCGGCTGGGGAAAGGGAGAGGGTCGGGGGAGAGGTGTTGCTCGTTATGAGCCCTCCCCCCTGATCCCAGCCCTTAAAGACTGAATCCACCAGGGACGGATTATCCGGCCTATACTAGGGCTGGATTATCAGGCCGAAATTCTGAATGTATGTTGTACACCAGATTCAGGCCCGCGCGTCCCCAAGCAACACCCCCACAAGGTGTATAAGGGACTTGTGTGCAACAATAGATAGCTTAGGGGTAGGGAAAGGCTTAGGATTAAGAGAGCCAAAGTGAGATGGTACTACACACTGAAAATTCCAAGAATCAAAATCAACTAAAAGCCAAAATAGAGTGTGATTCCCATAAAAACATGAGAGGAGCTAAAAACGAGCAAGAAGATCCAAATAAATCCAACTCTTCTCATGGAATAGGGCGGTGGCCACAGCCACCTTGTTGGAGTG
This sequence comes from Avena eriantha, assembly GCA_910589775.1. Taxonomy (NCBI): domain Eukaryota; kingdom Viridiplantae; phylum Streptophyta; class Magnoliopsida; order Poales; family Poaceae; genus Avena; species Avena eriantha. Next base: position 406,898,395 of record OU342742.1, read on the forward strand.
TATGGTATGACACAACGAAGATATCTCTTGGGTTCATGACCAATACTCATCAATGAGCTCGCATATCACATAATTATATTAAGAGAAATGATTTGACTTGCTTTTGGCATTATGGGGGGAGGGTTAACCCAATCAATTAGGACCACACTCCCCCTATATTCATGCCCACATCTAGACCAAATAAGAACAAGACATACGAATGAGTGCATGGGTAATCAAGACGAGCTCCTTGAATCAACGATATTTAGCTCATTCCTCATGTAACAAAACCTCGCTTCATCAAGTGGCTTCATGAAGATATCATCAAGTTGGTTCTTCGTGCTCACAGAAGATAGGTCAATATTGCCTCGAGCAATATGGTCCAGAATAAAATGATTCCGAATCTCAATATGCTTTGTCCTTGTGTGTTGTACCGGATTGTATGCAATTTTGATTGCATATTCATTATCGCATAAAAGAGGGACTTTGTCACAATTGACACCGTATTCCTTTAAAGTTTGCCTCATCCATAATAACAGAGTGCAGGCACTAGCGGCATCAACATATTTAGCTTTGACGGTGGAGAGACATATACAATTCTGCTTTTTAGAAGATCAACAAACTAGAGACCCTCCCAAGAACTGACAAGCTCCTGAAGTTGATTTTCGATCATCCTTATCACCAACCCAATCTGAATCAGTGTAACCACATAGAGATAAATTGGAGCCCTTGGGATACCATAAACCAAAATTAGGGGAATCAACCAAATATCGGAAGATCCTCTTGACCGCCACTACTGGCTTTCTTTAGGAGCTGCTTGATACCTTGCGCACACCCCTACACTCAACACAATATCGGGTCTAGATGCACAGAGGTAAAGAAGAGAGACGATCATGGACATGTATACCTTTTGGTCCACATCTTTACCGTGGGGATTAAGTTCAAGGTGACATTTTGTTTGCATTGGAGTGGCGACGCCATTAAGATCCGTCATATTGACTCTCTTGAGCATGTCTTGGATGTATTTTGCTTGATTGATGAAGGTTCCTTCCCTAAGTTGCTTGATATCGAATCCAAGAAAGAACCATAACTCCCCCATCATAGACATCTCAAACCTGTCAGTCATAATCTTTGAAAATTCATCATTAAAAGCTTTATTAGTAGAGCCAAAGATGATGTCGTCTACATATAGTTGGCATACGAAGAGCTCCCCCTTAACCTTCTTAGTAAAAACAGTGGGATCGATTTTCCCAACTTCGAAGCCACGGTCTAGCAAAAGCTCTTTAAGGTGCTCATACCACGCACGTGGGGCTTGTTTAAGGCCATAGAGTGCCTTATCGAGTTTGTAGACATGGTTCAGGAAGTTAGGATCCTAAAATGCTAGGGGTTGCTTTACATATACCAACTCATGTAGAGGACCATTAAGAAAAGCACTCTTAACGTCCATTTGCTGCAATTTAAAATTATTATGAGCATCATAAGCAAGAAGGATACGGATGGACTCAATACGAGCCACAAGAGCATAGGTCTCGCCGAAGTCAATGCCCTCAACTTGGGAATAGCCTTATGCGACGAGTCTCGCCTTGTTCCTCACAACAATGCCATTCTCATCTTGGTTGTTTTTAAAATATCCATTTAGTGCCGATAACATTGCGACAATCCTTGGGCTTCTCCACTAGTTTCCACACCTTGTTGCGTTCAAAGTTGTTCAACTCTTCATGCGTAACAACAACCCAGTACAGATCTTCAAGAGCTTCAAACACTTTCTTGGGTTACACCATTGAGATGTGGGCTTTATGCTCACCAAAACTTGCGAACTCCCTTCTTGTGGAAACCCTTCGTCGAAGATCACCTACAACTTTGTCAAGGGTATGTCCCCTTAACTCAAGGTTCCTATCGGCACGAGCCTTGCGACGAAGTTCAATAAGCTTGTCTCTTGGTGGAATTGTTTCATCATTTGAGTCTTTGTTGGGATCATTTGCTTGACCTTGATTAGCAATAGTAGGAGATGGTGAACCTTGCCCTTGAAGTGGATCAACAGCCGTAACAGGAGGCTACTGATCATCAGGAGTTTCAAGGTCGGATAATCCGGCTGTGTGTGGGGTCGGATAATCCGGCCTGGGAGATCCTGAAGCATCTTCACTAGCTTGACTGGAACTTGCTTGAATTGGCGTGTGGCCGGATAATCCGGGAGCAGCCGGAAAATCCAGCCAGGTACTTGTAGTTTTTTCTTCGACATGATGATCAATTTAGTCGCCAGTGGAGTGAGGGCCGGATAATCCTGTGTCGACCGGATAATATAGCCTGGAGCATACAGGAGCATTTTGACCTTCAGCATTTGGAGGAGTTGGTGTAGAAGCTTCTCCCGTGGTTGGAGCATGTTGAGTCTGTGTAAATGAGGGCTCTACATGAGTAGAGCATTGTCCTTCCCGATCCGCCACAAGGGGTTCCTCAACAGGGCGGAAAAATCCCACGGCCATTCTTCTTATGGCATCTTGGGGTATTTCAACATCTGCATCACAAACATCAACTTGCCCCGCACGGGAGCCATCATTTTCCTTGAACACCACACTACAAGATTCTACAACAGTTCCGGAGAGCTTATTGTAGACTCTATAAGTGTGGGATTCGGCACCATAACCAACAAAAATACCTTCTAAATCCTTAGACTCAAATTTAGATAAAGAAACCCCTTTGATGAGAAAGAAACACCTACACCCAAATACCCTAAAGTATGAGATGTTTGGCTTGTTACCGGTAAGAATTTCATACGGAATCTTGTTCAAGATTTTACGGAGGTATAGCCGGTTGGATGAATGACAAGCGGTAGAGATTGCTTCAGCCCAACAGTTATATGGAGACTTGAATTCAGCTAGCATAGACCTTGCCATATCCATTAGGGTCCGGTTCTTCCTCTCGGCAACACCATTTTGTTGAGGGGTGTACACAACCTAATATTGATGTCTTATCCCCTCTTCACTTAGGAATTCATTTAAGGTGGGAGACATTATCACTTCTTATTGCCAATATAGGGACATTGTGTTGACGTTGAACCTCGTTGGTGAAGTCGATGATCGTTTGTTGAGTCTCGCTCTTCAACTTGAAGAAATAGACCCAAGTGTGTCTTGAAAATTCATCAACGATCACAAGGCAGTACTTCTTCCAAGCAAGGCTTGCATGTGATGGAGGTCCAAAGAGGTCCACATGAAGCAACTCCAAGATCCTCTTTGATGAACTAATAGTCTTCCTTTGATGAGGAGAGTCATGCATTTTCCCTTCAACACAAGCCCTGCAAACACGATCTTTGGCAAAGGAAACATTTTCTTTTAGTCCAAGGATGTGGAAACCCTTGTGGAGACTTTGCAAAGTTCTCATATTGACGTGGTCGGCGATGCCATAACCAACTCGCGTCAGCCTTTCCGAAAAGACACATCAGGCCAGTAGTGGTTTTCCCCGAGAAGTACACGGCGTACAGGTCATTTTCGACATATCCCACGAAAGCGAATTTCAGAGACTTGCTCCACAAGAGAACCACCAAATCAGCATCAATAAAAACTACAAATCCCATCTTACGAAGGGCGCGAATTGAAAGTAAATTGTAACAGAGGGTCTAAACAAGCATGACGTCCACGAGAGAGATATTGTGAGCAACCACAACTTTGCCGAGACCCAATACCTTAGATTTTGACTTGTCACCATAGGAGACAGTTATATGATAATGATTTGGCCGCATCTCCATGATGATCTCCTTGCTTCCGGTCATATGACTTGTGCACCCGCTATCGAGTACCCATTTAGACCCACCAGAAGAATAGCCCTTCAAGAAAGTTACTTCTTGGTTTTAGGTACCCATTTTTCAATGGGTCCTCTCATGTTAGTGACAAGGGTCTTGGGGACCCAAATAGACCAAGAAATGTAACAATTATAAGGCCCTACATAACTAGCATAAACATCACCATAATAATCACGATATAACTCATAGTTAGGATTGTTAGTCCCTGCAAAACCATCATGATTAGATTTGTCATTAGTGGTGGTGCTAGTCTTTGGTTGAGCAGTCTTGCTCTTCTTGTTCTTCTTGTTCTTGTTCTTCTTGTTCTTTGTCTTGGGAATATAACCAAGACCCTCTTTTCCCTTGTTTGTTCTTTGCTTGCTAAGAACCTCATCTAGAACTTCTTTACCTTTTTTTTGAGATCCCTTTGTAAGATCTACTTGTCCACAAGATGGTATGGAGGTATTGTGTGGGGCCCCCGGATTAATCCTCCGAGAATCCCTGTTATGTATACAACCACGATCCCATGATCAGTTAGCCATGGCACATAACCGACAAGTATCATTACAGCATCCGAGACATACCGAATTACAAGACTTACATAGGTGCCATTATTGCTACATCCATAATCATCAGCGGAACTTCTTCAAGCGTAGAGCCCGAGCCATGCCTTAACCTATAGGCAACTAACTGGGAGAACGTGCTAGCTTGCATAGTCGCCAATGCCATCTTCTTCTTGATATCTGGCCAAGTTAATAGCCTGGAACAATGCCAGTGAGTACATCGAATGTACTCGCAAACCACCTTAACTTAATAGTAATAACAAGAGTATATGCATTATGGCTGTGGTAGTAGGAGGGCTCCAAGAGAGGGTTCTTTTCTAACATAGTTTCTCTTGTAGATATAGCATCTACATACCTTTGTTGAAAACTTTTGTAAACCATTCTGGAAACCGTTTTGAAAAGTTTTGGAAAACATTAGGACTGGGTCACCATTTGTTCCTCCTTCGGGTCATCCCATGACCAAACTCCTTCCATTCTGTTCTGACCATCCCATGGTCAAAACCGGAATCCTTCCTAACCATCCCATGGCCAAAACCTTTTTAAAGCCTCTGCTTTTCCAAAAATCCTTTTTGAAAACAAAACCAGCATCGCTCTACAGAAGTTTGTCCAACCCGTCCGTAACCGTGGACACGGCTATTCGAATAGATTTACACTCTGCAGAGGTTGTACACTTTACCCGCACCATCCGGGTACACTACCCTGATCTTCACCGATCGTGGGTCGAGTAACCGATCAAGACTCTCCGGATGCCCACTCCAATATAAGTGCCTACCCTATGAGTGTTAATCTCCTCAAAACCGGGATGTCGGGCAAGGACCAACTGGAGCGCTTTTTCCACTTCTCGAGTGTGTGCTTTCAATGAGGGGCTCATAGTAATGCGTGGAGGCCTGCCGACCCTTTGTTCCTTCTCCAGTTCCCACCTTTATCGGAGAAGGCCCACCCTCCAGGGATCCCCAATCCCCTGTAGTTGTTGCGAGGCAGCTTATACCGGAATAGACAACCCTCAAATCCAGCCCTGTCCCATACCCGAGTAATGTGGTTGCACAGGGTTAAGTTGTTATAGCTAGACTGCAAAGAACCATGTGCGTTTCGTAAACCTTCTTCCTCTGGTTTTCCTCCATCATTTTGTAAAACAAAACCTTTTTCTTTCTCAACCTCTCTTGGGAGGTCCCACCTCACCAAGGTTTTGTCCTAAAACATTTGGTAAAACTTTTTTTCAGGGTCTTCCCATCCTCTAGCTTTTTCTTTGGCTAAATCGGGGTCTCCAAAGGGGTATGGTGGATAAGCACCATCTACTCTACTAGGGACAATTAGGTATCACCAAGGGGGTTGTACTTAGTAGTACCAAAGTGTAATGGTTTGGAGGAGCCAAACCACTACCATATATATATATGTATATATCAACATATAGTAAAACAATGCAGTTTTTAATAGACAGTAGATAAAACATGCATAAGTAAAATAGTAGGACAAGGCTTATGAGAAAGAAGGTGGCTTGCCTAAGGATCAAAAATATGGCAATATGTCCCTGGACTTCTTCTTTAGAATATGCAAAATACCAACATCAATAATAAGTACCACTTCTCCCGCTCTCCGGTTTCATCGCAACTATCGTTGTCCAGACAACACATGCAAACAAACCAAGCCACAATCAACACAAGCCATACAAGCACCAATACAATACAGCAAGCAATTGAATAATACATAATTAAGATTCAGATGGTTTTGAGAGGATTGGTTTGAGGAGATTGAGACGGCCTTGGAGAAGGGAATGAATATTCCCCCTTAGGGTTTAGTGTCGAGGAACTACCTAGGATGGGATTATGAGTCAAAGACCTAATCTGTAAGATACCAATTTTTAAAGGTGATACCAATAGGTAGGTGGTGATAAAATGAATCCAACAAAAGTGGTTTCACTATTTTATCCCATTTCTTTAATTACTTATGAATTATTTAGTGGATAAAACTCTAGTTTTAGGAGATAAATCCCCAGAGAAGTTCTGGAGCTCCAAAAATTATTTCTTTGGGCAGTTAAGTAAGTATTGATGCACTTCTTCACTGGGATTTGGAATCAAGTCAATATAATTACCCGAATGCCATCAGGAAATTCCCAAAGGCAGTTCTATGGTTGTTTTGTCTTTTTCACTAGATTAATTCTACAGAAGCTCCTGAAGTGATTCGAAAGGAATGTGGTAGGCATTTCCAATACCTTTCCATAGGAATTGGGTTCACTCTGTTTGGAGATGTCAAACTCCTAGAGTGATTTATTTGGTAATGAAACCACTTACAGAAGTAATTAAATCACTAAAATTGAACAGAAGATCAATAAATAGTGAGCTCCTGGGTTTTGATAGATATTGATGGTCCACTTCTCTGGGAGTTGGAATTAGCCTAATATGTTCTATAGACAAGCCTATAGAATTTTCTAAAATCATATTGTCTCTGTTTTTGTTATTTTTGCTACAGAAATTTCCAGGCTCCACTTGGGATGGGACCAAGTCTTGCTAACAGGTATTTCATATACCAAAAAATTGCAGTTGGATTTACTCCATTTGATGGGGTGAAACTCCCTTGAAGATTTATTGAATGAAGAAGGTACTATCTAGGAGATAAATCTACAGAAAATATACAGATGCCATTTGGCTAAACTTTTGGTGCTGCATGTTAGAGTAAACCTTCAGTAACCCGAGGAAATTTACATCTAGTCAATTGTAGTTGTTCATTTTCAAAATGATTTAATCTGAAAGTCAATTTTTCTATATTTAATGAAATACGAAAAGAACAAGGAGAGGGGCATTGTTGGGCTGGAATTCTGGTAGAACTGGGCCGTCCGGGGCAGAATGCGGCCCATCGCGGGTGCCTCCCTGTGCGGGACAGGGTTCAAACGGCCTGGCAGGCGGGGCCCGCCCGTCAGTGGGCGCCGGCGGCCGAAGAGGTAAGGGCGAGTTTGGGCCGTTGGATCAAAACAAGATGAACGGCCGCGAGCTCGTCTTCCTCGCTGAGTTAGAGCGAATAGAGGGGAAACCCTAGGGAGCTCTCGAGGCGGTGCTGGGGGCATACCTGGGGGCACGGAGGGGAGGCGGGAAGGCGACGGGGAGAAGCGGCAGTCGGCGACGACCTCGGGGATGGGCGTCAAGGGTAGGTTCGCTTCCGGGAAACGGCTCGCAGAAAGACGCCCGAACGGAGCTCGCCGGAGTTTGCCGGGGAGGCCTGGGGAAGCATGCATGCCGATGCAGAGGTTCGGGAGGGGAGGCGGCGTGGAAAGGGGGTTCTGGAGATGGGCGCCAGTAGCGGTTTCTGCTACTTAGGGTACGCTCTGCAACAACGACCAAGAGGTCCTTGCCGACGCTCGAGAAACTCGTCAACTGAGATGGCCCTGGTCAGAGAGGTAGCAATGGTTAGGTAGCTCAGGGTCGGGCTAGCTCAGAGAAGCGACATGTAGAGCGGAAGGTGTAGAAGGGGCAGTACCACGAGCAGATCTTGGAGAAGGCCGAGGGGGCTTCTCCTTCCATTCCTGTGCAAGGAAGAGCAGGGAGAGGAAGGGGAGGCTCTGGGAGGTGAAGTGGAGTGTGAAGGAGAGAAATGAGGGAGCAGGGGTAGGGTGGATGCCTCTGGTCCTTATAAACCGGAGGGGAGAGGTTCACCATGGACTCGGTCCATTAGGCATGGGAGGGAGGAGGGAAACCTGGGCATGGTGTTGCTGTGGGCGTGAGGTGTGGTTTCTGGTGTGGGCTGAGGGTAGAGGAGAGGTGGGATGGCTGCTGCAAGAAGTAAAGAGAAGGTATGACCAATGGGTGCATCTCTCCTTCCTCCAAGAACTAAAGGACAAAGGGAAGGGGTGCTATAGAGCTGGGGCTACAATGAGTTCGACCAGGGGGAGAGAAGGGTGTTGTGCAAGCTTGGTGGAGAAGATTGGTGAGATTTTCCTTTGGTGTTTGGTACAAAAGGATAAAAGTCCAATTCTGCCATAAAGGATGATCAAGGGTTAGGTCTTGATTTTTGATCTTGACCAATTTAGGTAAGGGTGGTGGTATATGGGTAGGATTAATATGCCTCTCTAGGATTTATTTGGGAATTTTTAGAAGATTAGAAGTCCACTTAATTCCATTTAGTCAAAAACTGTAGAAATGAAGTATTGGAGCTCATTTGATATTTTTACATTGGACAATTGGAGATTTTTATGTGAGATGGTCCCAAATGTGAATACACACTTAGGGGGATTTTCCCAATATTTATTGAGGCTTAAAAATATTTAAAACAATTATTATTCCATTTCTGCCATTTAAGAAAATAGGCAAAAAGAAATAATAAAGGATCTCAAAAATATTTATTTTTGAGATGGAAAGATAGTGTATGATATGTGGAATTCACATGAGTCAAAATTTGGGGAAGGTTTTTGTCAAAAACCAAACTTTCCTTTATGGGAGAAGTTTTGGGGATTTTATCTATTAAAGGAAATTAATAGATTTGGGGCCATAATAATTATGGATAATATTTGATAATTCTTGGTGATCAAGGTAGGTGATGTGGACAAGGTGTAACAAGCATGTGCAACCTTGCGATTGGAGAATCCAAGTTGATTTTGGTGGAATACCCTAGATTAAAGATCTAGGGTGATGTTAATTTCATACCATCAAAAGCTTGTTGTATCTTGGAGCTCAGAGCTCACCTTGAGGCACGGGATATATGGATGGATATACCAAGTGATTTATATTGCAATGGTGTAGGGGTTGGAGCTTGATTCTGCTTGAGCTCACCATGACAAGCTTTCAAACTTTGAATAAAATAAGCCTGCCGAGGCAGATTATCAACTAGCCTTCACAACCTTGTGGGTGTAAACAGCTCAAAAATCCAATTGGAACAAGTGAAGTAGTTAATGATAGACCTATATGAGTAGGAAAAAACCATGCAAAGAGTTGGTCCATAGAAGGTTGGATGGTGGTGTGAGCTTCTACCAAAGTATGCATGCTGACTAGATTTGCAGGAAAAGTTATTTTCTTGCCTGCAAAACCATAAAGAGCACATTGGTTGGAGGATGATATAACCAAGAGAAAGAGTGGGCCTTGGTAGTCCTTAGTATGATTAACAAGATGGCCCAAGTGCATTACCAAAAATTCACAAGGGTTGAGAAAGAGGGGCATTGAAAACGGTGATGTTGAAACAGTTTCCACACTTAGTCAAATTTGGCAAATTTACGGTTTTTGACTAGAATGTTGGTGGGGATGATTTTGAGGGGTTGCAAGGTACCCAAGCATCATCAAGTGGATGATATTTAAGAGTAGATTGAGTATAAGGGATCCATGCTTACTATTGGGCTTCATTGAATTAGAAGCTTCTAGAAGGGATCACTTCAGAATTGATCTGGTTAAGGGTTTTAGATGATCACCTAGTGGTTAGAGATTGGATCCAGAGTGTATTCTTGCTTAGGGTGGGATGATTTGGAGACATCCTGATCCTAGTGATGAGCTCCTAGAGTAGATCATACTATCTCCTAAGCAGACAATTCAACAGCAGATCAAGGCAACTCATCTTACAAACAAATCAACTACTACTGGGGTTACCACCAAGCTTAGCTTGAGGTAAGGATGGGTATTTTGAAATAGGTTGCAGGTTGAACAAGTTAAGGTCCTTGGTATCTCTACCAAGAGTAGAATTCAAATATTTACAAAGAGTTTTTGGGAAACCTAGAGATAAGAATAGTTGAAGGTTCTGTCTTGAAAACATAAGGAGATTATGTTATATAGCTCTCCATAGTTTTATCAATAGAAGCGACTAAAACAGTTTTTGTTTCATAAGCATCTTGGCTCAGGTTTTGAATTGTCAGAACATTTGAGAATATGGAAATTAAGCCAAGACAGTTTTGGAAAGTAGCTTTGGTCAACTGGTGTTAAGGTAAGGAATATATCATCTAATACACATTTATACGCAGAAGCATATCCAAACGACAAGCAAACACTTTAGCATTAAACAAGAAAAAGTTTTTTGTTCCCTCTGATTTTTGCATTCTGGACAACTAATCAGGGTTGCTGAAATTGGGATGTTACAGATCTTTCCCCCTTAAAAGAATCTCGTCCCGAGATTCGGGAGAGTAGGGTTAGGGGATTTTGAGTCGGGTTGATACTAGGTGTCTTACGCGTCCTATCTTACGGTCTCCATCTTTGAAATTGACTACTCTGTCGATGAAGTTGAGCTTCGGTCTTCCGGGATGCACGGAGAGTTAAGAGAGTCTAGTCTTGATTGCTAGGAAGGATCTTAGATTCCTTCGGGCCTCGATACCTCGAGGGGTTAGGCTAGGCAAACTGTCTCGATGCTAAACGTCACGGGTACTCGTCGGGAGATAGTATCTACCGCCTGACCTACCTTTTTCTAAGGATTCACAGCTCTTCCTTAGGGGCGTAGCGTATCCTATTTAACGATTTTAGGGTCGAAACTCTTGAGTTTGCTCTAAGTGCAGGTTTACTCTATTTTTGTGGGAAAGACGCAGTCTTTCCCCCTTATGATTTGACTAGGTTAGCTCAGAGATAACACATTCCTTCCTTCTTGACTTCATGGGTGGCAGTTCTGAAGATTGTCGTCCATCTTTTTCCTGTAGTCGAGGTCTTTGAAATGCATCCGTGGAGCTATGGCCTATGGGGCTTATATGCTAGTATCATTCATACATAGTCTGGTGGAGTCATTGGAGTTCACGTCCTCTAAGCATTAAGGACCTAGGGGTTGGTGGTTTGGCGGTCCTTCGGGTGGGTCTTCAGCTGAAGTAGCGGAGGGGCTTTGTAGAATCTTCAGTTAGTTTCTCATCGGATAACTCACGGTTGTTGCTTGACGGGAAAACTTCAGATCCGGGGATATTTTTTGAGTTATCTTCTAGTAGATAGTCATCTGAAGATTTGAGTGGATAGACGCAGTCTCTCCACCTTATAGCTTCACTAAGGTGCTTCAGGAGGGTTGCAGATCTTCTGTCTTGGAGTGCTGACTTGCTGTTAGCGGGAGGCTGTATCTTCCCAGAGTCTTGAGCTGGGGTTCTCGAGTGACCCCTTATTTCGCAAACCTTGGCGGGGGTTGTTTCCTAACGAAGCCTTTAGGATGGTTAGCTCAAGGTAAAATAGCGGTTTACGACTCTTCTTGATAGTGCTTCGTCCGGGTAGAGTCATCTAGTTTTAGAGAGGTTGCCGTCTCTTGAACACTTGGGGTTGCTCCTGCTCGAGGATGGAGTAAACTCGTTGTCTTCACGCTTCCTTATCATCTGGCTTTAGGGGTGGTTCTGACCTTCTAGGGAGGATCATTCCGATATTTTGGGTAGGGTCGAGTAGATTAGTTAGTCTCCTGAGGCGGTCAGAAGCTCTAATATACTAAGGTTATTGTGGTTTGATCTTCACTTCTTGTTTTAGTTGACTTATCGAGTGGTTTCTTGTGGATATTGAGGATCCTTCGTGATCGACTTTCGGCTTCAACGGGATTCTGGCTGTAGTAGACTGAGGAACAAGGGAGTGGGTGCTATCGATGAGTCTTGAAAGGTGAGTTTGACGAGGTATGCCGTCTTGCTGAGGTGAGGTCTTCGAGTTGATTCTGACTTGACTAAGTTGAACTCCTGGTTCTTGCGATGCCTTTTTCCTCTCGTATACTCTCGAGGTTAGTCTGTGTCACAGTACCGACATCTAACATAGGGGTTTCCTGAGTTACTAGGTGGGTTATCGCTCCTCGAGCCACATTTTTAAATAGGTCAAAGCAAACTAGAACATACAAACAAGGCGAACAGAGCGAGGGGGTCGCAATGTCCTTGGCAAACAACACACATCAATCAACACAGGATGCACTTAGGCAAGCAACACGGTCAATGCCAGGGACCAAGGAGTTAACTACTCGCGAAGTAGGGGAATCCTATTCTTAGGACTATTGACCCTAGATCTCGTCTTTCTTCAGGTCAGAGTCACTATCTTGAAGATGAAGCCTTCATCGTATCTTGGATGCGTCTTGATAGGGCAACCCCTGAGGTCTTCTGATTGTGAGGATTTTGCGGGTAGAGAGATATTGTAGTCTCCTTGTGTTTGCTGGTAGTTGCTTATCTTCATCTTGTTCTTGTTGTCTTCACCGGGTTCAAGATCCTAGTTATTTAAAATCCGTGGATTTGAAGTTTGGACAAGAGTTGGAGTAAACCATTTTCGAAAGCATTTACTTAGAGTAAGAGAAGAAGTAGAACTTTTTGAAACTCATTGAGAAACTAGTTTTCGAAAGTCGGGGTTTTCGAAATAAGGTTCCTATCTAACGACCATGCTAACTAAGGTTCTCCTACAGTCAAGATGGCTCTGATAAGAGAACACATGCAATGACCCTAGTGGATCCATGTGTCAAATCATGATCATAGAGACCAAAAGCACATAGGAAAGCAGCTTCAACATTGCATGTTGCACCAGTGTGGCAGAAGTTGCATCACAGAATCCACTGGAGTGTGTGTGGTCATATGGATCAATGTGATATAGGAAAAGAACACATGCAATATGTGGTCGTGTGGATCAATGACACTAGTGGATCAATGTGGTTTTAGGAAAAGAACACACATGCAATGACACTAGTGGATCAATGTGGTTTTAGGATAAAATAACACATGCAATGACACTAGTGGATCCATGTGTCAAACCATGGTCATAGAGACCAAAAACACATAGGAAAGCAGCTTCAACATTGCATGTTGCACCAGTGTGGCAGAAGTTTTATCGCAGAATCCACTAGAGTGTGAGTAGTCATGTGCATCAATGTGGTTTAGGAAAAAACACATGCAATATGTGGTCATGTGGATCAGTGATACTAGTTGTTGGGGGGATACCCCTGGGTAGGGTCACGCCGGGGTATAAAGGCCAAGTTAGCCGAGGTTCGGCAAGGTCAAAGCGGATGCTAGCCAGGTCACCTCAAGGTAGGCCGAATCACGGGGTAATCCGGACCTGGGGGCATTCGCCTAACTAGGTCTCATCCGACTTAAGAAGTGAGTCGGAAGTGCATGTTTTACTTGTATGCAGGAACATGTGTGGCCGGATGAATCATCATCCGGGTCACAGCAAGCTTCTAGGAGAAGGAAGGAATCTCGCTGGTCAAAAGGAGCCCCGGTACGCACTGCCTGAGCGAAGCAAGCAAGGACAGGACCACCGGGGCATGGCCGACAAGCGTGACGACGCCCGTGTCGGCTGACGAGGGCACCGCAGAGGCTCACATAGCTAAAGCATGTGTGACGCGGGGGAAAAAGCACCCCGGTCGGCTTACCACTTTGGGAGGAGGCATATTCTTAGGAATATGCCTCCACGTATGCCCTAGGCAGAAACCGAGCCTCCCCTATAAAAGGGGGCTAGGGCTTCTGTAGAGGGGGCTGGTCTTTCTACTATTCTGTTTGGGCTAGGGTTTCGGACGTAATCGGTGGGTGAGAGTAAGAGAGCTCCTTCTTCCTCCTCTCGCAAATACAGCTCCAGGAGCACTTGTAATCTTGGAAGGAAATCAATACAAACTTCTGTATGGAGTATCACTCCACTATCCCTCCCTGGATTCCCCTAGCGTGTATTAGTCCCCACCTTTAGCCTATCCATGGCATCTGCCGTGACACCACCACGACACTAGTGGATCAATGTGGTTTTAGGAAAAGAACACACATGCAATATGTGTTCATGTGGAACAATGACACTACTGGATCAATGTGGTTTAGGAAAAGAACACATATGCAATGACACTAGTGGATCAATGTGGTTTTCGGAAAAGAACACATGCAATGACACTAGTGGATCAATGTGGTTTTAGGATAAAAGAACACATGCAATGACTCTAGTGGATCCATGTGTCAAACCATTGTCACAGAGACCAAAAACACATAGGAAAGGAGTTTCCACATTGTATGTTACACTAGTGTGGCAGAAGTTCCATCACAGAATCCACTTGGGTGTGTTGTCATGTGGATCAATGTGGTTTTAGGAAAAGAACAGATGCAATATGTGGTCATGTGGATCAATGACACTTGTGGATCAATGTGGTTTTAGGAAAAGAACACATGCAATATGTGTTCATGTGGATCAATGACACTAGTGGATCAATGTGATTTAGGAAAAGAACACACATGGAATGACACTAGTGGATCAATGTGATTTCAGGAAAAGAACACATGAAATGACACAAGTGTATCAATGCGGTTTTAGGATAAGAGAACACATGCTATGGCTCTAGTGGATCCATGTGTCAAATCATGGTCGTGCAGACCAAAAGCACATAGGAAAGCAGCTTCAACATTGCATGTTGCACTAGTGTGGCAGAAGTTGCATCAAAGAATCCACTGGAGTGTGTGTGGTCATGTGGATCAATGTGATTTAGGAAAAGAACACATGCAATATGTGGTCGTGTGGATCAATGACACTAGTGTATCAATGTGGTTTTAGGAAAAGAACACATGAAATATGTGGTTATGTGGATCAATGACACTAGTGGATCAATGTCGTTTTTGGAAAAGAACGCACATTCAATGACACTAGTGGATCAATGTGGTTTTAGGAAAAAAAACACATCAAGCAATGACACTAGTGGATCAATGTGGTTTTAGGAAAAAAACAAATGCAATATGTGTTCATGTGGATCAATGACACTAGTGGATCAATGTGGTTTTAGGAAAAGAACACCCATGCAATGACACTAGTGGATCAGTGTGGTTTTAGGAAAAACACATCATGCAATGAAAATAGTGGATCAATGTGGTTTTGGGAAAAAACAAAACACAACATGCAATGAAACTGGTGGATCAATGTGGTATTAGGAAAAGAACACATGCAATGACACTAGTGGATCAATGTGGTTTTAGGAAAAACACACATGCAATATGTGTTTATTTGGATCAATGACAGTAGTGGATCAATGTGGTTTAGGAAAATAACACACATGCAATGACACTAGTGGATCAATGTGGTTTTAGGAAAAGAACACATGCAATGACACTTGTGCATCAATGTGGTTTTAGATTAAATGAACACATGCATTTACTCTAGTGGATCCATGTTTCAAACCATGGTCAAAGAGACCAAAAACACATAGGAAAGCAGCTTCCATATTGCATGTTGCACTAGTGTTGCAGAAGTTGCATCACATAATCCACTTGAGTGTGTGTTGTCATGTGGATCAATGTGCTTTTAGGAAAAGAACAAATGCAATATGTGGTCTTTTGGATAAATGACACTTGTGGATCAATGTGGTTTTAGGAAAAGAACACACATGCAATATGTGTTCATGTGGAACAATGACACTACTGGATCAATGTGGTTTAGGAAAAGAACACATATGCAATGACACTAGTGGATCAATGTGGTTTTCGGAAAAGAACACATGCAATGACACTAGTGGATCAATGTGGTTTTAGGATAAAAGAACACATGCAATGACTCTAGTGGATCCATGTGTCAAACCATTGTCACAGAGACCAAAAACACATAGGAAAGCAGTTTCCACATTGTATGTTACACTAGTGTGGCAGAAGTTCCATCACAGAATCCACTTGGGTGTGTTGTCATGTGGTTCAATGTGGTTTTAGGAAAAGAACAGATGCAATATGTGGTCATGTGGATCAATGATACTTGTGGATCAATGTGGTTTTAGGAAAAGAACACATGCAATATGTGTTCATGTGGATCAATGACACTAGTGGATCAATGTGATTTAGGAAAAGAACACACATTGAATGACACTAGTGGATCAATGTGATTTCAGGAAAAGAACACATGAAATGACACTAGTGTATCAATGCGGTTTTAGGATAAGAGAACACATGCTATGGCTCTAGTGGATCCATGTGTCAAATCATGGTCGTACAGACCAAAAGCACATAGGAAAGCAGCTTCAACATTGCATGTTGCACTAGTGTGGCAGAAGTTGCATCAAAGAATCCACTGGAGTGTGTGTGGTCATGTGGATCAATGTGATTTAGGAAAAGAACACATGCAATATGTGGTCGTGTGGATCAATGACACTAGTGTATCAATGTGGTTTTAGGAAAAGAACACATGAAATATGTGGTTATGTGGATCAATGACACTAGTGGATCAATGTGGTTTTTGGAAAAGAACGCACATTCAATGACACTAGTGGATCAATGTGGTTTTAGGAAAAAAAACACATCAAGCAATGACACTAGTGGATCAATGTGGTTTTAGGAAAAAAACAAATGCAATATGTGTTCATGTGGATCAATGACACTAGTGGATCAATGTGGTTTTAGGAAAAGAACACCCATGCAATGACACTAGTGGATCAGTGTGGTTTTAGGAAAAACACATCATGCAATGAAAATAGTGGATCAATGTGGTTTTGGGAAAAAACAAAACACAACTTGCAATGAAACTGGTGGATCAATGTGGTATTAGGAAAAGAACACATGCAATGACACTAGTGGATCAATGTGGTTTTAGGAAAAACACACATGCAATATGTGTTTATTTGGATCAATGACAGTAGTGGATCAATGTGGTTTAGGAAAATAACACACATGCAATGACACTAGTGGATCAATGTGGTTTTAGGAAAAGAACACATGCAATGACACTTGTGCATCAATGTGGTTTTAGATTAAATGAACACATGCATTTACTCTAGTGGATCCATGTTTCAAACCATGGTCAAAGAGACCAAAAACACATAGGAAAGCAGCTTCCATATTGCATGTTGCACTAGTGTTGCAGAAGTTGCATCACATAATCCACTTGAGTGTGTGTTGTCATGTGGATCAATGTGCTTTTAGGAAAAGAACAAATGCAATATGTGGTCTTTTGGATAAATGACACTTGTGGATCAATGTGGTTTTAGGAAAAGAACACATGCAATATGTGTTCATGTGGAACAATGACACTACTGGATCAATGTGGTTTAGGAAAAGAACACATATGCAATGACACTAGTGGATCAATGTGGTTTTCGGAAAAGAACACATGCAATGACACTAGTGGATCAATGTGGTTTTAGGATAAAAGAACACATGCAATGACTCTAGTGGATCCATGTGTCAAACCATTGTCACAGAGACCAAAAACACATAGGAAAGCAGTTTCCACATTGTATGTTACACTAGTGTGGCAGAAGTTCCATCACAGAATCCACTTGGGTGTGTTGTCATGTGGTTCAATGTGGTTTTAGGAAAAGAACAGATGCAATATGTGGTCATGTGGATCAATGACACTTGTGGATCAATGTGGTTTTAGGAAAAGAACACATGCAATATGTGTTCATGTGGATCAATGACACTAGTGGATCAATGTGATTTAGGAAAAGAACACACATTGAATGACACTAGTGGATCAATGTGATTTCAGGAAAAGAACACATGAAATGACACTAGTGTATCAATGCGGTTTTAGGATAAGAGAACACATGCTATGGCTCTAGTGGATCCATGTGTCAAATCATGGTCGTACAGACCAAAAGCACATAGGAAAGCAGCTTCAACATTGCATGTTGCACTAGTGTGGCAGAAGTTGCATCAAAGAATCCACTGGAGTGTGTGTGGTCATGTGGATCAATGTGATTTAGGAAAAGAACACATGCAATATGTGGTCGTGTGGATCAATGACACTAGTGTATCAATGTGGTTTTAGGAAAAGAACACATGAAATATGTGGTTATGTGGATCAATGACACTAGTGGATCAATGTGGTTTTTGGAAAAGAACGCACATTCAATGACACTAGTGGATCAATGTGGTTTTAGGAAAAAAACACATCAAGCAATGACACTAGTGGATCAATGTGGTTTTAGGAAAAAAACAAATGCAATATGTGTTCATGTGGATCAATGACACTAGTGGATCAATTTGGTTTTAGGAAAAGAACACCCATGCAATGACACTAGTGGATCAGTGTGGTTTTAGGAAAAACACATCATGCAATGAAAATAGTGGATCAATGTGGTTTTGGGAAAAAACAAAACACAACATGCAATGAAACTGGTGGATCAATGTGGTATTAGGAAAAGAACACATGCAATGACACTAGTGGATCAATGTGGTTTTAGGAAAAACACACATGCAATATGTGTTCATGTGGATCAATGTTACTACTGGATCAATGTGGTTTAGGAAAAGATCACACATGCAATGACACTAGTGGATCAATGTGGTTTTAGGAAAAGAACACATGCAATGACACTTGTGCATCAATGTGGTTTTAGATTAAATGAACACATGCATTTACTCTAGTGGATCCATGTTTCAAACCATGGTCAAAGAGACCAAAAACACATAGGAAAGCAGCTTCCATATTGCATGTTGCACTAGTGTTGCAGAAGTTGCATCACATAATCCACTTGAGTGTGTGTTGTCATGTGGATCAATGTGCTTTTAGGAAAAGAACAAATGCAATATGTGGTCTTTTGGATAAATGACACTTGTGGATCAATGTGGTTTTAGGAAAAGAACACATGCAATATGTGTTCATGTGGATCAATGACACTAGTGGATCAATGTGGTTTAGGAAAAGAACACATATGCAATGACACTAGTGGATCAATGTGGTTTTCGGAAAAGAACACATGCAATGACACTAGTGGATCAATGTGGTTTTAGGATAAAAGAACACATGCAATGACTCTAGTGGATCCATGTCTGGAATCATGGTCATAGAGACCAAAAGAACATAGGAAAGCAGCTTCAGGATTGCATGTTCCACTAGTGTGGCAGAAGTTGCATTAGAGAATCCACTAGAGTGTGTGTGGTCATGTCGACCAATATGATTTAGGAAAAGAACACATGCAATATGTGGTCGTGTGGATCTATGACACTAGTGGATCAATGTGGTTTTCGGAAAAGAACACATGAAATATGTGGTTATGTGGATCAATGACACTAGTGGATCAATGTGGTTTTTGGAAAAGAACGCACATTCAATGACACTAGTGGATCAATGTGGTTTTAGGAAAAAAACACATCAAGCAATGACACTAGTGGATCAATGTGGTTTTAGGAAAAAAACAAATGCAATATGTGTTCATGTGGATCAATGACACTAGTGGATCAAATTGGTTTTAGGAAAAGAACACCCATGCAATGACACTAGTGGATCAGTGTGGTTTTAGGAAAAACACATCATGCAATGAAAATAGTGGATCAATGTGGTTTTGGGAAAAAACAAAACACAACATGCAATGAAACTGGTGGATCAATGTGGTATTAGGAAAAGAACACATGCAATGACACTAGTGGATCAATGTGGTTTTAGGAAAAACACACATGCAATATGTGTTCATGTGGATCAATGTTACTACTGGATCAATGTGGTTTAGGAAAAGATCACACATGCAATGACACTAGTGGATCAATGTGGTTTTAGGAAAAGAACACATGCAATGACACTTGTGCATCAATGTGGTTTTAGATTAAATGAACACATGCATTTACTCTAGTGGATCCATGTTTCAAACCATGGTCAAAGAGACCAAAAACACATAGGAAAGCAGCTTCCATATTGCATGTTGCACTAGTGTTGCAGAAGTTGCATCACATAATCCACTTGAGTGTGTGTTGTCATGTGGATCAATGTGCTTTTAGGAAAAGAACAAATGCAATATGTGGTCTTTTGGATAAATGACACTTGTGGATCAATGTGGTTTTAGGAAAAGAACACATGCAATATGTGTTCATGTGGATCAATGACACTAGTGGATCAATGTGGTTTAGGAAAAGAACACATATGCAATGACACTAGTGGATCAATGTGGTTTTCGGAAAAGAACACATGCAATGACACTAGTGGATCAATGTGGTTTTAGGATAAAAGAACACATGCAATGACTCTAGTGGATCCATGTCTGGAATCATGGTCATAGAGACCAAAAGAACATAGGAAAGCAGCTTCAGGATTGCATGTTCCACTAGTGTGGCAGAAGTTGCATTAGAGAATCCACTAGAGTGTGTGTGGTCATGTCGACCAATATGATTTAGGAAAAGAACACATGCAATATGTGGTCGTGTGGATCTATGACACTAGTGGATCAATGTGGTTTTCGGAAAAGAACACATGAAATATGTGGTTATGTGGATCAATGACACTAGTGGATCAATGTGGTTTTTGGAAAAGAACGCACATTCAATGACACTAGTGGATCAATGTGGTTTTAGGAAAAAACCACATCATGCAATGAAACTAGTGGATCAATGTGGTTTTAGGAAAAAATACACCGGCAATATGTGTTCATGTGGATCAATGACACTAGTGGATCAATGTAGTTTTAGGAAAAGAACACCCATGCAATGACACTTGTGGATTAGTGGTTTTAGGAAAAAAACACATCATGCAATGACACTAGTGGATCAATGTGGTTTTAGGAAAAGAACACATGCAATGACACTAGTGGATCAATGTGGTTTTAGGATAACAGAACACATGCAATGACTCTAGTGGATCCATGTGCCAAACCATGTTTAGAGAGACCAAGAACACATAGGAAAGCAGCTTCCACATTGCATGTTGCACTAGTGTGGCAGAAGTTGCATCATAGAATCCACTTGAGTGTGTGTGGTAATGGGGATCAATGTGGTTTTTGGTAAAGAACACGTGCAATATGTGTTCATGTGGATCAATGAAACTAGTGGATCAATGTGGTTTAGGAATATAACACGCATGGAATGACACTATTGGATCAATATGGTTTTAGGAAAAGAACACATGCAATGACACTAGTGGATCTATGAGGTTTTAGGAAAAGAACACATGCAATGACTCTAGTGAATCTGTGTGGTTTTATGAAAAAACACACATGCCATATGTGTTCACGTGGATCAATGACACTAGTGGATCAATGTGGTTTAGGAAAAGAACACACATGCAATGACACTAGTGGATCAATGTGGTTTTAGGAAAAGAACACATGCAACGACACTAGTGGATCAATGTGGTTTTAGGATAGAAGAACACATGCAATGACTCTAGTGGATCCATGTGCCAAACCATGTTTAGAGAGACCAAGAACACATAGGAAAGCAGCTTCCACATTGCATGTTGCACTAGTGTGGCAGAAGTTGCATCATAGAATCCACTTGAGTGTGTGTGGTAATGGGGATCAATGTGGTTTTTGGTAAAGAACACATGCAATATGTGTTCATGTGGATCAATGAAACTAGTGGATCAATGTGGTTTAGGAAAAGAACACATGCAATGAAACTAGTGGATCAATGACTCTAGTGGATCCATATATCAAACCATGGCCAGAGAGACCAAAAACACATACGAAAGCAGCTTCAACATTGCATGTTGCACTAGTGTGGCAGAAGTTGCATCATCAAAGAATCCACTAGAGTGTGTGTGGTCATGTGGACCAATGTGGCTTAGGAAAAGACCACATGCAATATGTGGTTATGTGGATCAATGACACTAGTGGATCAAAGTGGTTTTAGGAAAAGAACACATACAATATGTGGTCATGTGGATCAATGAAACTAGTGGATGAATGTGGTTTTAGGAAAAGAACTTATGCAATGACACTAGTGGATCAAATTTGGTTGTAGGAAAAGAACACATCCAATGAGGTTTTAGGAAAAGAACACATGCGATGACACTAGTGGATCAATGTGGTTTTAGGAAAAGAACACATGCAATTACACTAGTGGATCAATGCTGTTTTAGGATAAACGAACACATGAAATGAATCTAGTGGATCCATGTGTAAAACCATGGTCACAGAGACGAAAAACACATATGAAAGGGTCTTCCACATTGCATGTTGCACTAGTGTGGCAGAAGTTGCATCATAGAATCCACTAGAGTGTGTGTGGTCAATGTGGATCAATGTGGTTTTAGGAAAAGAACACATGCAATATTTGGTCTTGTGAGTCAATGACAGTCGTGGATCAATGTGATTTTAGGAAAAGAACACATGCAATATGTGTTCATGTGGATCAAAGACACTAGTGGATCAATGTGGTTTAGGAAAAGAACACACATGCAATGACACTAGTGGATCAATGTGGTTTCAGGAAAAGAACACATGAAATGACACTAGTGGATCATTGTGGTTTTAGGATAAGAGAACCCATGCAATTACTCTAGTGGATCCATGTGTCAAATCATGGTCACAGATACCAAAAACACATAGGAAAGCGGCTTCAAAATTGCATCTTTCACCAGTGTGGCAGAAGTTGCATCACATAATCCACTAGAGTGTGTGTGGTCATGTGGATCAATGTGATTTAGGAAAAGAACACATGCAATATGTGGTCGTGTGGATCAATGACACTAGTGGATCAATGTGGTTTTAGGAAAATAACACACATGCAATGACATTAGTGGATCAATGTGGTTTTAGAAAAAAAACACATCATGCAATGAAACAAGTGGATCAATGTGGTTTTAGGAATAAACACACATGCAATATGTCTTCATGTGGATCAATCACACTAGTGGATCAATGTGGTTTTAGGAAAATAAAACCCATGCAATGAAACTAGTGGTTCAGTGTGGTTTTTGGAAAAAATACATCATGCAAAGACACTAGTGGATCAATGTGGTTTTAGAAAAAAACAGTATGCAATGACACTAGTGTATCAATGTGGTTTTAGGAAAAGAACACATGCAATGACACTAGGGGATCAATGTGGTTTTAGGAAAAAACACATGCAATATGTGTTCATGTGGATGAATGAGACTAGTGGATCAATGTGGTTTAGGAAAAGAACACACATGCAATGACACTAGTGGATCAATGTGGTTTTAGGAAAAGAACACATGCAACGACACTAGTGGATCAATGTGGTTTTAGGATAGAAGAACACATGCAATGACTCTAGTGGATCCATGTGCCAAACCATGTTTAGAGAGACCAAGAACACATAGGAAAGCAGCTTCCACATTGCATGTTGCACTAGTGTGGCAGAAGTTGCATCATAGAATCCACTTGAGTGTGTGTGGTAATGGGGATCAATGTGGTTTTTGGTAAAGAACACATGCAATATGTGTTCATGTGGATCAATGAAACTAGTGGATCAATGTGGTTTAGGAATATAACACGCATGGAATGACACTATTGGATCAATATGGTTTTAGGAAAAGAACACATGCAATGACACTAGTGGATCTATGAGGTTTTAGGAAAAGAACACATGCAATGACTCTAGTGAATCCGTGTGGTTTTGTGAAAAAACACACATGCCATATGTGTTCACGTGGATCAATGACACTAGTGGATCAATGTGGTTTAGGAAAAGAACACACATGCAATGACACTAGTGGATCAATGTGGTTTTAGGAAAAGAACACATGGAATGACACTGGTGGATCAATGTGGTTTTACGATAAAAGAACACATGCAATGACTCTAGTGGAGCCATATATCAAACCATGGCCAGAGACACCAAAAACACATACGAAAGCAGCTTCAACATTGCATGTTGCACTAGTGTGGCAGAAGTTGCATCATCAAAGAATCCACTAGAGTGTGTGTGGTCATGTGGATCAATGTGGCTTAGGAAAAGACCACATGCAATATGTGGTTATGTGGATCAATGACACTAGTGGATCAAAGTGGTTTTAGGAAAAGAACACATACAATATGTGGTCATGTTGATCAATGAAACTAGTGGATGAATGTGGTTTTAGGAAAAGAACTTATGCAATGACACTAGTGGATCAAATTTGGTTGTAGGAAAAGAACACATGCAATGAGGTTTTAGGAAAAGAACACATGCGATGACACTAGTGGATCAATGTGGTTTTAGGAAAAGAACACATGCAATTACACTAGTGGATCAATGCTGTATTAGGATAAACGAACACATGAAATGAATCTAGTGGATCCATGTGTAAAACCATGGTCACAGAGACGAAAAACACATATGAAAGGGTCTTCCACATTGCATGTTGCACTAGTGTGGCAGAAGTTGCATCATAGAATCCACTGGAGTGTGTGTGGTCATGTGGATCAATGTGGTTTTAGGAAAAGAACACATGCAATATTTGGTCTTGTCAGTCAATGACAATCGTGGATCAATGTGATTTTAGGAAAAGAACACATGCAATATGTGTTCATGTGGATCAAAAACACTAGTGGATCAATGTGGTTTAGGAAAAGAACACACATGCAATGACACTAGTGGATCAATGTGGTTTCAGGAAAAGAACACATGAAATGACACTAGTGGATCATTGTGGTTTTAGGATAAGAGAACCCATGCAATTACTCTAGTGGATCCATGTGTCAAATCATGGTCACAGATCCCAAAAACACATAGGAAAGCGGCTTCAAAATTGCATCTTTCACCAGTGTGGCAGAAGTTGCATCACATAATCCACTAGAGTGTGTGTGGTCATGTGGATCAATGTGATTTAGGAAAAGAACACATGCAATATGTGGTCGTGTGGATCAATGACACTAGTGGATCAATGTGGTTTTAGGAAAATAACACACATGCAATGACATTAGTGGATCAATGTGGTTTTAGAAAAAAACACATCATGCAATGAAACAAGTGGATCAATGTGGTTTTAGGAATAAACACACATGCAATATGTGTTCATGTGGATCAATCACACTAGTGGATCAATGTGGTTTTAGGAAAATAAAACCCATGCAATGAAACTAGTGGTTCAGTGTGGTTTTAGGAAAAAATACATCATGCAAAGACACTAGTGGATCAATGTGGTTTTAGAAAAAAACAGCATGCAATGACACTAGTGTATCAATGTGGTTTTAGGAAAAGAACACATGCAATGACACTAGTGGATCAATGTGGTTTTAGGAAAAAACACATGCAGTATGTGCTCATGTGGATGAATGAGACTAGTGGATAAATGTGGTTTAGGAAAAGAATACACATGCAATGACACTAGTGAATCAATGTGGTTTTAGGAAAAGAACACATGCAATGACACTAGTGGATCAATGTGGTTTTAGGATAGAAGAACACATGCAATGACTCTAGTGTATCCATGTGCCAAACCATGTTCAGAGAGATGAAAAACACATAGGAAAGCAGCTTCCACATTGCATGTTGCACTAGTGTGGCAGAAGTTGCATCATAGAATCCACTTGAGTGTGTGTGGTCATGTGGATCAATGTGGTTTAGGAAAATAATACATGCAATATTTGGTCACGTGGATCAATGACACTAGTGGATTAATGTGGTTTTAGGAAAAGAACACATGCAATATGTGGTCATGTGGATCAATGACACTAGTTGATCAATGTGGTTTTAGGAAAAGAACGCACATGCAATGACACTAGTGGATCGATGTGATTTTAGGAAAAAACACATCATGCAATGACACTAGTGGCTAAATGTGGTTTTAGGAAAAGAACACATGCAATGACTCTAATGGATCCATGTGTCAAACCATGGTCAGAGAGACCAAAAACACAAAGAAAAGCAGCTTCAACATTGCATGTTGTACAAGTGAGGCAGAAGGTGCATCACAAGTTCCACTAGAGTGTGTCTGGTCATGTCGATCAATGTGGTTTTAGGAAAAGAACATATGCAGTGTGGTCATGTGGATCAATGACACTAGTGGATCAATGTGGTTTAGGAAAAGAACAGACAAGCAACGACACTACTGGATCAATGTGGTTTTAGGAAAAGAACACATGCACTTAAACTATTGGATCAATGTGGTTTTATTTGGATAAAAGAACACATGAAATGACACTAGTGGATGCATGTGTCAAACCATGGTCACAGAAACCAAAAACACATAGGAAAGAAGCTTCCACATTGCATGTTGCACCAATGTGGTAGAAGTTGCATCACAGATTCCACTAGAGTGTGTGTGGTCATGTAGATCAATGTGGTTTGAGGAAAATACATGCAATATGTGGTCATGTGGATCAATGACACTAGTGGATCAATGTTGTTTTCGGAAAAGAACACATGTAATATGTGGTCATGTGGATCAATGAAACTAGTGGATAATTGTAGTTTAGGAAAAGAACACACGTGCAATGACACTAGTGGATCTATGTTGTTTTAGGAAAAGAACACATGCAATGACTCTAGTGGATCCATGTGTCAAACCATGGTCATAGACACCAAAAACACATAGGAAAGCAGCTTCAACATTGCATGTTGCACCAGTGTGGTAGAAGTTGTATCATTGAATCAACTGGAGTGTCTGTGGTCATGTGCATCAATGTGGTTTAGGAAAAAACATGCAATATATGGTCATGTCGATCAATGACACTAGTGGATCAATGCGGTTTTAGGAAAAGAACACACATGCAATATGTGTTTATGTGGATCGATGACACTTGTGGATCAATGTGGTTTAGGAAAAGAACACATATGCAATCACTACAAGAAAAGTTGTCTTTTACAACGGATGATCTTCGTGTTTGAAGGCCCATTTTTCATGGTCAAAAAGTCTTCCGTGACGGATGGCCTTTGTGGTAAAATCCCCATCACAAATGAATTAACCACACTTTTTTGACCGTGGTGGATCGCACCTTTCAGCCACAAAAACTTGTTCCGTCGTAGATCTAATCGCTAGCCCCGTTGACTGCTGACGTCATGCAAACTACCACGTGGCAGCTGCCGTTAGCTTCTGGGTACCGCTGTTAATGGTCACAGAAAGCATGGCAGAAGCCAGGCTTAGCCATGTCCTGCTAAATACTAACTGGACCGGCCCATGAGGTGAGCCCAATAATAAGATGGTCGTTACTGTTTTGTCCTACACTACTTGAAATGGGCCCAATAGTGCATCCAGCGGTGGCCCCTGAACTTTTAGGCCCGATTTTGTTTCGGCCTCTAGAAGGGCCATGTTGGTCCAATACTGTGCGGCCCATTAGCAGCCTATGCCAAGTCGCTCTTGTACACTTAAGACTAGCGGTCATCCCATCACTATTATCGCAGCCCATCGTGGGCCTCCTACTAATGGCCTTTCCTTGAGATGGTCTGTTACTGTTCTGGCCTTTTACTGTTCCGGCCGTTAACTGTTCAAACCCACAACTGGCCTGTTACTGTTCTAGCCAGGTAAATTTGTCGGCCTTTCCTTGAGATGGTCTGTTACTGTTCTGGCCGTTAACTGTTCAGGCCCACAACTGGCCTGTTACTGTTCTAGCCTGTTAACTATTCAGGCCCGCGTCTGGAAATTTCTCGGGCCGTACTGTTTAGGCTTGTTATTGTTCTGTCCTTTTACAGTTGTGGCCCTTTACTATTGAGGCCCGCTACTATTTTGGCATGTTACTGTTCTACCATTTTATAGTTTCTTGCTTGTTACTACAATGGGTTGTTTCTGTTCTGGCCTACTACTACTCCGGCCTGCTACTATTATGGCCTATTACTGTTATGGCATGTTACTATTATAGCCTGTTACTTTTACAACAAGTTACTGGTCTGGCATGTTGCCACATGTGGGTCAGCCCATTACCTTCATGACCTTTTATAGTTTTGGCCTTTCTGAAGCCCATGCCAATATCATAAAACATGTACAATAAGCCAATATTTTTTACTGTTCATCATCGGCCGAATATAGGATGGGGCAATAACAAAGCACGGTATTGTTCCCTAATTGACCTGCCTGGCATAGTTACCGTAACGACTATCGCCATGTGTTGACAGCGTCAAGTAAATGCCTACATGGCCTATGCGAGTTATCTAGATATTACATCAGGTGCAAAGTTCTTAAAACTATTACATATTATCAACTCAAGGGAAAGAAAAATCGGCATTTCAGTTGACAATAAAGTTGATACCAGAGTCCTCAATTTTCTTTCTCAATCGAGCACCTCCATCTTCCTTTGAGCGTCACATCTACATTGGAGGAGACATGATCTTGCAACCCCCTCTTTGGTGCTGATAGCAATAATTGCAGTCTGAAACTAAGTAATAACAAGTTAATACATCAAACAAGACAAACTACTCATTTGACTGATATGACAGGAGCTATGAAATGGAGTTTACAACTGGTCAATGGTTCAATTATTGACCAACACGTCAAACAAATAGGACAAGCAAGCACGCATTAAACAAGTGCGCCTACCGTGAAAAGAGCAATCCAAAAAATGTGTCTGTGCGGCTTAGAATTTCAGCAAATATAAACAAGCTAGGTCATTGCAACAAATATATATGGAAGCAGTTCTATACCCTAAAATGCAAGAGACGTTCGGTGACTCGGAATTTGCGTTGAGCCACAACATGGCATGTAGTTACTGTCATAGCGAAGAATGAACTAGATAGAAATTATAACCGCATCATATGAGAACTTGTAGAGGAGGAATGCAAACCACGAATAAACTATATATTGTAGAGGATAGTTACGTCGTGTCTTAGGACGAACCAGACACAAAACTAGATGCGAGATATAATGGCGTCGCTCGTGAACCTGTAGAATAGGACAAACAAGCAGTAGACAAGTGTGCCTCGAATGAAATGAGCAATTAAACAAAGTTTTTCTTAGAATTTCAGCAAATACAAACAACAAGGTTATTTCAGCAAATATATATGGAAGCAGTGGCATCTCCTGGAATGCATAGAGTTGTTGGGTGACTCAGAATTTGCGGTGAGCTACACAATGGCATGTAGTTACTGTCATAGCTAAGAATCAACCAGATAGAAATTATAATGGCTTCATAAGAGAACTTATAGAGAAGGAATGCAAACCACGAGTGAACTACATTGTAGAGGACAGTTATGCCATCACTCAGGACAAACCAGCACTAGATAAGGAAGTAATGGCATCCCTTGTGAACCTGTAGAATAGGCTATGCAAACCAACATGTTCATTTTTCCATTTTGAGCTATATGCAAGAAAAAGAAAATAGTTAGTGATGTAGCTTTTGAAGAACCAGATGGCAACAACAAAATTATAATCGAATTAGTACAAAGAGTTTAAACAGCTACTACAGGATAGTAGAACGATGCCAAGGAGAAAATAATCGCAGGAACTTATCTCAGGAAGAACCAGATAGATTCAGCAACTGTAGAGCAGGGGATCCTCACTAATATTTTCCACTGACTTCAGATTTTGCAAGAATTACACAGTACCAGGCAATTACTATTGTATGGAGTAGCTAAGAACATGTGCATGACAAAATAACTGACATGTTCATGACTTGAAATTTGTAGAGCAACGAATGCAAACCAACATGTCTAATGACTTTGTATGTACTAGCACGAAGAACAGGCATGCCCAGTGACTTGTATGTACGAGCAAGATTACAAAAGTGCAGTTCACTGCGATAGGCTTGAACCTGCTATACTGCTGAAAAAACAAAAACGGGTTGGAGATTTTGTTAACCTTGGTCGGAGAGGTGTCTAAGCATCATCGGTACCGTGCGGGTGACGTCCAGTTCATCGAGGGTGTTGCGGTTGTGGTGGCTATTGGCATCGGGGAAGCCGATCTTGGGCGATCAATGCCGCCTTGCGCATGGTGCAAGAGAGCATCGTTGAGGCAGATCTAGTGTAGTGAATGGTGACGGTCGAGCTGTTGGTCTAGAGCGGTGGACATGGAACTCCTTGAACTATATCACGTCGGATGAACACCAGTGAAGCGGATCCGGTACGGCTTGGTAGCTTTTGGCGGCCGGGAAGCAAAGCTTGGGTGGTCGATGACACCATGAGCACGGTGAACGACACCGCAGCTCCAATGAAGTGGGAGAGAGACCCGGTGAACCAAATCTGGTGAGTGAGCATCGGTGAAGCGGCTCCACAGCGGTGCACGAGACCGCAGCTCAAGCCGCTTTGGCCATCATGGAATTTCCGTTGGCCGGTGCGCGTGGTGGTCGTGGAGGTGAGGGCGTGGGAGAGAGGGGGCTCGGATTTTTCGAAGGACCATCGGGAAAATCTGAGTGAATCGGGACTAAGGAGGCAAACAGAAATATAAATATGATTGTGCCCCAAAGCTAGCGACTTTAGCTGGCCCATAGGGCTTCAGAACAATGGGTAGAATGGGAATTTTGAAGTCAAAAGTTTTTGAAATGGAGGGGCACAAAATGCTTCAAGATCGGTGTGTGATTTTGTCACTTGATTGAGATTTTGAATTTGGCACCATCCATCTAATAATAATATAAAAATAGTACTGCCCTAGTGGGATATTTTTCCTCAAAGTTTTTGAAATTAAGGGGCGGAAATGCTTCAAATTCAATGTATGGTTTAGCCGCTCGATTGAGATTTTGAATTTGACAAGTGCCTGTCTGATAATAATACAAAAATGGTATTCCCCTGGTGGGAGCTTTTGCAACGTAGGGGTGGGAAATGCTTCAAAGTAGGTGTGCGGTGTTGCCGCTCGATTGAGATTTTGAATTTGACTACTGCCCATATAATAATAATACAAAAATGGTCCTCCCCGGTGGGAGATTTTGCCTCAAAGTTCTTGAAACGGAGGGGCGGGAAATGCTTCAAAGTGGGTGTGTGGTTTAGCCGCTTGATTTAGATTTTGAATTTGGCTAGCGTCCATCTAATAATAATAATATAAAAATGGTACTCCTCCAGTGGGAGATATTGGCTCAAAGTTTTTGAAAAGGTTAGGCGGGAAATGCTTTGAAGTCGGTGTGTGTGATTTTGCCGCTCGATTGAGATTTTGAATTTTGCTAGCGTCCATGTACTACTAGTAGTAGTAGTAAAAAAGGTGCTAGAACATACGGCTATCTGGTCAGGAATTCATGGCCGGGAGTTATATCAACTGATCATCCATATAACTACACTTGAGGTACTCCCCGTGTTCGGTATTACTAGGATGGAGTTGTACTAGTTTGGAGAATTAACTTCACCTATTCACTTTCTTGCTTTTTATTGCATGCCGTAGTAATCCTAAAATCCAGCCAATGCAACTGGCCACCGCATCTTATTAAAAACATGCAAGCCAATGGATGCACTTCCGTTTTAACCACATGATCGGCCAGGAGCATTATAGGACGTGGTGGTTCATATTTTTCGGTCAACTAGAGGACTAATTGAGCAAAACTAGGAGCATTAATTGGTACCCTTACCTAGCAATCGAGTTGTAAAATAATTAAGAGGTTTATACACCTTTAGTCCCACATCTCGCTCCGCAAGAGCGTTTTAGTCCCACATACTGAAAAATGAGCAATACTAGTCCCTCAACATGTATCTCGAGAGCATTTTAGTCCAATTTAATTGAATTTCAGTAAATTTGACTTTATTTGTCCACAAATGACGTTGATTTTTTTAAATGACCCCTTTATATAATTTTATGTCATTTGTGTTCCTATGCGGACTGTCAAGTGGACCACCTGTTAGTAGACGTACAAATAAAATAGTTAAATATCTAAGAGGAGAATGGATTTGAACTTAACACTTTTGTACAATGATACACACCCACAAGCCACTATTCCTGTAGATGCTAGTTGTTTCTCCTGTCAGACGAGGAGTACTTGAGAGGACGTAATTATGCTAGACGAGGAGTACTTGGGAGGATGAAATTATTTATACAATAAAAAAGGACACACGAACGCAAAAATGCTCACGTCTATTGCTAGTATAATCTTGTGCATCTGTACCGAAACATTTTGTCATGTGCATGTTGGCACGGTCCATAATATCTATTGTATAGCTTAGTCGCTAACCTAGTAGCTAGCTGAAGTGTCTAGAATAAACTTGAGTATTTTTATTTGCAAAAATGAAAAGGAATAAACTTCAGTTGTAATTGTAGCCTAGAACACAAATTATTTTGAATTGAGAATTTGCATCTTATTTTTAGTTTTTTTCACATCTTCGGAACACAAATTTTTGAATATCCAAAATAAAGAACAAATCATCCACAACGCTCTTCAGTTAATCATTTCTTTGTGCATGCTGTAGTGGCAAGGCTGATTTCTTTAGTAGCGCATGTAATCAGTTTGATACGCTACAATGCATTGGTAGTTTTCTTATTTGTTTTCCTTTTCAAATCCGCCTGTCAGGTCGTACCAAGGTCACAACTGGTAGGGAGAAAATACATAGGGGTCATTTTGCAAAAATTATGATGCCACATGTCAGTTCCAGAATGAGTTATGATGAATTCGGACAAAATCACAAAAATTCGATTGAATTGGAGTAAAATGCTCCCGGTTACAAGTTGTGGGTCTAGTGTTGCTCACTTTGCAAGATGTGGGACTAAAACGCTCCCACAGTGTAAGTTGTGGGACTGAAAACGTATATACATCAATAATTAACGACCTTGCTATTGAGAGAACATGTGGTTTTTAGCTCCACGGAACATACACACCATCCGGCCATATGGTGACCACCCAATATCACAGCAAAAAAGAGAAACTGAAAAATGGAAAATGCCATGCAAACATGAAAAATGCCATGCGTTTGAGTGCGCCCTGAGGGACCAGGGAGCGCACGTTTTCTCCTTAGATTTTGGGATAATTCAATACAATGAGGTTATGATACTACTACTACTACTACTACTACTAGTCTCATCCTACACCTACACATTCGCGTGCTCTCAGGAGTCGTATGCTGGTGTGCACGACCGTTATCATGTAATTAGTGCGCGTGCCCGTGCCAGTTTGATGAAACGGGCTTCCTGTTACTGTGTGCATGCCGTCGTCTCGTTTCCACACGATTCGCTTGGCTTTCCTAGGCCTTGGTTTAAATGTGTGTCGCTAGAACCGCTTCCTGTGTGAGTCGATGGGACCAAGGCCACACGAACACCATCATCCATGGCCGGCAAGAAGCAGGAGGACTCGCCATGGGCTGGTCTCCCTGAGGGACTCGTCTAGAAGATATGTGACATCTTCCTTTCGATGGACGACTTTGACTACTATGCCGCCTTCTGAGTAGTCTGCAGCGCCTGGCGCGGCTTGACGGAGGAGAGCTTCATGCTAGCCAACTAGATTGTTCCAGAGCACCAGTTGTTGGAGGAGTATCGGGTAGATGATACCGCCATCATGCTGCTGAACGTGAGAACTGGCCGCCACCTTGAGAAGAAGATTAGATGGGTTATTTGTAGGTACTTTCTTTATATTCATATGTATATACGGGATCCTTTTTTGCATTCACATCCTATACTATATGTTTTTCAAGTTCTGTCTCTTCGTCCACTTGTTTCCCAGGGTTTTTCTCCACGGCTTACCTTGATTGAATTTCAGTTTGTTTACCTTGACTGAATCTCTATTTCTCCTCTCTCTCTCTCTCTCTCAGGTACTTTTATGTTGGTAGCACAACCGGCAGCCTCCTTGTACTTGGACAGAGGGTGCAGCCGTACAAGACCCGGTTATACAACCCCTTCTCGGGCGCTATCAAGCGCCTAAGGGAGGAGATACTGACTGATCGGGTGGCTTCTATCGTTGTGACGATGTTCCTCTTGTTGATGGTGTTTATAGCACACCATTAGAACACCACCATTCGGTGGGCAGATGAGATCACAGAGGAAGGGAGTGGCCTGGTCTTTGGTGAAGGGTGGTACTCGCTGTATGACTTCACGGAACTCCGGAGCATGACTTCTTATGCCGGTGATGTTTTTGTCCCAGACAAATACTGGTCTGTCCTCTTGACTATGTTTGATCTTGCTCATGGAGATGTCCAGCTACAATGCTCCGCATGAACCCTAGAGATGCATCCCACCGTTGCAGGCACTGTTCTGGGCTACCAGTTTCCATAGAATCATTTTTACCTCGTCGAGTCCGACGGGGAGTTTATGTTCGTTTTGAGTGGACCGGTCTACAGCAGCATCATAAGTTGATACCCAGAACCGTGTCCTTCAGCCGGTCAGAGGCATCATAAGTTGTGCTCTCTTCGTTGCTAAAAATCGGTGTGTCTACATCGACAGCGCCAGGGTACCCACGGTGTAGGCCGGCAGCATATACTATGCGGACCTATCGGGGATTAGATCTTACAACTTTGAGGATCTTGCGTGGGAAGAGGAGCCAAGGGTTGTATGTGGGTATGGAGTAGGAGGATTATGGATCAATGACCGTCCTTTCGAACTCGACCGATTGCTGGGGGAGTATTGCAGAATCGTCGAGAATTCTAAGCTGCAGATGGTGCCGCCTTATGGCGAGGATGGTACCACCCACTACGATTACTACGACGGTTATCCGTCAGATTGATGGATTGGGTGGGTCTGCTCCTGATGTATTCTCTTCAGGTTAGCTCTTTATGTGTTCACTTTGTTGAGTGAACGTCTATGAATTTTGCAAGTTCTATGGTGCCCGTGTAATAGAATGGATGTTCTCCCTGTTCCAGTAGATCGTGTGTTGTACCTCTTACAATTTCAGTGTTTTTTCATGCGCGTGTAGTAATTCTGACAGAAGCTCAGTTTGTAACAATCCTCAAACAACTTACAACTACACATTACAGTAGAATATTACAATCCTCGGTAATCTTGATAGTAATAAAATGAAGCATAAAAGTTGCATCAGAGTCTAGACAACTAAAAAAACACCATAGTTGGTGTTCCAGAAAAGGTCTCAATGGAGCTTGCATCGCGAGACATGTAACAACTGGCTTCCCATGAGAGCTGCAGATGAGATAATTAAGTATGTTCTGCATCAAAGCTTGCCTGTTTTTCAATTCATATAAGTATTTGCGTGCTATGGAGTTTACTGAATCTATTTTGTTGGCTTCTTTCTCAACAATATAATGAGCATCTTGGAGAGCATGCTCAAATAATCTTTCGGCTGGAAGAAGAGGATCAGTCGAAGAGGTGTGCCATGACCAATAGGTATTTTCACTGCTGTTGTGTGAAACAAAATCTAGACATGGAGAAGCGGGTCTTTGTTTGGCCATGAATTTGAAAGGGTGTGCCATTTGTAGCCTGAAACAAACACAAAACAAGTTATAACAACATTACCATCCAATCACACCACCATGAATTTGAAAGGGATTTTTATTTTCGTGCCCTACTCAATTTTCCCCAGCCGCTTAGTTTTTCCTCACTTTTCCCTTCCCTCCATTCTGAAACCCTCACAGGCGCTCGGACGGGGAGAGGCCGTCAGGTCAAAGGCTTGACCGTTACATGTTGATAGGTGGGACCGCGTTGGGGCGGGTCCTGCGTTGAGCTTTACGTTACGTCGCCTCGACCGTTACATGCTGACGGGTGGGGCCATGTTGGGATGGGTCCTGCATACGTGGTGAATGGTGGGGCTGCGTTGGGACGGGTCTTGCATACGTGGTGAAGGGTGGGGCCGCATGGAGACACGTCAGACCAGCAATTCTCACTCCGAGCCTAGAACAACTCATACACCGCCCCTCCGCTCCCCCACCGTCGTGCCCTCCTACCTCAGAGCACCTCCTACCTTATGTGATCCTAGGCCCCCGAGCCACCCCCTCGCCCTAGCCATGGAGCCTACTCCAGCTCTGCTTCCTCCCCCGCTAGATCTACCCCTTTCGTGAAACAGTATACGACGTCGGCAGGTGTACCGGTCCTCCCCATCAAGCGCGGAGAAGATTGGGTGGAATCGGAGGGATCTAACGTAGGGATTCCATCTGGATAAGTATCGTTTCCCTTTGTGGATTGATTATAGGAAGTAATTGAGTGCGAATCACCGATGCTCAGCTAATTGCCTTGCTTTTCGAATAGGATTGATCCAGCGCTAGCATTTCAGCTGGCGGTTAAACTGGATACTAGCGTAAATCGTGGTTGTGAATGGTATCTATCTGGATTTTACTTCCCTGCGGTGGTTGCAACCTCCATAACTCTCAGAGTTTTGAAAGATAAAATATATTCTTAATTCCCCTAGAGCAATGGAGATTCAGTTGATTTGCAATATTTCAACATTAGCGAGCAAAGATTTCTCCCACTTACTAGCAAAGCTGATCTGGTAATGCTTTTCTCTTTGAATGCCGTCGAACGTTTTGGTCGAAATTCGTCTCCATGTGCAAGCTAAAGTTGAACACACGAGAAAGAGGGCCAAAGCATCATCTGGTGGCTAGGCATCATCAGGTGGCCGGACATCATGTGTCACTACTATCTCTACTAATAGTGTGTGCCCATGTGCTCCTTGTAGGTCCACAACAATACCATCTGTTCGTAGTGCGAGTGTAAGCCAAATTGCTCGTGCGGCCGATATGGAGGACGAAGCAGTGCCTGTTAGGGGAGCGCCTCCACTTGATGATGAGGATGAGTTCATGTTTCCTGAATTGTAGATATATTCTGTAAACAGGCACTAGAGGATCAATACACTAAGGGATTGGCCCACGGTGCCAGATTTGATGACAGTGATTAATAAGAGAACAAGGAGAAAGTGGCAGTCTTGTTTTAGCCGAGTACGATGGTGAGTACTTGCCAGTAATTGAGTGGGACAAGATCGATCCTAAGATTTCAGAAGGCACCATATTTGAAACAATGCGGGACTGTCGTAATGCCCTTAATACATATTGCATCTACACCAATAATGATTATGTTGTTATTAAGAGTGATCCAGCAAGGTTCAGAGTGAAGTGCCCATATAAGAGGTGTAGGTGGAGGATGCATGCATCCACTATGCTTGGGAGCAGTTTGGTTCAGGTATTACAACCAGTTGTGTATTTTAGATCACTGTGTAGAATTTGTTAACTATACCTGGAATTTTCATTATGTTTCAGATAAAAGGTAACCGTTTTGAACATTCTTGCCACCTCAAGGGGGACAACCAAAGGACAAAACAAAACTAGCAAAGAGTAGGTGGTTGGTGGATGCAATCATGATTTGGATGATAAAAAACCCATCAGTTGGTGCAACAACGCTCATAAAAAAGTTTCTAATTTTTTTAATATTATAGTACCTTACATGAGGATGTTCTGTGCAAAGGAAATGGCTCTTGGTAGGATCAATGGTCCATGGAATGAAAGTTTTAAGTTGCTTTGCAACTTCAAAGCTGAAGTGGACATGGCTAGTCTAGGTAGTGTTGTACAGATAGATAGGCATACAGTTCAGTACAAAATAAGAGGGAAGACAATGGAGAAGGAGTGCTTTACAAAGGCTTTTGTTTGTTTCAATTCTTGTTGTCAAGGGTTTCTAGATGGTTGTATGCCTTATTTGGCCGTGGATGTAACAACTCTTCATGGCATATTTAAAGGACAACTTGTAGCTATTACTGCAGTTGATGGCCACAATTGGATGTTCCCTATTGCTTTTGGAGTTTTGGAGATTGAGTCATAGGAATTTTTTTGGAGAATTTGCGCGACATTATAGGTCATCCACCAGGACTTACTATCCACACGGATGCTTGCAAAGGTTTGGAGAAATCTATAGAAGTAGTATTCCCCGGAGTGGAGCATAGGGAATGTATGCGACACTTAGTGCAGAATTTATACTGGCAACATATGGCCAGCTTCATACACATGCAGTTTGAGGAAGCATCTGTATCATTTGGAAGTTTTGTATAAAAAAAACCTGCGGTGAAGTAGTACTTGGATACACATCATGGAATGGTGTGGTCAAGAAGCCAATTCAATCAAATTTGCAAGGTACACTATGTGACAAGTAACCTTGTAGATAGTTTCAATGCAAAGGTCAAGTCATTGAAAGGGCTTATGCTATGGCAAATATTTGATAAGATTAGGCAGATAACCATGATAAAGATCGATTTGCGTCAAAGAATTGCATCAACAGTATATGCTGGCCATCTCATCCTCCCATATTTGATTGAGGCTTTGTATGCCAGGGCAAAACAATTGAAGATGAAATGCATTAGAAGAGGAATGGATGATGAGGTAACATACACTGACAGTAAAGATAGGCAATGGTGGTATCCAGCAAGTTTGGTTGATAGGACATGCCATTGCAGGCAATGGCAGCTCCGTGGGAAACACTACATACATGCATTGTTTTTCATGGGTGTTCTAGGAGGTGAATAGGGTGAAGTTGATCAGTACGTGTCGGAGTATTTCTCTGTTGTCAAATTTAGGGCAGCATATTGCTAGAATGTTCTAGCCTTGTTGGGAAAATACCAGTGGATGGAAGTGAATCCAGGCTTCAAGCTATACCCTCCAGTTTTTACTAGACCAGTAGATAGGCCAAGAAAGAATAGGATGAGAGCTAGTGCAGAGGGTGGTGCACTACCTCGGCGACGTAAGTGCAAACAATGTGGGATTCTAGGGCACATTGCTAGGCTTTGTAAAAATGATGGAATGGATGATCAGGCGGGAGCAACAAATGCTGATGAGAAGTATTTGAACTAGAGGAGAATGAAGCAATGGATACATTGTAGACTGAACCAACGGATCGAGAGGAGATTTAACTAAATACAGGGGAAACTGAACCAACTACAGGGGAGATTAAATTAGATACAGGTGAGATTAAACCAAATGCAGGGGAGATTGAAACAAATACAGGGGATATTGAACCAATGGATCGACAAGTGATTGAACCAAATGAAGCGGAGATTGCACCAAATAGATGGGAGATTGAATAAATTTATTCATTGGAAGTAGAGTTCGAAAGTAAAGGAGTTACACATGAAGAAATGATGCCAATTTTTTTGAACAGTAGAACCAATGAATCGAAACATGGTTGAACTAATTGTACGACAGACTGAAGCACTTGATTCATTGGATGTAGAGAAAAAGAACAAAGGGTACAAACAGAAGAAGCTGATGGTGGACTCCGAGAATATTCCAGCCAGGATCACCCGGAGCAAGGTGGTGAACTCCGAGAATATTCCAGCGAAAAACACTAGGAGCAAGAAAAAAATAAATTTGAATTATTAATCTAAATTTGTATGATGAATTTGAACTACTGTCAATGTTTGTATTTAATTCGAACTAGTGTGACGCTCACAAGTTTTTATGTTGGATAACCCCATAATGTATGTGTTATTGCAAGTTTCTATTGTCATCCACCTAGTTGCTTAGCACTTCTCAATTTTGCCCTTGACATGTGGTCAACACATGGGGTTTAGCTAGTTCATGGCTTAAAACATAGCAAACATTGACCAATTGATCCAAAACTTGGCGCACTTGTGTATCCTGGATTGATTTACCATATGAAATTGGAAATTTTGGATTTACTTACAACCACCTTTTTCTTTTTCTAAGTGATTAAATTCAAATAAATGGTTTTAGGGTTAGTTTAATTCAAAAAATAAGTCAAAACATAGTGCAACCTTCACATGGAGTCTTGTTATGTTACCTACAACCTAGCATGAATAATAAAGGAAAAGAAAATAAAGAGAAATGGACTTCTCCCCTATACCACTTCTTAAATCCTTCTTGGAATGAGCTAATAGCTATGAACATGCATGGCTTTGTACTTAGTCAACCTCCAAAATAACCCATCCCAAAACATACTTTGTCTAAATGAGGCCAAATTTGGTAAACTTGTGTATCTTTGAGTTGCAAACAATATAATGTCGGCCAAGATAGATTATTTTGTTCCAATAACACATTTTCCATTTGTTATGCCAAAAGCTTGAATTTCCCTTAGTCATTTTTTTATCTGAGCGCCCTTGTTTTCCTTAGCTCTACTCGGTTTTCCCCTCCCGCTAAAATTTTCCTCTGTTTTCCCCTCCCGCTAAAGTTTTCCACAGTTTTCCTCACTTTCCCCTCTCTCATGTCTCGGTTTGGCTGCGCTCTGATTGGTCGAGATGTATGTCACACGGATCTTGGCCAACCACCGTTGGATAATTCATGATCCAACGGGCTAGAGGTCTCTCTCTCCCGATGGGTGCAGCTAACCTTGTACGGTGAGGAGAGCCCGACATGATGGATGTCTGTCCCTCCCTATACCTCACACACGTATACTAGCCGCATCAACTAGCGCTCAGTTTGGCTGCGCTCTGATTGGTCGATATGTATGTCACAGGGATCTTGGCCAACCACCATTGGATACATCATGATCCCACGGGCTGGAGGTATCTCTCTCCCGTTGGGCTACAGAGAGGAGAGCCTGATGGGCTGGATGTCTCTCCCTCCCTTTCCCTTATTCACGTATACTAGCCGCATTTTCCTCTCCTCCTATCAACGTATGGCGGAACGGCAGTCCGAATAGCGTGCGGCAGCGCGGATCTAAGCGTGGCGATCCGAACGGCATGCAGCGGCGTGGCTCCATGCGAGGCAGTCTGAACAGCGTGCGACAGCGTGGACCTACTGGTGCGGGTCAGAACGGTTTGCGGCGGCGCGGATCTAAGCGCGGCTGCTAGAACGGCGTGCTATGGTGAGGATCTAACCGTCTGAAATTCCTGTCTCTGTTTGTCTCACTTTCGTTCACATCCTCATATCCGTTGTTGATGAAAGACACTGATGGAAGCCATCATCCGCAACATCAGTGTGACGGCGGTGGTGCCGACAGTGGTCATCGATGCAAAGACGATTCAATCCATCATCCGCAACATCACTGTGATGGCTCATATCAAGCCCTCGTGAACCGAAGCTGTGGGAGCAGGCCACGGCCATGGCTGGCACGTCGAGGTGCACTTCAATAGTGAAGGCACACTTTTCTCATACTTATTGGAGTACACATACGGTGGGGAGGGCGGCTAGCTCACTGTCCAATTAAAATTGGGACAAATTTAAGCCCAATTTGAACCAAAATTCGGTGACTTAATATATATGTATGATTTGAATAAATTTGACATGTATTTGAGTTGTGAGATTAGTGTATATGCTCTAAAGCTGATTCATAAGTAGTAGTACTTTCTTTGACAATCTCTGGTGGCCTTGTATAAATTTGATCGAAATATGTATGATTTGAATCAAATTGATATGTATTTGAGCAGTGAGGACGGTGGATATGCTCTAAAGTTGATTCATCAGTAGTACTCCCTCCGATCCAAATTAGTTGATTTAGATTTGTCTAGATTCGATTTTATCTTGATGAATTTGAGTGAACAAACTTGGATTGATAATCTCAGACACTAATTTGGAACGGGGAATGGATCCTGCCACCAACGCTACAACTCTACATGGTAGCCACGATGGCACCGATGGAACAGTCAAAACTAATAGGCCCCAACTTGACCCTCTAGGCATTTGGCACGCGAACTATGGGCAGCTAGATCCAATGGAAAGCAACTCAGGCCCTGCAATGCATTCTCTCAACAACTTTGGGACCGCTAGATACAATGACAAGCAACTCGAGCACCGCAATACATTCTCTCGACCACTTTGGGACCGCTAGATCCAATGGCACGCAACTCGGGAACCACAATGCGTTCTCTCGGCAGCTTTGGGACCGCAAAGTGACTAAATTAGAAGGAACTCACAACCATCTATTGAATAACAATTCTACTCTCTAAATTAGCTATCTATTCAAGTAATCATTACACGTGCAACCCTTCACCACAACCGCATACTGTAACTGCTAGGACGCAGATGACAACTACTAAGACTACCCACATGAATTTACTATTCTCTCCCCCCTCTTCACTTGAAGTTCATGTTTTAGATTTTCTACCACTTGATCAGATGCGGAAAGATCAGCCTTAGGTGTCAACTTCTCTTCGCGAATAAGCTCTGAATTCTTCCTCGACTGTATGCTTCAGCTCGAATATCAACATGTTTTTACGAGCTAATTCATCACCTAACTTTGGAACCATCTCCTCCAAATCCATCCTATGGCTAGAGCACTGGGTTAATTCATCTTGGTATGAAATGTACCTTGGATCATCGGCCTGCATAGCACAATGTAACCATCCCAAAACAAACCAAATTGGAATCAGTACGACAGTCCATGTCAGCACTTCAAATTCAATGGTAGTACAAAGAGAAGGAGCTACATGCACTTCCGACGTGGTAGGAGAAGGAGAATGTGGCCACGACATGATCAATTCCCCACCTTCACCGGTGTACCCGCTACGACCAGACATTGATGACTAATTTTCACCTACAATATCGAGGAAATTATGGGAACCGAATCGATTAGGGTGGGTGAAGCAGGAGCGGAGGTCATAGCAATGACTACTAGAATTGTTGCGACTATTCTTCGAGCTATGGCAACGGGAACAATTCCCGGTTGTCATGGGCGGTGGACCTGCCTATGGTCGGTACTGCCTCAACGTACAATGCGGGCAGATGAAACAGGTACCAGAGTCGTGGTTGAGGTGCAGCGCGGCAATCCGTCGGATACCGCCATAGGACAGATCCGGCGACGCGCCGATGATGGTTGCTCTTTCCGCCGGTGGGATAGGAGCTACTCGGGGCTGGGGGCTGGGAGCGGATGAGAGAGAGAGCTGACGTGTCATACATGACCCCACCTGCCAATTTTTGCATATTTTCCAATTTTGCATATCTGCAAAACTTTTTCTTTGAAATTTGCATAATTG
Organism: Avena eriantha; assembly: GCA_910589775.1. Taxonomy (NCBI): domain Eukaryota; kingdom Viridiplantae; phylum Streptophyta; class Magnoliopsida; order Poales; family Poaceae; genus Avena; species Avena eriantha. The sequence continues at coordinate 406,940,815 of OU342742.1, forward strand.
CAACATGACCACCACATGTCAGTGACACACAAAATGGCAAATATGCAAGTTGCAAAGTAAAACGTGGCCAAAATGCAAATCCCCACTGGTCATTGGCTACGATGACTCCATAGAACTGCTCCACATAGTGGCCCCATCGTTCATTGGCTTCGACAGCCCCACAAAACATCCCCATTTTTCATAGGCTGCACCGGCCACAAAATCAGGAAAAATGGGGCCCACAAGTCAGCGAGAGATGGATGGCTGGTCTACCGTGTATCCTGGCCCCACCCATCAGCATGTAACGGTCGAGGCGACGTAACGTATCGCTCAACGAAGGACCCTCCCCAACGCGGTCCCACTAGTCAGCATGTAATGGTCGAGGCGATGTAATGTAACGCTCAATGCAGGACCTGCCCCAACACGGCCCCATCGGTTAGCATGTAACGGTCAAGCCTTTGACCTGACGGCATCCCCCCGTCCAAGCGCCTGTGATGGTTTTAGAATAGAGGGAGGGGAAAAGTAAGGAAAAACTAAGTGACTGGGGAAACTGAGTACAACTAACAAACTAGGGGAATGAAAAAAGAAATCCCAATTATAAATGTGTCAATGTGGTAATATATAAGGAAGGAATCAATTAACAGTGGTGGATCATACATCTATTTCTTCTTGAATAACTAGACTAGCTCGCGCCATGGAGCGATGCGAGCATTTGATGCTCTGTGAAATGACTGCTCTTCTTGAAGATGGCTGAGACCAAGAGAAAACAAGTTACTTAAGCAACAAACTTGGGAAACAAACTACAAGTTCATTTAGAATAACAATGCGAGCAATCAACCAAAGTAACTGATGCAGACTACTCAAACTAGAATGTGTAGAACATGAATAAAACGAATATGAAAACTAAGCCATTATGTTTCTCATGTATAAACTAGTCAGGCACTACACAACGAAATCTACCACTTATTTAATCATAGACAAAAAAAGAGTAACTCAACCAACAAAAACACATCAATTGTGAGCCTCGAATATACTAGCCAGATAATTTCAGACAAACAATGAATCAAGCAATCATACATTGAATTATTCATGAATATCCAGATAATTTCAACGGTTCGGTGGCTTGAGAACAAGAAACTGAACCATCAAGATCCTCGTATTAAAATAGCTAGTTCATGTAACTATGATACACATTGGATATAAGAGTGAGATGAAGTGCACATAGTTCCTTATGATACATGTGTGGATCTTATCGCTAGTGTGGCCTTGTTCTTATTATCAGACAACTCAGATGCAATACACCTGACCTCTCCATATCTAGGAAATTGAACTAAGCACATGGAACAAAAGCAGACAATAGTGGGGCTAAAATGTTTGACGCCAATTTTTGGCAAAAAAATATGAAGGCAAGAAATACAAATGATAAATTTAAGCAAAAAATGTGGAAAGGACCAAGCTTCAGGTGGTGGGCTTACGGTAGGTGTTACACGAGATCTACAGCGGATCATATGGACGAGCGGAGTATGTACTCCATTGTTGCTCCTCTGCATAAAGGTAAGGCCAACTGTAAATACAAATAGGTTCTAACATTATATACGTTGGCATGAAGTGAAACAAAAGTGATGGGGTCTTACGCGATTATAGGAGGCATTCACTCTATGATATTGTGTGCAAACTGAGGTTGTTCCTTGCATAATAACATCAAGCAATTTGAGTCGCAGGTTAAGAGGGATCAAATCGACAGTACATAATGGTCAAATAGTATGACGTGTGTAAACGTGTAGTATAGGATATCATGGCAATAGCATGATAGAAATACTATAGTTCGTAAATCGGCGAATGAGAGAGATATTGTATAAACATATCTCATGTGGACAGGTACAACATAGAATGTAAACAAATATGTTAAATGACTAATAATTCACAAAGAAATAGTACATAAAAACAGTTCAATGCGTGGAGTTTAAACATAACTACAACGGGTTAATTTAGTACATAAAAGGTACTCCCTCTGACCCATATTATTTGACTTGGATTTATCTAGATTCGTATGTATCTACTACTAAAACATGTCTAGATACATCCGAATCTAGACAAATTCGAGTCAACTGATATGGGTCGTTGGGATTATATCATGTAAAGAACCTGTTAGTTAGGAAATTTATCACGAATACCGTACATTACCAACAAACAAATCATGCAGGGAGATCTGGTTTTACCTCAGTCGGGGTGGCGTCTAGGCCTCCTCCGCATCCGCACGGGTCACGTCGAGGTCGCCGAAGGTACTACGATCATAGTGGGTGTCGATGACGGGGAAGCCGATCTTGGGCGAGTGAGCATACGAGCAGAACACTGGAGCACGACATCCGTGGAGCAGATCCTAGGCGATCAATGATGTGCTCAGCGCACCAGACAAGAGGGTTTGTTGAGCAGATTAGGTGTGGTGGTTACGCCGGTTAAAGTGCAGAGGGGATGTTCAGGCCGGTAACGTATTCCTGGAGGAGAGATGGGGGTTTAGGGTTTAGGTACTACTGGCACTAATTTGGATAAGCCCCCCACCTACCGAATTTAATAGGGGTCAAGTGGGAAGTTTGAAGTATCTGAAATTTTAGGGGCACAAACTATGTCTGGATACGCGGGACATTTTACCGCATTATTTTGGTTTTGAGTTTGGTCATGGTCCATGTAATAATAGAATTGGTAGGCTGTACTCCCTCTATGTTCAGGAATCCAAGGCCGTACTCCCTCAATCCAACACCTCAACTGATCATCCATGGTCGTACTCCCAATGCTCCGGATCTCGAAGAAGAATGGATATCGTACTTAGGAGTTTCAAAAAGTTATGAGATAAATTGCATCATGTTGGGAGGATGATGTTATACAATCATGCAAATTTGCAAATTCCAACTCATATTCATTTCACGGTCATGTTAGGAGCCATGTTATCAACAAGTTTTTTACATACATAGGTGATGCCCTAAAGTCATACACATTGTGTAAAAAGGCACACATTAAGGCCTATGTGGCATCCGCTAAGTAAGGTTCACCTTATAATGGGTGGAGAAAATAAAGTTATCTTTAATCCTAATGTGAATCTCAAAAGCTTATGGGTTACCCATAGAAAATAGAAAAATAATTTCCCCTCTCTCCTTATTTCTCATGTGATTGTTTTTAAAAGGGGTTCAAAATTTTCAAGATTCTAAATCTTAGCTAGAAGTCAAACTAGTTGTCAAAACTCTCTATGGTGTTTGATATATTAACTGACCTCTCTGTGGGTACCTCCAAAAGCTTTTTTATAAAACTTTCAAAGCAACCTACAATTTGTTACTTGTAGTTCAAATTTGACCTTATTTCAATACATCAACAAAAAGTCATTCAAGTGAGGGGAGTTATACAGCTATGAAGCTTGAAAACTCCTAAAACTTGGGAATCGCAAGACAACATGTTGTTGATCCCCTATATATGTCCAAAAGTCAGTCAAGTGGGCGAAGTTAGCTAGGAAATTAGAGAACTCGGAAAACACGGGATTTCGTAAGTATGGCATATTGGTCCACTATATATGTCTGAAAATTTGGCTTGTGGCATTAGATCCATATTCTTCGGACTTTCTTTACCTGAAAGAACAATCTCGTCAGTACTAGGAAAATTGAGAATGTTCTTTCCTGATAGTTGGAAACTCACACTAACATCATTGTTTACTACAAGAAGATGCACCCATCTACCTTCGAAAAGACATTTAAATTCAAGATAAATCAAGCGCGCTTACTTTCTTGTAGCTCAAATTTGACCTAATTTCGTTAAATTGTCAAGATGCAAAATCTTAGCAAGAAGTTGAAACTATCGTCAAAACTCTCGGTGATTTTTGATATATTAATTGTGACCCCCTGATGGGTATCCCTAAAAGCTTTGTCGTAGAACTTTCAAAGCAACCTACAATTTCTTATCTTACCACTATATAGTGTACGAATAACTTTGAATATTTACTGTTGGATCAAGACTCATGAATCCCAACATTTCCAGCCATTGGATCTTCTTTTTTGTTCTAGCATCTATAAGATTCTATTGATAGTCTTCATCACAATGAATGCTATGCATAAAACTCAAAACACACTTCTCCATCATTCTATAATCCTCTCCCTCGTTTCTCTAGACGATGTTACCAAAATTTTCAAGGTTTAGATAGCTAATAATCATTGACTTCCACATGATATTCAAAGTACAAGAACCAAATATACACCCATACTTTATAGATGTTGATCAAATTTATATTTTTTATGCTTTACCTATTATAATTTTATATGGTGATGATATGTTAGACGTCTATTAAATGAGTCTCACGTGTAGGGCATGTGCAATTTACTAGTACTTGTAGTTTCAAATTTGACATAATTTCGATAGATCGACATAAAATCATTCTAGTTGGCGGAGTTAGCTTGGAAGTTTGAAAACTCATAAAACACAGAAACCGTTGGTATAACATGTTGGTCCAATATATATGTGTGTAAACTTAATTGGCTTGTGGCATTCAGATCCAATATTCTTCTGACTTTTCTTTAAAAAAAAGAACAACATCACTCGTATTCACTTGGAAAATGTACAATTGAATGTGCTTTCTTGATAGTTGGAAACTCACACCGACGACACTGTTTACTACAAGAATATGCACCGATATACCTCTGAAAAGAAATCTAATTTAAGAGCAATCTATTACATTTACTTGTAGCTAGCTCAAGTTTGAGCTAATTCATTAAATTGTCAAGATGCAAAGTCTTAGCAAGAAGTTGAACCTATCGTCGAAAGTCTTGTTGGTTTCTGATATATTAATTTTGACCCCTCGATGGGTACCTCCAAAAGCTTTTTAGTAAAACTATCAAAGCAAAACCTACAATTTACTTGTAGTTTCAAATTTGACCTAATTCTGAGATATCGACATCAAGTCATTCTAATGGGCAGGGTTAGCTAGGAAGCTTGAAAACTCATAAAACATTGGAATCGCAAGTACAATATGGTTTCGATCCACTATATATGTCTGTCAACTTGGCTTGTGGCATCCACATCCAATATTCTTTGGACTTCTCTTTACAGAAATGAACAACTAACCTCGCTCGTCTTCACTCGGAAAATGTAGAATTGAATGTTATTTCCAAGTATTTGGACACTCACACCCACGGCACTGATTACTACCAGAAAATGCACCCACCTACCTTTGAATTGACATTTAATTCAAGAGAAATCTATCGCGCTAACTTGTAGCGTAAGTTTGACCTAATTTCATTAAATTGCCAAGATGCAAAATCTTAGCAAGAAGTTGAACCTATCGTCAAAACTCTTGTTGTGTTTTCTGATATATTAATTGTGACTCCTCGATGAGTACCTCCAAATTAAAAGCTTTTTCGTAAAAATTTCAAAGCAAAACCTACAATTTACTTGTAGTTTCAAATTTGACCTAATTTCGATAAGTCGACTTAAAGTCATTAAAATGGGCAGAGTTAGCTTGGAAGTTTGAAAGCTCATAAAACATGGGAATCGTTGGTACAACATGTTGGTCCACTATATATGTCTGTAAACTTGGCGTGGCATTCACATCCAATATTCTCCGGAATTCCTACGAAAAAGAACAACCTCGCTCGTCTTCACTCGAAAAATGTAGAATTGAATGTTCTTTCCTGGTAGTTGGAAACTCACATTGACGCCATTTTTTACTACAAAGAGATGCCCTGATCTACCTCTTAAAATAAATTTAATTCAAGAGCAATCTATCATGCTTACTTGTAGCTCAAGTTTGACCTAATTTCGTTAAATTGTCAAGATGCAAAATCTTAGCCAGAAGTCTAACCTATCATCAAAACTCTCGGTGTTTTATGATATATTAATTGTGACCCGTCGATGGGTACATCCAAAAGATTTTTTGTAAAACTTTCAAAGCAACCTACAATGTACTTGTTGTTTGAAATTTGACCTAATTTCGTTAAATTGACATAAAGTCATTCGGTCAAATGGGCAGAGTTAGCTAGGAAGTTTGAAAACTAATAAATAAAACATGGGAATCATTGGTACAACATGTTGGTCCACTATATATGTCGGTAAACTTGGCTTCTGGCATTCAGATCCAATATTCTTCGGACATTCCTTTACGGAAAAGAACAACCTCACTCGTCATCACTCGAAAAACTGAGAATTGAATGTTCTTTCCTAATATAGTTAGAAAATCACACTGACGACACTATTTACTACAAGAAAATGCACCCATCTACCTCTAAAAAGTCATTGATGGCTCAATGCACGGCGCCGAGAAAAGTCCTGGTGTGTGGTTGATGTAGAGCTCGTTGGGAACCCTAGGAGGAAGGTATGATGAGCACAGCAGCAAGTTTCCCTCAGTTATGAAACCAAGGTTTAATCGAACCATTAGGAGCAAGGAAACACCCCAAAGGTGTTACTAGCTGAGCTTTGGCAGGGCGCACTACCAGTGCTAGTAGCAACGTGGAGACCTGCACAACACAACCACAAAACTTTTTCCCCAACTTGCGATGAGGTTGTCAATCTCACCGTATTTTGCGGAAAACAAAGGATTAAACGTATCGAATGGAAAGAAGTAAAAGTTTGAAGAAAGTAAACACAAAGAAGTAAACAGTATGTAGATTGAATGTAAAAGACAAGGACCAGGATCCATAGTTCACTAGAGGTGGCTCTCCTTAGATAGATAACATGTTGGGTGAACAAATTACAGCGGTGCAATTGACAATACATGCATATACTAATCATCTTGACTCCATTGAGACTTGATTGGGCATTACAACATTTTACATAGACCGCCATCCAACTGCATCTATGACTAATAATCCAGTTTCAGGTTATCATCCGAACCCCCTCCAGTATTAAGTTGCAAGCAACACATTATTGCTTTACGAACTACGTGTAAAGTAAACAATACGATTGTTCTATGAACAAAGGATTTTTGTTTTCTCCCTAGTAGCAACACCACATCTAGTACCTTAGAGATTTCTGTCACTTCCCTAGATTACTAGAGGCATGAACCCACTATTGAGCATAAATACTAACTCTTGGAGTTGCTAGCATCTACTTGGCCAAGATAGCTACTAACAACGGAAAGCATGCAAGATCACAAATAACAAAGACATGACAGAATCAATAATCAATCTGAAATAGTATCTCAATATCCATCGGATCCCCGCAAACACAACATGTATGATTACAAATAGATGATCTTGATCATAAACGGAGCTCACAAGATCTAGACATGAAAGCACAAAGGAGGAGAACCAACCATCTAGCTACTACATGGATCCGTAGTCCAAGGATGAACTACTCACGCATTACACCGTAGGCTTGCATGGTGATGAAGAAGGCCTCTAGGGTGAATTCCCCTCTCCGGCAGGGTGCCGAGAAGAGCTTCAGATCCCTCCCGATCTAGGGATAGAGATGACGGCGGCTACAGACTCTTTCGTGGATTTTTGATTGGGCCCTTAGTGTTTACGTCCTGAGGGCATCTTATATTCGGAAGGGGAGGCCGAGGGGGTGCCGGGAGCGGCCACACCACCCCCTGGCGCGGGCCAGGCCTGGCTATGCGGCCAGGTGGTGTGGTGGCCCCCTGGCCCGTCTCCGTCTCGTATTATGGCACTTGATGACTTCCGCAAAAATAGGCACTTTGGCCTTTGTCCCGTCCAATTCCGAGAATCTTCATTTTCTGACTTTCTTGGAACCAAAAACAGTAGAAAACAAGCAGCTGGCACTGTGGCTCTTGTTAATAGGTTAGTCCAAGAAATCATATGAAAAGTACTCCAAAGTTGGAACAAAACACAAGAAAGTGGATAAAACTAAGCATGGAACATCAAAAATTAAATAGATACATTTGCAATGTCTTAGTCATATATTTCGAAACCAATCTATCGCGCTTACTTGTAGCTCAAGTTTGACCCCAATTCGTTAAATAGTGTCATGATGCAAAATCTTAGCAAGAAGTCAAACCTGGTGTCAAAACTCTCAGTTGTTTCTTATATATCGATTGTGACCCTCTGATCGGTACGGTACCTCCAAAACCTTTTCCGTAAAACTTCCAGAGAAACCTAAAATTTAGTTATATTTCAAGTTTGACCTAATTTCGATAAATCGATATGTAGTCATTCAAGTGGGCAGAGTTAATTAGCTAGGGAGTTTGAAAACTCAAAAAACATATGGGAATCATAAGTAAAACATGTTGGTCCACTTCATATGTTTAGAATCTTGGCTTATGGCATTGAGATCCATGTTTCTTCGGACTTTCTTTACGGAAAAGAACCATCTCGCCATCACTCGGAAAACTGTGAATTTTCTTTCCTGATAGTTGGAAACTCACACCGACGACATTGTTTACTAAAATAAGATGCACCCATCTACCTCAGAAAATACATTTAATTCAAAAGAAATCTATCACACTTACTTGTAGCTCAAGGTTGACCTAATTTTGTTAATCGACAATAAGTCACTGAAGTGTGCCAAGTTAGGTAGGTAGCTTGAAAAATCCTAGTACTAAAAACTTGGGTATTATGTATGAGAAACCGTGGTCCAGTTTGTGTGATAATGGGGGCGATTGCATTCTCTTTTAATCGTGGTAGGTCTCGTAGGAGCTAGGTGCTTGAGATTTAACACGGTCGGTAGAAGTACAAGTTACATCAAGGACCTCATAAAAATAAAAATTGCACCCATGTCCATGCATTTAGCACAAGGACCCTGAAACTGAACAATCAAGTGTGTGTTTCCAGGTTTGCACATACTAGCATTCATCATGCTAAAGACTATCAGTAGAATCTTTGTAGATGCTAAGACTGGAAAAGAAGATCAAACGGTTAGCAATATTTCGATTTGTCGGTCTTAATCCAACGGCCGATGTTCGAAGTTATCCGTACACTATAAAGTGGTATGGTATGGTATTGTAAGAGATAATACAAGATAAAGATAAGATAAGAAGTGTTGCAAATGGTTGATCTTTTGAGTAATCTTCCCTCCCGATGTTTGGGAAGCAAGTGAAAATTTCGAAAACCAGAAAAGTTTGATTTTTTGCCTCCAAGGACCAAAGTGGTTTCCTTCCTATGTACACATTGTCCCTACTCCAGGCCAATGCGGCTTCCAAACACACCAGAGACACAAAGCCTCCGTACCAAGGCATACATGCATAGCACCAGGCTGTGGACGAGTGAGAAATCAGCCGAGCCGGTGCGCAAGTGGAAATGGGAGGAGAGAGGGAGGATGGATGGTGAGAGGCAGCGAAGGAGAGAGAAAACACACAATTTATTTTGCATGCATAGGTCTTAAAATTTACTACTAGTAGAGTGGCCGCAGGAGTACCTCGTGTCAGGAACCCATCATAACTTTCCTCTAACATTGAAACACCTTCAACTCCTCTTTGCTACTACCTACATTTTATTCTCTCAGCATGTACAGCGCGTGGACAAAGGTGAGCATATGTCTAAGAAAAGAAATGAGTACTACTACTAGTGTACTACTACTATACTATTTGCTTTTTCCCTAATAAGGGCATCAACAATGTGTACAAAAGCACACCTTAAGGCCTAGTATGTGGCATCCACTAAGGTTCACCATATACATTGTGGAGATAATAAAGTTTGTATCTTTAAGCCTATGGTGCACCTCAAGCTTGTGGGTTGCCCATGGAGAATAGAAAAATCATTTACCCTCTCTCCCTATTTCATGTGATCATTTCCAAAAGGTCTTCAAAATTTTCATGATGCAAAATCTTAGCAAGAAGTCGAACCAATCGTCAAAACACTCTATGGTTTCTAATATATTAATTAACCGCTCAATGGCTACCTCCAAAAGCTTTTTTCATAAATATTTCAAATCAAACTACAATTTTTTACTTATAGTTCAAGTTTGACATAATTTCATTAAATTTAAGAGTAATCTATCACGCTTACTTGTAGCTCAAGGTTTGATTTAATTTAATGCAAGATGCAAAATCTTAGCAAGAAGATGAACCTGTAGTCAGAACTCTCCGTGGATTTTGATATATTAATTGAACCCCCTCCGATGGATGCCTCCAAGAGATTTTTCGTCAAACTGTCAAAGCAATCTACAAGGTTTAATTGTAGTAGTTCAAATTTTACCTATTTTCAATAAATCTGCATAAAGTGATTCAAGTGGGATAAGTTAGCTAGGAAATTTGATAACTCATAAAACATGGGAAATCGTAAGTACGGCATATTGGTCCACCATATATGTCTAAAATCTTGGCTTGTGGCAT